>OX101814.2:53711083-54911083 GCA_944452925.2 Chrysolina oricalcia
TAAATAAATAAATAAATAAGTAAATAAATAAATAAATAAATAAATAAATAAATAAATAAATAAATAAATAAATAAATAAATAAATAAATAAATAAATAAATAAATAAATAAATAAATAAATAAATAAATAAATAAATAAATAAATAAATAAATAAATAAATAAATAAATAAATAAATAAATAAATAAATAAATAAATAAATAAATAAATAAATAAATAAATAAATAAATAAATAAATAAATAAATAAATAAATAAATAAATAAATAAATAAATAAATAAATAAATAAATAAATAAATAAATAAATAAATAAATAAATAAATAAATAAATAAATAAATAAATAAATAAATAAATAAATAAATAAATAAATAAATAAATAAATAAATAAATAAATAAATAAATAAATAAATAAATAAATAAATAAATAAATAAATAAATAAATAAATAAATAAATAAATAAATAAATAAATAAATAAATAAATAAATAAATAAATAAATAAATAAATAAATAAATAAATAAATAAATAAATAAATAAATAAATAAATAAATAAATAAATAAATAAATAAATAAATAAATAAATAAATAAATAAATAAATAAATAAATAAATAAATAAATAAATAAATAAATAAATAAATAAATAAATAAATAAATAAATAAATAAATAAATAAATAAATAAATAAATAAATAAATAAATAAATAAATAAATAAATAAATAAATAAATAAATAAATAAATAAATAAATAAATAAATAAATAAATAAATAAATAAATAAATAAATAAATAAATAAATAAATAAATAAATAAATAAATAAATAAATAAATAAATAAATAAATAAATAAATAAATAAATAAATAAATAAATAAATAAATAAATAAATAAATAAATAAATAAATAAATAAATAAATAAATAAATAAATAAATAAATAAATAAATAAATAAATAAATAAATAAATAAATAAATAAATCATCTCACAATTTTAGTAAATTTCAAAAATATGAAAATTGCAAATGATACCCTGCCCTGTTAACTATTGAACGATTTGATTAATTCAAAAACAATCATATTGTTGAAAATAAATTATATTTTTAACCATGTGACACTTGAGCCCTCTTGCCATCTGATATTTTTGCTTCTGTCTAGCAATCACCATGTCTTTGATTTCAAAAAGTAGTATCGATGATACCATCTAAAACGGTTTGTGTCCCATGTTTGCATGTCGAACCGTTCAAAAGTTACCACTGGGAAGGCGGGGGAAGGCTACAAAAAGCCGCACAGATATGGATGAATATAAATAAACCATAGAATATTTTTTTTGTAATTTATTTAATTTTACTTGCATAAGTTGATAAATTACAAAACTATATTTACATCAGTTAATTTTTCGGGTATGAAATAGTAAAATGATATCAATGATAATAATAAACGCTACCAAAGTAGAAGATGAAAATAATAAAAATACATTGATATTCCAGACAAGTGCTTTCTTCTTCTCAACCTTAATGTATTCAGTTTTTCAGATTTAAGTGTAATATTTACGGGAGCTGAATTATTTTTTACTCTTAATTCCTCAAATATTTTCTAGCATTACTGGCATTTTTGAGATGACTTCTTTTGACGGATTTAAATTTTCAATTGTTACTGTGAAGGAAGTAGTCTATCCTCGAAGTGGAGTTTTAGTATATAGAGGCTAAGTAAAACTCGAAGTCGTCTCCACAATATATATTTGACCCCTAAGGTAGGGAAGGGTGGGCTGTTGTCAACACAGCTTCGGCAATAAATTGTTGATACAACCACACTTTTGACAATTTATTGCCGAAGCTGTGTTGACAACAGCCCACCCTTCCCTACCTTAGGGGTCAAATATATATTGTGAAGACGACTTCGAGTTTTACTTAGCCTCTATCAATTGTTACTTCCAATAAAAATATTTTCATGCGGTTCTTTTCAATGAGGAATCTTGAAGGAAATGTCCAATTCTACAAAGTTTTTGATAACCAAGATCAGTTCTGATATGAGCTGGTCACTAAATATTGATCATGTTTGTAAAACAATAGGTGGTCAGTATGTTCACTCCCATTTGTTCACTTCACATAATGGAAGAGTCATGAACCTAATTTTCAACTCATAACCAACTGAAACTTAAAAGCCATACACTTGATAATTTGTGTGAATTTTTACTGCAGATTTCAAAGCATACATCCAAGCTATACGAAAAAGGTTCAGCATACTTATATGGGCATTCAACTCTATAATCACTTACCCAAGGATGTTGAAGATAAAAACTATTTTTGTGAAATTCAATATAAAACTCATAATGTTTCCCATTGAAAGTTGATTCTATAGTATAAAGGAACATAAATCCCTTGATATGAAATGACAGTGATTTTAATATATTGAGTCATCTCTATATGTTTTATATGATTTGAATGTCCCTGGTAATGTTTAGAACAAAAGGAATTATTTACAAGAGACGCCTAGAACTTCCGGCAGTGCTTTTTATAATTCAAATAAATAAGTTCAAAAATAAAGATAATCATGAGAACAAATGAAACAATTGTGGAGAAAATAAGTTTCCCAAGACATAGCCCTAATAAGGATATAAAATTTCTTACCTGTAGAAGTGTTGTGGGGTGAAAATTACGAAGAAACCTAGAGCCGGTTAGCGTCCCAAACATCATCAAGAACAAAGGAATTTACAACTTCATTATCAACACCATTGAACAAGAAAAGTCTATCAACTATTTAGAAGACAACTTCCATCGAGTTTTTGCCACAAGAACAAAAACTTTTCATCCAAATGGACATTTGCGCATTGCCTGCGTACACCTTTGAAAGTGCCATAAATTTAAATTATTTTAATCACATATAGATATATAATTGTTTTGAATATTTATAAATAATAGGTATTTTAGATTGAAAAGTACTCGATACAAAATTAAAAAATTAAGGAAATAAATTAGCATAGTTGATATTATAAGTCTTAATGATGAAAATTTAATGTTTTACATGTTACAATTCGAATTTTTTTTGTGTTATTAAAATAGACATAGGATCTGGTAAAGATTTTTAATTTTTGAAGAAAGTGTTACTAAAATTGAAACACAACTGGGCCATTTATATGAAACTTGCCCCTGACTCTATCCGAAATATTATTCAAAATTCAAAATCAGAAAAACAAACATTGATATAATAATTCATTTCATATTACATATTTTTTTTTATATTTCTATATAATATCAACCTATCATGAACTCATTATTGTATTACTTAATTGATAATTGTATGTGAAAGACGAAACCGGTCATAAAAAATGAAACAGACGTCAGTGGAAATTGGACCAAATTTATTTTTCTTCTTCCATTATTTCTACATTAAAAAGGAAGACTAAAATTTTCTCGAGAAAAAAGATATTTTTCTCATAAGTTCCTGAATATTCCATCATGAAAGCGACCGTATCGAACCGATAGAAATATCCTCACGAACCAGACTGCATAAAACAGTTATTTGAATAAATTCTTCAACCGAGAGGGCTCGTGCATAAAGCCATAAAACGATAAAACGGATTTATAAGTTTATTGCCGCTTCTTGCTCTCTCATTTGATAGAACGGAATTCTCGGTTTTACACCTTCTTATACAGATCTCACATGAAATATGTAAAAGACAGGGCACGTCTCCTAAATTTCATTGTAGCAATTTTTTTTCGAGTATGCTTTTTGTTCATGAGGAATGATATCTAGGTTTCCTTCACATTAACTAATGAAATCGATTCGAAAATAATCATGTATTATGTAACAAGTGTTATGACGGATTTTTTCGTACTTGAAGCACGAGTGCAGCGTAGATATTAAATTGAAAACTATTATTAAACCTTGAAATATTCAAATCTAATGAGTTGAACTCCTTGTTTTGTTCAATTTTTACTGTGAATTTAATTTTGTTATGAAAACTATAGTGAAAGTTCAAATATTGATTAATTTGTTTGTTGGAGAAAGTTTTGATGGTTCCAATAGACAACTTAATCAATTTTGGAACTTCCTCTATAGTCTGCATAACAGAATTGAATTCACAGTAGAGATTGAACAAAACAAGGAGCTTGACTTCTTAGATTTGAATATATCAAGGGTTAATGATGGTTTTTAATTTAATACCTACCGGAAAACACCTTCACAAACTGTACAATTCCCTTTGATTCTTTTAGTCCAATCTCACATAAATTATCCCCCTGTAGGTCAATGATACACAAAGCTTTTGCAATCCATTTACCTGTCAAGAATTTCCAGGATGAACTTAAAATCATTGAACAAATTGCGGTAAACAATCAGATACCAGTTTCTTTAATAGTAAAGTTAATATCACAGAACACAATACATGTTAATATAGTAGCATTGATTACTCAGGTAAACTTTCAGAAAACATTCAGAATCACTTTTCTAAATACAAAATAACAACAGCTTTCATAAGTAATAATAATTTAGGCAGAATTCTGTTCAATGCAAAACCCAAACGAGATAGAATGAAAAAATCTGATCTATATAGAATAGAATGTGGGAAATGCTTGCAGTATATTCAGGCCAAGCGGGTAGAAATTTTGACGTAAGGCTCCGTGAACACGTCTGCACAGCTTACTTAACGACTGTGTGAACAAAATATCTACAATGTATGAACATTTGCAAGAACCAAAACAAAAGATAATTAAAGATAATCTCAAAATCCTAAACATAAAGGCAAGAAAATTAATTTGTTGGTACATATGGAAAAGGTAACTTCATCAGAGATGGTCATGATTTCATCGAATAATTTTATTTAATAAACACTAGGTTTCAGAACTCATCAAACATTAATAATAAATAATTCAGTCGAAATGTCCTCATTCTCAAATGAAGAAAAATGAGATATGTTAAAACTTTATTATAAATTTGATGGGAATAGTACGAAAACAAAACACATTTATTTTGAATTATATCCATCCGGAAAGACAACAGCCGGATAGAACATTATTCGGAATTTTGGACAAGCACTCAGTTGAGTACAGCGCGTTTCAAAAACCTAGAATATAATCATGAGCTTGTAAAATGTGCACAAAAAAGTTCATCCACTGTGTCATATTATTGCTGTTCATATATTTTGTTTTTGAACGTGCCCCACAAGAGACTATTCAAAACTTTAAGGTCAGGTGACCTTGCCGGCCACCTCACTGGTCTAGAATTTTCTAACCACCTGTTAGGAAATCTTTGGTCTAATTATTCGCAAACTGGTGTTTTATTATGTGGAGAGGAGCCCCGTCATGCTGAAACCAGCAGCTGTTATAATTAACAAGGGGAAACGTATCCATATTTTCTTCGAATTCGTTGCTTAAGAACCGAAGATAGGTTTCCCTATTCAAAGTATTAGAGAAGGAATGAGGTCCAAGTAATTGGTCGTTATAAATTCTAGCCCATACATTCGAACGAAACCGAACTTGTGGTCTGACTTCTCTGAAGTGCCGTGGATTATTTTCAGTCCAAATGTGCTCATTATTTCTATCGAAAACGCCACAGTTCGAAAAAATACTTTCGTCTTCGAGAGCCAGCTACAAAATTCTATCCTTCTCTGACATTTCAAACCACCTTTTTTGAATTCCTTCCAAACGCTCACCTGTGGCACATCCATTTCTGCCGAGACTTAATGCGTTGATTTTGAAGGATCTGCATTTACCTAAAAAAGTACCAAAAATTATTATACGTTTCCGAATATGTGAAGAACAATTATTTTACCTCGACTAATAAATTATTTCTAGTATCTTGTTCCATTCTGCTTCCATTCTTCTTTCTTGGTTTTTGAAACGCACCATACTCAGCTAACTGTTTGTCCAAATTTCCGAATAATGTTCTATCCGGCTGTTGTCTTTCCGGATTTAATTCAAAATGAATTTGTGCTGTTTTCGTACTATTTCTATCAAATTCATAAAAAAGTTTCAACATATCTCGTTTTTATTCATAACCACGACATTTGTTTCGCTGAAAATCCATTCATTTATTATTCAGTAGGTACAGATATTCACATTTACCTTGAACTTCGGTAATTATCAATAATGAGTGATGATTATTAACAATTTTCAATTAATCACAACTGCCGTAACATACCCTTCCCTACTAAGCAAATCATAATCTGCATAGTGTGTTACAGCAATCTGGTCACAAATATGTCACTTATGCACGTGCTTGCTTTGCTGCTGTGAACAAAAGACTTCATGAATCACGAGATATACCTACATCATTAATTTAATGGTCATTTTATGTCTTACTTTGTTACAGACTAGTCCGGACAGTAACGTACCTAATCACTACCTATATCCTCAATGAGTTCTACCGCAAGCCATGATTGTATTTCCCAAGTTCGATAGTAAACTAGGGACATTCCATGTACAACAATGTACTTCTACAGATGTGCTGCCGTTTTCGTGATAATTTCAAGTTTGCGTATTTCTAATGGCGTTTCAAAGAAGGGTGAGTGCATAATAGAATAATCGAAGAAGAATTTTATGTAGAGCTTTTTCTTTTTGCGAATTTTTCACAAAAAAGCTTCATAATCTACTTGGCGTTTAAGACCTCTTCAACCCTATTCAAACATTTGAACTTCAGTGTATGGTAGAATCGGTCATAGGCTTACACTGGTCATTTGATTATCTCATTTCAGTTAAAATATTTCGTTAAAATTTGGAAGAAGCTACAAATAAAATTGAGGGTAGGTTCAAAATACGAAATACGTATATCCTCTTTCATAACTTCTTATTCTTCTGAAACACAACTGAATCGAATATAAAATGTGACAATTTAAAAACTTTCAATGGGTCATATATCATAAACGAAAGATGAAATGAAAAAAAAATCAAAATGCTTCCTAGGGTGAGATGGGGGAACTAAAATGACATAAAACATCAACCCTCTCTGTCCCATCTACCCCGACTGAAAAAAATTCAAATAGCAAACCTAGACTTGTAATACATCATTGAAAAGCCTATTTACATTTTCTCAGTTGGGGAATGGTTTTGAGCATTTTTTTGAAATCATATTTAGCAAGTTTTTAAATTGTCACTCTGTATACGAAATAACACTGAAACCAAATTTGGAACTGAAATATCTCACAGGTTGTCGTAAAAAATCAGATACCTATAAATGCAACATTTCTTCAAAATTGTGAAAATTAAATAAAATTTCACGAATTTCGCTAAGCTTGATAAAAATTGAAAGAGAAAATCAAAATTATTGTGAATCATGATGAATATCATTTTTTGAGTCTTATAAGCATGAATTTGTAATAGGAAATATGTCCATTATTTTTCCTACTAAAATATGCTAATAGAATATTCTTTATACAGGATGACCCATTGTTATTTCTAATCAAAATAATCATAATTGTGGTTATTCGATCCTATGTGGTTCAAAAAGTTTTTAATATTTTGTATTTTATGCGTCAAAGAAAGGTTTGAAATCACAGATTTTTTCTTTGGTAGCTTCTTTGACGCCATTGGGCGATATCAGAGAAAAATGTAAAAATTTTAAGCATCAGCAGTATTACTTTGATTGAAAATAGTTGCGCTAATCACCTCCAACTCACAAGTTTAACAAATGGTCATCATAAATATTGAACATGCACTTTAAAATTGCCTTTCTCAGTTGTGTTTGGCGATTGTTAGTAAGAGCTGAAAATGGCGCATGTTTCCACTTATTAACATAATCGCTATAAACAAAACAATTGTACAGGGTGACCTGAGACTTATTACGAAAAATTATACAATCTGTTTTCCCCACCAAGGGAAATGGAAAACTAAGTGAAATTTGGAAAATAAATTACTTATACAGAACACAACATAATATGTACATGAAAACATCACATGAAAGTTTTAGTAAATGTTCGAATGCTGTTTTCGAATTATCTACAAATCACAATATTCGCAGGAGGTAAATGCTGGCACATTGAACGGTGTCGATTTACCTACGAGAAAAGTCAAAATACGATCACTGTACACCTTGTTGTAAAATCACACATCCAGTCAATAAACTGACGATATTTCTTTACTCAACGTGGCGGTGACAGGTAGACGTGCACGATTGCCAGTTCATATAAAATATCTGCATCTGGAACTAATAGGGTTCTCAATTGAATTATATGGAAAAAATGGTATATCGTAGGACAATTTTGTCTCAATCTACACACGCAGTGGAAATTCGTTGTGCAATGGGTATACATACAGGACGAGTAAAAAGTAAAATTGAACAACGATCTCTTCTATTCTTCCCTCGGAGACCGTTACATGTTAAAACACTAGAGCAGCGAGGCGTGACCAGTACTCCATTTAATTTTTCATGAGTAGTGGTAGTTCACCTTGCATTGTTATTTGTTCATTATTTGTCATTTTATTCATGATGACCATTTATTGAACTATTTGCATTCGTGCTGATAATAGTAGTTGGTATTTACTTTCGAAATGCACAAATTGATAATGAAGTAATAATAATAATATTCTTCAATCAACAATAAGTTATCAAAACCATAAAAATGATATCCATAACAAATTGCCGAGAGCGTCAGTAAATGGAAGTATGCAAAGTAAACATACAAAACAAGTAGGTAATGTAAAATAAATTATTATTAAAACACGAATACAGACAAACCATAAATATATAGATAAATATATACAAAAAGACACACATTTTTCTCAACATCATCTTAAGAAGAGAATTCGTCAAGATTGTAAAAGTAAACTCAAACACAGCAATTTTGTCTTAGAGATTGACCTGGAATTGTTCCTGCTAACTGATTCTTTTACACCGCAATTCATCTGATCCATTACTTATTGGACACCCCATAGAATATTATGATTACGAAGCTCTGGAAGGTACAATTAAAATAAAAAAATGAAAAAAATCCAGAAATTCCGAGTTTTAACACGGAATTTTGAAGTAACCCGGAATTTTTAAATTCCGTTATATAACTCAAAATTTTGAAGTAAAATTCCGACAACTCGGAATTTCAAGATTCCATGTTACATACAACTCGAAATTTTACCTACAATATCAGAGTTATATCTCGGAAATTTAAAATTCCTTGTTATAGTTCGGAATTTTACTTCAAAATTCCGTGTTATAACACGAAATTTTAAAATTCTGAGTTATATCTCGGAATTTCAGGAAGATATTTTTTTAGGTGTCCGTTCCAGCGCTTCGTATACATATAAGTTAGTTCAAATTATAAAATATGTTTTCTGTAAAATGGTTTCCTGCCCATTTATATTTCATGATCCACTTATTTCAATGAAATTATTTCCTTTTCAGGATGTTCACTGAACGTTCTGAAGCATCCATTTGAGAAGTTCCTGCCGGTCATTTTGTACAATCTTACGACAAAATTCACTTTGGTCGTTCCTGAAAAAGGTGTTATTAATCTCCAAAAGGGTGAAGGAATAACTCTGGCATGTCCAAATCGTAGGAATCTACTAGGGCCAAGTGAGTATGTCTTAAATAGTGTTCGAGTATTTTTTAAATTCTTATATTGATAAGTTCAAATTTTGATTACTTTCATTCAGGACATACATAGTCCTAATTGGTTAAAAACAATTTACTGCCATTTTAGATAAAAAGTTGTAAATTCTGATAGTTGCAGGAAAAGAAATTATTCAATTTGTATTCTATTTGAATTATTAATATGTATCAAAAATTATCATTTGTTCACTTTGTACTCACAGCCAATTCCAATGCAACTTTCGCAACTTGTGTGCAAGGTACCACATTGAATATCATCAGAAGAAATTGGGATTTTCAAAATATACTCTGTCAAAAGGCGGTACACGGAGATATTCAGAAAACCAATGAAAAATGCGGAGACAACAGAGGAAGAATAATCAATATTGGTTATCCAATAACCAAACGTTTTTTCAAAACATTAATCCGAGTGTGTTATGATGAAGAAGAGGGTAACACCATTTACACAGAACATGTGATACACGGAGAAGAAATCAAATGTAAGTAAATTAATAACTTCAGTAAAATCAGTTGTCTCAGAAATGTATTGGAATCATTGAAATTCCATATCAATTGCTATGACTATTCTGTCATTTTTGGGAAAGCCTCTTATGTGTAATTTCAAATTCATACTTCTTGAAATACTGCAGAAAACTAATAAAGGCAGTAAAAATCAGATACTGCAATAAAAGAGTTGATAATTCAATGAAAGAATGTTTGCTTGTAGTAAACGACCCTCAGAGTCCCCCCAAAAAAACACTGATATCCAACTCGATCCAACTATTATTTTTTCACCAGTATAGCATATACACCAACGTTAGGTAACATTCTAACTTATGTCAAGAATAACAATCCAAAAAACTTCGTCATATCTCCATCTGGCATACCAGAGCTGGCAGGAGCTTTGTCTGATATAAGGAACAGAAATAATAGTAGGATAAATGAAAGTATTGCCTCCGTTATCAATACTTCATTTGGGAATAGATCCTAATGTTCTAAAAAAATGTAATACCCATTCCTAAAGAACTTTGGAAACCTGACGTTGGAACCTGAGTACTATTTAATAATTGTTAGTTTTATCGAGGTTCAGCTTGATAATTTATTGTTCTGAAACTCCTGCTTTGGCAAAAGTAGAAATAGTGGTAACCCTGTGTCAGTGATTGGCAATTTTATTTTTCAGATCTAGACCAATTTTTTTTTGCAGAAACTCTGGTCTACTTCGAAATTTCGTTAACACCAATGGGCACATTTTTGTAATATCCCTTAGCATTTTCATTTTTCTCATAGAGATTTGGTGAAACCATCCATCTGAAGAAATATGTTTGTTTCGTTTTTTTAGGAGCTTTTTCGACAGTCTAACAGGATGCAAGTTCAGAATTTCTTTGTTTGTAATCAACCACTTACTTTCACTGCACCTTTTTTCTCCACCTTGAACTGTTTTAGAAAATACCGTGTTGTACTCCTCTCTGCCTGTCATGTTTCAGAATTGTGTTTTTCGGCTTTGAGATACTAATTTCACACTGGGTACTTTCACCACCTCTTTACGCTAATTCAAAAGCGGCGATATGAAACAGTTTTTTTGAAGTACCATTGGAGTATTTTTATACCACTTCTTTACTTAATGCTATAGAACTTTGTCTGCTTTAATCTTAATTGATCTGCAGTTGCTTATATTTATCATTTTTAGTGTTTCTTTAGGATTGAAATGTCTTTGAATGCATCAAACACAATAATCTTATAATCCATATAATATTTTTGTTTCACAATTTTGGCTACATCATTCCACATTGTTCTGACTACGTACTCCTTGTTGCCATTTATGTCTGATTTCCTCATATTATAAGTCCAATCTGCCAATGTTTGAGATTTCCGGCTGCGACGTTGAAGGTAATAGTTCACACCCCTCTCGACAAAATAATTCAAACTGCCTTCAAGTTGATGTTTTGTTTATGTTTGGTGTTCTTTGAAGTGGTGTTGTGTATTGCAGAATTTATGATTTCAGAAGTTGCAATATCAAATCTACTGTTCTCGCCCATTATAAGTAAAAAACAACTCTTCGTAACAAAAAGTAGAAAAATTAGTTCCAAAAAAACGAAATTTGTGTTTTTTCGGCATAACTCTGGATCTTGACCTCGTTCGCGGGTCAAGCTTGACAAAAGGTTTGTACAGCACCATATCTACCCAAATGTGAAACCAGCAAACGGTCACAAACTGACTGGTTTTCATTCGCCCCTCCCCCTCTTTGACCTTGTCCCGGAGAAATTTGCCAACTACATCCAGGCGACTTGAGGCAACACTAGCCGTATGCATAGTCAATTTCAGCGACTCGCCAGAGTTTTGCCGCTCGCTACACAAGAACTATAATGCACAGTCGAGCTTCAAAATAGTGGTACATCGCCAGCGTTTCGCCAAAATGTGACTTATCGCGTAGTTGTCACTCTTCTGGAGCTCAACTGTGCATTATAATCCTTGTGTAGCAAACGGCGAAACCCTGGCGAGTCGCTGGCGATTGACTATGCATGGTGAAGGCACTTAATAAAAGTTTATCCACTTGCAAACAATATGTATCCGATTTCAAAATGCCAAAACTGATGTTTCTCATGGACGATTTCATACATTAAATTATAGAAGCCAGTGGAGAAACTTAACAAAAAAATATGGGATTCATACATCAAAAAGAATAAAATCTTGAATGCTCAACACTTTGGTCAGTCCAGCGTGGAGACCAATAACGTTTGGAAACCGCTCACTGATGTTTTGGATGGGAATCGGAGAGGCAAATGTCATCCTTATAACAATGGGCAGGTAATAGCAGGTAGAAAAACTGAAAACGAGTAAAAAATCGTTACAGAACTCAGTAGCTAGTAATTAAGATTACCATGGTATTTAAACAATTTTAAGCCTTCGGAAACTTATCCACACTCATGCATGACCGTCTTCTGGGATTTTAACCACTGGAAATTATGTCACTGTTGAGCCTAAAAAATGAAAATTCAGCGATCGGACTTGTGCTAGCCATATAGAAAATTCATTTTCCTTTTGCAGAAAAAAAATGTTTTTTTTTTCATTTTCTCGTTTGTGGCATTTCAACACATGAATAGGTATAATAATCTAATAGTGAAAAACCAAAGCCATAAGGTTTGCACGTGCTTAAAGGGTTGAAATAGGGGAGCTATCTTGTGAAAAAATAGCTGATTGCTGATGCATTTTCTCGCTTATGGCAATCAACAGAATGAAATTTAATATAGTTAGGAACCCGAAAAAAAATACCCATAAGCCGGTCAGCTGTTGAAGTATATTTTCCGGACGGAAAATTTTGTGAATTTTTTTTTCGTTTTCTGGCAAACTTTCTCGTTTATGTCATTTGAACCATATGATTCTGTTGATGGATAAACATCATAATAAAAATCCCATAAGCTTTTCATTCACCTCAAGAAAAGCCATAAGTTGTAAAGTTGTAGGAAAATTTGTGGAAATATTTTCATTTTCTCGTTGATGGGAAGTGGCATGTGAGAAGAAAATACTATTTGAAGACCAGAAAAAAAAAAGCCATAAGTCGGAAACATGATATCGATGTTTTATACAGCGTGGCTCATTTGAAATGGAAGCACCCTTATAAATCATACTTTTTCAACCGATTGGAATGTCTTTTTTTCAATAGGTAGATAATCAAAAAGTCCACTGGGACACCAAATTTCATGAATAAATATTCATTTTCAGGGCCATCTATTCTTTTTTTTGAGGTAAAAACTGAAAAATTTATTAGCAATTTTTTGAGGAGAAATTAGACTATACCACTGGAATAGTGACATTTTCAAATGGTAAATTTTGGAATTTTGTTGAAATTCGTTCATCGATAAAAAAGTTATGAGAGAATTAAATTTAAAAAATATGCCGTTTAATCAACCCATCATTTCAATTTCTACTCTTATCCAAAATTCAGAATACACCACTGGATTCAGGGAGTCTCAAAATATCACTGATCAGAATTTCATCAAAATTTATTGATAAATAATAATGAAAAATCATTAAATAAAATGATATTTTCATGAAATTCCATAAACATATTTTTCAAAATTTGTTATCCTGTAATTTTCTTATTTATGAATAGATGTTGATGAAATTCTGACCAGTGATATTCCGAGACTTCTTGGTGTATTCCAAATTTTGATAAGAGCTCTGAAATTGAATTGGTGGGTTAATTAACCGGCATATTTTTAATATTATTTTTTTTAATTTTTCATAACTTTCTTATTGATGGACGAGTTTCAACAAACTTTTAACAAGAACTATTTGAAAATGTCGCGAATCCAGTGGATTGGTGAGATTTCTTCTAAAAAAATAATACTAGATTTTTAACCTTGAAAATGAGAACAGTTGGCCCAGAAAATGAAGAATTACTCAATAAATTTGGTGTCCTGATGGACTTTCTGAATGTATACCTATTGAAAAAAAAAACATTTCAATCGGTTGAAAAATTAAAGTTTGTTATGAGTGCTCCGTTTTAAATGGGTCACGCTGCATAAATAAATACAACTATTTGAAAATTCCTCTGCGAGAAATTAGTAAAGATAAAATTGCTCATTTTTTCCTCCATGGGATTTGGCATATGCATTGTAAACTTCATTCTCAGACCATAAAAAAAGTCGGAAGTATGATAGTAATTTTAAAGAGAAACATTCTCAATTGAAAATTGAATCAATACATCGGAGGTTTTTCCATTTCCAGAGGAGTCATGTATTGATTAAATTTTTAATTGAGAATGTTTCTCTTTAAAACATGAATCCCTTCCAAGAGAGGTTATCTTGTACGATGGAAAACAGCGACTAAATTCCAACTTTCAGTCGCAGATGATTCCACAACTTTCTATGGACATTCTGTTCATATTTTCAATGAAATCAATATGATAGTAATTATGGAACCAAATAATTTATTTTTTTAAATAATTTTTTATAGAGTGAAAAAAATAGTTATGGGCATTATTGTGACAAACTGATAGGGGTTGTAAAAACAATTCAAGCAATTTTGCGTCAACCCCTATGAGTTAAATATCTTAACTGCGTAATTCCCCCACGCCTACTGGCTTGCTGTGTCATAAAATCGGATGATCATTCGAATTTGAATACGGAACATCAGATTTTTGAAATAATGTGATTATGCCCTTAACCTGTTTATTGTGACTATGTGACACGATGTGGCGAATCAAAGTTCACAAAAAAGTAAACACAGCAAGCCAGTGTGCGCAGGAATATGATAAACACTAGTTCGTTTCCCCACCACCTTAGAGGCAGGGCTTCCGGCGCGTTTTTTTCATAGTGGCCTGTCCTTTGGGCCTAGTTCACCTTTTAGAAGTGAAAGTTTCATAATAATAAATTGCTTCTATGTCTAAATGAAAAATCGAACTCATTTCCAGAAAAAACTCATAGGTTGAAATCGATTTGCAGTGTCTTCGGTACAATTCAAATGGTGAACAGAAGGAAACGTAATATTTTGTTGGTTTCTGCGTATCCTAGGAACCATATCACACTGGATATGTGTGCACAAGTCTCTCATGTCCTAGCACTGGACTTACAAGTACCGTTGTGACCTAAAATGGGCTGATCTTCTAGATTATCATTCTCGGTTTCTCTAAAATCTACCCATAACATAGGTTATAGGTTCCTTGGAATTTCTGAAAATATTTGAAACCCCAAAAAATTCTGTTCTTCAATGGATTGGAGAATCTCAAGGGTAACTGACCCCCTGTTCCATTAAAAAATTGAGTGAATGACTGTCACCTTGAGGAGGGTGCAGGAGGGGTGATTTTTTATGTCAGAGGGTGTCTTTTCGAAATCATAACTCGACGTTTTTCTTAAAAAATAATAACGTAGAAAATTAATGTATCCGTTACTTAAGGACCTCACTGTATAAAACATCGTAATCATGTTTCCGACTTATGGCTTTTTTTTAAAGTCTTGAAATCAGTTTTCCTACCTACATGCCCCATAAACGAGAAAAGTAACAAAATTTCCTGTTTTTTTCTGCAAGTTTTCCAGTTTCAAATAGTATGATAAACACGAACTTGACTTATGGCTTTTTATATGACAGACTTTTACATTAATAAATTTCTATTGCACATTATTTCGTTCACGAGAAAGTTTGCCGGAAAACGAAAAAATATTTCACCAAATTTTCCGTCCGGAAAATATACTTCAACAGCTGACCGGTTTATGGGAAATTTTTTTCGGGTTCCTATAACGATATTAAATTTCATACTGTTGATTGCCATAAGCGAGAAATTGCATTAGCAACCAACTATTTTTTCACAAGTTCGCGCCCCTATTACAACCCTTTAAGCACGTGCAAATCTTATGGCTTTGGTTCTTCACTATTAAATTGTTATACCTATTCATGTGTTAAAATGCCATAAACGAGAAAATAAAAAAAAAACTTTTTTCTGCAAAAGGAAAATGAATTTTCTATATGCCTAGCACAAGTCCGATCGCTAAATTTTCAATTTTTGGGCTCAACACTGACATAATTTCCAGTGGTTAAAATCCCAGAAGAGAGAAAATGAGTCAGCAAAATCTGTCGTTATCTGACGGTCTAATACTCATCTGAAGACGGCTGTGCTGTGAATAGAAGCAGTTGAAACGTATTGAACACAAATTATAAGATAGAAGTCGGAACTGAATGTACTCAAGTTACATTAGACCGTATTACGAAATTCGTGAATATTCTGAAGAAAGAATATATTCAGGCCATGGTTCCTGATTTCTTCAAAAAATGTATACTTTAATTCATTTTGTCTTTATCTTTATACTGTTTGACTCATTCATCCTCAGTTTTAAGGTTTTAATCTTGTATTATTTGCACTCTATGAACTGACTTTAAGTTTTACTGGGTTTTAAGGTCTAAATTTGTAATAGTTGCTTTGTCCGCAAGATTTGTAATGTTTGACAATAATAGTTAGTTATGACACAAGTTCGTACTGTAGGTCCTTTTTTTGGTATGAGCGTGAAGTTTGTTGAATTAGGCAAAGTGGAGTTCAACAAAAGACGCGAGTACAAAAAGGCCCTTTATCATACAAAGTATTTTCTACGAACTGTAGCAATTATTGAATGTATTATCCTATAAAGTTTTCGTCGTATTATCAAGTGATGACGACTTCCGAGTTAATTCTTATGCAAAAACTGTCTATTTGAAAAATGTATGAACAGTTCGTAAAACATTACTTATACGCACAGTAGATGATTTTAAGCACTAGCCTTTTCGAAATGTGAATAGTAAAACGCAACGTCGTGAAAAGTATATATTTTCTTGACTCATTGATTGGCCTCTTCAGTGTCTCTGATGCTCGTTTGACTACACCCAAACTCCGTAAACCATTTATGGACCATAAAACATGAAGAAGCAAAGCACCCATATACATTTTCAAGAACAAGAAATTTTTGTTTCGTATAATTGAGTTTCTGAATTTTTTCAACCAAAAATATGTTCCTAGACTCGTCGAAATCATCAGATCGTCCATCATTCAGCGTCGCCGGCTTGGGGACAGGCATCGCTGCCAACGTGGCCTACAAAAGAGCATTTCAGAAGTCCACCTTCAACCGACTCTTGGGCACCGCTCGAGTTGCCGACGATTACATCAACTCCAAATCTTATCTGGCTCGTGGTCACTTATCGCCAGATGCGGATTTCCTTTTCGCCAGCTCGCAGTTCACCAGCTACTATTACATCAATACTTGCCCACAATGGTGAGTTATAATGAATTCGGTATTCTGATGCTGGCCTATTTTTTGCAAATAATTCCGAAAAGTCGCAGTCTTGGTAAACGTGCGTATGTTTTTCTCTTTTCTGAAGCATGGAACGATAATGGTGAAAACTGAAGATGATGCCTTGAAAAAATGTGACATTGTTATAATTATACCACAAGGCACTGTTCTTGGGCCACTAATATTTGAAACATTTGCAAAAGCTCTCTCGAACTTAATTTCTCAAGAAAACACATCGATTGATTTTTGGTATATAATCAGTATCAATAAAATAAAAAACCATCAGGGCCACATTATATCTTATGCTGACGATACTGTCATTATTTTGTCAAGTGACTCATGGCATGGAGTCTACAGAATAGCAGAAAATTAAATGAAAAATGTAAAAGTATGGCTCGATTATAATCTTCTTAGCCTAAGTGTTAATGGCAAAAAAATTATGACCATCACATTAACAAATAGCGATCAACCAAATGAAACCAAATAAGAAGTATTAAAATAAACAAACAAAAATATACATGAACTATTTAAATAAACAAACACAAATGTTAATCAAGAGGATATGCAGTAATCGGAGGGGAAAAGTTTTGCTCATGCACCCATCGCCTGCAACTCACACATTTGATTAAAATTTGGATATTTCATTTTGAACAAATGCCACATATCCCGTTTTATCTATCTTTGAATTCCGTAAATTTTACGAAATTGACCAAAAAATAAATTTATGAAATTTCATGCCTACATCAACCTTAACATCTTTTCAGCTTTCAAAATAAGCTATTATGAGTTGATAATATTACATTAAAATTTTAAAAAACATAAAAACTTACGTGTATCAACAATCACATTCACTATGAAACTGCAAGTCCGTTAGTAAGTTGTTACGGGTTTATTTTGCACTAGAAAACCCTTTCTCCACGATCATCACAGAATTTGCCAATTCTGAAATCAAATTTGATTACAGAATGCTGGAATTCTCTCTGTTGAGATTGAAGAAATATTCTGCAACACCTCTGCCCCCATGCAATCCAAATGTATTTACATTCTCTCTCTTGTGGTAGAATAATATTCTCACACTAGTTAGCAATAATAACATTAGCCTTGACGCAGTTGATTGTCATCGTAGTGGCAAAATTTGAGTAAGTGTCAAAATTATTGCTGTCACGTTTCCTATCTTTGATCGTGGAGAAAGTATAGTCTGCTACTCGGTTAGAATGAAAATTCGTGATGCTCGTGGTTCCTCACGCTCGCCTTCGGCTCGGGCTCAGAACTTTCCACTTGCATCGAATTTTCATTCTAATCTTGTTACAGAATATACTATTCTGTTCCAATACGATAACATCAGAAATTCTCTGTCATTGATATACACTTTCCACTATGTACAACTTTCAACATGACAACTTGATCGTTGTCATGTATAGCTTGTTCCGAATGTTAGTACTTACCTTTGCCGTACTAGTTCGAGCGGACATGAACCGGCCTTAAGCCAATGACAGTTATCAGTTGTTCTATTTCGCGGTATGACAGCGTTATTTTGTAAACATCATTTTGGTAGTCTATTGTGTAATTTCAACACAATACTCTAATATAAATACAATAAAAATTAGGTATATATAAACATTATAAAAGTATAATAATATAAAAGTGTGAAATGAAAACCGGGACAAAACCAAACAGCAGTCAACGATGAAACTCCTATGAGCAAGACTCAAAAAAGGACATAAGCGTCTCCGCTCACAATAATTGCAATTGGAGATACACGCGAGTCATTATATTCAAACCACGTGTGGATGTCTACAGTAAGCTGTGTAATGTCCACTGATTTTAATGCTACATAACTTACATTTTGCCCATGTAGTATCATATGCAGATGATACGAATATTCTTATAAAGGTCCCTGAATCGCGTGAACAACTTTTATAAATGACGGAAATGGTATACACTAAAGGAGGTGAATGGTCTAAAAAGAACAGCCTGAAACTGAATACGCAAAAAACAACTGTAATGAAATTTAATCTCCGTTGAAAACTAGACAATTTCATTATTTTTAGTGAAGATGAAAGGAGAGTAGATCCACTGTCACTCTGGAGTACTGTTAACTCTTTACTATGCAAATATACACTGTCACCTGAGATATGGCATACTGAACTGGGTTTTATCTACTGGTTTCAATAGATTATTTGTTCTTCAAAAATTTGCAGTGAGGACTATTGCTGGTTTGAGGTGGAAAGATTCATGTAGAAATGCTTTCAAAGAGTTTCATATACTAACACTCATAAGTGTATATATCTATGAATTGTGCATATATGTTTACAAAAATCATGATAAATTCAAGAGTAATCCACAATCTACCGATAACACAAGAAATGGGAGTATTCTTGTACCAGATGCACATCGTACAACATCATATCAGAAGTCGCATCTTTTTATGGGTTGTAAGGTGTATAATAAGATTGACAAGAATATTAAAGAAGCCTCCAATATACACATTTTCAAGTCTCGGTTGAAGAAACACCTTATTGATAAAACGTTTTACACTCTTGATGAGTTTTTTATATAATATTCTAAATGTTGAATGTATTTTATTTTTATTGGAAATTACTGTATTTTTTGTATTTTCCTTCGTGAACGTTTCAGGATTATCTTTTTTGGAAAGTAATGTATTGTGCATTTCTGTTTTTTTTTTTTTATCTATACTTTATGATGACGTTTTCTTTGTTACATTTCCATTGTGTAATGTCCTTATACTCTGTGTATGTTGAACAAAGAAATAAATTTATTATTATTATTATTATTATTACTATTAGAAGTTCCACTGTGGTTGGACAATGCATACAGGTTGTAACAAAGAGGCAAAAGCTTATTAGCTGCATAGTTGCTCAAATCGAACCCTTCTAGAGGAAAATCAATTTCAACATTCAACTTTCTATTGTGTTGTGTTTAGAACACAAATACCGTAATATTCCTACTCTATCTCTATCTTGTGTCATTGAGGTACTTGTAGATTGTAGGGGGGTCGTACAGGCTGTGCAGCCTCACAAGCACTTCGACCTATAAGTTCTTTTGTGCGTGCATTGAGGTACTTACTGTACTTTCGAATACTTGAGCTTGTTTATGTTTGGTTCTGATATTGAGAGTCTGGCGTTTTTATCTTGGTTCAGTTGTCAACACTGAATCTTTAGGTGTTCTTTTCAGTTGAGTCGTTTTTCAATTGACCCAAGGAGTAGCTCCGAGTAGCTCGAGGTAGTTCCTGGACTGATCTCATAGAACACGAACGAATAAGGAAGCGCCTTGTCTGATAGTGACAGTTTTTGACTTTGATGTCTGAGACATTTTTGAGTGACGTTTTTCCAGTTGGATATTTGATCTTGATGAGTGACTGACCTATTTTGATGATTTCCAATTAAAGTTTGATCATCGGTGATGGATCTTAGGAAAATTCATATCCGGAGAGTTTCTCATATTGTTTGCGACTTTTGATGCTATATATTTTGGTTTTGCTAGCAATTTCGTATAGTTTTAAAGTACCGACGTGGGCGACGCTGACCGACGCTTACGGACGCTAGGCGTCGTTTTTCTAAAAGTGCTTATTTCTGATAGATTTTAGCCTTCTTTGCACTTTGATAGAATTTTAACGTACCTACGCGCTCCGACGCTCACCAACGTCTGGCGTCGTTTGTCTAAAAGTGTCTATTTCTGGTATAATTTGGTTTTCTTGACTCTTTTATAGCTTGCAAACGTCCGGCGTCGCTTTTCTTAAGAGACTAATTTCTGTTTCATTGTGATCGGTTCAGTTGTCTGGATGATTCGAACTGTTTTTCTTTTCATTAAATAATAACAATAATAAAAAAAATGTTTGCATTAGAAAAATAAAAATAATAATAATATAAAAATATGTACTCGTCCAGATTAAATTACATTCGGTAATTTCATTTGGGGCCGAAGTTGGCTGTCCCTGGCGTATGCCTAAAGAAACTAGCACTTGGGAAAATGGAGCAACTAAACCGTACTTCAAATCCGGGGAGTCAGCTCTTCTACTAGAAATTCTTTGGAAAAACGTCATTTAAGACAAAAAGTTGATATTTCTTATGGGTTTTCTTCAAATGAGAACGTTTTCATTGAGTAAGATATTCACGAAAGCTAGTCAGAAGTTCGACTTCGATTTGAACTACCCACAAAACTTCCACTGTCATTCTAATCCAAACAATTTTTTCAGGCAAACCATTAACGGTGGAAACTGGGTAAGCGTAGAGAACAGCGTACGGAAAACAGCCGAGCATTACCAAAACACCTTCACCATAATCACAGGCACCTACGATGTCCTCGAACTACCAGACTCCAATAACAATCCCACGGAGATTTTTCTTATATCAGGAACGAAGCTGCCTGTACCAAAGTTCATGTGGAAAATCATGTACAACGATGTTACACAGGAAGGCATTGCTCTTATCGTAGTGAACAATCCTTTCTTGAGTGGATTACACCAGGATCATGTCCTGTGTATGAATTTGTGTGAAAAATACGGGTGGGGTACTACGAGTTGGCAAGATATATCGAAAGGGTATGTCTATTGTTGTGACGTCAATGAGTTTGCAGATGTTGTGGACACTGTGCCTCAGTTGGATATTTTGGGTGTATTACGTGGAATATCATAGGAAGAATTATATTTTTGTCTGTAATTCATTAGTTATATAGGTCGATTTGAATTTTTAGTCATTGAAAATGATTTTGAATAACAATTAATTGAAATTGAGGCGTCTGCTTCATAGTGAAGGTCAATAAATGTAATTGAAAATACACAAAAAATGTTGTTATAAGAACTTATTGTCGTTGCAATATATCGCTAATTAAAATAACCATTTCCTATAATTGCTGTGTTTCGATATCAATGCTTGAGAAGTTATTGCGTAATTGAAAATATTTTTTCAGGAACATTTGTATCAATATAATACAATCAAGAATTTAAATCTTTTATGCTCAAAGTTCAAATTCAAATATACATTGAAAGAAATATCATCGTTAAGGTTGAATCGACAAGTACCTAAACACCAGTATTGAGTAAGTGAAACAAGAAACTGTCTCAACTAATACTAGGCTATCATTGATAAAGATAAACAACACCATTTTAAGCTCATTTGGTTTCGAAAAAAATATACTTGATTTGTTTCATGAAGAGTGGGTGACACTGAGGAAGGTCATTAACTAATGACTAAAAAATAAATTGATAACTGTCCTTTGGTATTGTTCCTTACAAACGAGGTAGCAAACCTCCTGCCGGAAACAGATACGTTGGAATAAAAAAATCGTTGATTTCAATGGGTCAATACCTAGAAAACTTTCCAGGTAGTGCCGGCCAATTCTTCGGATTGAAAATGATTGAAAAACTTCGAGAAATTGCCTACCGATTCCAGTCCCTTCTTCGGGTTAAAAATAATTAGTACTATTCCTGGTTAGAGTCAAAGTGAAAATCTTGAAAATGACTCATTGTTCAACCCTAATAATTGAAAAGAGTAATCTGGAATATAACTTTGAACAGTTGCTGGTCACTGCTGACCGCTATTTCGAGGAAAAATCAATGTTCAAACAAAAAAAAGTCACTTAGGAACTGCTACTTCAAATTCTTGGAGGTAGAAATTTTCCTTTGATTAGAGTCGGGTAAAAAGTAATTTTTCTCTTAGAAACAATAGGCTTATTTTCTCTCTCTGAAACATTGTTGTAGTTTTTTCTGCAACAAGCAAATCGATCACAGCATGATTTATCAGAGCACTCTGAACTCGACACTTCTGTGGCTGTCACTTTCGAATGATATACTATACTCTGATAATTCCACTCGCCGTGTGAAACCCTCCTTTACTGCAATATCAGGACCAATACGGGACGTATGCCTGGATGATAAGCAGTTTCTTTCTTTCGAGCAGGTTATACCACTTTGTCAACCACTTACCCAAACAACAACGGAGAATATAATATCATCTTGCTACTAATATGAATGTCAGTCTGACAGACTTCATGTCAATCAGTTATCTATAACTATTGAAGAATTCTCGACAACGGAACTTTTTTTACTTTGTTGTTTCGTGAAATTATCTCAAGTAGTATTCACTACTTGTGCTCACAATACTATCGATAGTTAGTAATTCTGTCAGATATCTTAAACTCGATCAAATTGCATTGAGGTAACACCACTCGTCCTAAAGGACTCGTGGTCTTACGAAGCACTTTGGTTTTGCTGACAGAATTACTATCGATAGTATTGCGAGAAATCGTGGTATTACTCCCGAAAATTTCACTCATGTGTTAAAATGTCTATGAGAGGTGTGGAATTATCGCTGAATTACAGCGATTATTTCACTTATGCTAAAATAGCGTGTTATGATTGGTTGAAATTTTATTGTTGATAAATGAAAATATCATGTTTTCGATTTTGTAGTTCGGCTCTTGATTGGCTACTGGATATGTATATGATATGTTTTTGATTTTGTAGTTCGATTCCTGATTGGTTATTATCAAAACACAAACTTACCAATAGCAAGCTGCTATAATGACACAACACCAAAATTTGACCAAAACTAAATAAGCACTCACTATTAATTCATATCAACTTCACAATTTTCGACCAATTTTGCATACTCATTGATTAATCAAATCACTAAATCAAAATGTTATCAAAACATAACCTCCGAGAAGCAGTAGACTAGACATGCAATGACGAAACTACGAATGACGCGCTCTGTCGTTGGTAACTGAAATAGAGGGATGTTTGAAGTATCAAGTAAATGTTTTGTTAGTTGCATAATTTCATAAATAAATACGGGATTAATTTTCCTAGTTAAATTAAATAGTAAATAAATAAAAATGGTTTCTATTTTATTCATGAAATAATCTTAACAAATACAACTCGTGTTATCGGCGATTATCGTTAATTCCTTCTCGGTTTTGAATCAAATTATGTTGCTTTAGGCAAGCGCTCGTGTGGTTGCCAAGCAACATAATTTGATTCTCAAATTCAAAGGAATTGCTATTTCGGTAATCACTGATACACTTGTGGTATTACCTACGATAATCCACCTACTATGTGGATTATCAGTAGTAATACCACAAGTGATTGAATTTTCGCGATAAGTCTGATTCATTTCTGAACGAAACTGAATTGTTTCGAGAAAACACCACGAGTCCGCAGGACGAGTGGTGTTTTCTCGAATCAATTCAGTTGAGATCACAAATGAAAGACAGACTTATGAGATAAATTCAATCACGAGTGGAATTTTATTAGACTATTTCACAAACAGAGTGAAAGATAAAAAATCTGAAATTCGGCAGGATTAGAGGAAATTGGCAAAAAAGTTGACCTGAGAAATCAATAAATTTTAATGAACAGAAAACATTGACATCGAAAGAAATACTACACTACCAACAATAACCATAACATACTGAAGTATTTTTCAATTATAATTATTATAAATGGTACAGTTATTATATACAATGTTTTGAGCTTGATTATTTGAACACGCGCTTGTACTTGCAATATTTGTTACATCTTGATTGCTATAATTTCTGACATTTGCTATAAGTTTTTCGTGATGTTTTTTACTAAGTTGGATGTAGGGTTTCAGCGAATTAGAGCTCGAATGTCCAGTAATTTTTATGGTTTCCTGTTCTCCTACTCCTCTACATAAAAGTTCACTGACTGCAGTTGCTCGATTTGAATAGTTGGTAATTTTTTGCTTTTTCACATCAAGCCCTATATTCTGAGCTGATGTTTTGGTCCATTTACTGATCGTATTGATCCCTAGAGGCATATTTTTGTACCAAGGAGTGCAATGATCACCAGGCTTCCAATGTCCATTCACGGTGAGAAACAACCTATTAGATCTTACATTATTACCTCGTTTTGAAATCATCTTTTTATAAAGTCTCACGGGGCACATTGTTGCATTTTGCACATTTTCAATCAACCATTTGCTGTTCGCAGTTCGCACATCGCTGACCACCTCCTTGGCAAGTTTTTGAAAAAACTGTGTTATATTCGATTCTGCCGGTAGGCGCCCCCTTATTATCTAATTCTTCTTTAAAATAATCTAACAAACAATATGCAGCTTCACCTCCTCTCCAAGCAAGTTCTACTGCTGCGATATGGAAAAATTTCTTTTGGAGTCCTGTGGGTGGATCTTCATATTGCTTGATGTTCTTCATGGGTCAACGGTGCCGAACTGATCTTTCGTTTCTGTACGTTACCTTGAAGCAACTTGCGTTTTGTATCTCGCGCATTTCTGGCCGATTGAAAAATAATATCTTTGAATGGGTCGAAACTTCGTCCATATTCATTATAGAATTTTTCTTGCAATAATCTAGCACTCGTATTCCAAATCGTCTTCACAACACATTCCTTGTAATCAGAACCATCGATTTTCCTCATGTTGAAGCCCCAGTCCTTCAAAATAATAGCTAGTCTCTCGACAGGCGTTGCTTCATCTAATAGGTATTTTCGTTCATCGCAAAATCTGGTAAATGTACTCCTTCGATTTCCTTGTATTTTTCGGTACATTTTCATCGATTTTTTCGTTGATTGATTCGATAGAATTCATCCCAAATCTACTCATTTTTGAATGAGTGCACAGCGTAATCACTTATATTTGACGTTTAACTGTCACATGCACTGTAAACAAATCTGAAAACACCGAACTTGATAGGCCAATCAGAGTCAAGAGTCAAGTTTGGTATTATCGGTAAGCCGAACTTGACTAGAGCTTCTGATTGGTTCATTTCGTAGGTGAGTGAAATAGTCAGTAATTCGCGCGCACTTATAACCGATAATCTCAGAGGACTGCTTGGGGTATATCGAAGTCTAAACGTCTTACACAGATGTCGCGCCATAGGGCAAAGTGAGTGTAAAAAAAAACATAACACTAAAATATTTTGCAAATTTGATAGTTGAACTGATTGAACATAGAAGAAAGAAGAAAAATCAACGAGATTAAACGTATGATCCCGTTCATTTCGGCAACTAAGCACTGGTTGAGAAGATAGAATCCTTTCACAAGAAATTAGTTTAGTTACATGAAATACACAATTATCTCTTTTATTTAATTAACGCATTATATGAATTTCAAAAGAAAATATTCTGTGACACTACTTGGCAAAAGCCCATTCAAGTAATAATAAAAATGGATTATTATTTTTTTTCTCTGGTATTTTGGCGTCGACTGCTATTAATATGGTCATTAGCCATGTGTTATGGGTAGTCCTTGTTACTAACTCCATACGTCGCCTTAGGAGCAGCACTGTTAATTGGAACGCAACAGTGAATCGTGCAAATGGATTATTATTATTAAGAAGTCTGGATTGCCTAATCCAATTTTATTATCATTATATAAATAATAAGTTTATTATTAGCGGATTTATTGTTCATAACACAATTTTTAGCATGCACTGTTCTATGTGCATCTTTGATGGCACATACTACGTTTTGGAAATGATTTCCGACTATCAAAATGATTGCCATTAGTTGCATCAAAATATATGCATTATACAGGGTGAGTCAGGCTGAACGCCTCGGACTCTCGTGGCCATATGGTATTTTTTTTCAGTAAACAGCCTGGGGGAGTACATGTATGTCGATCTGAAGCACATTTTAATAATAATGATTTTTATACAAGGTGTTTGAAATAAGCGTGACATTTCAAAGTTATGTTTTTTTAATTGAACACCCTGTATTTTCTTACATTTTTTAATTCTTTGAGAAAAAATAAGCTGACTTTGCTAAAGTTTCCCTATACCCAACTCTCTCCATTTATGAGATATTCAACTTTTTCTCAAAATGTATCGTTGTCAAAAAAATTCAATATCATTGCAATTATCCACTGCATGTGTACGAAATTTTTACCGGTCACTCTTATCCCTTTCAGCTAGTTACTGCAACTTCAGACAACGATCAATATAATACAGTGTGTTTTATATTGTCAGGAACAGTTACCGCATATTTCAACTCCAATAACTTTGTTATTTCAAATGGAACACGCTATAGTTTTCCACGTAATAATATTCACCTTTCCATTCCCTTTCAAACCATATAATATTTCCATATAGCTAAATGTGGTGCTTCAGAAGTTATCGAAGCATTTTCAAAATCCGATGAACTTATTGCATTGACATTACTTCATCAAGTATAGGCTGATGCCATGGATACTTGAGTAATGCTTTCAACTGTGTTCAATTGCGTTGTTCCAAGCGGGTTTCTGACAAATAGCGTCATATTTTGTCATAAGTTTGTGTTGAAATCGTTTTGTTCTAGTGTTCTCAAATTTGAGGAGTAAAATGAAAAGTTTCACACTTCAAGAAAGAATCAATATGATAATAACCATTGGAGAGTGTTATGAAATTTGCTTATTAGCGTCGAGAGTTTATGCACAAAAATACCCAGATCAAGAGCATCCTGATAAAAATGTATTCGAAAGATTATTAGCCAGATTTCGAGAAACTGGTAGTATCGAGTACACTGTTCGAGAGCTATCGAAACCGGTTACTGGGAATGAGGAACACAAATTCAAAGTTTTACAACATGTGATTAAAGATCCCAATACCAGTACCAGAGCCATTGCAAATGCCACAGGTATAAGTCAATCGAGCGTTAGCAGAATTATTAGAAAACACAAATATCATCAATACCACATTCAGCTGCATCAACATTTCTATGGAAGGACTTTGAACACAGGATAGATTTCTGTTAATGGTATCTTGAACAAAACATTTATTCCGAACCGTCGATCGTCAGAACCGGTGGAGAGTTAACTTCTTCGGTGGAATCATAGGAGACATCATAATTGGTCCTTATTCCTTTGACAGGCATCTGGATGGAAGGAAATTTTTAAGATTCATGAAAAGAGATTTTTGGAATCTTCTGGAAATTATTCCTTTGAATTTGAGAGAGAAGATGTGGCTACAATTAGATGGTGCTCCGGTAGATTTCAAACGTGTTGTTAGTAACTATCTGGACAGAAAATTTCCAGATCAATATATAGGGAGAGGTGGTCCTTATAACTGGCCAGCAAGATCCCCCGATCTTACACCTTAGGACTTCTTTTATGGGGATATATCAAGATTAATGTTTACAGTACACCATACCCACTACTCCTGATGATATGAAAGTGAGGATTAGAAATGCCTTCCAAACAGTAACTCCAAATATGTTGAACAATGTCAGAAGCTCATTTGAAAAAAGAATTAGATGCTGTATTGAAGTAGATGGTGGTCACGTCGAACATTCCTTATGATTTTGTAAATTTTCACTTAAACTTTATTTGCTAAATATTGTTTTTTTTTAACCAGTAACCCCAAAATTATTAGATACACATGGACCGATATAACAAATTCAATTTACTAAAGATAATGAAGAACTACTTTTTTCAGTATTTGACATCAGCCGGTTGATGGAATTTTATTATTTTGAAACTTATATTGGTTTACAAAAAGGCTTTGAAAACTCCTGAAGCACCATATGTAGGTATAAGGACATATTACATGGTTCGAAAAAAAATTAAATGGTGAATCTTTTCACGTGGAAAAATACAGGATGTTCCATTTGAAATAACAAAGTTATTGGAGTTCAAATATGCTGTAAGTGTTCCTGACAATATAAAACACACTGTATAATATTGATCTTCGTCTGAAGTTGCAGTAACTAGCTGAAAGGGATAAGAGCGACCGGTAAATATTTCGTACACATGCAGTGGATAATTGCAATGATATTGAATTTTCTTGACAACGTTACATTTTGAGAAAAAGTTGAATATCTCATAAATGGAGAGAGTTAGGTATAGGGAAACTTTAGCAAAGTCAGCTTATTTTTTCTCAAAGAATTAAAAAATATAAGAAAATACAGGGTGTTCCATTGAAAAAAACATAACTTTGATATGTCACGCTTATTTCAAACACCTTGTATAAAAATCATTATTTTTAAAATGTGATTCAGATCGACATACATGTACTCCTTCAGGCCGTTTACTGAAAAAAAAATACCAAATGGCCACGAGAGTCCGAGGCGTTCAGCCTGACTCACCCTGTATAAAATCTTAATTGATACCAGAGATCGCCAGGAATATTTTGGATCAGTTACTGAACTAAACTAATGCATATAAATGTGACTTCTGTGGAATTTCTAAATTTGCATATACCACCTTTCGCATATGGTACCCTGTCACTATATTTTGCGTTCTAAATAGTCTAAATACACAAATAGCTATTAAATGAAAAAAATAGTCAAGAACTTCAAAAAAGAAAATTTTGAGTTCCGTGATATTAATGTCCTTGTTCTCTTTTTGAAAAATTGCCACTTGAGTCACGAATCATAATAAATACAAACTGAATTACCTGTATACAGTTGAAACATACCTTCTCTGAATGTAAGAACATCAAATATAAATAAGAAGAAGTATCTCCCGGTATATCGTATCTTTGATATATTGACAATTACCAAAATGAAACTCCTGTCAGACATTTGTCAAATAATTTTGAAATACTTCAAATCTATTACTGCAAGATTCCGTTATTCAAATCAAGATAAATAAGATATATACGAATACGACCACGGTGAGTAGGGTTGTTTGATCACATCAGATGGTGGTAACCATTAACATGGTCGTGACTTATAAACAGAAGTCCACGTTGTAGAAATCTGTGAGAGAGATTCATTCCATGTTTTCTGGACAACACACAATATCCGATTAGAATTATAAGAAAGAGGAAATTGCAGCTGACATATATCACTTTGATTGATAACCATATTACTGGAGCAAAGTTTGACCCAACGAAGTTCCACTTGGTAAGATCGTTGCCATTTATTCAAACAATTTGATCAAGACCTATATTGAAAAGGAGATTGTCCATACATGATATATGTTCCCATTTACCAGAGGAAGGTTTATTCAATAAAATATTTAGTGTTTTGGACATTTGACTGAGAAAGTCACTGTTTAAGTTAGGTTATTAGTTTTAGTATCACTTTCTTCGTGTTATCTGATCATCCTATCATTCATCAATCTCTTTCATTTTCCTACTTGTTTTATAATCGAACCATTTTGTAAGGTTCTTGGTTCGGTCAAACATTGTAAAGAGTTCTGAATTATAACCAAACAGTTAATTTTCATTTTGAGTTATTTATAACCCACAGTTTAGTTTATTTCTTCGCTCTTGTCTGAGACAGAGTCATTTCACAGTCAAGCAAAAACCAATTCAGAAGGAAGGAATTTGTGATCATAATGGACCACAAACTCAGTTTCAATAAAGCACATATAAATAAAATTTCAAACGAAAAAATTTCAATTATGGGACTTTTTATCGGGAACAGCAAAGATTTTAAGAATCATGAAAGGAAAATTTCTTTATTCAATGCATATATCAACAGCAAACTTAGTTTTTGTTTTATAATATGGTACCCATTATATGTCATACATATCAACAGACTGGAAACAAATTTTCAAGATTCTTGTGATATAAAAATATTTTCCCTGTACAAGATAGCAACTACGACGTCATAAGGAAAAAAATCAATATTCGTCCACTAGCTGATACTAGATCTATATGTGAAAAAAATATGGCAAACAGTCAATGAAGTAACAGAAATGTAACAAAAGTGGACAATGATATGAATGAGATCCTGAATGATAATAATGAAATTGAAAATGATCTTACTAAAATTGTTGAAATATTCAATAAACATTACGCCACTGTAGGGGAAAATATGGCAAACGATATTAAGGTTGCAAACAAGCAGACAGGAAATTCTAGATACAAAACCCGTACGACATCAGACTCAATCTTTCTACAGCCCGTTTCGGAAACCGAAATGAAAAAATATTATTCACTCCTTAAAAAACAACTCGACACCAGGCTTTGACAACATCACAACCTTAACCCTGAAAGAAATAAGCAACTTTATTGCAAAACCATTATGCCATCTAATTAATCTTATGTTTAGTGAAGGAAAATGCCCAACTCAGTTTAAAATTGCTGTTATAAAACCTATTTTCAAACATGGAAATCTAGCGGATCCAAAAAATTATCGCCCCATCAGTGTCATATCTATCACAAGTAAAATATTTGAAAAAGCACTAAAAGTACGATTAGTAAACTTTCTAGAAAATACCAAAATGCTATCAAAATTCCAATTTGGATTTAGAACCGGAAAATCCACCAATGACGCAATTGCTCTACTTATAAATAAAATTTACTCAAGTTTGGATAACAGCAGGCCGTGAGCAGGAATATTCATCGACCTGGCAAAAGCCTTTGATACCGTAAGTCAAAGCAGGCTGTTGTCCAAACTAAATGACTCACTCTTACGAAGCTACATAGAAAAAAGAAAACAACTAGTTAAGATTAGTAACACAACGAGTAGCCAAAGAGAGATAACATTTGGAATACCATAAGGAACAGTGTTGGGTCCCATATTATTTATAATTTATTTAAATGAACTACTATATTTGAACTGTCAAGGAACAATAATCTCATATGCTGACGATGCCGTACTCTTTTTGGAAGGAAACTCATGGAAAGAAGTAGAAACCAAACTAAAAATAGATTTAGAAATGATAATAAAATGGTTCGATGATAATATGGATAAAACTGTATATCTACCTTTTTCGAATTATAAAAATGGTCTCCCAAGCACTGAACAACTAGACATACATCTACCTTTCAGAAATAACACTTATAATATTCAAACTACAACCAGTACAAAATATCTAGGGTTAACTATTGATAAAAACCTAAAATGGGATCTTCAAATTCAGAACTTAACTAAAAACTTAGATCATTAATGTATCTGTTTAAACAAATGACTTTCATACTAGACGAAAAGAATTTGAAAATCATGTATTTCAGCTTGGTTCAATCGCTCCTAAACTATGGCATTATCGGATGGGGTGGTGCATACTCTAATAATATCAAACCTTTAGAAATAGCACAGAAGAGAAAAATCAAAATAATGTACAATCTTGACCGACAGTTTTCTTCGAATTTACTGTTCCAAAATTCTAAATTATTGAATATCAGAAATCTATTCTATAAAACTTCATTGCTCTATTTTGTAAAAGAAAATTCAATAGATATGAATAAAACACACACTTATCCAACAAGATTTCGAGAAAATGCCAACATATTTCTCCCTAAATCTCAAAAATCTATTGGACAGCGAAGTTTCATATATGTCGGACAGAAAATATATAATTATCACCAATAAACTTGAAAAAAGAAATTCACGTAAAAATTTTCAAAAACAAATTAACATATTGGTTACTTACATCAATGGTCAAAATACTATTATAGACATGCCACAGATTGAACAGACAAATGAATGTACAAACGAATCTGTATTTCATTGAATTATCATCGCTATTAATATTAATACTAATTTTATATTTTAATAAATTAAATGGTTAAATTCGTATTATTACCACACAGTTATTTTATAATTTAGTAATATTTCGGAAAGATTTTATTAATCATTAAGTCTACTGTATGTAAGTAAATATAAATGAAAATATGAATATATTTGTATGCCTTTTATCATTCAATGACCACTGTTAGTGCATATATACAACTTTTCTTTTTTATTTACCATTTTCAATTTTCTTTGTACACTATTTTAAGTATTCATAGTATTTTTATTACGTCAACCACTATTTTATTTTTATTTTTATCTTATTTATCTTCATTATTACTACTATTAGTTAAGATATTTCAAAAAGACCAAAGCTCCTATTATGTCTAGGAACACAGACTAGCTCTGGCTAAAGTGGACCTAAACATGAATAGAAAAAAAAATTTAAATAAAATCTATTGGTTACTTGAAATATCAGATGTTTATTCACAATTTATGTTTACGCTGATAACTTTTTATAGAAATGAACTGAATAAATATTATTATTATTATTATTATTATTTTTTTTTTTCATTGGTGTTTTGGCATCGACTGCTATGGTCATTAGCCAAGTGTTCTGGATAGGCCTTGTTACTAACTCCATGCGCCACCTCAGGAGCAGCACTGTTAATTGGAACGCAACATTATTATTATTATTATTATTATTATTATTATTATTATTATTATTATTATTTTTATTATTATTATTATTATTATTATTATTATTATTATTATTATTTTTTTTTTCCCGTTGGGAATGTACCAGTCAGGCCCTGTCTCCGGTGCTCCGATACATCCGGAGGGCGCGCTGGTGTCGTTAACCCCAATAACCACTCCCTACGTCCGTAGGGTGAGTGACTATTGGGTCCGAGAATCATGTGCCCTGAGTAGACGGAGCGAACCAAGGATGACGGCCTTCTGCATTCTTGCTGCTAAGATTTCTGCCATATTACGGCAAGCAGGTATTATCTTCAAGTTGGAGAGCAGTGTGTCCATCATTCCACCAAGGACTCCTATGATCAGAACCACCATTTTGACAGAATGGTCCGGATATAACCTGCGGAGTTCAAAGAGATGATCTCGATATTTAGTCCGTTTTTCCTCCTCTTTTCGAACGATATTCATTTCGCCTGGAGCGGAAAACTCCATGACGAATATCGTTCTACTTTGGTGGTCGAGGAGGACAACATCAGGCTTATTGGCTTGTATTTGCCTGAGGGTGGGGAATGAGTAGTTCCAATAGATCCGGCACCTCTCATTCTCCACCACGGACTCAATATCCCCCGGAACATAAGGCAACACCGGTGTCTCGTCTATACCGTACGAGTGTCGTAGATGGTAGTATAACACTCGTAGCGCCGCGTTATGCCTGTGGATATAGGCTGAGACCGCATAAGATGGGCATGCTGATAGCAAATGCATTACGGTCTCAGGTGCCCCACGACATGCCCTGCATCGGGTGTCAGGGACGTCTATACCCATCACGCGACTACGGTAGACGAGGGTGTATTATTATTATTATTATTATTATTATTATTATTTTTATTATTATGTATTATTTTTAACTAAATCATTAAAAACCAAATTGATTCGCAAGTATAATTGTCACAATAATTACAATTCGATGTTCCACCAAGAATACTTCATAGAAAGGAATTTTCCAATTGTATTTTTGTTAAAATTGTTATTTGTATTATATACCATATACACTTACAATTGTATCTTAACTTAAAGGACACTATTTCTGAACTCGTCAACGCATATTCCCAATCTGCTAAATAAATAAATTGGATTGATTTTATCAACAATTCAATAACACTTTCAACCACTACTGATTCGACCGCAACATAATCACTTAACAACAAACAAAAACTTTTCCTGTGACTAATTCACATCTCTCGCCTCCAGATATACGTCGACATTTTTACTTGCAAATGAAAATATGAATAATTAATGTAATATTTCCGGCGTCGAATTTCGTAATTGAAGCCCGTAAGGACATCAGCTTTCTTATTGTTCAACTTCCAAAGTAAACAGTGACACCCCAACCAAGAATTGTTCTACTTTTTTCCGGTGCCATTTTAGTGAAACTTAATTTGCTCGTATTAGCTGCCTACAAAAGTAAACTTTTTAACTTCGCGTCTCCAGAGACGCTCTATAGACAGTCAAATTGGAATCGTCTATGGACTTGATGGGTTTATTAAATCAAATGCTGCTGCGTTTTTTATTCTTTGCCAGGCGAAGTGAGCTTGAAAATGTGCTGATGTTCTCAATTATACAGGTCGGTGTCGCAAAGTTTTCAAGGTGGGAGTGTCATAACCCTTATACGAGGATGTATGGATATCTAGTTAGCCTAGACCAGTTCCCTACATAAACAAAATATTGCGTTACCATAGCAACGAACAATAACTTAATAGAAGTGTCAGTGTAAAATTTGACGTCAAAAAAGTACACCAGAGTTAAGCAATAAATTAAAAGAAAAAATAAGTCCACCGAAATTGTGAAAATCGAAAAATTGGAGTATCGAGCCATCATCAAGTACCTGTATTTATAAGGTTCAAGAGGTAAGCAGATTTACGAAGATATGCTTAATACCCTTGGTGATCAATGTCCTTCGTATGCGACCGTGAAAAATTGGACTGCAAGCTACAAAAGAGGTAAATTTTCCATAAGTTGATGACCGATCGGGAAGGCCAGTTTCTGTGTCAGTCCCCGAAAATATCGATGCAGTTCATGACATGATTTTAACAGACCGTCGCACATAGGGGTATTTGAGCAATCTAGGCGGTCAAAAGTCGATTATAAAAATTGGCACTAATAAAAATAAAAAGGTGTCTACAAATACCTAAACATTCTAAGAATGACAATAAATGATTCCCCCAGTCCTCGCATGAATCCAGCGCACGTGTGATCAATCGCAAACTTTTCAGTATTCGAGTGCAGGAGTTGTTTCGTGGAATCTCTATTTTCATTCATTATTGAACAATGTATATTATTTGATGTGTTGTACGTAGAGAAATTCAAATAGTGGAATTTGAGGAAGCAGGTAAGCTTGTTTACTTTTTATATGTTTTGGTTACGATAAGTGTTACATTGCTGGACAAACTATATTATTAGAAAAGGGTAATTTTTAGTAATATATGGGATTATTTTTCACCTAATTCAGATCATAAGCTGTACTTCCAAGCATTTCCGGGCATTGATTTTATGTTTATGGACTAGCTTAGTGATCATTCTTTGGGGAACTTGTGAAAACAGCTGCAGAAACGTGCGATTTTTTAAGAAAATCTCTTCAAAACCATTAGGTTAGGTTATAAAGGTTAGGTTAGGCTACAAAGTACAAATAGCAAAATAGTAATTTTTCTGCTCCCAACTGTATTTATTATTTTGTTTTAGGTTCATCAAAATATAAAGTTATGACTCGAACACAGTTGTTTACTTTAATGTCACATCAAAATACTGACATCAACAACATTTTTAAGCCTTTAAATCAAGAAATAATTTTGGCCGCTCAGATCACCCAAATACCCCTATGTGCGTCGAATTGGGCTAAAACGGATATCTGAAGCACTGAATATTTCATACGAACGCGTTTATCATATAGTTCACGTCAATTTGGACATGAGAAAAATTGCTGCAAAATGGATCCCCAAATGTTTGAATGTTGACCAAATGTGGGCAAGGGTAGTAGCATCGCGTTCGATCTGTGCTCGATTTGAAAACGATGTAGACTTCTTAAACCGAATTGTTACTATGGATGAGACTTGGGTACATTTCTACGATCCAGAAACAAAGCAACAATCGATGGAATGGCGACACTCCGGTTCTCCAAGACCAAAGAAGTTTCGTGTCCAAAAATATGCTGGAAAAGTTCTTGCTTCAGTTTTTTGGGATTGCCATGGAGTAATCATGATTGATGTTTTGGATAAGGGTAGAACAATAACTGGAGATCACTATTCGACATTAATGACCACTCTACGGGAAAAAATTAAAGAGAAAAGACGCGGAAAGCTATCCAAATGTGTTTTGTTTTTGCAGGACAATGCCCCTGTACACAAATCTCCTGTTGCCATGCAAAAAATTCGTGATTTAGGGTTTGAATTACTAGAACACCCCCCTTATTCACCAGATTTGGCTCCGTTTGACTATCATCTCTTTCCTCAACTGAAAAAAAGTTTAAAAGGTAGTAAATTTTCATCCAACGAGGAGGTAATAAAAGTTGTGGAGGTCTGGTTTGCAGAGCAAGCAGAAACATTTTCTTTGAAAGGTCTAGAGACGTTGTAGGTTCGCTGTAATAAATGTATCCAATTAAGAGGAGAATATGTTGAGTAATAAAATATTTTGACATTGAAATTTTGTTTGGTTCTATAGTAGGCTAAGAATTTTTCAATATATCTTCGTACAGAGCAGGACGTTCACCACAAGATGCATTTTACCTGCTAGCATCGTAGACCATTGCTGATGCATTTTGAGATAAAAAAAATTAATAGCATGATACCTACTAGAAGAGGAACAAAATATAGTTCGAATGAAGGGAAAAATAAATTGGAGTAAAAAAAATGGAGAAGGGTGGAACGGGGTGAACTTTTAGAGGTTGAAGTGATATTTCATGGTTGTTCCCCATTACCAGCGAAAGTTGACGCGAAAGTTGACTTCCTATCGAAAGAGGTTGAATGGCAAAGTTCTTGAAAACAAAAAGAACTACAACCTTTGTTCCAAACATTTTTCCACATTACCTCAAATTTTACGGGAAAATTTTTTTCTCTCAAAAATTATTTGTTTTTAAGGAAATTTTATGGAAATATAACTTATCATGTTTCAAGTTTGCTGTGATTTTTTTATAGCGAAATAAAGATTTTTTTCTGTTTTTCCAACAAATTCCGAAAAAACGACATAATTTTCAACTGAAAAGTCTCAACGGTAAAGTGCGTCTTTTCAAGCTCATCAGCCGCCATTTTTTCCGTTGAAGCGTTTACTAATAGATTATCTAGTAAAAGAGTAGCACTACTGTGAATTTTTTTTCCAGTAAACGCGATTTGCGAATTTTAAGTGGTTTAACGATCAATAAACCACCAAATTACATAGACCATATAAAAGTAGACATTTCAACAATTGAAATGATCTCTTATAGTCCTTCTGAATACAAAAAACACCAAGACAATTGTTCGTAGACGATAGTGGTATTTTTTTCGAAAAATGTAGGGGAAGGTCAGGTAAGTTGACGAAGTGGATAAGATGACGAACGGCTAGTAATTTCTTTAAACGTAACAATGTGGGTTTTCTGTATAGTGCTGTCATCTCGCCGACAGTAGGGGAGTTAAGTTAGGAACGCAACCGTACAATCCAGCGAAACCGTTGTGGGTACATTGCAAATAAGTGTATCTCGTGCATCTGTTCTAACATAACCATCGTGTTGGATAACGTTCTTAACCAATTGTTAGAGGTATGTTGGCATTATATTGTGCTTATTTAATAGTAATAATTGTATTTCATAGCATGTCACTATAATTTTTATAAATAACATGTTTGTCGTGGAAATATGCTCTCCGGCATTAAACATAACCTCAACGGGTAAGATGGTGCGGGCATCGACTTAACATTTTAACTAGACTGCTAGTACTCATTTGCCCACCACTCGAAAAACTCATCCAATTGAACATCCTGAAATCGTGTCTGCGCAATGCGCAAGAGCCACCAGAGAATTGATATTTGACAATCTGGGGAGCCATATTGTTAATTTGTTTATTGGCGATACCTCAAGTAAATAGATATTGTTAAAATGAAGTGTTTTGTACTTTGGTGTAAGAATCCTCAATTTTCAACCACTAAAATGTGCCTTGTTGAACTATGGTCCCCATTACATTAATAATAATAAGCTTAATTTTCCTTCAAACCAATATAAATCTGTTAAGGAATTAGTCATAAGTAGCTTAAAAAATATTACAAACGCACATAAATATATACATACAAAATTACATAAGTGTCACAATCACAACAATATAAATTCATACATTTAAAAGTCATTCACTGAATAAAAAGGTTTATTAATGAGGAGCAATATCAACTTTTTCCTAAAGTTTTGGAGAGTTGAACAACATTTTAACTCATTTGGAAATCTATGAAAAAAATCAAACCAGCACTTTCAGGAGATCGGTATGAGATTGAATGTCTAGTTTGAGGAAAATGAAAATTATCTTTGTACCTAGTGTTTTTATCATGATTTTCTGATCTTTTGATAAATTGATCTTTATTATTGAAAATATAAAATATAAAGTGAAGGTAATGTTAGGAGATAGTTCTGATTATTCGTTTTTGTACAAGAAAAACGTTATTTGCATGTGCGGAACCCCAAAAACACGATATCCCAGCCGTGATTCCACCTGTAGTACATAGTAAATGTTGAGTGTTTGTTTTGTATTCAAGACTTCCCTTGAGTTTGTGAGTAAGGAATTATGAGAATTAAGATTTTGGACCAACTCATCACAGTGAGTTTTCCAACTTAACGTACTGTTAAAATGGATACCTAGAAATTGAACACTTGTACAATTTTGAGCCACTTGATTTGGTAATTCCGGAATCCTAGGAAGTCTGTCTTTTCAGAATTTAAATGGAGTTAGCCAAAAACCATACGTTCAACTTTTGGAAAATGTCACTACACTGTTTTTGTAGTGAAATATTTTTATTTGGGATACAATCACTGATGTATCATCAGCGTATAGGTGCATATATTGAAACGTTTAGTCATTTATATATAAAATAAATAGTACCGGTCCCAACACTGAGCCCTGTGGTACTCCAAGGGAAATGTCAGTTGCTGAGGATTGCTTGGGTATCTATTTTCCTTTTACTCTTTCAAAGTGAAAGTAGGAGAAAAAATATGATTCATGGATGTACAGTTATAAAATATTCTCGTCATTGAATAAAAACTCAATTTTCCAACATTCCACTTGCTTTCGTACTAGACCCATTAATTTTTCCTGAAGTACGCCAATGTGATTCTGACAGATAATATAATAATAATAATAATAATGTTTATTATGTCAGGGCGTGGCGCAGTGGTTAGAGCGTCCGACTTTGGGTCGAAAGGTCCGGAGTTCGAGCCCCAGTTGCAGCTGGGATTTTTTAATTTAATTTGACCGATTAAATTATTCAAATCTTGTGGCTGGACTGGGGTGAGTCCTGCACGATTCACTGTTGCGTCCCAATTAACAGTGCTGCTCCAGAGGTGGCGCATGGAGTTAGTAACAAGGCCTATCCAGAACACGTGGCTAATGACCATAGCAATCGATGCCAAGACACCAAAGAAAAAAAAATAAAAAATAATGTTTATTCATCATCAATCAATCAATCAGTAAGACATACATAGTTATGTGAAATTTGTCCAGCTGTGTGCACGTTCCAATGTAATTGAATGAAGAAAAGTTGTATTTCGTGCAGAAATTTATTTATAAAATCATAGCAGAGCGCTTTCGACTATAAAGTCATCATCAGTCGTACCTGTAAGTAAGTGACATCGAATTGAATTTAAGAAATTTTGATAAAAAGAATTTTGAAAATTGAAAAGTTACTTACTCGTCAGGTGTACAAGAGCCAGACTATAAAAATATCATGTGTCCAGAGGACCATGTAAAATTTAAAAACGGGACATCATATTAATAACATTTTAAAAAAGTCCTTATTCCAGGATTCACCTGGATAAAAGTTTCAACAGGCAGAGTAACACATGTCTGTTGGAGCTTAGTCTACTGTTAAACTGAATGAATGAAATTTACATTGTGTCAAAAGTTGACAATGACAATGACGTTTGGCTTAGAACATTAACTTCTAGAAACCCTGATCTGTGTTTTGAAAATTGAATAATGACCAAATTGATCTGTAAATCTATTTATAGTTATGTTAATCTAAACCTAAGGAATTGTGACAAACCGGAAGAAAAGTCTAATGAGAACTACGACCCGATGTGCACAAAACCAGGCTTTGTGCACATCGGGTCGTAGTTCTCATTCTCTTTTCTCCCGGTTTGTCATATTTCCTTGGTTTGGATCAACAGAACTATAAATAGATTCACAGATCAATTTTTGGAAAATTTCTTAAAAATTTTCTGGTATGGGCTCATCATTTTGGTCATCCTCTTTGTTACTATTGAGATTGGGAAAGTTCTCATTAGACTTATCTCATGATCTTATGTTCCAACCTGGTTGCCCAGAATGTTGAACTAATAATAATAATTTATCAATTTCAAAACACAAATCAATGTTTTTATTATAGTTCATTTTTTACACATTTTTATATCATAACTTCATTGTCATTGTCAACTTTCGACACAATGTCATTTTTCATTTAGTTAGACAGTAGACTAAGCTTCAGCAGACATGTGTTACTCTGCCTGTTGAAACTTTCTTAAATCTTTTATGATTATGTTAATGGTGCCTCTTGTTTTTTTGGGTTACCTTTTTGACGCTTTGGGAAGTGTGAAGGTTCTCATTAGACCTGTCCCATGATCCTGAGCTAAGAATTGGTTTCACAAATTCCCGAGGTACTGTTTCTTGAATCTGGTTCTGTGCACATCGGGTTGAGGTTCTCATTAGACTATTCTTCCGGTTTGTCACAATTCCTTAGGTTTAGATTAACATAACTATAAATAGATTTACAGATCAATTTGGTCATTATTCAATTTTCAAAACACAGATCAGGGTTTCTAGAAGTTAATGTTCTAAGCCAAACGTCATTGTCATTGTCAACTTTTGACACAATGTAAATTTCATTCATTCAGTTTAACAGTAGACTAAGCTCCAACAGACATGTGTTACTCTGCCTGTTGAAACTTTTATCCAGGTGAATCCTGGAATAAGGACTTTTTTAAAATGTTATTAATATGATGTCCCGTTTTTAAATTTTACATGGTCCTCTGGACACATGATATTTTTATGGTCTGGCTCTTGTACACCTGACGAGTAAGTAACTTTTCAATTTTCAAAATTCTTTTTATCAAAATTTCTTAAATTCAATTCGATGTCACTTACTTACTGGTACGCACTGATGATGACTTTATAGTCGAAAGCGCTCTGCTATGATTTTATAAATAAATTTCTGCACGAAATACAACTTTTCTTCATTCAAATACATAGTTATGACAACAAACAACGAATCCACTAAGGCAAAGTCAGGGCGTGGATTGTAGACATGTAGGTAAACAAACTTGTACTGTTACATTATAGATAGGATAAATAGCTTATTATATTTATAAAAAGTATAGATAAGTTTGATGTTACAACAATAGTGTGAAGGCAATAAAATAAAATAAAATTCAATAATGAAATTAGTAATACAGTTGGGAAATATTTTAAATGAATCAATTAAGTGAAAAAATTGAGAGACAGGTACTATCCAAATATTGGATCAATTAATCTGTGAATAGCAAATCTATCCAGGCTAAAGACATAGCATCTGGTTTTTTTCTTAAATGTATACATAGTTGGCGCTTCTCTTGTTTCCAGGGGCAAAAACTTATAGAGCCTATTTGCTAGGTAAGTGAAGGTGTGTTGGGTGATTGTCTTTGAGGAATATATTGTGGTGAGAGGTGTTTTAGCTTTATGTCTTGTATTATGGGTGTGATCTACATAATTAAGAATCATTCGATTTTTGTACTGCTCATTGACAATTTTGACAAAATATAGTTGTCTCATATCAAGCATTTTTGCCTCTTCAAATAGTAATTTTGATGCGTATTTAACCGGTTTGCGGTAAATAATTTTTAGGTACTTTTTCTGCAATAAATACATCTAGTTTTTTCAAATGTGTTGATGCCATCCCACCCCAGTTGAGAATTCCATATGTTAGTCGCGATTCAATAAGTGCGTAGTAAATAATTCTCATCTGGGCGACGTCTAAGATATTTCTTAGATATTTGAATTTGTATAAAGTACTGCGCAGTGTTTTTGTAACTTGGTCAACATGATAATTCCACCTTGTAACGAAATGTAAAACATTGCGTTCCTTTTATAATTTCCATCTGAAATTATATCATAATTAAATAGATTTGACATCTGATTGAGATAGTTCATTCCGAACATCTCATTTAGATAGTTTGTTCCGATGTACCTTATTGTTCTGTGATGTGAAATGCAACATTACTACATTGGTAACACTGCAAATAGAAAGAGCGAGAGGGAAGGGATATCCTTCTTGGAGGCCCTTCATCGGCCCCTTTCTGAAGCGAGCATTGAAGGCGTTTGGGTGTTTTGAGTTTTCCTTCGGGAAATGTACTGATTTTCAACAACGAAGAAATGAAAGGTCGTATATTTTATAACGAATAATTTGGATTCGATTATTTGATCGAATCGATCTACCTACATATCGACTTTCTCTTTGGCAGATTTTTCTTTAAATGTATTAAATTCATTTTGGCGACTTGGTTCACGTCTCTGGTGAAACAAAGATGGCCACATGAGCGTCACTCATAAATATTTTCGAAATTTTCAATCTTAAATAATTTAATATAATCCTGATACCTTATTAACATTTGAATAACGTTTCATATCGTCTTTTGACTAGTCGGTCCGAGAATGTCAAAATTTAACCAGTCCATAACATAACCTCTAAAAGTGATGATTCATATGTTTTGATGATTTCGATTAAATTTATTATATCTCGACTTTAAATATCAATTAGACCTGTTTCTGTTCCTGCTTTATGATTTTCAGTGATACAAGTTATTCCACAAGTTTTCCTGTAACGCTCAGAGAATACTAACCTTCTAGAAGTGTGAACAGTGAATAGGAGCTAAAGGCACTCCTCCTGAACCTGGTTGGTGATCTGTACAAGGACTGGTCTGGTAGCTAGGAGCACGGAATTCGTGAGTGAGTCATTGCTTTCACTTAATTTAAATTACAATTTGTAGAAGCTAGACTCACTCATGATTCTCCGAACTCTAGGTTCGATCTATTTTGGATCACTCACTAGCCACGTTTAGATGGAAAGGCCTAGCCAAAGAGAAAATCTATTGTCTTAACAACCTTTCATTTGCTTTGTGAAATTTGATGTCAAAGTACTCTTTCAGTACTCTCTCTCTCTTTCTCCTCAGTCAGAAAAAAAAAACTCAAACCAACCATCTGCTTGCGTTGCAAATTTGTTAACGAGGAACTTTCTCAGTACACTATCTTTCTACTCAGTCTGGAGACATATCTTTGATTTATACTTGTCGAGGAAATTTCTCGTTACAATTTATCTGTACTCTTTATCATTACGCTTTATCGTTACACTTTCTCTTTCTCCTCAGTCTCAGAAATTCCATAATTATTTATCTTTATCGATAAGAAAGATCAATAATTTGATATCCTTTTGCTAGTCTGAATGACTGTTCAAATTTGAATATTTTATTCTTTAGTTTATGAAAACAATATTTCATGATAATTATTTTTCTCATGCTCGCTTGAGATTGGCCTTCTCTAATTTTGTATGAGAAGATTCTAAATTTAATCTTCATTGTAAATTCTTGTGCTTCACACAATCTTAATCTTTAACACATTGTTTAACTCAGCAAATCTTTAACATGTTATTTTTTTAGACAAATGTAATTTTTGTAAAATTATAATATTTCATCATTTCTGTAACAACCTTTAGTATTTAATCTGTAAGTTGATTTTTCCCTGATTATTCTTATCGCATTTGTCAATTTGAGACAAGGTACTGGTCTGTTTTTATTTTCTTCACAGTGTAACCTCAGCATTCAAACATCTGAGCTTTAGGAAAGACTCCAATATACCAGATAAGCTACTACAAACTGTATCCAGCTAGTAGAGCAGCCACTGTCTCGAGACACCCTACAAGGCTCCTACATCCAACGTTGAAGTAGAGCTCTGGAGTAAGTCTTCCTACACCATCGCAAACACTGATCATAAAAGTAAACAAACCAGATATTTGCAAGCGATTATTTGCCAAATTTGTAAACTCAAATCTTTTCAATCATACTTTTGTAGAAATTCAAACCTCAATTGTTTAAATAATTTTCTTTATTGTATCCAAATTTAGAAACAAATTGTAAATATAGTGTTTTCAGAATTTTTTTGTTTTACTGTTGAGAAGCATAAAGTACATCCTTTGACAAAATCCGTGTTTTTGGTATTTTCATAAAAAAGAACCTGGTGCCTTGTATCTTTACTTTCTTTAATTTCGAGTATCTAATTTTTGTCAAAGGATCTATCTATTAAACTGGCAGATAATGAAACCCACGACCTCCCGTACCAATCTGAGCAGCTCACAGGCACTGCTGTATACAATGAGCAAGTAGCTATCTAAAAAGCAATATATAGTGTTACAACCTCATATGTCTGTCAATAATCACTCCCAAGTATTTGACTTTTTCTGATGATTGAATAGTGATATCGTTGCCATGATTAAAAATTTTTAACGAGTCATATTGAGGCAGGGTATTGGTATAACAAGAAAATGGTAAGTAACAAGTTTTTTCATAATTTATCGATAACATCTTTTCATTGAAGCCGTCAATGAGTTTACTCATGTCATGTTGTGATTTAATTTTCAGTTCATCCCAGGTATCAGCATCATACAAGACAGCTGTATCATCAGCGAAGCATATTAGTGTTCCAGAGGAGTCGAATGTGAGTATGCTATTCATGTAGATCGTAAAAAGAATTGGCCCTAAAACAGTTCCTCGTTTTTCACTGATGGTAGTATTAATCTTAACATACTGTTCCCGGTCACTCAAATAACTTTTCATGAGAGTGTATGTAATTCCTCTGAAACCTAGGTCGTGCAAAGCCTCCAATAGCTGAGAGTGGTTCACAGTATCGAAGGCCTTAGCAAGATCCAAAAATACACAGAGCGATGGTTTACTTTATTCTAGATTTTCAGATATTTTGGATGTGAGAAGGCATATGGCATCTTGAGTGGACACACCTTCTTTGAAGCCAAATTGGTTTTTTGAAATGTATGAAATTATTCTTTTTTTGATTATTTTTTCTAGTAATTTTGCTATACTTGTAATTAATGTTATAGGCCTGTAATTGGAGATTTCATTTTTATCACCCTTTTTATGGACTGGTTTGATTATACCTATTTTCAGTTCATTTGGAAATTTTCCTGTTTCTATTACTTTATTAATCACAATCCTCAAGGGAAAAGCAATTTCATGTTTAATTTGGTGCAGTGTTTCTGCCCTAATACCATCAATTCCTGGTGCTTTTTTCATCTTCAGAGATGATATTGTATCAGTTATTTCTTTTTCTGTTGTAGGAGTGAGAAAGATTGACTGTGGTAAAGAATTTCTTTCGATAGGAGGAATGGCAGGTTGCTGAATATGCTTTGCATGGTTCCGCCCAACAAGCGAATAATGATTATTGAAAGAATTTGCAATATTGTTTTGGTTATAGGTAAGTTGACCTTCCACATTTCTAATGCGTTTTATTTTGATCTCTTTTTTGTTACCAGATAAATCTTTTACCGTTTGCCATAATGCTTTTGTATCATTTCGTGAATTTGTGATGCGTTTTTTGTAGAAGTTTATTTTAGAGTCTTTGATAAGTCTGTTCAAAGTATTCCGGTAATACATATATTGGTTTTTCAGTTTCAAGTTATTTGGAGTTTTCTTCAGGTTCTTGAATAAATTGTCTCTAGTATTGATAGATTTTACTAATTTGTTATCCATTGTTTACGTTTCACGTTTTTATGTTTTATTTTGACTGTTTTCGTATGTTTATTTATTAATTTATCAGGTTCAGAAAATAAGTAGCACTTTCATCGGTGTCATGTATGGTAAGAAGGTGGGACCAGTCATATTGTGCAAGCTCGTTCTTCAATGTTGTATAATTAGTAAATTTTTGTTGTCTTTCTTCTAGATTTGTAATGGCTTCATAATTCTGGATAGGTAAGTGTACCATGGTGGTGTAATGATCGGTTATGGAACTTTTCAGTACAATGGGTAATACTTCAGTAGAATTAAATTTATTTTTGATGAAGATGTGATCAACACAAGTGCCACTCTGTGGTCTAGTAACAGTATTAATAACTGGATGGAAGTTAAATTCATACAAATTGTTTAAATACTCTGTGACTGTGTCATCTTCAACTAATATATTCAAGTTCATATCCCCCAGAATCACGTGAAAATCAGCATTAGAATTCTTGTTTTCAAGGTATTCGCGAAGATTTCCGACAAAAAGATTTTCATCTGTTGATGGTGGTCGATACAAACCAGTTAAATAAACACTTTTATTTTCGACCGTAATTGAAAGCTCAATAGTTTTCTTTTATGAAGATCACAACACCATCAGCTTTATTGATATTACCTTCATTATACAGGGTATCATAGCCATCAAGCTTAAACATATTTATGTCGATAATGTTCCAAGTTTCTGTCAATATACTGTAGTGGAATTGATCTTTTGATTCTGATAAATACACCTCAAGCTCATCCAGATTTTTAGCTATACTCCTGATATTTTGATGGAGAATTTTAAAATTATATTTCTTATTTTCTTCCAACGATGTAAATGTATTATAGTCCTTAATATTCTCGATTTCTTCAGTTTTAATTGGTACATATTCGTAATCTCTTATGTATGGGTTCATTTGGAGAGATTGAGAAAACTTACATGCACATATGAAGTTTGGTTCTGGTAAGACTAACCAAACAAATTAAAGCTGATAAAAACAAACAGACTGGTTCAGTTTGAAGTCCACAATTGTATAATTGTTTAGTTGTAAATTTTGTAATTTGTAAATTTTTAGTTTGTAAAATGTAAAATTTGTTGAAATGTAAGTTGTATAATTGTTTTATAATATAATATATTTGTTAAATGCTAGATTTGTTAATTTCTAAAATTCATAAAATTGTAAAATGTGATAAACATGTAGATATTCAGTTATACAATTGAAGGATTGTTAGACTGTATGATTTGGAATTATACAACAATTATAAAAAAAAATTAAAATCAGTTCTCAGTATAATTTTCAGTTTATCTATTAGATCTGAGTCTAGTTTTTCCAACTCGAATCAAAGGCTCTAGGATAGGTTTACTCAGCTTCCTGGTCGTGCCTGTTTTTGGGGTAATTTGATTTCCTTCAAGTGTTGTGGAGGTTTCTCGTTCTCTTGTTGTTTCAACCGTTTTTTCTTCTTTGGGGTTTCCAGGTAATTTTGTAAAGCGTTCAGTTGAATCAGTGTGATTCTGCAAAGTTGGTGTTGGGGGCGCACTTCGGTTTTTTTGGTTTAGATTATTTTCGTATTGCAAGTCCTCAACAGTGTATGCAGTATGATTCACGTAGAGTTTATTCCCTTTAATGTAGCACTGATCCTCAGTATTTGCTCTAGCTTGAAGGAGATGGGTTCTCAGAATTTTCTTCTCATTTCTTTGGATCTCTGTCAGATCCTGCGAAATGGTGATTTTCGATCCTTTTAATTTATGACAATTTCTTAGAATTTCCTGTTTCTTTAATTCAGATATCAACTCTAATTTGATAGGACTATTTTTGAGTTTACCAAGGGTGTATAGATTGCTGATATCTGACTCATTTAGTTGGATATCCAATAGTTGTTTGAAATGATCACATATAAAACTCACAGATAACAGACACAATGCGCATGTCCTATGGCCACCAGTCAATTTCGTAATTGGATCAATTTCAATAATATGGTATTGGCAGTCTAGTTTAAAGGTTAAGTCCGGTGGGTGCGGGTAAGATAACAAATTTCGTCTTCTTGCCCGCGTGAGACGACGAAGTTCGTTATCTTACCCATACACAAAGTTTCGCCTCAGTAAATTTATTTTCTTTTACAGAATGCCACAAAAATATACCAGGAGGTCCGAAAGGCGGTCCTGGAGCGAAGTGAGTTAGATTGCAGCGTTGGAGGCAGTAGATGGTGGTGAATCATGCAATAGCGCTATGAAATCCCTGAGGCTATGTAAAGAAACATCGCGAAGGAGCAGGACTTCCAGAACATGGTGGAAGATACTGCAATACTTTCAGTTCAGTTCAAAGTTCAGTTCATCGACAGAAGGGCATTTGGGCTTACAAAAGTTCAGCTCGGGAGACTAGCAGTTGACTTCGCAGAGCAGAAGAATATTCCACATCGGTTTAAATCATCAAAAATGGCGGGCAAAGACTGGATACAGTCTTTTCAAATGAAGTTCAAAATAAGTCTCAGAAGTCCCGAGCCTACGTCGATAGGACGTCTAATGGGTTTTAACAAAATTACCGTTGAGAAATTTTTCAACATACTTCGAGAGGTTCGAGAAAAATACAACTTTGAGGCGAGTCGTATCTATAACGCAGACGAGAGCGGGTTATCTTCTGTACGTACCAAACTTCCGAAGACGGATTTCTATGCTGGCTAGAAATCCGTAATGTGTGGAAACCCTTAATTAATGGCATGGATCAATTGAAATTGCGATAAGAATTAACAATGCTGTACCGGAAGGGCCACGCACTGTAATTAACAAGCTTACCTGAATACCGGCAAATTACCTCTATGACATAGCATAGCATATATAAGAAGTATTCTTGTGATTGTCGCATTATACACTTGATAACGACTAGATTTCAACAGTTGAAACGTCGTGATTAAAAATTGCGGAGAATTGAATTTTTCTTTGTTCTTTTCTAGACAATGAAAGTCTAGAATAACCTTAGTCAAAGTGAAACATTGTGAACCACTTTCAAACAAACGCCTTACCCGCATATGTCCGTCATCTTACCCTACCTTCGGGTATGATGACGAATTTCTCAAGTAGTTGATTTTTTATTTTTGTGAACATAGCCGTTCAGTTTTTTGAATACTATATTATGTTTTTATGTGCGTTACATGTTTATTATTGTATGTAAATAAACAATTTAAAATACGAATCTAGTATCGAGGTGAAATTATTATTTGTTTCTTAATATCGCCAACTTACCCGACTTTCCCTACATAACTCGAAAACTAGTCGTCTTCTGAATTGCGAAAAAAACATGCTTATTCGACACCAAAAAAACATGTGAATTAAATCATTTAAACGTGAGTAAAGAATTAAATACTGAAAAATAGGGTTTTCGCCATTTTAACGGTCTATTTGAGGTTATGTCGAAAAGTATTGAAAACAAAAGTTTTTTTCATTAAATACAACTTTTCACCAAACGTTTTCTGCTAAAAGGTTTTCAACCCCTAAACTGCATCCCCATTTCACCATTTTGAGTGATTTCGTGTTGATTTTCTTCCTCAAAGTTGATACCCCTACATCATTCATCACCTTTTACCTGTTACACTTTTTCTTATTTTAGGAGCCGCCCCCTTTCCGAGTACTTCAAGAGGTTCGAGAAAAATAAATATTTCGCTGCAATAAAACGCCTAATTCAGAACATAAAAAGTTAGATTTTCACTAGATTCAGCAACTAACACACAATTTTTACACAAAAAAAAATTAAAACGGTTTTTCCCGGTTTTCCATGGAAAAATTGTCACCAGTTAATTCTTCTGAATTTTTGGTATGTTGCAGAATATGACCTCCTGAACAAGAGTGTTCATGGGCCCAACTCAATCCTACGACTAGTTTTTGAGATATAGGAGCCGCGTTTCATTGACCATTAGAGTTTACATCTACTAGTAGAAGAAGTAGAGTATCATAAAAACGCAATTTCAGGGTTTCCAATAGAAGTCAGATAATTCTAAAATTTCCTAAATATCTGTAAAAAGTTTGAAACTCATAGTTTTTATTATTATAAATGATACATTCAATATGAATAATTTGCTTTCATTAACAACTGCCACATCCGAAATACACAATGGAAGAAGGCGCGAGTGGTATTATATATCTATTCGAGGATTAGATCTAGGCGGGAATATTTCAAGTGCAATAAACTTATCATATATGCGAATTCCTTGAATAATTTTCACTCAGAAAACTTTTTCAGATGTAAAAATCATTATGAAGAAGTGATTCCTAAACCTTCACACCTTCCACTTTCGAGGCAGCTTTGAGTGAAGTAGCAAATAAGCCGGAATTATCTTTAAAAAATGATAGCATATTTGTAGGTTACGAACAAATAGAAACTGAAAAATACATCTTTCACATTTATCTGGACAATTTTCTCAATTCATCATACATAAATCGATTTGACACAATGTTTCTATATCATCCCACTGATGTTTTTGAACTTTCGCTACTTTCAGGGTCATCGAATCTTCTTTTTTGGTATCTATTTGTATATTTGTTTAGGATATGATTTTAAAAAGAAGGTTTAACAGAGGTTTTCAAATTGAGAATCAATGTGAAACCACCTTCTTTATTATATCAATAAAAGTCGTTGTACGACCTATACGTATTTCAACACTTCCATCTATAACTTTACTCACGTCCATAACACTCATTCATTTTAACAAGAGGCTGTTCACTTCCAAAGTCGTTTTAATGTGTGTAAATGAAGTTTTTTGAGCTTCAGAATAAAACCAAACTGAAATGTACAGAAATTAAAGTCCATAATATGTTTCAAACTTCTGTCAATGTCAACAGTGTCAATTTCTGCTACGATTTAGGAAGTTTCATTTTTCAACCAATTATCTACTTTTGCTACCCTCAAATTTGATCGAAGCGAAAGTAGAGAAAGTAGATATATTTGGTGTCAAAAAAACAGATGTGTCAAATTCTACTTCTACGAGAAGAGCATTTCTGCCTACAATAAAACGCACCAAGGAAAATGGCCATTTATTCAAAGTAAAATTGCTCGTAGGAAAACATCTTGAAGCGACAAAAATTGCTCACCGATGAGGAAATTATTTTAGAATAGTTTTTAATAAAAAATATAGTTAGATACGGGGTGAGTCGAGCAATATTCAAAAAATTTTAATCGACCCTATAAAATGAAGATAAGATCAAACCAAATGCCTATCGTTTGAATATGTCAAAATCGATAAATTCAAATTTTATACTATGTTACTCAAAATGTCTCAGTTTTTTTTTGGTGAAATTTGTTATATTTTTATTTTATATTTTGAACTTTAGGGATACTTGACTACGAACCATTCAGCATACATATTGTCCGATATTGATATACAGTGTGACACAAACGCTAGGTGGTGACAAAACTTGCAAACAGGCTTTTAGTTCAATAGGTATGTCCACTAAATTTTAATTATAATGTATTTCGACAGTTATTCCTCTCTAAAAACACACTACGTGCACAAAAAGTCTCAAAAATGAAAATGTTATTAAATAAACGCAAAACAAATATGATGAAATCAGCGAGGCTAGAAAACGTACCCTGCACGTGGCTAGCAGGATTTACGTCACTTCTTTGATAGTGTGAGCGGAGTGCATTATAATACGGCGCGCTTTTGTGTGTTGATCATTTACAGCTGTGGGTTTCGCTGGATTTCGTCTGTATTATTGTTTCAAAATGAGTGATAATAAGAGGTGTTTGAAAATATTCATAACAGTTCCACAAAATCTTAAAAAAAGAAATGGTTCACTGCTGTAAGAAGAAAGAGATAAAAGAGGTGTCGGTGAACACAGTGTTTTTTGTTATGAAGATCATTTCAACGTCAGTAATGGTCTTTGTTAGTATTACTAACGAAATATTAAAAAATTTAATGTTTACAGCTTGCAGAAGATATGGAAAACTATAAAGAATTATAAGTTTAGTAAAGTTAAAGCTCGAATGAAGCCGGGATTAGTACCGCATATTTTCGATTGGCAGGCGGATAAAAAAACAACCACTTCCCGTTTGAGTAACGAGATAAGATCAAGAAAAAGGAAAATTTCTGAAATTTTGAATGAATCTGAACTGAATATAATGAATTGAATTATTATTATTATTGAATATACTGGAGTTTTATCCCAACACAAAACCATTATTTTTAACAACTCGACTCGTGTTTCAATCACCAAGTGATCATCCTCAAGAGGAAGATTAAACTAATAAATTGTGAAAGGCTTTCTTGGCCATCGTCACTTACATGGTGGTTCTTCGGGTTGTAAGGCCGACGTGTGTTCAGAGAAGAACTCGACGTTTCGCCAACACGAGTGGTTAGCATTTTCAAGAGTTATTTAAAAATTTTCGCTTTCTGTAGTCGCTGTCAAATGCTTGACATTTGTTATACGTTGTCTCAATAAATACCTGTGATTTGACGTTCTTACACAAAGGTCCCGTTAGATGAAGCCACGAGGGAAATTGAACTACTTTTCCCAAGTGATATATCCAATCTCTTTAAAATATGCTTAACATCTTCATATTTCATTTTCAATAACAAAATATATGAGCAATTAGATGGTGTTTCAATGGGAAGCCCACTTAGCCCAGTTATTGCTAATTTTTTCGTGGAAAAACTAGAAGAAATGGCAATTGAAACTGCAAATTTAAAACCCAAGGTATGGTTACGATATGTAGACGATACGTTTATAATTTGGAGCCATGGACCAGAAAAACTCAATGAATTCCTTAACCATATCAATGACATACACCCGAATATTCAATTTACCATGGAAATTGAAAATGAGAAGAAACTGGCATTCTTAGACGTTCTCATTTCTCGAAAAGAAAGACGTCTGGGGCATACGGTATATAGAAAACCAACAGACACTGATCTCTCCACAATACCTCAAACCATCATCCGTGCCAAAAACAAGGTGTAATCAAGACATTAGTTGATCGAGCTAGAAGAATTTGCGAACCTGAATACCTGGAAGCTGAACTGAAACATCTAAAAAACGCTCTTCTTTCTAATGGATACAAAGAAAGAGATATTGAGAGGTGTATGAAAAATAGAAGAGAAATCAGAGACGGAAGAATCAATTGTAGACCAAATGACTGTCCATCCAGTGAACCAAGTAGTAGTCAAACCAACACCGAAAAAAGAAAAGCATTCTTACCATATGTTCCCAGAGTTACAGATCGTATCGGCCGTATTCTAAGAAAATATAAGATTAAAACCGTTTTTAAACCTTCAAAGAAACTGAAAGACCACTTTAGATCAGCGAAGGACAAACGAGACGTACTATGCTCTTCTGGGGTTTATCGCATTCCATGTTCCTGTGGCAGCGTTTATATCGGAACCACGAAACGCTCCGTTAAAACAAGAATCAAAGAGCACAAGGCTTGCTGTCGGTTAGGGCACACACAGAAATCCGCTGTCGCAGAACATACTCTCAACAACGATAACCATAGAGTGAAATTTGAAGAAACCCAAGTCATCTCTTCAACATCTGCGTATTACCCAAGACTCTTCCGGGAAGCAATTGAAATCCAGAAACACCACAGCAACTTCAACAGAACCGAAGAAGGACTACAATTGAACAAGGTTTGGCTTCCAGTTCTCAAAAATTCTCAATTAGCTCCCTACCCACAAAATAACAGTACGAACGATTCTATGATGTCTGCTAACGCTATGGACCAATCAGATGTAAGAACGTCAAATCACAGGTATTTATTGAGACAACGTATAACAAATGTCAAGCATTTGACAGCGACTACAGAAAGCGAAAATTTTTAAAATAACTCTTGAAAATGCTAACCACTCGTGTTGGCGAAACGTCGATTTCTTCTCTGAAAACACGTCGGCCTTACTACCCGAAGAACCACCATGTAAGATTAAACTAAGTTTAATCTCAGATTAACCCCAGTTTAATCTTACTGGCGAGGTGTCATTACTATACCAAAGGTTCCAAACAGAGTATTACAATTATTATTAGCAAAGATCATGAACTGCGGTTTGAATTATAGAAATACTTTATTATTTACCACTTTTTTCAAATTTCAGCCTATATTATCACGAAATCTAAACAAACTAAAATCGAAGTAAACCGCAAACATTGTCATTAGCTACTGATTTTGAAAAATATGTGCCATTTTTATTCAGAAATCGCCATACCTCACTTGACTTATTTTATTGCCGCTAGTTTCACCTGAAATATAGATCTTTACACTTTCATGACAAAATTTATATAAAAGTTGAACATGATTTTGAAACAAATGTGCATATTAGCATCACTTTTATTGGTAGCAGGATCACTATATAGTCTCTGCCATACAATTAATTATCAAAATATGCACTTATACACTTACTGTTTAGCCTTTATACTTGTTTGCGGTTGATTCAGGTTTTTGCACTCTGTTAAAAAATCAGACACCATAACAACATCTACTTTTGGTAAATTATGGGAATCAGCCATTTGAAAACCCTCTTCCATCATGCAGTAGTCAGTGGAACAATTAACTCAGGAAACAAGGTAACAACTTTATTTCGAAAGAAATGCCAGCGAATGCACTTTTCGTTTTGGCGCGGGACTCACGATCGAATCGCTGACGTCACGCCAATCGGAGAGCGTTTCGTGCATTCAAACGAATGCAGCAATTTCACATGAATATTATGGGCTAACGCCTTTCTGGAATTTCATTAAACTTCACAGATCTAATTCTAAGGTCATAATGTATGGTTTCATTATATTTATGCGCGGTTTCATTTTTTTGTGAACATCCCTATGGTAATAAAAGAATTCGTAAGGGAAATTTTCCAATTTTCTGTCATTACTCTTAGTTTGAGTACACTACTATAATCTCAAACAGTATTGGCTTTGCTATGAGTAGTTTTTGAGATACAGAGGTTAATATATTAAGATTGGCGACCGGCTGTACATCCGTTATTTCAAAAGTTGTCAAAAAAGTTTCATACAATGGAAATGTCATACAGAGTAACGGTAAGAGACACGTTGACGTTTACTTATTGTTATTTCGTCATAGTACAATGGAATACATTGTATTTAATTTAAAAAAAAGTTAATAAATCTCTTCATTTATTGATATTAATGTTTCAGTCGCGGCTACATCAACAGTTGCTAATTTGTTTTGTATTCACATCCTACATACAGATTTATCTAATCTAATCAACAGTTTTCGAGTCGACCCAGATAAATTGTGAATGGTATATCAATGCATTTGTTTTCTCTATACTTTTGAGATAGTATGCAGGGTGTGTTTCTTTTTTACATTGTTAACCCACCAGAGTCTAGACTCACTTCACCGTTCATAGGACATTGAAACAAACAACAATAGACAAACCAATAATAGACAAGAACAATAGTAGGTTACCAGTCGATAATAGTACATGTCTGTATTATTTCTGGACCATAATCAATATTTTTTGAAAAGAGTATTTCAGCATCATCGGTGATTTGATTTCGTAAAGTATATATCCCTAAAACCACAACATATGCATCATGGCACGTTCCTAAAATTCGAGCCCCATACCTGATACACATGGAACAATATGCATATATGGATATGTAAAATGCGCATTTGTGCAAATATTTTTTATTAGTATATCTTTTACATTTTCCTTCCGAACGACTAGTTCCATCCACTATCGAGCTTACTACATTTTTGAATATAGGTTTGAAGTGCCTCATAATCATTAATTCTACACTCCTCGCAAGGAGACCACATTCAAAAAAATAAAAACTCAGTCAGAAATTATTACAGACCCTGTAAAATTCAGAACAATGTTGGAAAATGAAAAAAAAACTTTGGTATGTAACTATTTTTGATATTTTCCGCACACAAAACACCACGTCCAATGTTATGGCACTACATTTTATTAATAATTACATAGCTGGCTATGATAACTAATGTTATGTGTTTACAACATAGTAGGTACCTACCCACTGTTGTTGTTCATCAAATGTTTGTTGATTTCATGTCCTGTGTACCAAGGATCGGGTCTATTGGGGAAACAATGTGAAAAAGAGGACTTCTCAAAATATTACCCTGTGTATCTCAAAAACTGGTCATAGCAAAGCCAGTACAGTTTGACATTATAATAGTGTACTCAAACTAAGAGTAATGACAGAAAATTAGAAAATTTCACGGAGGAAATTTTTGACTACAGGGTGAATTCCCTGCCAAAAATATCACATATAATCTCATAAAAAAATATTGACGAATTATGAGTGTTCATAAGGATCTACGTGGAAAGTCTGTAACCTACACGTACGTTATCCCTGGCACATACACGTTTTGGAAGTATGTATGAGGATTTATAAGTAGGTGTATTTTATAAGCATACCTGAATACATGTCATACGAGTTTGTATCAGGCAGTGGTTGTTTGAGGGAACTATGAGATTCGATGAGGAATTCCACTTTCAATCACAACGATATTATATGCTCATTCACAAGCTTGTCAACGTATGAGCAATATGTGGAAATTCACAATTACTAATCTTATTTGGTATGAAGAATGTGGATCCAATTTTGTTGAGTATCTTGTGAAAAAAGTGGGAAAAAAGTGATGGTTTGGTTTGGATCAGGAATTCCTTATCTAAGTATATGCGATTCCTATAAGTTTTCAGACAACTCAAAATCACTGAGAATTCACAAGTGTCGATAAGAAAACAAGGATACAGAGTATAAGAGTTTGTTTTAGGCAACGGTGGTGCAAAGAGACTATATACACGATTCGATGAGGTATACCAATTTCAAACAAAATAATGTTTTATCCTCATTCAAAATCTTGAGAACCTATGTTTGGAAATACACAATTTATAATCTAATTCGGTATCGTATAATAAAGTGTGATCAGGACTTGATGATCTGTATTTGGAATTCCGTATCCAATTTTATGCGAATCCTTTGAGATTTCATGAGATTCAACAGTAGGAACATTACACCGAGAGAAATATCTATTACCTGTTATACAAAATTGTATAACCTTTAAAAGATTTCTGAATTGAATAGGCGCCAACATAGTTACCTTTTCAGAATGATCAGGGTATTTTTTTCAAAAAAGTTGCATAACTGTTAAAGAACACTCGTATAAAAATGAAAATATTGTCATATCGAAATTACTTGCTTCCAATATAATGGTTGATTGACTGGCGTTTCAATATCATATGAAGTTATTATAAAAATTAAAAGATGCTTTTATAAAGCTTACTTGTCCTCAATATAATGTTTGAATGTTTGACATTTCGATATTAAATGACGACTGTATAAAATTGAAAAGATACTCATTTCAAGATGACTTGTTTTTGATGTAATACTTAAATTATTGGTATTTCATTATTATACTATATCTTATAGTGGTTAAAAAAAAGTATAACAATCTAATGGTAAACATTTTTGCATCCAAAAACTTTCCTTTACCAGCTAAACGGGTTTTGAATAACCTGCATGAAAATAATTTCTTACTGTACAGTTCTGAAAATAGCATTCATTGAAGTCTAAATACTGCCACAAAATTTTAAATAACACATGTGGCGATTTAGATGATTTTGAAGAGTTTCTGAGGATTTACAGTTGTTGAACATCATTTTACAAACTTAAACAGTTTTAATATTGCATGAAGTACATCATAAAATTCGGATAATTAATACACATGAAGGTAAAGGCTATCAAAATTGAATTATTGAAATTTAAAAATTTTGCCCAACTGTTAATCCTCAAAAACTCTTCAATATCACCACATGTGCTATTCGACATTTTTCAAATTAAAGGAGTTGATGAGGTGTTTTGGCGTTAATGATGTTATCAGAGCTCTAGAGGAAGGTTATTTTCATGCGTATGCTATTCAAAAATGTTTTGGTGAGAAACAAAGTGTTTGGAAGCGAAAATGTTTGCCATTTGATGAGTAGGTATCATCAATTCTGAATTTCTACGAAAAATAGGTTAATCAGAAGTTACTACACGGTGAGTGCCAGTGTCATATCTTCAGAATAAGAATTCAACAAGCACTCTTTTAAAAATTTCAATCCTATGAATATCGTGAAAAAGCTACTTTTGTTATAGAGATTCGTCATATTTGATTTAAATTATTTCCTGAAATAGTGACACATTAGTTGTCTATACTTATCGGTGGACAGTTCAGCATTGAATGAAACTCATTGAAAAATTGATCAACATTTATTAAGGAAATTAAAATATAGTTACTGATTTTTTATTTTTTGGGGGATTTGAGGCCTTAAGTTAAAGAAAACTCTATTTGTTCAAAGTCAACTTTTCGTCGATTTATTTTGACATCTTCAGAGCACTGGAAGATACAAATAGGGGATGTTTCTTTTAAATTTTAAAACAATAGAAAAAAACAAATAATAATATACTACTACTTGCTACTACTACTTTTCCAGAAACAATCACTGAACTTTGTTTTGCTGACGTATAAAAATTTAGATTGAATTATTATCAATTCACTTTGATCTACTCTGAAGATTTATCTGTTACCAGAACATAGTTCAGTGATTGTTTCTAGAAAAGTATTATTGGCAAATTGATATGTATATTATTATTTGTTTTTTTTTTCAACAATTTTATTAATAAAAAAAATCCCATTTTAGTTTCTTACAGTACCAATGAAGATGTCAAAATAAATTAACGAAACGGCATTAAAGAAATAGATTTTTCTTCAATTCATGACCTCAAATCCCCCACAAAAGAAAAAATCAGTCATCATAACAAAGGTCGTAAAACTTACATATCAACAATAAAATATAGTGTTTCTTAAATCAGGGAATATTGAAAATACACTATTTCTGGTAACCACGTATAGAGTTGACAAGAGGGAAGAATCTCCAAATCATACAATGAATTAGTCATCTGAAACAAAAAATATCATTACTCACTTTTCAAATAATATTTTATTTCATGCTCAAGAATAATTAATAAAAATCAAATGAAGCCGAGTGGTTCAAGCGACATTGTTTCAATCACTTTTAGCTGCCAGTTCAAACCCTGGTGACTGCAGAACTTTTTCTGATGGCCCGAGAAAGTGCTAGGAATCGCACGTAAAAATGTAAGACCTCGTTAATCCTTAGCTCGCACAAGTTTCGACTTCTGAGGGCTGCCGTTCATAAGGGGACGACAGCTGGTTAACGGAGAAAACAACAAAACAACAACAACAAAAGTGTTTCGTTGCAATAAAATGTAAAATTCCAGAGGTTTGAAAACATATACTTCATAGAAGTCCGTGTTAGTAGTAGGTTCACTATTTTTCTTACAAAACAAAATGAGTACCCACATGGCTGAAATTATGTAGAACAGTATGAAGTTTCAAAAATGAAAAGCTAAATTGGGGCTTTTATTATTAGTTTGTATTTAATATATTCTTTGTTATACCTATATGATTTTCCTATGAGTAACGTTCTTTCCCGATTCCAAGTTATATCCATGGAAATGAAATCAACACTTTTTTATACAGCTGCTTTGTTGTAAACACATCATGTTTCTGTGTACAATCGTCTCATGAGGAAAAAAAATACACTGGTCTGTTACGATCAGTGCTTCAAAAGGCTGGTGCCAAAATGAATGGCAAAATTGGTTTTTTGCCATTTTGACGGTTAATTTGAGGTTATGACGGAAAGTGTTGAATACAAAAGTTTTTGATTTTTTTATTATCTAACATTTCCATTGAACATTTTCCGCTAAGTGGTCACGTTTTTCCGCAAATCGCATAAAACCGTTTTCAACCCCCAAACTGTATCCCCATTTCACCATTTTGAGTGTTTTCGTGTTTAAATATTTTTTTTCTCAAAGTTGAAACCTCAAGAACATTTTCACATCGGTCCTTGCCTGTTACTTTTTTAATTTTCACAAAAATTATTGCCACCAGTCTATAAGACATTAAACACTGCCTGATTTTCAATATACAATAAAACAATACATAATGATTTGTCAAAAGTATCCTTCTCGAACAATATATTTTATAAATTTTCTGCTTTCATGAACATCAAAAAATGAGTATTCAATTAAGGAAAATTATTTGTGTTTATAACATTCCAGCTGTGGATAAAATGTTTTATTACATTTTATCTTATTAGCAAATAACATACTCACACAATAAATACCTATTATTACAATACTTTTGCACCAGCCAAGGTTTTGAATGTGGCAAAATTTGTAGCAACCCTACCCTACAAGAAATCGACAGATATTAAAAATGTTGATTATATTCAATTTGCAAATTTTAGGAACTAGAATCTCAGGTTCCCATAGGAAAAAATCATCTAACAATAATCATCATGTCATAAGATAAAAGTATTTTTATAAATAATAATAGGATATTCCTTTTGAAAAATATTTAATTTGTGTCGTTTCTGTTCGAACCGGAATTAGGTACTACTGAACCCGATCGGTCCCTAAAAAAATTGTATTTTCATTCAATTCCAGCCAAACTGTCCAATTTTCTCGTACAAATGAATATTTTCTAAAATAAGAATGCATCATCCCTCAAGCTCGCCCAATACTTACTTGTTTGATTTTAACCTCCCACAAGTAATAACAATTGATAAAATCATTTTAAACAACTGTTGAAAACACACACACGCAGGTAGGCACTTACCCGAAATTTACTTGTTGTAGAAACAAACTATACACAAAGTGTATTTAACCTTTACTTCTGCACTTGCACAACACTACCAAATCTACACGTGAACTGATCGACAATAAGAACTGAAATGACGCAGATGACCCGATGATGAAACGGCCTGTTATGGGTGAGTGAAATAAAACATCATAGGAAACACGTGTGTGACGAAGAAGGTGCATGATCAGAGGTGGTGGAAAAATCCGTTACATTTCCAGAACTAAACGACACCCATTTACTGGTTAAAAGGTATCTTTTAACAGTTAAAATGTGAATTATAGTAGCTAAACAGTTTGTTTTTTCAATTCCATCTTTTAACCACAATCGTACCCTTTATTTAATCTAAAAGGTGACCTTTTCAAAACAAAATGAGTGTTTTGAAAAGAAAGACCCGTTTAACGTTTAAAACCTTTACATTTTACATATATAACATTTAGTTGCTAAAACAGTTTATTTAGCAGCTATAAGATTTTTTTGAAAAAAAACTTGTATAAGTGGATTTCTCTCGGTGTACGAAACCAAGTGGAAAATTGTAAACAAACTGTTCTTAAGAATATTCGAATAGATTATTATTATCATATTATACCAGAATATTTCAAAAATATTTCAGACAGATCAAAACAAGATCAACGACATGCAACATTCCAGGAAAATCTTTCTAGAATATTGCTGAAATATATATTCAAATGACTTCAATTGCAAATGATCAATTTTTTTATCATAATCGGATAATCGAGAATGAATTTATTTACTTATTATATCCCTCGTATGTCAAATGTATTCGCTGATAAACAATTTTCGTTTCTTTTCCAATGAACTGCATAGTTCTTCCACGAGTCGTGAGCTCTGAATGTCTGAATCGTTGTATGAGGGGTAATCCTCATACATCGTCTGTAATGAATGAATCTCTAACTGGCTACTCGGAGAGCTTCTTCCTCTACACGGAAGATGGTGCGGCCTATACCACGTTTCATAGAGCGTGATCAGAGTAAGTAAATAACAACCACGGTAAGATGAGAGTTGTGATAATATACTCGAGGAACAGATGTTGTTAACTGGCTGCACAGATCTACCCGAACTACCTCCTTTTCGTTTCTGTTAGAAATGTATGTGTAATTTACATATTTTTTCTAATTCGAAAATTACTTTATTCTTTATGTGCATCATATAAAATTATAAAATCCATTGGATTATTCATTCAATCTTCATATGGAACGTGCCAGGAACAATCTGGCAGACCTCGCAGGATATCAATTTTTTTTTAAATAATCAAGTTACTGCGATGAAATCTCATACGTTCTAATTTATTTTCAAACTGCAGATCCTCAGAAACATGTAGCATCCATCCCAGTAATCGCGAATAGAAACGGATAACAGTTATGTCTAAGGACACATTAGAAATTAAAGGAATATGTATCTGTAATGTCTTTTAAATACTGATGAATATCGAAAATGGCTCTATACGGATTTGCGGTTTCACTATCCAACTTGGATCTCATAAATTATCTTAAATATTTTTTTATCAGTCTCTATGATACATTTTTGGCAGGGTTATGAACTAAACGCATTTTCGCAAGTTTTGTCATCACCTAGCGTTTGTGTCACTCTGTATATCACTTTGGGATAAGCAGTATGCTGAATAGTTCTTAGTCAAGTATCCCTAAAGCTCAAAATATAACATAAGAATATACCAAACGTCACCAAAAAACTGACTTTTGGACTCACCAAGTAAAAAATTTCACTTTGTCGATTTTAACATATTCAAACGATGAGCATTTCAGTGTGTTACTTGGTTTGATCATATCTTTATTTTATAGGGTCAAATAAGAATTTAATTTTGAATAATGCTTGACTCACCCCGTATCTAACAATATTTTTTATTAAAAAACCATTCTGAAATTATTGCCTCATAGATGAGCAATATTTTTCGCTTAGAACTTTTTCATTCAAGATGTTTTCCTACGAGCAATGTTACTTTAAAGAAATGGCCATTTTCCAACTTCGACACCCTGTAAATCGAAAACTAGTCATAGGACTGAGTTGGGTCAATGGGCACTTCAGTTCAGAAAGTGATATTCTACAACATACCAAAAATTCAGAAAAATTATTTGGTGACAATTTTTCCATAAGGCTGCTGGCTGCTGTCTGGTCTTTTGGGGTTCTGAGGAAAAATCTAAGAAACAAAAGTTGTACACTCTTTCAATTCCATCAACTTTTTCCTTTGACTTTTTTTGTAATTTCCGCTGCAAATCAAAACCATTTTTACCCACAAAAGTTCACCTCCTTTCGCCCTTCTATCACAATCAAATCCTTGTTTGTGTCCTTGTTTATTTTTTGTACCTATTAAGGTAACATGGAATTATTAATCACGAGAGGTTTAAGCTGGTAATTTCAATTGTAATAAATAAATATGAGTTTAGAACAAAAATAATTTTTTTTTAGAAAACCTGTTTATTTTAATATTTTGCGTTATCTGGCAAACAATTTACACCAAGGTGCTACTCTTCCATTACATAATCTGAAAGTAGACGCTCCACGGAGAAAATGGCGGCTGGCGAGCTTGAAAATTATCACAAAAGTTATACATATAACTTCCATATTTGGAAAATAGGTAAAAAAAAACAAAATTATTTGAATAAATCTCATTTCTAATCACATACTTCAGGAGTAATTAGCATAAATATATGGTTTATTCGTTCTTTAAGTTTCGTTTCGGAAGGTATTCCAATGAAACGAGATCTGCAGACCTGGCTGGTCATTCCAAGGGTCCCCTTCGAACAGGTCTGAATCCAAAATAACCAAATTTGGAATAAATTCTTCAACCATTAATTCCCAATAATGCGCTCCAAAGATCGTTCGTTGAAAGAAAATTAATTCAGTGTGGATTTCCATCGACTACCAGTAACGACCACTTTGTCGGTTTACCTCACCGTTGATTCATCTGAGATGATAATGTGTATGTTAAGCTCATTCCTTTCTAGGAGTTCCATCATTAGTTCATATAACTGAAATCTTCTATTGATTCCTGATGAATTGTTGATTCTTTTTTTGTGACTCAAATTGTAGAGCCAATCAAAAAATTATAGTGTGGTTTCGTGTAGCTTACCACACATCTGATAATTGAAGGTTCTCACTAGACTGATCTATTTCAGATCGATGTGCCGTTTGTCATATACTCATCTCATATAATAACTTTCTGATTACAGTTCACAAATTCTCTCAATTCCGATTCCGTATCACATAATTCGATATTCATTATTATCTTGTCAATATTGCCACATCATGTCAAATTTCATCTCGTCTCCCATAAATCATGAAGCAATCCAGAATTATCCTGGACCAGGAAGAAAAATTCAAAGACATGTTCTACATAGACATACGACTGTTATGGCTTCTTCTACGCCTGACGAGTGAGTTACCTCACTTTCCACACTTTAATGAATTCTCAATATTTCAAATTATAGAAATCAATCTTCAATTATTACTTACAGGAACGCACTGATGATGAATAATTAACAGTCGAAATCGCTTTGCTACGATTTTATCAGTACATTTTCTGCACGCAATACAAAGTTTCTTCCTTCAAATATATTGATACCTACATTTCAATTTCAATCAATTATTATTATTATTTATATCAAAATATCTGATGGTCATTGTGAACTCACGAAACCGATATTCGTTACCGTGAAATATCAGAAATACAAATTTCATCAAGTTATCCGAGGCCAATTGTAATATCATTCCATCCACTCTATTAAAATTCCCCGTTTCGCCCCCTGTAATCGTATCTAGAGCCGTAAGTTAATATTCAGATACTAATAAATATACATATAAATTAGGATGAGCAAAACGAACGTGTACCTCTATATGAATGTTGAAATAAGTTTTGAAATTGTCAACGACGCAAGTTTGGTCCCTCGAGGTCCCGGCAGGGGGCCTGAGTTAATTCCGGTGCAGCGTGGCAATCCCGCCAAGAGAGACTTAATTCATTAGCATGGCCGTAAAAAATTATTTCTGGACAGGGGCTCGGGAATATGCAGTGATGCCAACAAAAAACAATTGTTGGTTTCCGTGTTCTCCTTGATGAATATAAGAAAAAAGCAATGCAATGTTATGTCTGAATTGTAAACTGATGACAAAATGATTCCAGTTACAAATTTGGGGTTGAAGAAATACTGGATTAATTAATTGTTCATTCATAGTTGTTGATCAATTGACAAAAGAATCTGACAATTCCACAATTCAGCTGAACTAATAGTAATGATTATTTCACTTATGCTAAAATAGCGTGTTATGATTGATTGAAATTTTTGTGTTGATAAATGAAAACATCATGTTTTCGATTTTGTAGTTTGGCTCTTGACTGGCTACTGGATATGTATATGATGTGTTTTCGATATTGTAGTTCGATTCCTGATTGGTCATTATCAAAACACAAACTTACCACTAGCAAGCTGCTATAATGACACAACACCAAACTTTGACCAAAACTAAATAAGCACTCACTATTAATTCATATCAACTTCACAATTTTCGACAAATTTTGCATACTCGTTGATTAATCAAATCATAGACCTTAAGCCCAGGCACAATTTCAGGGGGTTATTTTATATACCACGGGTCATATATAATGTTGAAGTACTGGTCGAGAAACGAACGTTAGGCACTATGCCGTCAATTTTCCGCGGTACAGGTGAGTGTACAAGCGAGTTGAAATGCCGTAAAAAGGGGGGTACTTTTTGATTACTTTATACATGACGGCACTATTCTCGTCAAAGAGGCAATGAAAAGAGAATGCTCTAAACCCAGTGCCGTCAAAAAATAGCGGTACAGGGAGTCGGAATTTTTTTTAAATGGCGATATTACCCCCCTCCCCAGTTAATCGAATACTTGACGGCGTTGATTCAGTTAACTTTGCCTTCCCTTAAAAAACTATAATACATCTATGCCGTCAGAAAAGGGTGGTACATGGGGTCAGAAATCGCGAATCAAAACCCGATTTTTACCCCTTATGGGGGTGGTCATTTAATACCACCTAAAATTTAGCTGTTTCAATGCTATATTCTTCAAAGATAAGATATTTCACTATGCCGTCAATTTTATATGGTACAATATGCTGAAAAATGTGTTTTTCATGTCGAAATCAAATTAGTCCGACAATGCAGCTACTTCCTATTAATTTTGGGGACATTTGGTTTCAACAGAATGGTTGTTCAAGTCACAATGTCACGAGTCATGACCAGTGACACAATTTCATCAAAACACATTTCGTGATCGCTTAATATCTACATGTGGTATGGTATTGTGGCCTCCCAGATCACCAGATTTAAATGATTTCTTTCATTGGGAATATCTGAAAGAATTCGCGTATTGACATGCATTTCAGAGAGCAAAAAATCCTGATGAATTAAGGGGCAAAATTATCCAACTTTGTGCCTATATTACGCCAAATCTACTCTGTCATATGAGATTATCTCTGTATCACAAATTCGGCTATTGTTTGGCACAACAAGGTGTTATTTTTTAAACTTTATTACATCAGATATTTTTTGTGTTAGTTCAATTTCAATTTATTTTTCAGAAGTTTCAGATTATAATTTTTTTCGTAGAATGTAATTTATTTTAAATGATGGCAAATTATGGCAGCAAATAATTTCTCGCAGACAATGGAACTTTGTAAACAAAATTCGTTTCCTGAGAAGCCAGACATATCCCTATTCTCTAATATGTTGATAGTGTCTCTAGGTCGCTAGAAGTGAGGACCATCAATTATATATTGTATTAATATTTTAGACCTGGAGGAAGTGACTGAAATGGATTCTGCAAGTGAATCAGATATAGAGAGCGAGAATTCTGATGAAGAATCATAAATTGTTGAAAAATTTATGTTGTTGAATGAATGAATATTATAGAATGTTCCATGTTCTGATTTTTTTAAATCTATTTATTATGAATTTCAATAAAAATACCATGAAGATTGACTAACGCTTTTAAAACTTTATGAAAGACCAATGCCTTTTTTATGAATTAATAATAGTTATCTAGTTTATAATCTTTCATAAAATTTTAATGATTTATACATTGTTATTCAAATCTTTAATCACTTATTTTATAATATATTTTATACTACTTTTTTGATGAAAAATCACATATCATTGCATGAAAGTTCGCTATTCGATTTTTGGACCAAAAACGAATATTACCAAGATTATCGTTAAAATTTTGAAATTCTCTTATTACGAAGAGTTTCCGTTTAATGTTGAAGGCAACACAATTTTAAATTACTGTTCAATATGGTCAATATTATATTGTTAATGTCGTCTTGTAATTTTTTACCAAAATTATGACCAAAATGGTAGGTGAAATAAGTCAAAAGTAGCAAGAGATTTCACGTCAAATGCATAAAATATAATAAGGGAAAATTGACGGCACCAACTATTCTATGATTTTTAATGTTTAATGAAGTGCTATCCACAATAATATTTCAAAAATAAACTCTTATAAATGTGCAAGCAATTTTCAATTTTTTTAAATTTTTTCGTTTTTATATTTATTCTGTATTCCAATTGGGTACCATGAATTATTGACGGCATAATTATAAAGCCATTATAAGTAGTTTCTGCTTTAAAAAAAACCGCATGCCGTCCTGAAATAAATTACCTTATAAGAAAACATTGATTTTTTGCTCTAAAATTTTAGTAATTTTTTATTTATTTCTGCATGAACCATAATTTTTTGACGGCACGTTTAGAACACTCAATATATGTTAACTCAAAGCTAGAAATCGGTGCCGTCAAATTCTAAATGATCACCCCCATAAGGGGTAAAAATCGGGTTTTGATTCGCGATTTCTGACCCCATGTACCACTTTTTTCTGACGGCATAGATGTATTATAGTTTTTTAAGGGAAGGCAAAGTTAACTGAATCAACGCCGTCAAGTATTCTATTAACTGGGGAGGGGGGGGTAAAATCACCGATTTAAAAAAAAAATTCCGGCTCCCTGTACCGCTATTTTTTGACGGCACTGGGTTTTAGAGCATTCTTTTTTCATTGCCTCTTTGACGAGAATAGTGCCGTCATGTATAAAGTAATCAAAAAGTACCCCCTTTTTTACGACATTTCAACTCGCCTTTACACTCACCTGTACCGCGGAAAATTGACGGCATAGTGCCTAACGTTCGTTTCTCGACCAGTACTGCAACATTATATATGACCCGTGGTGTATAAAATCACCCCCTGAAATTGTGCCTGGGCTTGTGGTCTATCACTAAATCAAAATGTTAGCAAAACATAACCTCGAGCGAGAAACTAGACATGCAATGACGAAACTACGAATGACGCGCTCTGTCATTGGTAACTGAAATAGAGGGATGTTTGAAATATCAAGTAAATGTTTTGTTAGTTGCATAATTTCAGAACTAAATGCGGGATTAATGTTCCTAGTTAAATCGAAAAGTAAATAAATAAAAATGGTTTCGATTTTATTCATGAAATAATCTTAACAAATACAACTCGTGTTATCGGCGATTATCGTTAATTACTTCTCGGTTTCGAATCAAATTATGTTGCTTTTAAATTTGATTCTCAAATTCAAAGGAATTGCTATTTCGATAATCACCGAAACACTTGTGGTATTACCTACGATAATCTTCATTGACCTTTGTTTGCCACAAGAAAAATGAACATGAATAAGGTACTTCAGTAAATAAATAAATTGAATAAATAATATCAGTGTAGCGCAATGCAAAAGATCGCAAAAAATTACGTTAACATGACATGACAATTGATTTTACTAAAATATTAAATACAATATATTGATACTTTTCAGTGATCAGTGATGTTACGAACATGGAGATAATTTATTATAAATGAAGGAACCAGCAAAGAGAAGTGATTTCTTGTAGTTGGTATGATTGAACTGTGGTTGTTAGTGTAAGTTCTGGGCATTCCGAGTGTTAGGTAGGAATATTAAATCAAATCAAAATATGCTTTAAACCTAGTCACGCATAATTTAAAACAAGGTACACAAGTAAAATTTGTTGAAAAAATTAACGTGAAGATCAACGGAAAACATGTTCAAAAATGAAACAAATATAAGAAGAATTATTCTTATAAAAACTACCGTAAATCAAAATAAATTAAATATGCGTTATTACAGAAGAACATAATTCTTATTTACAAAGCCGGTATAAACGTAAATTCACGTATACTTATACCGTTGTATGAGGATTACATAGTAGGATAACGCCTGTGTATCATCTATTGGAGCCGATTTTCAGCGCCATCTGCCAGAAACATGAGGAAACTTCGAATTTTTCAATCCGTGCAGTAGTGACCCCTACACTGTCCTAATTCTAACTTGATGAATCGTAATTAAAACAGGGACGGATTGAGGGGTTGAACATTATTCACGTTCAGACGTATGAAATAGCTAACAAAATTTCATATTCGGATACTTGGGTTCAAAATTTCGATAAATCGCATTAGGTGACAATATTTTGATATTATACGTGATTGGAAACTCCCTGAGTTGTCTTGTGGAATATCAATTTGCTCCAACTTACAAAATTGTCGCTGCTGTCCTATTGACGTATCCGTTCATTTAAACAAATATGAACTGACTGACATCCAAGAGATTTACTAGTCGAACATGGTCGAGCTGTATAAACTATAGTCGATAAAATTTTCTGTCACCAACACATTCGGGAATGATGATTTTTAAAGAAATTGTGGACATGATGAAATGGACACAAACCTACGATAAAAATTAAGCTAGTTTTTGTAATATCTAACAGAATCTGACAGAAGCAAATCTTTCAATGGACTTAAAATATGACAGTTAATAGTCATTCAGGTGAGGATGCTTTATGACATTTTTATAAGAGAAAAAGATGGCGGGCGATCAATTCGAAATTGGTATGTGGGGGTTTTTGGGGTCGGAAATGTGTTTTTTGATAAAATTTGGGATGGTGGTCCCAAAATCGATATGGTAGATGATGAGAAAATGCATATTTTACGCGCATTTATTCAAATAAGACTGTATGTCTATCTGCGTCAAATCTTGGAAGTGGAATTTGACTCACTAGCAGTTTTCGAATTATCTCAAAATTTGGCAGGTGTTTATATTTCTGGCGAAAATGTAAATTCATAACATCAAAATAGCGGACGAGTTTCCCTTGCCGCAATCTTGGTTTGAATATAGCCATAAAGTTCCTCTAGCTCTACAAATGATAAACTATAATTTCACAGTGACCATTTTAATGAAATCGATAATACAAGTATTTTATATATTTATTCAACGGGTAATCCCAATTACAATTTGTTGCAATAAAAATGAATGTATAACATCTTAAAACTAAGAATAGATAAATACCCAATAAAGTACATGATACAATAATAATAATACAATACAATATCAATCATACGGCAGCAGTAGTTTTTTAAGGAAGTATACAGGGTGGAGCACCGAAAACGAAACATGCGTTGTGAATGAAATGTAAAAACTCGTCGATTTTGAATCCAAGGGGGACATATTCCTATCATAACCTCAACTGTCATACCTCTTCCCCCACCTCTTGGTCGCTACCACCCAAACAATTTGAATAGGGAAAGTAGTGAGTGTGACACACCATTAAAAAGGTAATTTCATAAGGAATTCAGCCATGTCAATTTTTGCTACCTAACTTTTTATTTTGGTGCCCTCTTGCGGGAAAAACAACTGTTCCGTATTCCAAATTATGATACTTCATTTGCAACCTAATTCGACATAAATTCGGTGACAATGCATTATGTTATTTTTCTAAGAGAAAAAACAAAATGGCGGCTCCAAAATGGCGGAAAAGATTTGCAATTATGGTTCGAATCGATTCAAAATTGATATGTGGTGGATTCCATGGTCAGAAATTACGATATTTCTGTCATTGCGATTGGCACCACGTTCCAATCGCTCGTGTTTTCGCGTGGCTAAGAGTGTCGCGTTGTCCAATTTGTTTCCTTAAAATTGCAACATTTCAATCGCGTGATTTTGGCCTGTACCGTTAATCGTAGAGGATAAAAATGCTAGTGTAACTCAAAAAGTGTCAAGTTTCACTCGTGCTAGTCGTGGCTCGTGGGGTGTTAAAAAGTTCAACAGTTTTATAGACGGTTTCACCAAAATGAACAAAATTAAAAACCGAAAACGAAAGATACAGGTAGTTCTGCGACTGGCCTATCTGAATACTTCGAATAATCGTCAAAAAATGAGTTATCGGGTAAAAGCATGGATGGAAAATCGGAACAAATATGGACATATGCCTTTGATGAATGAGTTGCTTGATAGAACATTATTTGCGAATGGATACAGAATAAGTTCGTATATTTTGATGAATTTGGTTTCTCCCTTAAACATACTGACCGCGTGGAAGTGAAAACAACTTAAAAAAATCAACTGCAGAAAATCACTTGGGAAAGAACGTGCGTTATCATGCAGGTTTTAACACGTCTAAGAACCGAATGATTATTTAGCATTTAGACTGATGTTCTTTCGCACGCGATTGGAACGTGGTGCTCCAATCGTGCGAGGTTGCGCGTGAATGTAAAGCTACCTAATGGTTCATATCTAACAGTTATATTAGAATTCCAAGACTATTGTGATGATATGGCAATCTCGAAACATTTCGGTTCCCTGATTACAATCAAGTTTTCATGATAATCGTACATGAGCGTTTCACTTCGCACACAAACTTGAAAATAGTGCGTCAAATTAAAGAGGCTTAAAGATTACGTGCAAAGTAAAACACTCATGCACAATAAAATTATCATTAAAACTTGATTATAATAAGGAAACATGATATATCCAGATTGCATATAATCACACTAGTCTTGAAATTCTGATATAACTGTTAGATATAAACCAATAAAAAAAAAATGAGAAAGTTTTATCATTATCATCGTTATACAAATGTTCCACTATAGTAAATCCATTCATATAAAAACTTTGATTTTGGCAAAGAGATCGGAAAATGTTCCAAAAAAAATGCAATTTTAAAATTTTTCAATTTATTGCTTGAAACTCGACTGTGAGTATAACATTAAATTCCAAGCAACTTTTCCAAATTACTTTTCTCGATATCCTGCCCACTTTTGGCCTCTTCATGGTATTTTTTCCATTTTGCTGCCATACTAGTGGTCACGTAACATGTGTCAAAATCGGTTTTAGGTTATTGGACATGCACAAACTTTTCCCCAGAAATGTTTTTCCCACACTCTAATAACAAACTTTTTTCCCATATAGTACATACTTTTTGGCGGTCACTGTAAAACAATAATACATAATAATATCACTGTTTTACGATATTAATAGTTTGACATTTTTTGTTTGCTTACTAGAATTCATAGACTTTGACATTTTTTACAGTAAGTACTTGAATATCAATGTTCTTATCAATAATTTCAAAATGTAATATCTGTGTTCTTTGCATGAGTTACCAACATTTTCCCAGCCTGAAAGTTTTTTTTTCAACCTTTTACATAAACTTTTATTCAATCGTTTGAAAATCTTCATGGTCATAAATTTTTAAATATTGTTACCTACGAAGTGCAGTTGTGTACATAAAAAAGTCGTACAAGGTACGACACTAATTGAGGCATTGCACTAATTGCACTCGAAAAATGATAAAAGCGCGTTACTGACAAAAATTGTTTGAATTTTGTCACTACTTGTCAAAATCGATAAGAAGTTTAATAATTAAGATTGACAAGCCTGGCTCATAATAGCCTATTACTGCTGTACGACTTTTTTATAAACACAACTGTGCACACAAATTTTGATGAAATTTGTCATTAATTCTGTATAAGGGTTTTAATCCTGTTTTCATTATCCAAATCTGAGTTTTTATACCTAGAAATAAGCAATTCATCATGAAAATAAATTGCTTTCAGTTATACTTCCGGCACTTTCAATAACAACTTAAACTAAAAATGGCGTTTAGACCGTCCCTATAATTCAGCAAAGATTTGCAATCAGTTTGAAATCTACACAACCGTCACTATTGAACTGTATAAACACAAACGCCTGATTTTGGATTGACGTGGCCTTTACTTGATGGAAATTCATAGTATATGACACTAAGGTAAACACGATTAAATTTCCACAGATTTATTGTCTTCGCGACATGTTTCGATACACTGTATCTTTTTCAAGCGAATGTAATACATTAAATTATTCTACCTCGAACATTACTTAAATACCCTTCTTAACAATTGAGGTAATTAGGAGCTACCTATGATAAAAATAAAATTGACAATACAATGTAGGTAGATACCTGGAAATCTCAAAACATATCTACTACTTAATTAGTTGAAAAGGTTCAACAAAGGGGAACTATTAAGGTCCAATTGATCATTTAGTAAACAATTCGAATTTTTCAATTTATTAATTTCCAAGAATTCTAAATAATTAAGTCTAATACCTTTATTTTCAACATGAAGGATTTCAAAGTTTTCATCGAAGTCATGGTCTTCTTCCAAAATATGATTGGCATATGTTGAATGTGTTTTATTATTTACATAATTCATACGGTGCTCACGTACACGGCTTTTGAATGGTCTACCAGTCTGGCCTACATATACTTTGGAACAAGAACCACAATTCAATTTATAAACTCCTGATTTTTTAGATTTTTGTGTTTTATCTTTATTATTTTTTTTTTAATAAACCTTCCCAACGTGTTATCTGTTTCAGAACAAGTCTCTAGTACAAAAAGGCAAATAACTGTCGGTATTCGTTGATTTTTGATCAGTGACCTACAGTGATCTCTCGGTTTTGCACCACACAAGTTGAAATGCTCTTTTTGTAGAACTACTACTGAATTTAATGGCTGGGAGTTACAGAATCCCCAGAATGCGATAAAATATACCAGGATATATTGAAAAATTCTTAGCCTACTATAGAACCAAACAGAATTTCAATGTCAAAATATTTTATTACTCAACATATTCTCCTCTTAATTGGATACATTCATTACAACGAACCTGCAACGTCTCTAGACCTTTCAAAAAATTTGTTTCTTCTTGCTCTGCAAACCAGACCTCCACAGCTTTTATTACCTCCTCGTTGTAAGAAAATTTACGACCTTTTAAACTTTTTTTCAGTTGAGGAAAGAGATGATAGTCGGACGGAGTGAAATCTGGTGAATAAGAAGGGTGTTCTAGTAATACAAATCCTTAATCACGAATTTTTTGCATAGCAACATGAGATTTGTGTGCAGGGGCGTTGTCCTGCAAGAACAAAACACCTTTGGATAGCTTTCCGCGACATTTCTCTATAATTTTTTCCCGTAGAGTAGTCAGTAATATCGAATAGTAATCTGCAGTTATTGTTCTACCCTTATCCAAAAAATCAATCATGATTACTCCATAGCAATCCCAAAAAACTGAAGCAAGAACTTTCCCAGCAGATTTTTGGACACAAAACTTCTTAGGTCTTGGAGAACCGGACTGTCGCCATTCCATCGATTGTTGCTTTGTTTCTGTATCGTAGAAATGTACCCAAGTCTCATCCATAGTAACAATTCGGTTTAAGAAGTCTACATCATTTTCAAATCGAGCACAGATCGAACGCGATGCTACTACCCTTGCAATCTTGGAGAACCGGACTCTCGCCATTCCATCGATTGTTGCTTTGTTTCTGGATCGTAGAAATGTACCCAAGTCTCATCCATAGTAACAATTCGGTTTAAGAAGTCTACATCATTTTCAAATCGAGCACAGATCGAACGCGATGCTACTACCCTTGCAATCTTGGAGAACCGGACTCTCGCCATTCCATCGATTGTTGCTTTGTTTCTGGATCGTAGAAATGTACCCAAGTCTCATCCATAGTAACAATTCGGTTTAAGAAGTCTACATCATTTTCAAATCGAGCACAGATCGAACGCTATGCTACTACCCTTGCAAGTTTTTGGTCAACATTCAAACATTTGGGGATCCATTTTCCAGCAATTTTTCTCATGTCCAAATTGACGTGAACTATATGATGAACGTGTTCGTATGAAATATTCATTGCTTCAGATATCCGTTTTACCCCAATTCGACGGTCTGTTAAAATCAAATCATGAACTGCATCGATATTTTCGGGGACTGACACAGAAACTGACCTTCCCGATCGGTCATCATCTTCAATGGAAAATTTACCTCTTTTGAAACTTGCAGTCCAATTTTTTACGGTCACATACGAAGGACATTGATCACCAAACCTTTTAAATACAGGTACTTGATGATGGCTCGATACTCCAATTTTTCGATTTTCACAATTTCGGAGGATACATTTTTTCTTTTAATTTATTGCGTAACTCTGGTTTACTTTTTTGAGGTCGAACTTTACACTGACACTTCTAATAAGTTATTGTTCGTTGCTATGGTAACGCAATATTTTGTTTATGCAGGGAACTGGTCTAGGCTGACTAGATATCAATTCATCCTTGTATCTACTATAGGCATAAATGCATCAGCATACCTAGCTAATAACATCTTGTTGATTGCTAAAATACTCTGGCATATCGTTAACATACGAAATGAAAAGTATTGGTCTTAAGACTCCCCCTTGCAGTGTTCCAAAGTTGTTATAAAAAATGTCAGAAAAAGTATTTTCGGCGGAGACAAAAAATTAACGATTGGTAATATAAGAACGTATCCCCAAACTAAAGGGATCGCTGCTTCCAGTATTTGCATAATATTTTTGTGTTCAAGAAATCAAATGCCGGTGATAAGTCAAAGGAAACACAGTAGGTATGTAAATGTTTGTCCATTTTGCTATGAATAGTTTAAACGAAGTCTACCGCAGCCGTTTCACATGAAAATCATCGACGAAACCAGTGATGTTTATTTGTAATTATATTTTTGCTATTCAAAAATGATACGATATGACTGGAAATGCATTTTTCGAAAGTTTTTACAAAGATGCTAATGACAGCTATGACCCGATATTTGGCTGGATCGTTTTTCGATCTTTCGTTGTGGATGGGTACGTACCACATTTGCAACTTTCAATATATCTTGGAATTTTGTGTGCATATCGCCGAAAAACTCCCCCAATTACAATAATTGTTATGGTAAATTGCCAACACGCCAATAAGGTACGACTTCGAATTGAAGTTTGGAGTGGTCATGAACAACCACCAAATTTGCACGGAGAACGGACTTCAACTGGGGAAGGATACATCAGTGTGGTACACTGATAGTTGGTTGCTTATAGGCAGTTACTCTGGGAAAGTTCAGCTCTAAAATTGTCAATATTACTTCCGGAAAAGATTATCCATAATTTGGCTGGGGATGACCACCTGCAGACATGTTTCGAGGTTGTTGCCTCTCATCAGTGCAAGGGTAGGTCCGGCAACTTTGAGTTGTCTTGTCCCTGCCAAATGAAATACAACCTATTGTTTATCTAATAATTCCCTACGGATGAAGCAGCGACTTACACTAAGTCAGTCGCTGCGCCATCCGCCAAAGTTGTCGGACCTACCCTTGCACTGATGAGAGGAAACAACCTCGAAACATGTCTACAGGTGGTCATCCTCAGCCAAATTAAGGATAATCTTTTGTTAGTCTACAATAAGCACTTGAAGAATGTTGCACAAATATCTGTCAGATGCAGTTCAATATCCGTCGTGGCATTAGCCAGGGAATCAGTTGTTTTCTGTCAGATTTTTGCCTCATATTCCACTTTGTGGAAATATTTGGAGAGAAGGGTACTTCGACTTTGTCGATTTTATTCTTATCATTTAATATATGTAACTGTTCATACGAAATACAAACGAATTATTCATTGTCACTTTAACCTCAACATTTGTTAATACTTTCTTTTCTGCAAGAGGCCCAAGTTCCTAGGCATTGTCTTCTATGGCACGACGCATCCCTATAAAAATGTATGCTGAATCACGGAAGACAATGTCCCACGATTTGCCAATCATTACGCTGGACATACTCTCCTGCGTTAGGACAACACGTGCTGAATTTTCGGGCGTCTGAATCAAGAATATTATGGTCACGAGAAATTTTCAAATCATGAAGGGCAATATCTACTATGAATTACGCCCTTTAATACGCGTGTTAATTTCTTTCATTACACATTCATCTATATTAGTTCATTGCCGATTCATAACTATTCGAGTGGAAGTATTTGTTTCTTTAGTTTATTTTTTTATTGTGAGAAAATTTCAAAATCATTGAGATTTTGCGAGCCAAGTTTAGTACAATTTTTATTATTGATGAATGTGGTATGTTGAGCACTTTTCTGAATTTCAGATGTTTCATCTTGGGATAAGTGTATCGGACAATCCAATAAGTGAAACCCACATAGATCGCCAAGATCTTTTATTAAGTCGTCACAAAACTGAGAGGCGAGTTTTTGCTCTTCGTCACGATGTAAACGAAATTTACATGTGTATTATAAATCGCTATTGAATGCAAATTGTATTGATCATTATAGTTATTGCAAAATTAACGCTCTGCCCTTTCCTCCACTTTGGTTTAACCTTACTGATATGTATATGCGCTAAACTGCAAGGCGTGTTTTGCTAGACAAACTAACCACGTGACACGATGACCGAATGGAAACAAACAATATTACAATACGTATTTATTACACCAAATAGTAGAAGACATCCCTCATAATTCGAATTATCTCAGAACATATTATACCGCATTCAGACGCTTGAATATCCATCAGGTTTGTCCTAACACAAGAGAAAATGTCCAGCCTGATATTGCACAAATCGTGGGACATTGTCTTCCGTGATTCGGCATATATTTTTCTAGGGATGCATCGTACCATAGAAGATAATGCCAATACGCTTCCTGGAAGTGGCCTTCTCAACTTTTCGGTATCCATAGGCTTGATGGCTATTTTACTATTTTATACTTATCAGATATATTGATCATTTAATTTATTTTTGTATGGGTTTCATTTATATCACTCTTTTCTCCTCATTTGAGCCCAATGTTTGTAATGTTAACTGACCACAACACTATTAGCCGTATGCATAGTCAATTTCAGCGACTCGCCAGAGTTTCGCCGCTCCCTACACAAGAACTATAATGCACAGTCGAGCTCCAAAATAGTGGTACATTGCCAGAGTTTCGCCAAAATGTGACTTATCGCGTAGTTGTCACTGTTTTGGAGCTCGACTGTGCATAATAATCCTTGTGTAGTGAACGGCGAAACTCTGGCAAGTCGCTGGCGATTGACTATGCATACGGCTGTAAGTATAACTGCTGGTTGAATTAACATCACTCCACTATTTATTCCAATCGACGTTGTCCCCCTCCTAACTGGTAGTTGATTAAAAGTACAAATCTCTTAAGATAGTTCGCATTCTTCTACAACTGTCTCCAATTTATTGCTCCGTGGTACATCATAACTTGATTAGGCTCAGCATTTTTTCCCCTCTGACTTCAACACAGCACCTCAATCCACCTCAAGAAGTAACAATAGTCCCTCCATAAATTTTAATAATTGAGGAATATCCTCGCAAGAAAAACGGGGATTTAGCCGTAACATAGTTATGATACATTAGACTTTAATTTCGCCCGCCTGCGATGTAAGCAGCTATGAAAATTAAATGATACGACCGTCTCTGAGGAGCTAATTTCAAACACTTCTGTTGTCATAAAAAGAACCATTCAGTGACTTTGAAAAAGAGGTGACAAGGGACACTGTTTTCAGACTTAAATAAAATAACATTTCTATGGAAGTGGAACTCCAGAGACCTTATGATGCAAAAGAGACATAAAGACATTCATGCGGGACACACAAATAATAAATATTATAATACGAATAGAGGACAGCGTTGTCTTTGTAACGGCGCAGCATTGAAACACATTGTTATACACAGAGTGCTGATGACAGTTTTGCTTCTTGGAAAAAGTTTTATCGCTGGTCGGGGAACGGGGGATTCCTTGGAGCATCAACGGTAATGGGGATATTTAGACGATATTCAGACACAGATAAGACCCCAAACTTACCCGAAAGTTCATCAAAATGGCGGTGGTGTACAACTACTTTGAATTAGAGTTCATTTGCGGACACCTTGGAGGAAATTTTGATACCGAGTTATCCAACAAATGTTGGCTCATAAGATACAGAACTGCATTTGTGGAACTGCATGACCCAACGAATAATAGACCAATCTCTCTTTTATCAGTATTTTCTATAAAATTTTTGAGTCCATCATTAAAGACCAGCTAGTGGCATATGTACAACTCCATAACATAATTGAAGAAGAACAACATGGCTTCAGAGTGGAAATAAGTACTGGTGACGCTGCGTTCGATTTAGTGAATGAAATCAATACTATCATTGAAAAAAAAAATGCTGTCCCACTTACTATATTCCAGATTAATCGAGAGCTTTCGTTTACGTTGATCATGACATTCTCCTAGAGAAATCAGTGCTGGACTACGTGGTACATCATATCGGTGGATAAAATCTTATTTAGAAAATCGTAAAGTTTTTGTAGAAGTACCAACTCTGAATAATTTATGGATTTCCAACGGACGGTCAATCATTGATACCATGAAATGTGATGTTCACCAAGTATCGACACTAGGACCCATATTATTTCTTCTGTATATAAATGATCTTGTACAGAGTTTTCCATCAATTTTATTTTTTTGTTCGCTGATGACACCAGTCTACTCAATTCCAATAACAATATTAGCGATTTAGTAAAAACGTCTCAAACCGTATTGAACAATAATTTTTATTGGTTTTCATCAAATGAACTGGTGGTAACCTTAAAAAAAACATTGGGCGTGTTAATTTACACAAATATAGAATTGAACATGTTGAGATTAACACAAGAGATGGAGTCTTGAAACAAGTCACAAACAACACAAAATTTTCAGGATACTGGCTTGACGAAAGGTTGGATTGGAAGATGCATGTTTCAGTAATGAATAAAAAAATGCTTCGCGAAATTTGCAGATGTTCACACTTATGACACTCGAAGTAAGGAGCAGTTTCTCATACCAGCCCTCAGCATACATGGGAATAAAAACTCACTATAAATTACCAAAGTCATTGGTTAAAAGTAATTTGGCCAACAAGTTCAAAAAACAATTAAAGAAACTACTTAACAATCATGTATACTACAACTTGACCGAGTTTTTCGACAACCACTTTTGATGTGTTTTACTTAAAAAAAAATCACCTTTTTTTTCCTATTCTTCATATACTTCAACATTTTTGTATCATGTTGCACTCAACTGATTTTTTTTTATTTCTCTCTTCTCTTTCTCGATGCTCTTTCGAGCGAAATGCAGTTTTACTTTGAAATCTTATTATTGAAAAAATTGTTAATGTTATGTAAGATACAGTTTCCTGAGAAATAAATGTGTGTCTGTCTGTATTTGAGTTATAATATAAATACTCAAGGGTCTTCATCCCTGAAAGAAAGGGAGTCAGAAACGATTTTTTTTCTGATAGGTGAAGGGTTGTGTGAGTGTATAGATATGAAAAAGAATTTGAAAATTATTGATCAAGTATTAAATGAATGGAAAGTATATTTTCCCTAATTTTTGAGCATTTTCGATCAATGCCACCATCAAAACGAACGAATGTTTTGGTGTTGTTTAATTTCAGCATTCAAGTATAGCATTCACTCAGTTGGAAGACTTTTTTATTTTTCTCCTCGGTGTTTCCCTTTTTCTGTGATTAATTTTACAACAATTTGTTGTTTTCACAAAATGGACTTCCTTGCATTATTCCATTCGAAATGGGAAATGTCCAGTTTTATCAAAGTCAACTAATAAAGGATTGGTTTAACCGTCGACTAGTGAAAACCAATTATTACTCATAATTCTATTTTCAGAAATGGAAACAATTTTTTTTCAATGACACTCCCCTCAGGTTACTCCTCCCGTACGGCTGGTGAGAAAAAGGAAGAGTATCATATAGCCAGTTTGAAATCTGGCACATGGTCGGATCGGAAATGGGGAAATATAAAGCTCATTCTGCTCAAACGAAACTTCGAAATATTATAATTTTTACAGAATTACTAGCTATTTTTCAACTTGCTCTGTGTGTCTTTATGTGTACGTATATAGACGTATGTGTTAATGTGCGGTATATTTCAGTCGACTTGAAATTTGACAGGTATTCATCACTTGGGAGACAATACTTCATGATATTTTTATAAAAGAAAAAATCAGGATGGCGGCTCCAGAATTTTGAAAGAACTTCGTGATTTCTGATTCGATTCCATTCAAAAACGGGTATACAGGGTGTTATGTAATGAGTGTCCGATATTTAATAGGACGATTCCTCAGTTATTTATAAGGTAAAAAGTTCATATAAACATGGGTCCGCAAGGCCTTCAGTTTTGAGATAGAGGGTGTTGAAAATTTATTTTTATTTTGGTTTTTCGTGAATAAATTTTGAAATAGTGTCTATATTTGAACAAAAATTGGTATTTGGGGATTTTTTATCACATTTTCTAGAAAAAAACATATTCCACTATCATTTTTACGTGAAAAAGGAATACTTGTCAAAAGTCGCTACAAGCAGCCGTTTTCGACATATTTCAATTTAAATTAATCGATGTATGCGATTGTCCAAAAATGAAAAAAAAAAGATTTTGTTTTTTTATTTAACCTAGAAACATTTCAAAAGCTAATTCCTAATAAACCATAAATAACGGAACACTAAATATTAATCTAATTCAAAATTACAATAAATGTTCGAAATGTCCACCTCCTGCCTGTATACACGCATCCAATCTTCTCATTGATTCTCGCACTCTTTGGACAATTCCTGGAGTATCTTGAATCGATCTGCATGCGTTAATTATTCGATTCCTTAATTCTTCTCTATTTTGGATAGGTGTCTGGTAAATTAAGGATTTTAGATGTCCCCACAGGAAAAAATCTAAACTAGTAAGGTCTGGTGACCTAGAGGGCCATGGTTGAGGCCCTCCCCAACCTATCCAAGAAAGTTTGGTCTAAAAATTCTCGCGCTTGTATGCTAAAATGTACCGGGGCACCGTCATGCATAAAGCACATTTCATGTCGTAGTCTAAGCGGCTCATATTCCAGTAAAATAGGCAAATCTGCTTCAAGAAAATGACGATATCTCTCTCCGTTTAATCTCCCGGAATAAAGAATGGGCCTATCAGATAATCTCCAAGGATTCCTGCCCACACGTTGAGAGAGAACCGTTCTTGAAAATGTGATTCCTGTATCGCATGGGGGTTTTCCTCTGACCACAAATGATTGTTGTGAAAATTGCGTATAGCGTTGCGTGAGAAATTTGCTTCGTCGGTAGACAGGATTTGATTTTCAAATAAAGGATTTTGAATAAGGCGTTAGAGAAACCAACGACAGAAGTTGATACGTAACGGAAAGTCACGAGGGAGGAGTGCCTGAACTCTCTGAATGGTAGGAATATAACAAATTATCAATTAAAATTTTCCATACCAGAACATGAGAAATGCTCAACGTCAGTGCTATTTTCCTGGAGCTTGTTTCCGGGTGTTCTCCTACCAGATTAAGAACTGCTTCCTCGGTTGCTGGGGTTCTTACCGTCCGATGTGCACCCGACTGATGACTAGCTTTCTCAAAACTTCCTGTTTCCCTTAACCGAGTGTGAATTCTTGAAAAGGTTTTTGAAGTAGGAGTTGTGCGGTTCGGATAACGCTCCTGATATAAACGTCTAGCCTCATATGCATTTCCGTTAGCGAGTCCGTATGTAAAATGTATGTCAGCATACTCTGCATTGGTAAAGTTTACCATTTTCAATAAAATAATCACACTAGTAACAAACAAAACTATTTAACTATGCGTCAAGATATAATTTTTGAAATGACAGCACAAAAAAAAAACGTTGGAATAAACTTACTAGCCTACTTGATTATTTAATTTTCAAAGAGTTCGCGAATCAATGAGAAGGCGATTGGATGCATCGGTTAATTTAAATTAAAATATTTCGAAAACGTAGCGACTTTTGACAAGTATTCCTTTTTCACGTAAAAATGATAGTGGAATATGTTTATTTTCTAGAAAATGTGATACATACTTGCACGAAAAAGTTGTGACTCCCCAAAAGAGACAAATACCTGTAGGTGGCGCCCCCTACAATAAAGTGCCAAACAGAGATCAAATTTAAATTTCTCATATTGAAAAGTCGCCAAATACCAATTTTTGTTCAAATATAGACATTATTTCAAAATTTATTCACGAAAAACCAAAATAAAAATAAATTTTCAACACCCTCTATCTCAAAACTGAAGGCCATGTTTATATGAACTTTTTACCTTATAAATAACTGAGGAATCGTCCTGTTAAATATCGGACACTTATTACATAACACCCTGTATACGAGGATGTAGTTAGCCTAGATCAGTTCCCTGCATAAACAAAATATTGCGTTACCATAGCAATGAACAATAACCAGAGTTACGCTATAAATTAAAAGAAAAAATATGTCCACCGAAATTGTGAAAATCGAAAAATTGGAGGATCGAGCCATCATCAAGGACCTGTATTTAAAAGGGTTAAGAAGTTACGAAGATATGCTTAAAATACCCTTGGTGATCAATGTCCTTCGTTTGCGACCGTGAAAAATTGGACTGCAAGCTTCAAAAGAGGTAAATTTTCCATTGAAGATGATGACCGATCGGGAAGGTCAGTTTCTGTGTCAGTCCCCGAAAATATCGATGCAGTTCATGACATGATTTTAACAGACCGTCGAATTGGGCTAAAACGGATATCTGATGCACTGAATATTTCATACGAACGCGTTCAACATATATGGAATGGCGACACTCCGGTTCTCCAAGACCTAAGAAGTTTCGTGTCCAAAAATCTGCTGGAAATGTTCTAGTTTCAGTTTTTTGGGATTGCCATGGAGTAATCATGATTGATTTTTTGGATAAGGGTAGAACAATAACTGGAGATTACTATTCGACATTACTGACCACTCTACGGGGCAAAATTAAAGAGAAAAGAAGCGGAAAGCTATCCAAAGGTGTTTTATTTTTGCAGGACAACGCCCCTGCACACAAATCTCATGTTGCCATGCAAAAAATTCGTGATTTAGGGTTTGAATTACTAGAACACCCCCCTTATTCACCAGATTTGGCTCCGTCCGACTATCTATTTTTCCCGTTTTCATCTTTCTTAAAAAGCTACAAGTTAAGTCCTACATACAGTTTATAGGTTAGGCCGGCCATCTTGGTTATCACGATAGCGACCACTTTTGTTATGTACACAAGGAAAGCTACATTCATCTATGAAAGCTGTCGACCACTGACAAAGATCAAGAAGTAAGAAAGTTATAAAAAAATCAATTTGATTCAGTTTTTTGTGGATCACTTGGCAAATACAGTTTTACTAAATACGGTCCTGTAGGACAAAACATGTTTCACAGAGGACTTGTGCTAAAAAACAATTGCTGAGATTTTGCAATATTTCTTATCCAATTGAAATCTAATAGGAAATAAAAAAATTATGGACTGAGAAAAAAGTGTCATTGTTTATTTGGCACCTATATTAAATACGGCCCTGAGAGCAAAATCATTGGTCTTAGAGGATTGGGCCCATATATACAAAATCCTACAGCAATATAAGTAAAGTATCTATGACACTTCTAAAACATCTCTTATGTAAATTAACACGGGAAAACGCCAAGCTCAGAATTAGCGAAAATTGGCGAATTCAAGGTCACGCACTCGCTGCTCTGCTGTCAGTGTGTGACGTAGTCGAGCTGATCCGCCGTGGAGATAACGAGGTTGCCAGTACCCAGCGCGGAGAACAATTATAGATGAAATAATTAGAATAATAATAATGATGTTTGAGAAAATAGAATTATAGAAAAAACAAGAATGAGAGAAAAAAAGATGGCGGCGCCTGATTGGTCAACACACATCATGGGATGACACACACATTTGAAACAACTACTTGCCCATACAAAAAATGGATTACATCAGACATTTTCTCGATGAGAGTGTGTTTACATTTATCTGTCAACTGTCATTTGCAAAAAGATTAGTTAAAGAAAAAACATGGCGGTCGGTTATCAAATGGTATACAGGGTGTACCATCATGTTATTCAAGAGGAAAAAACATGGCGGCTGCTCGGTAAATGGTATACAGGGTGTTTCAAAACAGTCAATTAGGAGAAAAACATTTATCATTTGACAGAAAAAAACATGGCGTCTTTTTGTCAAAATCTATTCAGGGTGTACCAATAAATGATGTAAACAAAAAATAAATAAATACAGGGTGTCTCATAAACGTGCATTTAAGAAAAAAATATATACCAGGTGTACCAACGTGTCAGTTGAGACAAAAAATATATACAGGGTGTCTCATAAACGTGCATCGTGACGGGGTCCGTCATTTTTAAAGTGCGATACCAATTCGTTTTCAAGGAATACATCAGAGCCATCTGTCATTCAATATATACATTAATGATATTTTGGATCTGTACGAATCATCAAAAAATAAGCACTTCCGGTTTAAAAAAATTAAGATAGAAGAAAAGTAATAGTAAATTCGGATTACCCACATCGGGGAGAGTCCAAATCTGCAATCTGCTACTTCCGGTCCAAACCGGAAATGGCACTTCCGGTCGTCCGATTTGGATGATTTTGGTATCAATAGGTTCGTTTGGATGTCAAGAAACATTTTTAAGCATTTTCCGAGGTCAAAAGGGCATAGGAGGCTATCTTCGTTATTAGTAAAGTTACAGAAACGTGCGGGTACTCTAAGAAGACAACTTTCATGGGAGATCAAGAAAATAATAGAATTTGCGTACATCAACTGCCATAAGGGCCGTAAACCGCACATATTAATGTGTTATATACTTATTGCTTAAATCTTAGAAGCTGATTCGTAAAAGTTTGTCATTTTTCATTCAGAATGCCACTCAATATATGTGTCTTTGTTTCGTTTTCACTATCCATCATCATCAGGCGGAGTTAGGCAGCACGATTTTTTTAAAGTATATGATTGAATTACATCTGTGTGTGTGTGTATTGTAGAAAACAACTACTCACCCATACAGAGAGATTGAATTACATCAGACGTCTATGTATTTTCTGATCAAACCAGAATGAACTAACCTTATAAAACGCTTATTGTGACCACCTTTTAATGTGTTTTAACGCTTCTAATTTTACTCGTTTTTTGGAACACGAAAACGTCTAGTTTCGTTGCATTTTTACGTGTTTCAGCGTTTCAAATTTTAGTTGTTTTTTCGAACGCGAAAACGAACATTTTGAGCAATTTTGAAATGCCTTTTGTCCATAAGAATTACATGTAAAAGTGTATTTTTGGCGTTCGTAATTTTAGTTGTTTTTTGGAACACGAAAACGCATGTTTTCGTTGCATTTTTTATGTGTTTAAGCGTTTCAAATTTTAGTTGTTTTTTGGAACGCGAAAACGATCATTTTAAGCAATTTTGAAATGCCTATTGTCCATAAGAATAACATGTAAACATGGTTTGATTTTAGACTGTTTTTTGGAACACGGAAACGCATGTTTTTCGTTACATATTTTATGTAATTCAGCGTTTGAAATTTCATATGTTTTTTTCGAATGCGAAAAACGTCAGTTTTGACCACATTTTGTGCGTGTTTTAGAGTTTCAAATTAACCAATTTAAGTTATAGGTAAAAAAGAAACATGGTGACTACTTGTTAAATGTTATACAGGGTGTGTCAAAACACATTTTTGAGAAAAAAAACAACAAGAGGCGTCAAAATACATCATGTAAGATGAAAAACATGACGGTTGCTTGTTAAATGGTATACAGGGTGCTCCAAAACTTATCATTCAAGAGGAAAAATATTTTGCTGGATGTCAAAGTATGGGTATGTTCGGTATGGTTCGGTTTGTCATCGTATGGTGCAGTATGGGTATGTTCGGTATGGTTCGGTTTGTCACAGTATGGTTTAGTTATGTATAGACTTGATGGAATGTAGAGAATTCAGATGCATTCAATATGTTGCATCGAACACAAAGTAAAAACATGGAACAGGAGCTTGAACATCGCAGCAGCAGCAATATCCAAACACCCTCCCATATTAATAATAATGAAGTAATGAAAAGTGATATGGCACATCATCCAAGATAACAACTTTTACAACAAAATTGACCACAACGCTATCCAAGACAACAACACCACTCAGGACACCAACAACACCAGAGCTTGACTCTAAAAGAAGTTTATGTAAAATCAAATACCCCGATCAAATGTTAATTACATCAAACAATCACATGTTCATTTTTTCCAAAGGATTGGTGTGGATTGTGAAGTTGGGGTTCGAGAATCAAAAAGCACAGTTATTGAGCCCAAAGAAAATCACAGATTATACAAACCTTAATATATCACACATATATCAGAAACCAAATGATGAGGTCGTCATTTTTAATGATAAACGTGTTAGCGTAATAGATTTTCCTACTTTCAAACAACGTTCTGTGGATAAATCCATCGATGAATTTGGAATCTCCAAAAATGCAAGAATCAGTGCTATGTTTTGCTCATATAGAGGCAAAACTTATATTCTATATGATGATTTGTATGCAGAGCTCAGTGATTGTGGGGATGTGAAACATGGCTTCATCAGCGAAAAGTTTCCAGGCGTACCAACAAACATCATCACAAATGCTTTTAGATTCACGAATGGAAATATTTATTTCTGAATTCAACGAGTTTTCCAATAAACTGATCAGAGCAGGTAAATTCGATTGGAGCATGTTCACAGAATATACGTTTAACGCGTTTCAAAAAAGATAAAAAATACGAACTTCAATTCACGCAAAAATACGTACAAAAATAGCCGTTTTCGCATTAATTATTATGACGAAAATTAAGGCAAACAATATACACGTTTACATGTATTTCTTATGTAGATTTGACATTTCTAAATTGTTTAAAATGGATGTTTTTACACGCTACAAATAAGATAAACGTCAATTCACTCAAATAATATGACCAAAATATACGTTTATTACGTTCAAAATTGAAATTTCAAAAGCGCAATTCACGCAAAAATGAGTATGACTACATGTTGAGCTTACGTCGTGGACGTAAAAAAGGTAAGATCTTCGGTCGGTAGAGATTATTTCTATTGAATAATCCATAAAAAAGCATGAGTTTTCGTGATTTCGTGTATGGTGATAGTGGCCACAGAACGGATCTTAGAGGCCCAAATCAAAACTCGATTATTACAACCGACGTACTTCCCGTTGAGTTATTATCGCATTTCCTGTCAGCGATAACCCAGAAATGAAAATGTTATTCATAGTTATTTTGTGACCAGTACCGGCATCATTTTAAGTATGTGTAGTTTGTAATTCAATAAAATATGGATCATGCACAGAGGATTTTGAGGTAAGTGAGTTTCAGTTAATCATGTAGCAACGTAGTCTAAAGATGACAATAATTGATCATTCAGTCGAGAAAACATAATTTCAGCAAATATCGTGTTTTATTATTGGAGTTATCACCATTGTGTGGTTTAGGGCGATAGGCGTTTATATTTCATATCTTGAATTTATACAGGAAATTATGAGTATTATTATTCATTTTACTTCAGTTAGCATCTACAAAAATTTATTTCGTGTTGTCGATTTTCACAATGTTCATTTTGAATAATGTCCGTTTAGGATACATAAGTCCATTATGTTTTTTTTTTGAGATAGTCAGTTTTATTAAATATAGGGGTTTTTATAAATTGTTAGAGTCTAATTTCAAAATAAGATAACATTTTCGCCATATGTGTTTAATTATCTGAAATGTGATTGAGTGAAATTTTCATAAAAGTTTTAGCTGTGAGGCATGGTGTCGTCATTATTGGTTAATTATTTTATCTACAATAATTTTTTATATAAATATATATTCATAAATGGGAATCACTCTCAAAAGTACAGCTTTCAAATCAGATAATAAACCTTTATCGGGACATGATACAATATTCGTAAAAAAAAAATCAAATTCGATGATTATGATCAAACGAAAACAACACAAAATATCATGAAAATAGTGGTAATAATTATAAAAGAAATTAGATGACGTCATATAAAGTATGGACGACTGTACATAAATTATGTTTGCGGCAGATTTCAAGCTTGACGCGTCAGAAGAAATGAAATGAAACGGGATGAATCAACGAAATTATGAAAATAATAATAGTAATAAATATAGAGGTCAGCGCATTGAAATATACTTATGGAAGGGATCAAATTCAACGATTTGGATGAAACGAAGAAACGACACAAAAAATCAAGAAAATAATGATGATAATAATAAAAAATGTAGAAGACATCATATTATACAGTATAGAAGGCTGTTAATAAATTATGCTTGCGGCAGATTTCAAGCTCAACGCGTCAGAAGTAACGAAATGAAACGGGATGAATCAAAGAAATTATGAAAATAATAATAATAATAGTAATAAATGTAGAGGTTGAAATAAATATGGAAGGTATCAAATTCGATGATTTGAATGAAACGAAACGACACAAAAAGTTATGAAAATAATGACAATGATAATAAAAATGCAGTCGACGTCATATACCGTAGGCGTCCGACGGGTATCAAGCTTGACGCGTTGGAAGGAACAAAACGATAAGAAATGAAAGGAAGCAAAAATGAATTATTGAAATCATAAAAATAATTGTGATTATGAGAAATAGAGAAAGCGCATAAATTACGCGTTCGACAGGTTTAGAGATCAATGCATTGAACGAAACGTCGCGTCGTGAAAATTATAATAATACTACGAAATATAGAGAACAACAACTAATAACCTATGTGTCTGACTTGACCTGTTGAATAAAACGAATCGCAATGAAACGAAAAGGTAACGTGAAAAATAAAATGCCAACGAGGTTCAAAATGAAAAATTGAGGTGAAATAAAGTCATGGAATGATGGGAAAAGATGCATTCAAGGAACAGTTTCATGGACATTTCGTAATCACAGTGTTTCTCGAGAGACAATAACATATAAAAAACAAATGAGACACCAAAGTTGATATTCATTAGATTTGGTTTCAATTAAATAAGTCTCATGCAGTGTGTTAGCAAGAGAGTTTGTGAGAAATGAATCATAGAGGAGAGAAATTTCAGTAAGCAAGTTTGTTAGAAAGATACCCATCAAATTCGTTTAATATCCACCAGTTTTCCACTTTGTAAATTCGATAGCTTCGGGGTTTTTTCGAACGTGTTGCAAGAGTATATAATCCTCGTTCCTATATGAAAATGGTGTTTGGTTGCCTATGAGATGATATCTCTAGAGGGACCAAAAAAATCAGCCCTCTATAAAATACATCAATTCCGTTGCCATTCTTCATTCACATTATTTCCAATGACATCTTGGGCATTTTTCTATAAATTCCATTTAAGTTCTTGTGGAATTCCTCTGAACGTTTTTGATCTGATTTGAGTATTCCTCAAGGAACCATTACATAATCAGACACCAAATTTAACGTGCGGGTGGAAGGATTCATCAGATTGGTATTCAATTCAACTCAATTCAATTCAGGTGTTGTGTTATGTTCTAATTAAGTAAGCTGGTTTGTGGGCGAGATTTCACTGACAAAGACATCAACTTTGACACAAGATTAGGAGATTCATCAGATTGGTTTTCATCAAACGAAAGGTTCGTGCAGTTTGGTACTATAAAAGTATGTGAGAAATACATCACCAACGAAAGGAATTACTTTAAATGTTAAATATTTTCAAGTGAATCGTATGTTATTGCTTCCCAGTGGAAATGAGCCGAAAGACTTGAGGTAATATCGAGAGGAATATTTTCGACTGAACTATGTATCGATTCAGTTGTGAAGTTTCACCAAAATGAAAAATATATTCAGATCATTTTTGTTGAAATTGCTTATAGCCAAAGCACCATTTACAAACTCACCAAACTCACTCAAATAAATAGTTCCAGATGATTTTTGATGACAAATATCTTGGCTGAAAACACTACTACGCATGCCCCGCGTGAATACATATTTTCCTTCGAATTGACAAAAAAATTAAACAATAGTGATCATCGAAAAGGAGTTCAGAATTGGTTTTCTCTTCAAAATTATCTATTGTCAAAAAGTCCACTGCTTGAATAGCTGAAGAGGTAATTCCTTCTATCGAAAAACGGAGTTATACAGCGAATTGGAGTTTTAATAATATTCCTCCAAAGACACTCAAAGACATAGCCTGTGCGGGTGGAAAATGGTTTTAATTATTATTATTTGCCAGGGCGCACCAAGATAACTTATCCCGCCACCATTACAAAAACGAACATGTGAATTACAAGAACAAAATCGAAAATATCAAAATATCAATGAGGATTTGAGAATTCAAGCTAAAAGAACCATGTAACAATTTGTTATTCAAGGATTAGCACAACGGAATATCTAAGAAAATTAGGTAGTTCAGACGAAATATACATGAAGTTGATAGTAGAATAGTTCTAGAATCGTCAAATCAACCAAAAAAGACTTGTTATGAATATGTGCCAAACCGAAATAACTCTTTGAAGGAAATGCGGGATCACATCATACAACAATATCAAGAAATTCCTTGGGGGAAGAAAGGTGCATGACAAAACAATACGGATAGTTGAAATGTGCTAAAAAAATTTCTTTCAAATACACCACTCCGATAATGAGTCTTCGGAACAAAATTCAAGAGTTACATTATCACCGATGTTACGGCTTTAAGTTTGTCAACCGTACAAAGACAGAAATCAAATGTTTGAGTGAAGAAGACTAACGTAACAAATATTGGAATAATTGAGAATATTTCTTTCAAGTGTCGAAATTTGAAAGTAATCTCGAGATTTCACGGCTGGGAAGATTATTCTGTTTCAACTCAACAAGCATTGTGGTATATGTTTCAGTAGAGTGAGTTGGTGCATGAGCAAGATTTCATCGACGAAGGCACCAAATTTGATGTGTATTAGTAGACAAATTTGTGAGAAATATATCACCGACGAGAGAATCTTCTTCAATAAGTATCAAGATGACTTGAAATATTTCCAAGTGAATTGTAAGAGTTGTCTGTAGGTAGATTTCATGGGCGGAAAAATAATTCGCTTTCAATTCAACATTGTGTTATGGTTGTAATGTACATATGAAAGTCGGAAGTGAGCTTCTGTTGGTGCGCACGCACACCAACAGAATCTCCTGGCGGCTGTCAAATTCGGTATACCGTTTCAATTCTGTCGTGTACGACGCCGCTCATGCCTCCCTACCAGAGCGGTGGTGTCCCTCCTCTCCGTTTGGGATATAGCATGAGCGGCGTCGTACACGACAGAATTGAAACGGTATACCGAATTTGACAGCCGCCAGGAGATTCTGTTGGTGTGCGTGCGCACCAACAGAAGCTCACTTCCGACTTTCATATGTACATTACAACCATAACACAATGTTGAATTGAAAGCGAATTATTTTTCCGCCCATGAAATCTACCTACAGACAACTCTTACAATTCACTTGGAAATATTTCAAGTCATCTTGATACTTATTGAAGAAGATTCTCTCGTCGGTAATATATTTCTCACAAATTTGTCTACTAATACACATCAAATTTGGTGCCTTCGTCGATGAAATCTTGCTCATGCACCAACTCACTCTACTGAAACATATACCACAATGCTTGTTGAGTTGAAACAGAATAATCTTCCCAGCCGTGAAATCTCGAGATTACTTTCAAATTTCGACACTTGATTTCTGTCTTTGTACGGTTGACAAACTTAAAGCCGTAACATCGGTGATAATGTAACTCTTGAATTTTGTTCCGAAGACTCATTATCGGAGTGGTGTATTTGAAAGAAATTTTTTTAGCACATTTCAACTATCCGTATTGTTTTGTCATGCACCTTTCTTCCCCCAAGGAATTTCTTGATATTGTTGTATGATGTGATCCCGCATTTCCTTCAAAGAGTTATTTCGGTTTGGCACATATTCATAACAAGTCTTTTTTGGTTGATTTGACGATTCTAGAACTATTCTACTATCAACTTCATGTATATTTCGTCTGAACTACCTAATTTTCTTAGATATTCCGTTGTGCTAATCCTTGAATAACAAATTGTTACATGGTTCTTTTAGCTTGAATTCTCAAATCCTCATTGATATTTTGATATTTTTGATTTTGTTCTTGTAATTCACATGTTCGTTTTTGTAATGGTGGCGGGATAAGTTATCATCTGGAACTATTTATTTGAGTGAGTTTGGTGAGTTTGTAAATGGTGCTTTGGCTATAAGCAATTTCAACAAAAATGATCTGAATATATTTTTCATTTTGGTGAAACTTCACAACTGAATCGATACATAGTTCAGTCGAAAATATTCCTCTCGATATTACCTCAAGTCTTTCGGCTCATTTCCACTGGGAAGCAATAACATACGATTCACTTGAAAATATTTAACATTTAAAGTAATTCCTTTCGTTGGTGATGTATTTCTCACATACTTTTATAGTACCAAACTGCACGAACCTTTCGTTTGATGAAAACCAATCTGATGAATCTCCTAATCTTGTGTCAAAGTTGATGTCTTTGTCAGTGAAATCTCGCCCACAAACCAGCTTACTTAATTGGAACATAACACAACACCTGAATTGAATTGAGTTGAATTGAATACCAATCTGATGAATCCTTCCACCCGCACGTTAAATTTGGTGTCTGATTATGTAATGGTTCCTTGAGGAATACTCAAATCAGATCAAAAACGTTCAGAGGAATTCCACAAGAACTTAAATGGAATTTATAGAAAAATGCCCAAGATGTCATTGGAAATAATGTGAATGAAGAATGGCAACGGAATTGATGTATTTTATAGAGGGCTGATTTTTTTGGTCCCTCTAGAGATATCATCTCATAGGCAACCAAACACCATTTTCATATAGGAACGAGGATTATATACTCTTGCAACACGTTCGAAAAAACCCCGAAGCTATCGAATTTACAAAGTGGAAAACTGGTGGATATTAAACGAATTTGATGGGTATCTTTCTAACAAACTTGCTTACTGAAATTTCTCTCCTCTATGATTCATTTCTCACAAACTCTCTTGCTAACACACTGCATGAGACTTATTTAATTGAAACCAAATCTAATGAATATCAACTTTGGTGTCTCATTTGTTTTTTATATGTTATTGTCTCTCGAGAAACACTGTGATTACGAAATGTCCATGAAACTGTTCCTTGAATGCATCTTTTCCCATCATTCCATGACTTTATTTCACCTCAATTTTTCATTTTGAACCTCGTTGGCATTTTATTTTTCACGTTACCTTTTCGTTTCATTGCGATTCGTTTTATTCAACAGGTCAAGTCAGACACATAGGTTATTAGTTGTTGTTCTCTATATTTCGTAGTATTATTATAATTTTCACGACGCGACGTTTCGTTCAATGCATTGATCTCTAAACCTGTCGAACGCGTAATTTATGCGCTTTCTCTATTTCTCATAATCACAATTATTTTTATGATTTCAATAATTCATTTTTGCTTCCTTTCATTTCTTATCGTTTTGTTCCTTCCAACGCGTCAAGCTTGATACCCGTCGGACGCCTACGGTATATGACGTCGACTGCATTTTTATTATCATTGTCATTATTTTCATAACTTTTTGTGTCGTTTCGTTTCATTCAAATCATCGAATTTGATACCTTCCATATTTATTTCAACTCTACATTTATTACTATTATTATTATTATTTTCATAATTTCTTTGATTCATCCCGTTTCATTTCGTTACTTCTGACGCGTTGAGCTTGAAATCTGCCGCAAGCATAATTTATTAACAGCCTTCTATACTGTATAATATGATGTCTTCTACATTTTTTATTATTATCATCATTATTTTCTTGATTTTTTGTGTCGTTTCATCGTTTCATCCAAATCGTTGAATTTGATCCCTTCCATAAGTATATTTCAATGCGCTGACCTCTATATTTATTACTATTATTATTTTCATAGTTTCGTTGATTCATCCCGTTTCATTTCATTTCTTCTGACGCGTCAAGCTTGAAATCTGCCGCAAACATAATTTATGTACAGTTGTCCATACTTTATATGACGTCATCTAATTTCTTTTATAATTATTACCACTATTTTCATGATATTTTGTGTTGTTTTCGTTTGATCCAAATCATCGAATTTGATTTTTTTTTACGAATATTGTATCATGTCCCGATAAAGGTATATTATCTGATTTGAAAGCTGTACTTTTGAGAGTGATTCCCATTTATGAATATACAGGGTATTCCACACTCGATGGCCTATTAGACGTTTCTGGAGAACGGAACAACAGATCATTTTAAAAATTTGTGGGCATGGATAATCAAACATGCTCTACCCGTCTAAAATATTTTCATCGATACAGTGTTGCCACTTGTATCAGAAAGTAGTAGCTACTTTGTTATTTCAAATGGAACATCCCATATATTATATGGATTTTGAAATCCTTATAATATTCCTCACAACTTTCCCATATAATTCCCTATACCTATCTGTGACGATTTTCGAGATAAAAATTATTTTGTCAATTTTTTGTGTAAAACCTGACCATTGAAAAATAACATTTTTTTCGCAATGCAAATGTACAAAATATTGAACTTTGGGTCATAGCTGCATAAGACCATTGAGTATTCTGTCGATGAACTGGATCTCAGTTTCATCATACAGGGAAGCTCAGAATTAACTTCTTTTCGGGGACTTATGAAAATGACTGAAACTCAGTTTTTTCAAATGGAACCCCCTGTATATTATTTCATTTTCGAATTCAACGAACCAGTTTGAATAAGTTTTATTGAGTATATCCTATACCTACCTCTTACCGTTGATGAGATATAAATTATTTTATAATGTTTGAGGTGTGTGCAAGTATAAAATTTGATGAAAAATCTATCAAATAACGAAAAATAGCTTCACTGTTTTGAGAAAAGTATAATGCAATACATGAACCTTCCTTAATACTGGGTGTATGACAAATATGATTAGGTTGACAGTTCGAAGAATGAAAAATTAAATTGATTAAATTAATTCTACACAAGATATTATAATATTAAAAAGTTTACTTGACAATTACAACACATTTAATACTGCAAAAACAAAAACTCAGTAGCTCAGATGCTTGAAATGCTGACCATTTACTTGCAAACATTGATGGATCGACGTCATGACATGATCAGTCGTGGCTCTGCGGATTTCCGACGGGTCGATTTCTTCAAAAGCACGTCTAACCCTGTTTTCTAGTTCCTGTTTTGTATTCACAGGTGTTCTGTAAACCTTTTCTTTTATTTTTCCCCAGAGATAAAAATCTAGGGGAGTCAGATCTGGTGACCGCGGCGGCCAAATCCAAGGACCCAATCGTCGTATCCACCGATCTTCGAACAAATTTGTGAGTTCTCTGCTCACTTCACCTGTGCAATGTCCAGGAGCTCCATCCAACTGATACCAACAATTATTATATATGTTTAGAGGTAAATTGTCAAGGAATTCACTCACAGTGGTTCGCAGAATATCCAAATATTTGGCGGAATTCAACTTTTCCTCATAAATGCATATTGAAAATGTATCATCCATAAGCATACAAAACACATTAAAACTGAATTTTTGTTGAAATCCCCTTTCTCTAATGAAATGAGGGTTTTCTGATGCCCAGAAATGATTATTTCGACGATTGAATATTCCCTCACGTGAAAATTGTGATTCATCGGTCCAAATAATTTTTTTCAAAAAGTTGGGATCGTCGTATGTCCATGTTAGTAACATTTCGCAAAACTCTACTCGTTTTGGTGGATCATCTCTATGTAGAGCTTGCAGCCGGATGAATTTGTAACCGTGCATATTATGTTTTTGTAAAATTCTCCAAATGGAAGTGCGAGAAATTCCCAAATCTACCGCAGCACTAGATATTGATGCATGAGGATAAGCGTAAAAATATCCCAACACATTGATTTCATTTTCCATATCACCAGTTACCTGATTCTGTTGATGTCTCGAGGCGTGAACTTTTCCGAAGTTGATATAATTTCGTTCAATTCTTCTGAATTTCCGTTCGTTCATTGCCGGTACATTTGGATACAACTCATTAAATCGTCTACAGGTCCTTGATATGATTTTATTGCACTCACCATGAACATAAAACAAATTCAGAATATCAGAGTTTGAATAATTATTATTTGCCATTTTCACTACTCTTGTATGACAGTCGGACTATTTCAACAAGTTATTGTCAAGTGTATTCCTTTGTTTTTCAAACAGATCATGATACACTATTATTCTTGTTGAAATTTGGCACCGAAATCCAGAACTAATACTGCCGTCCTAAGCAAAACCCTCGTATCTACAAAAACGCCAAAACGGAGTAAATCGGGTTTTTACTTGGGAAGAGTGCATTGTTCCAATGAAATACGGGTGTATAAAATAGCTTGAATTTTATATTTTAAATCGAAATACGGAGTTGTCGCTTGGTCAGAATGTAATATTAGGTGAATAGGAGCCATTGCACCAAAAATATCCATTTCAGTAAATATGTCAGTTAAACTTTAGTTTCAATGTTTTTTGTATGGATATGGTTGATACAATTTTAATTTGTATTTATGAAGAAAAGTTTAAATCCGAAAAATATTTGGATATTCTGAGAACAACTGTAAATGAATTTCTTCCCAATTTATCTCTAAACTTATGTTATAATTGTAGGTATCGGTTGGGTGGGGCTCCTGGACATTGCACAGGTGAAGTGGGCAGAGAACTCACTAATGTATTCGAAGATCTACGACTGATCATGTAATGACGTCGATCCATCAATGTTTGCAAGTAAATGGTCAGCATTTCAAGCATCTGAGCTACTTAGTTTTTGTTTTTGCAGTATTAACTGTGTTGTAATTGTCAAGTAAACTTTGTAATATTATAATATCTTGTGTAGAATTAATTTAATCAATTTAATTTTTCATTCTTCGAACTGTCAACATAATCATATTTGTCATACACCCAGTATTAAGGAAGGTTCATGTATTGCATTATACTTTTCTCAAAACAGTGAAGCTATTTTTCGTTATTTGATAGATTTTTCATCAAATTTTATACTTGAACACACCTCAAAAATTATAAAATAATTTATATCTCATAAACGGTAAGAGGTAGGTATAGGATATACTCAATAAAACTTATTCAAACTGGTTCGTTGAATTCGAAAATGAAATAATATACAGGGGGTTCCATTTGAAAAAACTGAGTTTCAGTCATTTTCATAAATCCCCGAAAAGAAGTTAATTCTGAGCTTCCCTGTACGATGAAATTGAGATCCAGTTCATCGACAGAATACTTAATGGTCTTATGCAGCTATGACCCAAAGTTCAATATTTTGTACATTTGCATTGCGAAAAAAATGTTATTTTTCAATGGTCAGGTTTTACACAAAAAATTGACAAAATAATTTTTATCTCGAAAATCGTCACAGATAGGTATAGGGAATTATATGGGAAAGTTGTGAGGAATATTATAAGGATTTCAAAATCCATATAATATATGGGATGTTCCATTTGAAATAACAAAGTATCTACTACTTTCTGATACAAGTGGCAACACTGTATCGATGAAAATATTTTAGACGGGTAGAGCATGTTTGATTATTCATGCCCACAAATTTTTAAAATGATCTGTTGTTCCGTTCTCCAGAAACGTCTAATAGGCCATCGAGTGTGGAATACCCTGTATATTTATATAAAAAATTATTGTAGATAAAATAATTAACCAATAATGACGACACCATGCCTCACAGCTAAAACTTTTATGAAAATTTCACTCAATCACATTTCAGATAATTAAACACATATGGCGAAAATGTTATCTTATTTTGAAATTAGACTCTAATAATTTATAAAAACCCCTATATTTAATAAAACTGACTATCTCAAAAAAAAATCATAATGGACTTATGTATCCTAAACGGACATTATTCAAAATGAACATTGTGAAAATCGACAACACGAAATAAATTTTTGTAGATGCTAACTGAAGTAAAATGAATAATAATACTCATAATTTCCAGTATAAATTCAAGATATGAAATATAAACGCCTATCGCCCTAAACCACACAATGGTGATAACTCCAATAATAAAACACGATATTTGCTGAAATTATGTTTTCTCGACTGAATGATCAATTATTGTCATCTTTAGACTACGTTGCTACATGATTAACTGAAACCCACTTACCTCAAAATCCTCTGTGCATGATCCATATTTTATTGAATTACAAACTACACATACTTAAAATGATGCCGGTACTGGTCACAAAATAACTATGAATAACATTTTCATTTCTGGGTTTTCGCTGACAGGAAATGCGATAATAACTCAACGGGAAGTACGTCGGTTGTAATAATCGAGTTTTGTTTTGTGCCTCTAAGATCCGTTCTGTGGCCACTATCACCATACACGAAATCACGAAAACTCATGCTTTTTTATGGATTATTCAATAGAAATAATCTCTACCGACCGAAGATCTTACCTTTTTTACGTCCACGACGTAAGCTCAACATGTAGTCATACTCATTTTTGCGTGAATTGCGCTTTTGAAATTTCAATTTTGAACGTAATAAACGTATATTTTGGTCATATTATTTGAGTGAATTGACGTTTATCTTATTTGTAGCGTGTAAAAACATCCATTTTAAACAATTTAGAAATGTCAAATCTACATAAGAAATACATGTAAACGTGTATATTGTTTGCCTTAATTTTCGTCATAATAATTAATGCGAAAACGGCTATTTTTGTACGTATTTTTGCGTGAATTGAAGTTCGTATTTTTTATCTTTTTTGAAACGCGTAAAACGTATATTCTGTGAACATGCTCCAGTCGAATTTACCTGCTCTGATCAGTTTATTGGAAAACTCGTTGAATTCATAAAATGTATCATTGCTGAAGAAATAAATATTTCCATTCGTGAATCTAAAAGCATTTGTGATGATGTTTGTTGGTACGCCTGGAAACTTTTCGCTGATGAAGCCATGTTTCACATCCCCACAATCACTGAGCTCTGCATACAAATCATCATATAGAATATAAGTTTTGCCTCTATATGAGCAAAACATAGCACTGATTCTTGCATTTTTGGAGATTCCAAATTCATCGATGGATTTATCCACAGAACGTTGTTTGAAAGTAGGAAAATCTATTACGCTAACACGTTTATCATTAAAAATGACGACCTCATCATTTGGTTTCTGATATATGTGTGATATATTAAGGTTTGTATAATCTGTGATTTTCTTTGGGCTCAATAACTGTGCTTTTTGATTCTCGAACCCCAACTTCACAATCCACACCAATCCTTTGGAAAAAATGAACATGTGATTGTTTGATGTAATTAACATTTGATCAGGGTATTTGATTTTACATAAACTTCTTTTAGAGTCAAGCTCTGGTGTTGTTGGTGTCCTGAGTGGTGTAGTTGTCTTGGATAGCGTTGTGGTCGATTTTGTTGTAAAAGTTGTTGTCTTGGATGATGTGCCATATCACTTTTCATTACTTCATTATTTTTAATATGGGAGGGTGTTTGGATATTGCTGCTGCTGCGATGTTCAAGCTCCTGTTCCATGTTTTTACTTTGTGTTCGATGCAACATATTGAATGCATCTGAATTCTCTACATTCCATCAAGTCTATACATAACTAAACCATACTGTGACAAACCGAACCATACCGAACATACCCATACTGCACCATACGATGACAAACCGAACCATACCGAACATACCCATACTTTGACATCCAGCAAAATGTTTTTCCTCTTGAATGATAAGTTTTGGAGCACCCTGTATACCATTTAACAAGCAACCGTCATGTTTTTCATCTTACATGATGTATTTTGACGCATCTTGTTGTTTTTTTTCTCAAAAATGTGTTTTGACACACCCTGTATAACATTTAACAAGTAGTCACCATGTTTCTTTTTTACCTATAACTTAAATTGGTTAATTTGAAACTCTAAAACACGCACAAAATGTGGTCAAAACTGACGTTTTTCGCATTCGAAAAAAACATATGAAATTTCAAACGCTGAATTACATAAAATATGTAACGAAAAACATGCGTTTCCGTGTTCCAAAAAACAGTCTAAAATCAAACCATGTTTACATGTTATTCTTATGGACAATAGGCATTTCAAAATTGCTTAAAATGATCGTTTTCGCGTTCCAAAAAACAACTAAAATTTGAAACGCTTAAACACATAAAAAATGCAACGAAAACATGCGTTTTCGTGTTCCAAAAAACAACTAAAATTACGAACGCCAAAAATACACTTTTACATGTAATTCTTATGGACAAAAGGCATTTCAAAATTGCTCAAAATGTTCGTTTTCGCGTTCGAAAAAACAACTAAAATTTGAAACGCTGAAACACGTAAAAATGCAACGAAAATAGACGTTTTCGTGTTCCAAAAAACGAGTAAAATTAGAAGCGTTAAAACACATTAAAAGGTGGTCACAATAAGCGTTTTATAAGGTTAGTTCATTCTGGTTTGATCAGAAAATACATAGACGTCTGATGTAATTCAATCTCTCTGTATGGGTGAGTAGTTGTTTTCTACAATACACATACACACACAGATGTAATTCAATCTTATACTTTAAAAAAATCGTGCTGCCTAACTCCGCCTGATGATGATGGATAGTGAAAACGAAACAAAGACACATATATTGAGTGGCATTCTGAATGAAAAATGACAAACTTTTACGAATCAGCTTCTAAGATTTAAGCAATAAGTATATAACACATTAATATGTGCGGTTTACGGCCCTTATGGCAGTTGATGTACGCAAATTCTATTATTTTCTTGATCTCCCATGAAAGTTGTCTTCTTAGAGTACCCGCACGTTTCTGTAACTTTACTAATAACGAAGATAGCCTCCTATGCCCTTTTGACCTCGGAAAATGCTTAAAAATGTTTCTTGACATCCAAACGAACCTATTGATACCAAAATCATCCAAATCGGACGACCGGAAGTGCCATTTCCAGTTTGGACCGGAAGTAGCAGATTGCAGATTTGGACTCTCCCCGATGTGGGTAATCCGAATTTACTATTACTTTTCTTCTATCTTAATTTTTTGAAACCGGAAGTGCTTATTTTTTGATGATTCGTACAGATCCAAAATATCATTAATGTATATATTGAACGACAGATGGCTCTGATGTATTCCTTGAAAACGAATTGGTATCGCACTTTAAAAATGACGGACCCCGTCACGATGCACGTTTATGAGACACCCTGTATATATTTTTTGTCTCAACTGACACGTTGGTACACCTGGTATATATTTTTTTCTTAAATGCCAAACCCCATCATGATGCACGTTTATGAGACACCCTGTATTTATTTATTTTTTGTTTACATCATTTATTGGTACACCCTGTATAGATTTTGACAAAAAGACGCCATGTTTTTTTCTGTCAAATGATAAATGTTTTTCTCCTAATTGACTGTTTTGAAACACCCTGTATACCATTTACCGAGCAGCCGCCATGTTTTTTCCTCTTGAATAACATGATGGTACACCCTGTATACCATTTGATAACCGACCGCCATGTTTTTTCTTTAACTAATCTTTTTGCAAATGACAGTTGACAGATAAATGTAAACACACTCTCATCGAGAAAATGTCTGATGTAATCCATTTTCTGTATGGGCAAGTAGTTGTTTCAAATGTGTGTGTCATCCCATGATGTGTGTTTACCAATCAGGCGCCGCCATCTTTTTTTCTCTCATTCTTGTTTTTTCTATAATTCTATTTTCTCAAACATCATTATTATTATTCTAATTATTTCATCTATAATTGTTCTCCGCGCTGGGTACTGGCAACCTCGTTATCTCCACAGCGGATCAGCTCGACTACGTCACACACTGACAGCAGAGCAGCGAGCGCGTGACCTTGAATTCGCCAATTTTCGCTAATTCTGAGCTTGGCGTTTTCCCGTGTTAATTTACATAAGAGATGTTTTAGAAGTGTCATAGATACTTTACTAATATAGATATGAAAAAAATTAAGATTATCTGGTAAATGTTTCTGATTTGGCAGGAAATAACACAAAACTCAAAATTATACTATGTTGAACATTATTATATTTCAAGCTTATCAAAGAGGAAACAAGGTATTCATAACATAGGGTACGAAGGTGATTTGTCGGATGAATTTTCAATAAATCAAATAATTGACATATTCACAGAATCTTCGACTAACCTATATGAACTTGAGATGTTGATCGAGCTCAACATGAATGGTGAACTATGGAAATTTGAATTTATGCAGGCATTCCCGTTACTATAATATCACAAGAAGATTTTGAAAAAATGAATATTAAGATACGATTGTAAACAACCAATGTTTCTTTTCGATCATATACAAAACTTGTATTCAAACCATGAGGTTTTGTTTCTCATACGAGAAATTAATTCGTAGGAGATTTATACATTGTACCTAATTAGTGTAGTGCCATATTAGGACAAAGATGGATTCGAGATTGATTCACATGACGTCGATGCTGTTCCAAGTCAAAGTCAATGTCAAAGTAAATATCAAATTAAATATCAAAGTAGACGTCAAAATCAACGTCCAAGTCAAAGCTGAAGTCAAAATCAATGTCGAGGTCAATGTCAAATTCAAAGTAAATGTCAGTCAGTATTCACCTGAAGACGATTGCAGATTCAAGCAATTGAAACGTAGTGAAAAATTGAAAGAAGTAGAAATATTTCAACCAATAAGACTATGGAAGTCCGAAATGCAAGTAATCAATGTCACTGTCGAAGTCAAAGTCAAAAGCAATGTCAACAATATCAATGCCGATATCAAGTCAGTATCACGGCGAATGCCAGAGTCAGTCAGAAATCAAAACTAAATTCCTTAGTCAGCATCAAGGTGAATGTCAATCATCGTTAGAAGATATTTCGAACAAATATGAAGGCGTTTTCCAACCCAGAATAGGCAAAATACTTGATTATAAATATTTTCTCCTGGTGAAATCTGATGTGAATCCGATTTTCATTAAACCTCGACGTGTACCTTACGCGTTACAGAAGAAACTGGATACTGTATTGGACTCGCTAGAACAGCAAGAATTTTTTGAAAAATTGGATTATTCGGAATGGGGCATACCACTGGTAATCGTACCAGTTCTTTATTTATGGCAAGTCAGCCTGAGCTTCATCTCGCAGGATGTCCAAGTTTTCAATATCGTTCACTGTTGCTGTGTCATCAGCAAATCCCATTATTTCTCCACTGCTTCTGAAAGAGGAAAAAGTGTTTTCAGAACACTACCTTGCGAGGAATCCGATATTCAATAGTTCATCCCTTACTGAGAACATCGTCTACATTTACGATCTGCCGTTCCATTCCCTGTCTATTATGAAGAGGTAAAATTAGCTATACATAAGCTAAAAAACTCTGGATCCTATCCTTATAAACCGCTGTTTCAGTGAAGGTCACTTTCCAGATATTTTCAAATTGAGCAAAGTCATTCCAATTCATAAAAAAGCAGATAAAACACTACCAGATAACCATAGGCCAATCTCCATAATTCCAATCTTTGACAAAATCGTCGAAATCATTCTTGAAGACCGTTTAACTAAATTTTTTCTGAAACATAACATCATAAATGACCACCAGTTCGGTTTTCTTAGAAATCGCTCAACAACTGGAGCAGTTCTGGAGGTAGTACGCAACATTGTGAGAGTCTCGAAAGAGGTGAATATACTGCTGTCACTATGTGGGATTTGAGTAAGGCTTTTGTTTGTGTCACGATTTGCTGATAGAAAAGCTCAATTTCTAAGGGATTCGTGGTACGGCAACAGACCTTCTCAAGTCTTACCTGACCAATTGAAGGCAAACTGTCTGTATAGAAAATATATACTCTGATATTAGTTATATAGAACACGGAGTGCCGCAGGGCTCCATTCTCGGTCCCATACTATTCGTAATATACATCAATGATATTTTAGTATGTTATGCAGATGATACAACGATCTAGCGAGCTGGCACCAGAGCTGAAGAGCTGAAGCAAACAACAAACAGATTTGAAGATAAAGCAGAGGAATGGTTTTCTGTAAATATGCTAAAACCTAATAAAGAAAAGATGCAAAAAATCCTATTTAATCACCACATAAAACTCCTAGGCAAGGTTCTCGTTGACAGTCTAAGATGGAAAAATCACGTTGATCAGCTTTGCAAAAAACTTGTTACACAACTTTACCAACTACGTCAGTTGAAAAAAGTATTGATTTTGAATATATTATTAATATCATATCACAGCCTATTCCAGTCACACTTATCAAATGGAATCCTACTATGGGGTAATTCAACTCATTCAATTAGAGCTTTTCGTATGCAGAAAAAAGCACTCCGTACGCTAGCGGGTGCACCATATGACGAACTTTGCATACCGCTATTCAAACAGTTCAACATCTTAACATTTCCCTCACTATTAGTCTTAAATATATTGACACATTTCCGCAGTAACATCGACTCGTATGTAACACAGGCAAGCATCCACAATTACCCAACAAGAAATGCAAGACACCTTAGACCACCAAGGCTTGAATTAACAACATCCACTCGCAACACTTTAGATGTTAATATATACAACAAACTTCCACCATACATCAAAAACATGAATAACTACTGTTAAAAATCTGCAATGAAGACATTTCTTCTTGAAAAATCCTTTTATTCGATACAAGAATATATGGAGACTCCATTCACCTAGATCTACGTCTGCATAGGATGTATTATGTGAATTTTTTTGTCTTCCCTTTTATAATAATAAATCGGCTTTATTAACTTATTAAATAGTTATTTATGTACCAAGGACGAAAAACTGTCTATTATAGTCGAGCCTGCAAATTGATAGCCGAGGCGCAGGCGAGACAGTAGACAGTTTTTCGCCGAGGTGCATATTACATTTTTTCGTCGACCTCTACATACCTTTATGAAAGTAAGTACTCGCATGTTTGCTGGCCTCAGCTACGTCCAACTCTTCGAACTGCAGACTCGATCAATTCTTGATTATTATGAACACTAATATTCACACCACGGTCTAAATTCACACGTAAAATCTAGCGGATTTCGTAAATAATTAATTTGACAACAGCAAATGACAGTTATTGTCACAGGCGCCTATGTATTAATTAAAACGTGGATTTACGAAAATGACTCAATCGCCGCTCTCGTACCGTGCCGTATCATAGTGACCACAGCGGACGAAAAGAGTTTGCGGACGAAAAGTGTTTGCGGACGAAAAGTACTTGCCTTCAAAAATAGTCGATTTTTCGTCCGGAAATTAGTACGTAAAATGTCATTTTTTGCAGAGGTCGACGAAAAAATACATTATTGAATTATTGAATATACGCGATTAATTTTGGCGGAGTCTAGCTCAGAGCTACTCAAACTCAACCAAATCAGATCGCGGAAAAGAAATATTAGATAACAGATTGTTATAGCAAAACCTAGATCTAGAAGATATAATTTTCAATAACAAAGATAAAATTACATGATTAGTGCTGGGTTGATCCACCAGTGGCGTAGGTGATTACTAAGATTTCACTGTTCATTGAAAAAAAATTGCTTGAATCTGCCTACTCCCCAAGTCTCGTCACAGGCAGATTGAGACCCCGACGTCAAGTCACAAAATCCTAACGCGATAATACCTGAGGAGTAGGCAGACTGAGACCTCAGTGTAGAATCACGTTTCCTCACTATACCTATCCTTCTTATTCTTGAAAATGGCTCCAAAATCGGAGCCGAAACGTCGAATTTCAACAAATTCCAGACGCGGTTCAACCCGAACTTCTAGTTTTCAAATATCTGACCGCGGAAACCTATCCGAACATATATATATATATATATATATATATATATATATATATATATATATATATATATATATATATATATATATATATATATATATATATATATATATATATATATATATATATATAGCTGTGTATCATCGGCATAAGCTTGAACTTTAGAACTTTACAATATTTAACAGATGTTAGTATATCGGCGGTATAGATGATGAATATAAGCGCCGGTCCAAGTATATAGATCCTTGAGGGACCCCTGAGAATATATCCAAGGATGAGGAGTATCGGTTATTGATACACACTTGTTGCGAACGACCTAACAGATACGACCAAATAAGATAATTTGAATTATCGATTATTTCACTTATGCTAAAATAGCGTGTTATGATTGGTTGAAATTTTTGTGTTGATAAATGAAAACATCATGTTTTCGATTTTGTAGTTCGGCTCTTGATTGGCTACTGGATATGTATATGATGTGTTTTCGATTTTGTAGTTCGATTCCTGATTGGTTATTATCAAAACACAAACTTACCACTAGCAAGCTGCTATAATGACACAACACCAAACTTTGACCAAAACTAAATAAGCACTTACTATAATTTCATATCAACTTCACAATTTTCGACAAATTTTGCATACTCGTTGATTAATCATATCACTAAATCAAAATGTTATCAAAACATAACCCCGAGCGAGAAACAGTATATATATATACTAGACATGCAATGACGAAACTAAGAATGACGCGCTCTGTTAAGTAAATGTTTTGTTAGTTGCATAATTTCAGAACTGAATGCGGGATCAATGTTCCTAGTTAAATTGAATAGTAATTAAATAAAAATGGTTTCGATTTTATTCATGAAGTAATCTTTACAAATACAACTCGTGTTATCGGCGATTATCGTTAATTCCTTCTCGGTTTCGAATCAAATTATGTTGCTTTAGGCAACCACACTCGCGCAAGCGCTCGTGTGGTTGCCAAACAACATAATTTGATTCTCAAATTCAAAGGAATTGCTATTTCGATAATCACCGATACACTTGTGGTATTACCTACGAAACCATAGTAGCGCAATTTAGCACAGATCAATTCGTGGTTAATCGTGTCAAACGCTTTTGAGAAATCCAGTAACACAAGCAAGCTAACCATCCCTTTATCCAATGATTCAATAATATCAGTAGTTACCGTTGCTAATCCTGTACCGGCGCTGTATCCTTTTCTAAAACCACACTGAGAATCTGGTATCAATTTATTTAATGTGAAGTACTCGAATATTTGATTGTATATTATTCTCTCAATTTTGGACATGGTTGGTAGAATACTAATGATTCTGAGATCAGAAAAGCATTGAGGGTCTGATTTTTTAGGAATAGGCTTATCGAGAGCTACCTTCCATTGAGACGGAAAGTAGGATATTTTTATGCTGCAGTTAATTATATGTGTAATATACACATCTAAAAGAGATTTGATCAACACCCATAGCCTGAGTTTTGATAGATTGCAAGATATTATGAACATTCTCCACTGTAGTGAGATGAAATGCAAATGTGTTATTCGTGTCGAATTTATTTCTACTAAAAAATTCGATCTTCTCATCACAGTTATTAGAAACATTCTGTACAAACTTGGCGAAGAAATGATTAATATCATTGGGATCAGATAAATTTTCTGGTATGGTATGTTTATCATTAGATCGAATATTGAGATTACTTAGTGTTTTCCATGTTTTACGAGAGTCGTTTTCGGCGCAAACCGACCTAAGGTAAGCTCTTTTCTCAGTTCTCACCATCGAAACTGTGTAATTTCGTAGGTCTTTATATCTCAACCAATCCGCCTCTGCTTTTGAGTTCTTAAATTTCTGCAACGCCTTATCTCTTTCTCTCATTATTAATCTTAGGTTAGGTGTCAGCCAAGGAGCTGCCGGTTTGGTAACTCTTGCTTGTCTAATAGGAGCTTCTTATATTTACATTTTATTGTATCTAAGTCATCTATTGATATTATTATTATATTTTATTGTATTCTATTGATACCCTAATATGTTTTTTAACTCATATACATAACTTGTTAATAGTCACTCTATTTTATATTGTTTTATATTATTCTATTTAATTACCAATTCTTGTACCCACATTTTGACTTGCTACAAATGTAATTATTTATTTATTTATTCATTTTATTCATTACATGGATAAAAAAATTAACAAATCATATAATACAATGTATTAGGTGTGTGCATGCTAACTGTAACATGTACACATATATTAGGGTTGAATTACATAGAGAAATGTATGAGATGATGCAAAACTGATGTGCGAAATACATTTTGCGACACTGTCCAGTCTAGTTCCATCAAGGTATTTAATTCATTTGCTAATCGCAACATGGCCACAAGCGGAGGCCTGGTAGTGAACATAAGAGTTATATTGAACATTGGAAAAGATCGAGTTCTTCTTGAGGGTACGTTGAATCTTACTTTATGCAGAACGTGGTCAAATAAATTCTATTCTATTCTATAGCTTTCAAATAAATGTATGGTAACGTTCCTTACGAATGCTTCGACACGTCCAAAACTGATACAACAAAAACTCGCACGAAAATTAGGTTATCTCAGCCCCCGAACGCCAAGAAGTATGATTAATTTCCCCTACCGCGGTCATTCGTTACAAAAAGCGCCACCTTTCAATACGGCGAAAAGTTAGCGAGCCGTCCCCTTCGAAATGAATTCAAATTCGAACTTAATGAAGCTATATGTTTCAGTTAGTTGTATGTATATATCGAGTTTATGCCGAGTCGTAGCTTTCTTCCCGTCGGGGACTGCGTTAATTATGAGAAACAAGTCCGGTTCTGATGGAAATCCCAGAGCGGACAACAGGAGCGCGAATTGTTAGTCGTATCTCTTCGCAAACAGGAAGTTGTATTTTCTCGTTCTGACGCTGCTTTGCATCCCGTTGACACGATAGATGCGAGGATGTGCTAACGCAAAGGACACTTGTCCAGTGTTGCCAAGAGATGGAAGAAACTTGAAAACACTGAAAACGAAAGTCACGAAAGTAACATAGAGTGAGTAGGTATGTATGGGTAATAATTTTATATTGGGACAATTACTGACAATCAAAAGTTGGAAATCAAAATTCGTGTATCGCTTCAAATTTGTATTTTTTTAACAAGTTCATGTTTTCTATAAATATATATCGAAGCGGCCGCGAAATATTTCGAGCATTTGGAGATTTACAGTAACTTTTATTTGTTAGTTGCACATAAATCGTCATTTCGGAAACGTGTTGAAAAAGACTACAAATGTTTTGTTCAGTATAATTTCTGCAATAAAAATTGGTTAACAATGTGTTATGAATGAGTAATGATCTGTTAACAACTTTTTCTGAAGTGAAGTTGCATTCACAAACACTTCTTTCAGACAACACTCAAAAACGTAAGAGCGTTATTTTCAAATTCACACCAAATTCACATAGTAAACTTTAATTTCTATTATTTATGTTGGAAATATAGACACACTTGAATATTTTCATCACCATTCATTGCTTTGGAACAATCCTTTTTGTAATTATTGAAATAAAATATACAGTTTCCGAAATGACGTTAGGTTTCCGAAACGAAGTAGATATTATCAAAATGTCCTGATATAAAACTATAATTTATGAAAAAAAAAAAATCAAGTATTAAAGGAAATGCTGTGGATGTAACAAAAATCTTAAAGCATTGTTTAAATAGAACATAGTTAGTCAATGCCTGTGGAAAAGGTATTGGACACAAACGCGAGTGTCATCTAGCGTGATTAGTTACAAACATGAATATTTGACGTCATTTTAAAGCAGGTTCCTTCAAAAAACCCTGCTTTTAATGCTTTCCCATTGTTTCAATCAAGTTACGACATGACTTGGAGACCAGATCACTGAAGTTACGACATGACTTGGATGCGAGCTCACTATCGCCATCTACATGTCGCATCCATTTTGATCCAATTATAATCCCATAAGGTTGACTATCTTCTATATAAACTATGCTTTAAAGTATATATCTGTTGTCTCAACCAAACAAGATGGACAAAAAAACAAAACAAAACAACAACAAACAAAAACAAGTTGATTATTATTTCAACTCATGCTTCAAAATGCATTTGATGTGATACGATCGACGACATTGATTGATTGGGTCGTGGTGGCCGTGCTGGTAGAGCGTTCGCCTTCGGAGCGAATGGTCGATGGTTCAAATCCCAGCAGGGTCATCGGTCCCGTGCATAGCATCACACGTGCATGTTATCGCAGGTAAGGGCTGCGTCTTCCCTAGCTAACATAAGTCTCTCGAAGACTTATGACGGTTGTGCTTAGGGGTACAATCGGTTGACGGAATTAACATTTTTTCTTTCAAAATTGAATACCTACAGTTTTCGAAGACAATTGAAATGAAAAAGCAAAATAAAGACATGTTTCGAGATTTTTGTTTTGTGGAATTACTTGTAGTGGAAGGAATGCAACTTTTGGAGCAATTTTCATTTTTCTTTTAGGCTCTATGACTACATGATCTATGTTATCAGTTGAGGAAGTAAAACCAATTGATAATAGTTAGATATAACTAGTTATAAAAGCCAAATAATGAGTTAATGAAAAATCAACCAGAACAATAAACTTTCATTAAAATAAGGATACTTTCGGGAAGCATACTGACCAAATGCTAATTTTCTTGTATCAAACTGACTGAACTAATCTCTGGTGATGAACTGTCAACATTTTCTTCCTTTGGCAACAAACTCACTTTAAGAGAAACGTGTTTCTTGTTTGGAAAACTCATTATGACTGATAACAAACTTTTTTTCTCCTAAGCAAACTGATCATAGGTTCTTGTAGTGGAACTATCACCACTTCTAATATGATATTTATCTTTTACTTGGAAAGTACTGATTCCGAATATAGGTTGGTATAATTAAGGAAAATGATAAAACAATCAGATTAAAATTTAATGATAAAAATGGTATTCCTAAAAAGGAAACTTTCTGGGAATGAACTGACCAAACTCGTGTCTTCTGGCATCAAACGGACTGAACTACTTGTCCCTGCTCTCAAACCGCTCGGACTGTCTTTCACAGAAAATGCACTGGTCTTTTTTGATATCGCTTTTTCTCGCCTAATCTTTTCATCACGATGCTGATCTCACTTTTTTTCTGTTCTCTCCACTACTTTTTTTGTCCGGAAAAAATGTCACCATATATAGCTTATCTTTTGAATGAAATGTAAACATCTATCACCAAGAGGACAACAAAAACGTCTCTCAAATAAGTATATAATTGTAGGTTTTTCTTTGGACCTTGTTATTTGATGAAGAGACATAATTTGTGTAACCGGAGAAGAACTCACGGGCATATCTAGTTTACACTTTTATATTTCGTCAATATAGACACTTCCTAAGTTGTAATGGAATTGTTTGGCGAAATTAAAGAATAAAAACCATTCAACGTCATTCCGGAAACGATACCATCATTTCGGAAACAACTTTGCATCCAGAATAGTATATTCTGTAACAAGGTTAGAATGAATGAGTGGAAAGTTCCGAGTGCAAGCCGTAGGCGAGCGCGAGGAACCACGAGCATCGCGAATTTTCATTCTAATCGAGTACCAGACTATATTTTCTCCACGATCAAAGATAGGAAAAGTGACAGCAATAATTTTGACACTTACTCAAATTTTGCCACTACGATGACAATCAACTGCGTCAAGGATAATGTTATTATTGCTAACCAGTGTGAGAATATTATTCTATCACAAGAGAGAGAATGTATATACATTTAAATTGCATGGGGGAAGAAGTGTTGCAGAATATTTCTTCAATCTCAAGAGAGAGAATTCCAGCATTCTGTAATCAAATTTGATTTCAGAATTGGCAAATTCCGTGATGATCGTGGAGAAAACTGTTTCCGTTATGACGTTTCTGAAATGACGAAATCTGACCAAATTATTCCATGGGATCTGGTTTATTTGCTGAGCATCATAAAACTATTGAGTTATGTTTATGACTACCGGCAGTACTGAAGCAGTTTATCAAAGAACGCACAAAGAAAAGAATAATTTTATCAAAACACGTTTTCGAATTGATAAGGAATAGTATGAAAGTATTTTCTGTCTTTCACTAATTAATTTAAAAGTAACTGTGGATATTTGTGAAATCTTACCGATATTTCTAGACCAACTATACCACAAGCTATATTTCAGTGCACATGCGCGTAGATATGAGGCACATTGGAGTGAAATATTTCAAGAGGTTTGTTGTGTTTCCGGAATGAGCAGTAACTCTACGGACAACAATTATCTCTCACACTTTTAATTGACAGTTGATCGAAAAGAGACTGCAATTTTCGAATTAATAAATTGTATTGTGTGAAAATGATAGTTTATTTGATCAGATGTTCAAAATGCAGTCCATTCAGTTCTAAACAATAGTACAATCGATTTTCAAAATCCATTCTTGTTATTAACAGGAAATTTCATTTCATTAGATGGTCACCATGTATTCCAATTTGTTGTAAACAAAAAATAAAATCTTGTTGGAGCATTCCTTCAGAATAAATAAAAAACTCGAAAAAGTAGCATTGTTTTTATCGGGTTCGTATCAATGTTGGTAAAAATTTAGTCCTTTGTGCTGTAAAGTACTGTAAAGTCAGGAAACCGTCGAATTGAAATTATCTCAAACGAATTGCGAACTGTTATTTTCTGTTCATCATGGGTTACAGTTTGCTGGAAAGAATTCAGATAGTGTTTATCTATGGTTTTAAAAATCATTGTGACTTAAGAACTGCTGCAGCATTTAACGATAGAAACCCCGGAAAAAATGTAGGTCATACTTACATCAGACAACTGATTCGTAAATTTGAAGAAACAGGATCAGTGGCAAACAAAAAAAGGACTAATCCAAGAGTACTTAATGAAGCAGCACAAGTGGAAGTTTTGAGACATTTTGCTATGAATCCTACAATGTCTCTACGCCAAGGTCCGTCGGGTACTCAAACTTCATAAGTTTCACCCATACCAAATGCACATTCTTCAGGAGCTGCGGGAGGACGACCGTGATCGAAGAATTAAATTTTGCGAGAACATGTCCGTAATGTTACGTATTACTCCCCAGTTCCTAAAAAATATTTGTTTTACCGACGAATCCACTTTTTTTAATGGTGCAGTGAACAAACACAACTGTAGGAACTTTAGTTACGAAAATCCACATGTCTTCAGGAAAGGACACACGCAGTATCCAGAGAAATTAAATGTCTGAGCGGGAATTTTAGGTAACACAGTGATTGGGCCATTATTTATTAATGACAATCTTAATGGCGATACTTATTTCGAAATTTTAAACCGCCATTCAACCTTTAATTGTTGCCGAAATAGAAAATCAGTTGGACATTGACGGAAATAGGAACCTGAATGAAGATTTAATATATTTTCAGCACGATGGCGCACCACCCCACTACGTTTTGCCAGTCAGGCAATTTTTGAATGATGCTTTTCCAGGTCAGTGGATTCGACGAAGAGGTTCAATCGAATGGCCAGCGAGATCTCCCGATCTAACACCCCTCGATTTTTTTCTCTGGGGACATTTGAAATCCGTCGTATTTAAAACACAACCTACTTCAATAGAATATCTTCGACAACGCATTATTGCAGAATGCAGATCTATTCCAAGAGATGTGTTCCAAAATGTTAGAATGGCATTTGAACATCGATTATACTATTGCTTACAACAGAATGGAATGCATGGAACATCTGATCAAATAAAATATCCCTTTAACTCAACACATTTTGTTTAATTCGACTTTAGTTTTTCTTACACCCTGTAGTGGGTGGAAAAAAAGTCTTGTACAGGTGAATACTACTGACTGAGACCGTTCATTTGAGGTATCACAAAAGAGGTAGTGCCATTTGACATTTTAAAGTTGGGGTGTGTCGCGCCGACGGGGTGACTCATCCCTTCACTGAAATATGGTGGTTCTAGTTCCCCCTAACTCTTTAGCATTTGTGCCAAACGGCGTTTTTCTAACTTTTTTATTTCGCGAGATATTCGCAATGAAAGTTTTCAAATTTACACCCTGTATACACCAAAATGAATAAAACTAATCGAAAATTATAAATTGAGTTTTGGACAGTTACCGGAATATCAAACATATATTAATTTAAAAAAAATATCTACATTCAGTAGTCTTAGTTATGATTGTGCCATTTATGTACCAATTTGGGTTTCACATAGGTGTTTGTATTCCTGGGGCTCAACATTTTTGTTTTATTCTTGGATATAACAGTCTAGAAGTCAGAAGAAGCAACTTTCTTCATCAGACTTTCTTTCTGGCCCTACAGAGTGAGCTAAAAAATTGAGTTGAATGTGTAGTCAATTGTAGAAAATACTACCTGTAAGTTGGTTTTTTTATTATTTTTGGGTATAATTTGCTGTGAAAAATATTTAGTGACTGATTTGAATGGTGTGTGTGCTTACAGAATGACGAAGAATGAACGATTTTTTTAAAACCTGTTTATTAACTTCTCGCCCAAGTATTGACTTTTCATTGAATTTCTCGATGCCAAAAGTTCTCCCGACTTTGCTCGTGGTTCCATCGCTGCTAGCGTGCAGTGTATATGACGTATATGACCTTTTTTGTGCAGTAAGTTCATTTCTAGTGTATCTTTCTATCCTGAAAATTTCGTGGTCCTACGTCAAAAGTAACGGAAGATACCAGGGTATTTCCATGAGAAGTGAAACACCCTGTATTTGGGTGCAGACATATAGAAAAGAAAAATGCTAACAAGAGCAACCTCGGGAGAATTTTTGGCTTCGAAGAATTCAATGAAAAGTCCACACTTTTCATTGAAGTTAATAAACAGGTTTTATAAAAATCGCGCATTCTGCTCATCCTGTAAGTATGCACACCATTCAAAGTCATTTTATATTTTTCACAGCATTACCCAAAAATTAATAAAAATCAACTCACATACAGTATTTTCCAAAATTGACATTAGACATACAACCGAACTTTTTAGCTCACTCTGTAGGGCCAGAAAAAATTAAGCATCTGTTGTATGTAATGGTTTGACGTTGAATTTTTTTCCAGTTACTGCGATTGGTGATTTTCATCTGTACATTTTATCTATATTTTTATTTATACTTTAACCTTTTAAATGACCAACTATATGTATCATAATGTCTTTAGCGCGTTGGGCGACTATTGGGTCAGACAATCATGTGCCCTGCGCTGACGAAGTGTTCCAAGGGTCACGGTCTTCCTTCATTCGTCCGGCTAGGATTTATGCAGCATTACGGCAAGCTGGTATTATTTTCAGATCCGAGAGAAGTGTGTACATCATTCCATCATGAACCCCCATGATCAGAGCTACCATTTTAACAGAATGGTTTGGGTGCAGAATTCAAAGAATAGGTCGTGATGTTTGGTCCGTTTTTTTCCTCTTTCGGACGATGTTTGTTTCCCTAGAAGTCGAAAACTCTATGACTAAAATCGTCTTATTTCTGATGGTCGAGAAGGACTACCTCAGGCTTATTGGCTTTCACTTATCTGAAGGTGGAGAATGAGCGGAGATTCGGCACTCCTCATTTGCTACAACGGAAAACGTCTGTAGGGTAAGGTGACTATTGGGTCCGAAAGTCATGTACTCTGAGCAGAAGTAGTGAACCAATGATGACGGCCTTCTGCATTCGTGCGGCTGAGATTTCTGCTATATTGTGGCCGATTATTTATTATCATTATTTTTTTTCTTTTTTTCTCTTTGGTGTCTTGGCATCGTCTGCTATGGTCATTAGCCACGTGTTCTGGATAGGCCTTGTTACTAACTCCAAGCGCCACCTTAGGAGCAGCACTGTTAATTGGAACGCAACAGTGAACCGTGCAGGACTCACCCCAGTCCAGCCACGAGATTTGAATAATTTAATCGGTCAAATTAAATTAAAAAATCCCAGCCGCAACGGGGCTCGAACTCCGGAACTTTCGACCCAAAGTCGGACGCTCTAACCACTGCGCCACGCCCCGACATATTATTATTATTATTACTGAGTTTTCTTGTCCGTCTGTTTATTTTTTAGTTCTTTACAAATTTTCCAAATTAACTTTCCGAGGAGCTAGAGAGTTGAAATTTGGAACATAGCTCAGAACTGGAGTACAATGCAATATACCTGTAGAAACTTCAGGAGCATGTTGTTGACGTCGAAATAAGAAAAAAAGTTCCTATAAACACATTTCCGCAAGTTATTCGTTTCTAAGATACGGGGTGTCAAATTTTAATACTTATATTTGTTTTTTGTGAATAAATCCCAAAATATTTGTGATATTCGAGTAAAGTTTGGTATCTGGTATTATTTTTGAATAACAAAATTAAATTTTATGTTAATTGTGAAAAAACTAATTTCTAATTGAATTTATTTTAAATTCAAAAATCTTGTCATTCAAAATCACTTGCATCGATTATTTCAAATCTCATTAACTCGAAAACAGTTGTTCGCAGTGACCTCTACCAAGAATATATTTTTCACACAAACTGAATAATAAATATTCCCAGGTACCAAACTTTACAAAATTATTTTGAAATTATTCACAAAAAATAAAAATAAGAACTCAACTTTGACACTATGTATCTCAGAAACGAATAACTTGCGGACAAATGTTAATAGGAACTTTTCTTCTTATTCTGACGTCAGCAACATGCTCTTGAATTTTCTACACGTACTTAAGAAACACCCTGTATATCATTGCATACTATGGTACGAAAATTCAATAGAAATAATAATATTCAAAAGATCCGCTACAAACATGAATTTTCAATATAGCTCAAAATGATGTAATAATAATGATAATGTGTATCCGACGGTATGAAAGGTATGAAACATAGAACATAGTTCAGAATTGAATGACAATGCAATATCATTGCCTAATTTGTTAAAATAATATGATGATAATAATAATAATGTTCATTTGACGACCTATAGAGATGAAATTTTGAACATGACTCAGAACTGGATGTGAGAATGCAATACTATTGGCCAATATGTTCATCATATGATAATACTAATAATAATGTTCATCTGTTTGGTACAAACTTTGCCAGTTTACTAATTTCAAACATAGCTTAGAACTGAATGACAATGTAGTGTTATTGCATGATATTGCAATGATGTAATAATGATAATGTTTGTCTGGTCCAAGCTTCAAAACTAACTGTCCAGTCCAATATTCACAACACAAAATGACTAACGCAAGACTAAATAGCAGAATAATAATTTATTTTTAATATACCAAGTTAAACAAGACGGAAAAAGTAAATAAAACAATAAATCAAGCCTGGTATAGGAATATAACCATATTTGAATTTTTGCAATCATGCTGAATACGTCTGTTAAGTGTAACAATTGATTCATTGTGGTGTACCATTTCTAGGAACACTGTTGTTGCCTTTGCTTTAATTCTGAAAGATGCTGTAAATATAACTGTACATTTTAAAAATTGTTTTTTCTCAGGAAAGGAATGAATATTAATTATATTTGCTATTTTCCTATATTCGTGAATTGACATGCCCACTTTTTCACGAAACCAGATTTTCAATCGCTTAGATTGATTCGATTCGGCACCCATACATGCATAGATGATGAGAATTTGTAATACAACAATCATTAATCATGTATCCAGTTAACCTGCCCCACTCCCAAGGGCTTTTCCGCCCGACGACGTTATTCCTTATTTTTCTCATATATCACGAATGTCTGACAAGTGTCAGAGCTCGCTACTGAAATAATCCAGGCAAATGAAGCGACCAGAGATGAATAAGGCGCTGTAGTGGAACTGGTGAAAATTATCCGCCTTTTTGGCTTCGGATGGCTGTGAAATATCGAAGCTTTAGACAAGGTACATAAATGTTTTGGAATGTGTCTGTTACCTACCATTATTTCATTATGGAATTTGTCCATTCAAGCATTGTTTAAATATAACATAGTTAGTCAATGGCTGTGGAAAAGGTATTGGACACAAACGCGAGTGTCATCTAGCGTGATTAGTTACAAACATGAATATTTGACGTCATTTTAATGCAGGTTTCTTCAAAAAACCCTGATTTTAATGCTTTTCCATTGTTTTAATCAAGTTACGACATGACTTGGAAGCCAGATCACTGAAGTTACGACATGACTTGGATGCGAGCTCATTGTCGCCATCTACATGTCGCATCCAATTTGATCCAATTATAAGGTTGACTAACTATCTTCTATATAAACAATGATTCAAGGTTTCAGATCGTCATGTGAATTCAACTGAACTGATACTGGCGCTTGAAACCCAGAAATGCCTGCATTTTTTTGGTAAGCAGGCAGGCATACGAACGAAACATGTTGAATGAAAGCTTGTCAGAAAGAATGAAAATAAATTGTCTACTGAATCTTTAGAAAAACAAAGTAACTTTGACGTATCGAAGCTGTTTGGTCTCCCCGTATTTTGTGTTCTGTATTCTCATTGGATATTGAAATAATTCTATTTTTATCTTATTCTGAATTGCTAGTTCTGTGAGTAGTTAGGTGAATAATATTAATATTCTGCATTTTTGCATATATGTCGACTAGTTCAGTTATGTATAATTGAATGATAAATTTTTATTAATTTTAAATTGAGACAATTTCCTGGAGAAAAACATTGGAAAAATAAAATCCAAGGAAGGCGATCCATTACATACAGTGGGAGTGAGATATAACTGGGTGGGTGAGTTTGACTTTGAGTTTTTCACCCACCCAAAAAATAAAATTATATACGAAAAACTATTTAGGTGATAGATACCAACTAAATGAATACGAATATATCATTGAATAAATCCAAATGAATACCTGAAGACTGGAAACAAATAATACATAGAAATTAGAAAAAACATACACTTCTAGATAACCCAAAGTAAGTAAGTAATCAGCTCCAAGACTTCTGGGTACATTATCTCAAGTGAACAGGGTTCCGGTAAGAGAAATTAATGTCCGTTAGTCACCAATGACAGGCCTCGGATAGATTTATAGTTATTTAATGACGGCGAATAATGATCAATACATTTTCCGAGATCATTAATCTCATTTTGATATAAGAGTTGATCACAATATTTTTCCGTCTACCTCACTCTTGTTGAAATAAAGAAATTCATATTTTTTTCTGCCAATTAAGTTCAAGACGCTACTTTAGCAGTTTCTGCAACATCTGTCAACATTAATTTTTCGTCAACATCCATTTAAGCGTCCATTATATCGATGACTTTCTGCCAAAGTATCGTAAGTCACATTTTTGGCGAAATTGTGTTATTCTGAATATCGTATGTAGCAGACTTCATTACACGAATTGCCAAAGTATCGTTTATGATTTAAAAATAGGTTATTAGAAAAAACGTTTTTATTTTTGTCGCAAGTCCACTTATTTTAGTCAAGCCCTCATCAAAACATTGTAAGACGCATGAGAATTTAGAAAACACCCCGACAGAGTATCGCAAGTTCAGTCACGTGATGTTGCTTACGATAGTAATTTTGTTACATACGTTACTTTTGATGTCTGTTGTGTTTCAGTTTTGTGCCCACTTGTAAGTAATGTTTTCATAAATTATGTAATGAACATACTTTATTAACTACCAGACTATTAAAAATTATTGAATTTCAATCTACCAAACACTTTGATAAAACGATTTTTGTCACACATTGTATAATTGCCAAGGTATGCTAAGAACGATTAATTCTAACCTACAAAGCTTATTTGCCGGTTGTTTGTACAAGACTGTAACTTACGCTATTTTCTGATGTAAAAACTCCAATTCCGACAAACTATCCCCCAACAAGGCCCCAAATAGCATAAAGTTTGAGTTCCAAGTAAAAAGTATTAATATTTTTGAACTCAGCGCATCAATAAAACCCTAGGAACCATATCAGATCAAAACTATAGTTGAAGACTGTCCTGGAAACAAATCTTACCATTTTTCTCCCACTTTAGCTTATGCTACTTACGATACTTTGGCAGAAAGTCGTCGATATCTTAATTCGTTTATATTTGGTTACCTTGCAACAATCATGCATTCATAGACAAATCAACCATTGTTACTGCCAATATGAATGTATCAGAGAAATGTATGTTGGGTTGCATATAATAAAATTGTTCATTAATAGAAAATCATTAATTAATAGGGGTCAATAATCAACGATTTTGAGTGCGTTAAAATACACGGAAAAGAGTATGCAATTTAAGGACAGTTATTCATCTACTCAGTTCATAGTATTCGTTTAATCATGTCCATATACGACAGAAATGGTATAAAAAGATAGAAAGTTTCATATTTCAACTTCACAATTTTCGGAAAAAATTGCGTACAAATTCTTTCAAACTATATAAAACCTAAATAAAACCAAAACTATTTAAAGACATTACCTACAGCGAGCACACAGTAAAATGCAACTAAAGACGCGCTCTTTGATTGGTCACTGAAACAGCGGGAATTCTGAAATAGCAAGACAGCCGCATGCAAACCGATTTGAAATTGCTGTTTTGTTAGTTGCCTAATTTTAGAACTTGAATGCGGGATTATTATAGCAGGTTGAATTGAGCAGTTGGCTGTAACATGTAAGGGAAAACAACAAAATTTGTTGATTCAAATTCAAAGGTGAAAATGAGCCGTTTTGTTGATTACAATCTAGAACAAATGAGAAACTAAATCAAAGACCTGACAGCGCAAAATACCGTTCGGTCATATTATGTCGTTTAGGAAAAAATACAAAAAATTTGCTTTTTGAAGCTATTATCATATTCATAGGGAAAATGTACTCATTCTCAGATGCGATACTTTGAAATAGTTTCCGCACTTGCCTCAAGTATTGGGGGCAAGTACGTTTATATGTGTTGAAACGGAATCAGTTCGTACTATCAATCGACTGGGGCAACAGCGAACAACCCAAGTGAATGCTTTGAATTGCTTGTCACGGAGATAATTCATCTCTAATACACTGCGAGCTATGAACTCGTAGTGTTTTATTATTGCTGTTCAGAGTACTTCAATCAACCACAAAAAAACAATGAATTGTGGACGCACTCACCCCAAAAACGCACTTGCCCCAACTTACCACTTTATAATTGGCTGGTTGAAGAAACTAAAGACATTTATTATTATTAATATTTTTACGATAACTGCAATGGGGGGTGCGAAAAATGTGAATCTAGGGAGAAAAAACTGAAAAAGAAACCGGTAAGGCCCCTTTGAATAATATTGAGCTATTATATATTACATACTTATTTATATTACATATTACCTATTATATTACACATTAACTATTATACAGATTTAAACCTTACATTATGCGATATGGCATCTAAAAAACAGCTATATCTCTTTGCTGATCATTACTGTTGGAAATTAGTTGCTGAATTAACAAAAAAATGTAGTCCCAGTAGGTCCACAACTATTTTATAGTTGAAATGTCAAAAGCATTTGAAGTTAATTTTTACTAAAATGGATATTGCTTCTCTCAACAATATCATATTCATATCTCTGATAATCGCTATTGTCAAAACTTCAAGATGTAATTCCAAAATGAACATACCTTCATTGTCACTTCAACGAATTATCAATACCTAATCTTGAATTGAACATGTTTCAAAGAATAAATCGACAACAGCCTATTGTATGGCTACTATATCTTAATGGTAAAGTTGATACAGTGAGTTATCAATTTTACTGCAAATAATCGTATCTTTGGCAATATATTCCATATGAAGTTACTAGTAGAAGTTGTCATCTTCGAAATAGCCTGTTGTTGAGAGTGTATTATTTCTTAATGATGAAATAGCTATACAAAATTGCTAATTCTACTGCAACTATATGTATTTCATTTAACATCCTGTTTCTAGATTAACTATTCGAAATCATCTTATCATCAAAACCTCATTGTTGTTATTCGCAGTAACTTACTGTTGTTCGCAGTATATTCTGAAGTTATTTCAACTATAATGAATTGTAACTTTCACTTCAACTAATTGTTATGAGCACTACCTCCTAATATTATACTATCTACAATAAACTGTCATTGTACTAGAACTTCTTGTACTTTTACCAATATTTTCATGTCGTTATGAAACAAATTATCCGAATATATGATGGGTTTCATTTGACAATTAAAAATGAGATTATCATTCATCACATTTTATTTCATGAAAAAAAAAATTCCATCTTTAATGAAAAACACAACACAGTAATAACGAAAATTGTAAATTTGTTGATTTGCAGAAATTTGAAGAGTTTATGCCAGACATTATTCACTGTCTCCCTCTTCACAGAACGCTTCTTCATGATGGTGGTTGGTGGAAAAAGTTTTAGCAAGGCAAATGAAAACGACAAATCTGAAAAAAAAAACATTCAATAGCTGATGAAAGTGGTCAAATAAATAATGCAATTTACTGAGGATAACTTGGTTATTGAAATGTGCATTTATGAGATATCAGTGATAAACACTTATATAAAATTCGAATGTGAAATAAGGAAAATAATAATTGATTATTATGTTATTTTGAAATAACATTTATTGAAATTATAGAGTATATTTGATTAGAGTCAATTTGGAAGTAGATATTTTATATACTTCTTGAATTTTGACCCCAAAAAACTTTACAAAAATGCGTTTATCCTTTCCGGTCTTGAGGAAGAATTCATAAGATGTCTAGAATCGATTGTAATAGATGAAATATAGCTGATATTATTCTTTTGCAGTCAACTACCAATCAATCAGTTTCTAAAAGTGTTGGATACACTAGGCTGTCAGTCCTCTCATGAAATGAAATGGTATGAGTTTTTGACGGATGCTCAATTTGACCTCTACGGAGGGTTCTGATCCTGTTTGTCAGAAAACATCCGTTTTTAGAAGCTGGGTCAAAAATGGCTACTATGAAAGATAAAAATCTAATTGAAAACGATTTCAAGGAAAAAAATAAGACTTACAAATCTGGCCTTTGTTTTATTATCCTTTAAATCAGGAAATGGGTGCACCATTGCTGAGGCATATGCTGCTTTCGTTGTTTAAATAGATGGCAGAAAATCAGCCCTACTGCATGTGATTCACCACAATGTGAACCAACCTCTTCCTGTGTTTGTCATCCAGAGTCTTATTAGTCCTGTAGAAGAAGACAACTTCTCCTCCTGGATCATCAAGTATATACCTACTCGCTCAATTCCTGAAATGATGAGAAGGTGAAAAGTATTTTTCATTTCAAAATCACTTTCTTTTGAAAATTTCAGAAGAACATTTTGAAATGATGCTGAAATCACGAAAAATCAGTTCAATAGACGATAAAAATTACTAGGATGTACGAACTCAAATATCAGAATATTATTCGAACGAATCTTACCTGTACTTTTATTTCTCTCCAACTCTACTTAGATATTTTTCTTGGAAGTTTTTCGTTACTAATATCAGATAAGCAGCTCAAACTTCGGTCAAAACTTCTGAAACTTTCAGTACTACAAAACTGTTCTGATGTTTTCATTTATAACTGGGAGGAACAGCTACAGGTAGGCCTGTTGCGATTTATAGCCTGTAAATGGCAAACAAATATTATTCCTCAAACGATTTGAAAATTAAAGAATAAAGCTTTTCATCAATATTCTTGTAAAGATAATCAATAGGAGCTTCTGAAGTAGAATGAACATAAAATCAAGTAAAAATCTGCATAAAAATGAAAACACAGCAAGGTAGTTATATTTTTGCAAAATGTGTAATTCGTGTTACAGTAGGTATACGTAAGTACACACCACTCGCAAAACAATGTGAAAAAATGTTTGTCTAGTAGGTACATGCCTCCATTGTATTTGTCTTACAACACATTAACACACCCTCAATCAGCGCAACAACCACTACGTCCACGATACAAATAGGCAAAGAACTGATCAGATCAGTGGAAACATTTTCGCTGGAAAACAAACGGAAAATTACGACTATACACGAAGGGTTCAGAAATGCATGGAATCTGAACGTAACACGAAAATGTTTGTAACAGAGCATAAACTGTTGTGAATTGAGAAACAAAGTGATGGTAATTCGTCAACACAAATCGACAAATTCGCAACTTACTAATCGTCCTTCAACAGTAAGATGTTGTTCTACCTAATCTAATTCTCTACGTTTTAATTTCATTTTCGACAATTCCTAATGGTTATATTATCCAGTTCAATTAAATGAATTGTAAAATAACAGTTTAATATTTATCGACTGAAGTTGATTCACGGAGTGTTTTTTTATTTTACTAGGTACCTACCTACACTTGGGCTCGATCCCAAAGGGCTTCTGGGTATCTACCAATTTTATTTACTTTCTATTTTATACAAATAAATAGGTACCTACCTATATGATCCTCAAAATACCAATATAATGATGTAAGTATGTAATGCTTCTAATGTAACTTCAAATTATCGGTAAGTCAGATTGCAAATTGCTTCCAACCGAGAAAACTCAGAATTTCATGTTGAAAATCATTGTACACACTGTGCACACATATAATGAATCAATTGCGAAGAATGACATATATTATGACAAGGAAATTTTCAATGTTTACTCAATTGCCTATACCCACAGCAGTGTATGTCCCCAGACCATCAGTGGGGGAGTCCTTATTGTTCTTACCGTAAGATTGTTTACAACAATATGATATTATCTCCATCACATGTTGAAGTTTGCATACACCACAATTTTTGTTTCAATAACAACGCGATGGAAATGAATTCAAGATTGTGTATTGTTCTTCAAGAAATGTGTCAAACAATAAAAGTACTACATTCTTGCAATTTCAGTTACAATACGTTGTTGTCAGTTTCCAATTAATATTTAGTTATTTTGTTGAAAACATCATATAGTCGTTTGATGCAGACTTGTGGCTGCTGTATTGACAGTATTAGTAGTGAATTCAATAACTCAGCGAGTTAACAACTACATCCGAAATATCGGTAGTGAAAATAATACATAATAGTTGTTGAATCCGACTACAATTTTTCAACAATATGGAAAGTTGTTGAAAGTAACAACTAATTTCCAACAGTGTATATTGTTGACGTAACAGTTTTAACCTATCCTGTAGTATCTGGTAGGTGGCCGATTTTTCCTTTACGTCTGGTTGTTTTTCTGCATCATGAAGCTTTGCTGAATCCACAGCCAGTTCCATCCTCATCTTCTTCAACAACGTCCAAACAGGCGGATGATCCTGACCAACAAGGCTTGAAAATCTGTTGTTCTACCCCTGTTAGGTTGTTGGTTCTATCTTCATCTGACAAGATGGAATTATGAACATTCCACAGTTCCGGGGCGAAAAAAGGATCAACTTTTCTAATCTTTATATTTGGAATACTGCCTATCTTTCTGGATGATACCACATTGCAACGTATTTGCACATATTGGTAGACAAATTGCCAAATATTTAAACTTGCCAAATCCTCAAAGTTATACTGGCCATTGTTATCGCAGATCATCTGCCACTCTGAACATTGATGGAGGATAAGGAACTGACGGATATATTGATCAATCTATGAGAAACAAAACAAATACAGCAGATAGGTACTATTGCTAAACAGATAAATAGTAATGAAGCATTTTCTTCCTTTACAGCTACCGAATTCCAAATATTCGTGTTGAAAACTCTTCCAAAGTTAACGATAATTCAAGACCAATTTAGTCCATTAGTGCACTACTACTAATAATTTAAATGTTGACATCGAAATATTACTCCCTCACTGCTGACACGGTTTAAATCTGTTGTCTGGGTATTTTTTCCGGATTTTTTTCAGTTTATTTTTGGGGTTTTCTTTCCGGTTTTTATCCGTTTTTTTTCGATTACCAAAAAATGTAGCGAAAAGTAAATGGCTTGTACCAAATAAAGATAATCCAGAAAATTGCTCACTTCGATTATTCAAGAAATTTATATCAAAAAGAAGAGTGAATATGTAAACGGATCTGTTATTTTTTACCGATAACAACAATTGGTATAATAGACAATAAACGACTTTGGTTCAAAAACCGACCATTGGTATAAAAATAAATTAGAAAAAGGACTAAATCTGCAGCTGAAAAGATCAATTTAGATACAGAAAAATTGAAATATCCAATCATTCAGATGGATCTACTACTCAGTGTCACAATTTTCACTCGGGTATGAAGGCCGTCGTTTTTTGGAATTTCTTCCTAACGTTTTGCTAGCGTGAGTGGCTAGCTTCTCCAGATGGCAAGCTCCGGAATAGGAGAACCACAAATTATGTTTGTTGTTGTTGTTGGATCTACTAGTACAAAAAAGTAAGAACTATATAGGAACTGTAGTAGACTGTTATTTGAAGTTTAATGTTCAAGTTGAGGAAATCTGCAAAAAACTGGGAAAACTATATTATGCATTTAGAACGCTTAAAGAAAACTTTAAAAGAGAACATATAGTTAACATTTATTGAAATTTTGTTCAGTTTTCTGGAGAATATCCTTCTCCCTTCTCGGCCTGAGAGACCGGCGCTACCACCGGAGCTGCAAGTTTTTGCACCACAAGTTGAGAATTCCATAAAATATGTCATCTCTAGGTGTACGGTCACACCAAAAATGAAAAGTAACAGTGGAATAGGACCAAATGAAAAATGGGTTCATTCATCCAAAATTATACAAACTTTACCAGACTATATCCTTATCTGGCAATTCGAGTTTGTTTCACAATTCGAGACGCCAATTATACATTCTCGACACACAAGCAATCCTCAGCAAGCCGAGAAATATGAAACATTTGAAATTCCATGTCACTCACTGGCCGACGTCGGCGTCGCTACGTGACTCGGAGGCCATGTCAATGACAATAAGGAAGAAATTATACTAGCTGGGGAGTTTGTGAGACGCGAATCAGAAAGTCAGTGGTATAGTTTTCTTTCGTGATGATATGATATTCAGAATTGAAGGAAATATGTGAAGTGTTTGTTGTTTTTATGGTCTTGTGGAAATATAAAATCAGTTTAGTTCGTAGCCATGAAATGATCACATATCTTGGAGTCAACTTCAGTGATAAAATGGTGATTGATGAACTTGAAGTATTACGGAAATTAGAAAAGCACATCAATATCTCAATAATAATAGACCATTTGTAAAGGTTGGATAAAAACTTACTATTCTGAACTCATGAAATATCTACTACCCCAGAAACTTCAGCCTGTCAACCACTCGTCATCCCATAACACCTCATCAAACTATTGTTGGGTCTAATTCTGATGCCAGTACCTACTTCTGGATATAATGAGGAAGGAGCTTGGAAAAATGGATCTTAACTGAATTTTACCGATACCCTAAGCAAAACAATTAAAATAGAACGAAAACCTAAATTTTTCTCTCAAGGAGCTGAAGTAGAGCATTCCATATAAGGACGAAATAAAAGAGAGCTGAAATGGAGCGTCTGGCGACAAAGAATGCTGTATTGAAAGAGGTCGCAGTGAATATAGTTGAAAGAGAGGAGAGGAAAGAATTATCTACAAAAAGAAGCATTCAGAAGAAGGCAACTCCAAAAGCATTGAAAAAGACTATACAAAGTCGAGAACATAAAAATCCCAAAAAATTTAAAATAAGAAATTGTACCCAAATATTCTGGAAGTATCTAATGAAGAAATAGAAAATGAAAATGGCGCAGAATGCCTATCTTACGGAGACACCTATACTTAAAGTATTAAAGTGAAGAATGCTAGATCGGGCACATGATCAATGTGTAAGCATAGATGATGAAGACGAATTCATTTGTGAATTTTATTAAGAATAACTCTTATCTGCTGCCATGTCATGTTGATATCGGTATGTCATTGTATTTCAGTAACATAATGAAGTATGATCCTAGGACCATAATGAAGTTCAAAAAGGCCAAGTACCATAATGTAATTCAAATGTAAAGTTCTGAATGTTTGATTCTGAATAAAAAACTTCACCTACGAAACCGGAAAGTAAACTATCATTTGAACCACCAATTTTCAAAGATTTCACAGCACATCCAATTTCACTTGACAGCAGTGTGTGTAAATGATTTGATATTGCATGGTCTTCCAAATGGTAAGGTACAGATTTCAAAATTACTTAATTTAGAAGTTCAGGGTCTGATTTGTCACATTTATGAGGAACAATTGATTATAAAGGGTGATTTACGTTTGAGTAGTGACGTCCACGACTATATTATTTTTAAATGGAACACCCTATATATTACTCAATTTTTAGAACTTCCATGGAAAGCTGCATTCAAAAACATATCACACATACGGGTTGTATACAGTGCGTTAAATTCATTGCTCTCATAAAATACTGAATGAATTCGTAAACAATTTAAGGAATATATTTTTTGGAGAAAATATTTCGTCCATTTTTATTTTCATTTGAGCAATTTTTCGAATTTAATTAATACATACAAAATGATACGTGTAGTGGAAATGACGTCATTGCTTTGTTTTGATGGCAACCCCACCGTTTTACATACGCTAAGGTAACTTGAGTATGGTTCGCATGAAAATAAAATGGGAAAATTTTATTCAATTGCAATAACTTCAAGGAACAATTGAATCAAATGTTAGAATTGTGTGACTATTTCCATTACTTGACAGTCGCCATAGCGATCAGAATTTTGTTTCTATTGCTGATCAGTTTTTGTGAAGTTATTCCTTCTCTTTAGTCGATTGAGTAGTGACTTTGAAAGGGCCAGGTTAAGAATATTCTATGTTAAATTGTATAGCTTTCGAAAAAATTTAAATTCATTCTTAAAACACCTGAAAAAATATTGATGGTGTAAATAAGACACTGATCGTTACGAGAAAAGTCTACTTACTAACATGAGGATAGTCGATGCTTTTTCATTAGTCATTATATAAAAACTAGTTTTTTTAAAAGATCGAACATTGAACAAATTAAAACAGTATTTATAGAAAGCATGTTATATAAAAGGACATATGCAATAAAACATCAGAAAAGCAAAACATCACTAAGCTCGGCTATCGCCTCGTCCGATAATATTCACATCTACTACTATAATGATCGTCATTATGATCCATATTACATAAATAACTATTTCTGGACAATTTAGGCAGCTGGTTTCTCAATCAGTAATGGAATTAGGAATTATTCAAACTTTATTATAAAAAAAATCTGTATTTTTTTAAATGTAATAAATAAATATTTGAGTATTAGTTAACATCTGATATTGTCTTAGGTGAACCCTTATGACCAGCACTTTTTTGCCTAACCATCGAAGAGCTCACGAGAATTACTTATATCGTCTGAATTCAACATTCTCAATTGAAAATTGTACAAATACATGACTCCTCTGGAAATGGAAAAACCTACGATGAATTGAAGTTACTTTTATGTAATATCTAACAGAAAACAACTACTTCCCCGTCTAAAGCCACGCTGGACATTGAACTACATTTGATAGATATTGTGAAAGACCCTATATAGGGTCTTTCACAATAGATAATAGATATTACAAAAAAGTAACTTCAATTTATCGTAGGTTTTTCCATTTCCAGAGGGGAGTCATATATTCGTACAATTTTCAGTTGAGAATGTTTCCCTTTACAACATGAATTCCTTCCAAGAGAGGTTATCTTGTACGATGGAAAATAGCAACTTAAGTTTATCTTTCAGTCGCAGATGATTCCACAACTGACTTTATGAACATCCTGTTGATATTTTCAATAAAATCATCAACTGCTGGTATTTATACGATGGCTCTATTGCTAGTAATGAAGGCATTGTTGCAATGGATTTCCTATGACTAATCAGTTTTTCGAAAGTTCTTGAACTAGAATTGAATTTCGGTTAATGCTGGTTGATAATTCTTTCGAATTCTGGAAAAGCTTTCGATTCAATAATTTTCAATCTCAGATAAGACAGAATGAAATCTTCTGGGTGCACCCCTCTCTGAGGATGCACTATCTTTATACCTTCAACGTAAACGAGAATCATTCCAATAGTTATTTTCTCGATCGGATCAACTTCCCAAACACGTAGATTTTGTCTTTTAAAAAATTGTTTGGCAATTCCTAACCTCATGTACACTCCCAGATGTTTCCCCACTTGGACTACAATCAGAAAAACAATAAAAACAGTCCACAGTTATTCTTCGAACTGAAGCATTCACTAGAACATCTCCAATTTGCAGAGAGGATTTCTTCTTTTTCTTCTTATGAGTTCGTGAAGTATTTGGTGCCACATTTTCGTCAGGACAATGAGACAGTTCTGAATTTTTGGGATACCTGCAAAGTACACTCCGTGAGCAGCAGAATAATTCAAACAATATTCGAGAATGCCCTGATGGTGTTGCACAGTCTATCATTTTTTCAGTACAAAAATATTTTGGAGAAAAAATCACACTTCTGCGTTGTAGCGGAGCCTGAAGCGTTGGAGCCTCGCATGAGACACCATATATCCTATTTTTCCGAAAAGCAGATATTCATAATTTGACAGGCTTCTTGAGAAGTTTTCTTTCAATTAATAATAATAATAATAATCTTTATTAATCCTTTCAGACAATGGATGTATAGGACAGGTCAATAAATAGGTACGACAGTAACAACAAATAATAAAATAAAATAAAAAACACAATTTACTAAAATGTGGTATGCTAGCTTTAACCTAGTTCCCTATCTGTCATAAAATCTCCTATGCTGTAGTAGCATTTGGACGTTAGTAAAGACGTTAGAAAGCTGCTGAATGCTTTCAGGCAAATGATTGTAAAACATCATTCCTTGATAAGTAGGGCACCATTCAAATTTAGCAGTCCTATGTGATGGAATGCTTAAAAGGTTTCTGTTTCTAGTGGGATAGTCATGGTAGTGAGAGTTTGTTTTGAGTTTTCTAATGTTGTCTTTAACATACAGCAAGCACTTCAATACAAATAGACATGGAAATGTTAATATTCCGTAGGCGACAAAATGATGCTTACAAGATTCATTAGGAGGCAAGTTGAACATGGTGCGAATTATTCTTTTTTGCGTTACGAAAATTCTATGATTATTGACAGAGTTTCCCCAGAGGATAACATTATACGACATATGACTATAAACAAGTGAATAATAAACTGTCAGCAATGACTCCACTGGCAGAGAGGATCTCAAACGCATTATTGCGAATCTAGCTTTGTTCAGTTTCTTACTCAGTATATCAATATGGTCTGTCCATCGAAGGGACTGATCGACATATATATCTAGAAATTTGCTACATTCCGTTGATTTTACAGTTGCTCCATTCAAGTAAAACTGTAGTACTTTTGTATTTGTGTGGGGAGTGAAATAAATGCAGTCAGTTTTAGGGATATTCGCCATTAGACCATTTTGCGCACACCAACTGTTGAAACATATCATTATTTGTTTGGTTGATTCAATCAATTCCTCGTATGTACATGCTGTGACCGCTAAGGAAGTGTCATCTGCAAAAATAGCCAAAAGTTTGGCATTGATATGCTGAGGCATGTCATTAATAAATAATAAAAATATCAGCGGCCCCAGCACTGAACCCTGTGGAACACCAATGCTAGACTTTTTCTTCTCTGAAAAACAGTGTTCCACCCTCACCAGCATCTCTCTGTCCCTCAGATAATCGTCAATCCAATCTAGAAAAGTTCCCCTGAACCCAATGTTATATAATTTACTGTTAATAAAATTAAGATTTATGGAATCAAAAGCTCGTGACAGGTCAAAAAAGAGTCCCGCCACTTGTTTACCACTGTCCAAGGCAGTATAAATAAATTCAATCAAACTACAAGCAGCTGTTTGAGTAGATTTTCCTTTCCGGAAACCGTGTTGATATTCAGTAAAAATTTTAAACTTGGATAGATAATTATACATCCTCTCATATATCAACCTTTCGATAACTTTCGAAAATATACTTAAGATGGATATCGGTCTGTAGTTAGCTATTTCCGCAGGGTAATTTTTTTTGAAAATAGGAATGACAATTGCAGTTTTCAATACAGAAGGAAATTTTCCAGAGCATACTGAGAGATTTATCAGATATGCCAGATGCTGAGCGAGCGAAGAAATCACCGACTTCAGAATTTTGTTCGAAATATGATCAATGCCAGAGCTGCATTTATTTTTTAAATTTCTCACAACCATTACAACTTCATCCGAGCTTATAGGATAACAAAAAAATGTGTTATTGACCATAGGTGACACGGTGCAATTCTCAGATTTCATGTCACCAAAATGATTCAGCAGATTCTTTTCAGTAATATTAGCGAAGTAATCGACGAAAACATTCGCTTGGTCTTCTGGATCTGTAAAGATTATGCCGTCCACCTGCAAATTAATGTTTTTGTGGATTTTTTTCCTACCTAAGTCCTGATTCACCAAATTCCATACGGTTTTTTGCTTATTATCGGAGTCCCTAATTTTAACCTTATTGAAATTGAGTTTAGCATCAGTTAGTAGTTTATTGTAATTATATTTTGCTAATCTGTAAGTTTCTTCAGAATCACTAGTGTTGATGTTTTTGCTCAACCATTGTAGGTTTTTAAGGTCTTGACTGACCTTTCTAATACTGGGCGTGATCCAGTTAGGAGCATTGTTTGCCTTATTATTATGTCTTAGTTTTAGGGGACAGTGACTATCCAACATGAATGAAAAAGTATTTAAGAAAGATTCAAAGGCAGAGTTGATGTCATTCTTCGAGTACATATCAGTGAAGTCAGTGTCACACAGTGCTGAATTTAATTTTTCCATATTATTTTTTGATAAATCCCTGTAATGCATTAGTTTCTTCGGATGTTCTTCAGATATACATTCACTAAGCTCATATGTCAATGTCATAACTCTGTGGTCGCTGAAATTCGCCTCATGTACACTTGACTCATAATTCATCGAATCAATGTTTGTTAGGATATAATCTACTTTCGTTGAAGAAGTTAGTCCATTTTTATTAGTAAATACTCTAGTAGGCAATAGAGAGCTTACATTTAAATTATAACCTTGCAAAAGATCTAGTAATAATTGTTTGTGAATTGAATCAACAATGTAATCAACATTGAGATCTCCACAGAGAAAAATGTAATGGTTTTTGCTGACTTTTTCTAGGAGTTGATATAAATTAAATAGGAATACCTGGAAGTTAGCATCATTTGGTGGCCGGTATACACTTAGTACACAGACACTTTTAGCATTCAACATCAACTTTAAACAACTAAATTCACAGATCATTTCTATAGAGAACATGGAAACATCTAGTGTTTGTACATCATGGTTATTTTTGGCGTATATGGCACAACCTCCATGGATATGGCTGGTGCGACAGAAATGAGTAATTAAAACATACCCAGGAGTCGTCATAAACTCAATATTGTCTTTGTTGCACCAGTGCTCTACGACACTAATAATGTCTGGTTTTTCATGGTTGAGAAGAACGTCGAACTTATTTAGTTTGTTTGTAATACTTTGAGCATTCCTATGAAGAAGTTTGAAATAATTTTTTTTTGCATCTATTCCATTTTGTTGATCCAAGCCTAAGATCCAAACCTTCAGATGATATGGTGTTCCAGGTTTTTTTCGTTTATTTTTCCTGAAGCTGTTAAAGAGAATGCGCCTCCGAATCAATTCAAGCCGACAGTAGTAATTTTATTCTAAATTTTAAGGTTTTATTTTCTGTAATAGCGTTCTGTGAATTTTTCTCTATTAAAATAGGTTAACACTATTTGTATGCTGTCTTGAAAAAAGTTTAATACCCTTTTCCATCGTTTTTCGCCCTTTTCCCACTACCGGCCGATTTTTTTCTGATAACACTCTTCCATAAAACTGAATCCGCCTTTTTGCATCACTAAAAACAATCACTCCAATTGTCCGTTGTCGCTCATATGGACGCACGGCCCGACCATTAGTCACCGACATGATTTTGATGCAATTGCCAATCGGGCATCGTTAAATAGGATTATCGTTCCTATTAATTGCATATGATTGGTGGGACCACAGAGGCGCGCCGTAAACTACGTTTCGACCCCTTTACAGCGATACATAATTCCGGACATCATAAAAATGTCGGAAATATTACTGATTCATCGTCCGGGACAAGTGTGCAATTATGTGGGTTTCCAGGGTTTTGGTGAACAACGTTGGGGTAGTTCAGTGTGATTTATTTTTCGACTTTAATTGTGGTCAGTGAATATCCGACTGTGGGAAATATATGGGTTTTGACACAGTGGCAACTCTTTGTTTTCATCGACCTGAAATAGTAAGCTTTAGATAAGTGATTTTTTTATAATTTGAACAAAAAAATTTTATATTTTGGAAATATAGTAATATACAGTAAATTGCTGTCTCGACAGAAATGCAAATATAAAATATTTTTGTTGTCAATGGATAGTTTCTCTATCCTTTTCTAGCTCAGATCGGGTAGCCAATGAACCTGATCTACTCCTCCTCTGCAGGGTGGTTCCACTGTAGTTTTGTGCTGTTTCTAGATGTCAAATTTTTGTTGTCAACGAAAGAATGGATCAAATAAAATTGTATTCAAATTTCTAATCCCAATTTCTTTTATTCTAAACTATTCTGCCGTCCTAAGACTAGTTGTCCTATCTTCTGTTTATGCATTTTGAGGTATAAAAGTTTTAGTGCTTATGCACATATTTCATATTTTTGTTGTTTTTATTTTTATTCTTCTCGAAGTAGGGGCGAAATGTAAATGGGAATGAAGTCAATTACATTCTTAACTGTTCATTAAATTTTAAGGAGTACTTTGATTGCAATGACAAGGACAATAGTATCTAGTAAAACACAATCTCAACTCGGTGCATATTTATTGTCCTGTGTGGAGTAATTTGAAACTTACAAGTACAAAAAAATACAAGAAATATAAAATAACACCTACCAGTATTATTATTATCTAAACATATGTTACTCTTCATCGATATTTGTATTAACGTTGTCATTGACTAGTAAACTCTCCCAAAAGTTCATTCTATTTTCAGGTACGTGAGACTTTAAAACTTTAACCAAATGACGCTTTCTTTCAGAAGTAATCCCGCGATACTGTGTCTTTACTACAGGGTCAGTAAACGGCCGTTTAATATATCTTTGGTTCAAAATGCTGGGAAAATCTTGGAAGGTTTCTGAGAAGTTAATTTTGTACTGAAAAGGTTTTTGGCCTCTTCTGAAAGAAAGCCCAACAATATCTTTAAGGTAAACTCGAGGAGATAGTTTCTGTAATTTGTATTTCGACGTATAATCCATAAAAGTATAAAAATTATCAAGAGTCATTTTTATGTGACTCGACCAGAATTTGAACTTTGAACTACATTCCCAAAATCCTCAAAATCGTAAACCTTTTTTTTTGTTTTAATGCTAATTCAACTTGATGGTGGAATGCGTCGGCAGACATAACAGTGTGTCCAGGTTCAAAATATTTTACCTCTACATTTTCAACAGCTACTTGTGACGAATTAACTATATACAAAAAAAACTAAGAAGGGTCCAGTTCTTATCTTGCGAAGAACAATTGTCCAGCCAAATTACAATTGCATTTTTATCTCTGCCAAAAAGCAGACACAATATCGTCTTTGTTGCGACCGCTTATTCCTTCATGCCAAATTATTGCGTACGGATACGACTTTTTCTCCTTTTCTATGGGAACGAAACTTTCGTTAAATGCGATAATCCTTGGAGTGAAAATAATTACTTTAAACATATCGATGCGTGGGAGCATGATGACCTGCAAAAAAATTACTTTTAATTTGGACCAAGCAGCATTTATGTTATACCTTTTGTAAATCCGCAGATACAATAAGATTTTCATGACTAGGAATGCCTTCAGCGTCCTTTCGGTACTCTTGTCGTGCAGAAATCGCTTTCAAGTTATGGTTTTTCCATTTTTCGCAGCTTTCACATTCTGAATTGTTGGTGTTCTCTTCAAGATTGTGGTGGGTCGCATCTTTGTGTATGTTAAAAGCCTCGCATTCCAAACATTCCTCGTGTCCGAGTTTCGTGAAGGAAATGTTAAGATTTGCGACTTCCTTCAGATATAATTCGTAAGAAAAGTCGCTATGTGGGTAGTTTTCCTGTAAATTCTTGTACATCAGCATTATGGAAACATCGCTAGGCAGATACAGCCGATTTGGTGCATGTTCTCTACGATAGTGGGATATAGTGGGTCCAAATGAGTTGATGTGATCTACGATACGTTTTCTGTCTATTTTTTTAGCGGCCATTGTTCGCTTCTGAGTTCTCCCATCTTTCATTGGTGGTATCAGAGTTAGGTTTGTGCTGCGCACATTTTTCAGTAACCCATCATTTTCAGGCTGATAGCCCAGTGTTGATAGAATATATCTTTTACATACTTCAACATCTTCGTCATTTTCATTTTTCAAAGTATATTCAAAACACCATGTTCTTCTAGAATTATTCCCAGATTCAACAGTTTGCCTCTTTTTTTCCGATTTCTTTACACAACCTGCAGCAAAAAGGTTCTGCTGGTCAGTGGTTAGTGACCAAAACTGAATATTGACGTTTTGTTGCCGTACAGCCGTTACTCTCTGCCGACATTTCTTTTTGCAGCTACATATATGAAACTTTTACGTTGTGTGCACTTATGCACTTCTCATTTTTTTTGTTTCTTTCTTTCCAAAGGGCCGATGATATATTTTTTTCTCTTCCTTAGTTCTCCTTTCATTGTATATGTTTCTGTTTCCGCAATTTCTATCGCAGAATTTACAAAACTTTGTAAAATTTTGATGACAATTTAACTCATGTATAAAAAATCACATATGCCACAGTGCAATTGTCACTTTGACAGCGGCAAAAGTTAGCTTTAACTTTTACAACGACAAATACACTAGTGTTTTTTTCACTTATTCCTTTGTTCATCAATTATCGCGGTGTTGGTTACCAGAATAAATAGTTTGGCATGTTTGTCAACAACTTATTGAATTTTCAAGAACTAATGGTGGATTTATAAACTCAACTAAACTAAGAATTTAAAATTATCAATTAGTAATGAACAATTAGCAACTAAGAAGGTGTTTATAAACGTCAACTAAGAAATTAAGAATTATGTCATGTGGGGAAGATGGTTACAGCTATAAGAAAAGCCATCATAGTCAACATTTCTTCATGATCCATTGTTTTGTTATTGCAAGAAATTATGTAAACAAATCACTGCAAAATATAAACAAATTTATATTCAAACATTAATTCGCCGATTTTGCGCATGCCTGCTTCCATTTTCAACTAAGATAATTAATTCTTAGTTGAAAAGATTCTTAGTTGCTAATTCTTAATTTAATTGACAGTTGAAAGTATATAAATCACAGATAGGGTTTCCGTGTATTCATCTTTCTTAATTCTAAGTTGTTAATTTAATTCTTAGTTTAGTTGAGTTTATAAATCCACCATAACAATGAGTCGATTCGGAGTGTCTACGAACGCCGAAATAAAGGTCGGTACAAGAATTTGCCGATTGGAATTAATGAAATTTCCAAATGGACTAAATGCTCAGCACAACGCATTGGTTTAGATGTCAAACGTGTCAAAATTACAAATCACTCAAATCGAGCTGCAGCAGCACTGTAAATATTGTTTCCATCAGATTACATGATTCCATATGGGTAATGCGTTGCCATGCATATACATGTAAAGTTACATACCTCAGCAATATTATGTGAAGTCATCACTTGACTTTAAATGTGAATTTCCAATATATTCCATGTATTATCACTTGTATACTTATGTAATTTCCTCTATTATTCCAGATTTAATTGCGATTTATACATGTTTGTTCTAGTGTTTTTACCATTATATTTAGGTAGTGCCAATTGACATACATGCTTTAGTATGTATTATTGGGTATATATTCAAGTATTTGTAGGAAAAAATGCAATCATTGTTGAAAATTAAACTTGAATTAACATGCATTTTTACATACCACATATGTAATTTTCCACGTATTTCCCGATAATTACAGATATAACGGAAATTGTTACATGTCTGTTTATGTATCTTTTGTCCATTGTTGTCAAGTAGTGTCAACTGACTTTACGTTGTGTGAAAACTAGTGTATTTTTTTTGATCCGGAGGAGAGAAGACTGATTATAAGAACATCTAAAGTCAACAATGAAAAATTATAAATAACTTCAATAGAGAAAAAAAGTAAGAAATGTATCCATTTTTTTAACGTTGAGTGAATTGAAACATGGTGTACCTTGGAAAAAAATCTATCATTTATCTTTTCTGTTACAGTTGAAGCGAAATATTTGATAAATTAGATCGTGATTATGCTCTCAGATTCAGATCTTTTTTGCCTCAAATGTAACGGTTACGGAAAAGTGTTATATTCTTCTTCAGAGTATGATTTCCACTACAATATTCCATAATAGTACGGAGGAGGGCGGGAGATCTGCAAAAAAAGACATAAAATCGAATTTAAAAATACTTTATTCCTAACATATTGAAGAAAAATAACTAAAACTCTCAAATCGTTTAAATATGGCACCACGAACAATAATTTAACAAAATATCTCATTCTATACTTCAACTCTTTGAAATTAATTGAATAGTTTAGCTGACCTCATGAGATTGCCCAATATCATGTTCTGGAATCGAACCTCAGATCAATAGAATCGAACTGAGATGATATCTATTCGCTTGAGATTTGAATGTCAAGTAAATACTCAAAATCATCACTCAGTTAGTTTTGCGACAACGGAAGTTTCGATTCGATTTCCTATAAAAATATTGGTGTTATTCATAATATATGATGGAACGAATAATTAATGTTTGATATTTTTTACTCTGTACCTATTTACTCACCTGATATTCAATCCTATGACAATTTGCCAGATGCCAGATGCCCAACGATGTTCATCCTATACCAACATGAACTGTGAATGAGGATTGGGCCGAATGCCGATGGTGCGCATGGCGATAGCGTCATGGAAAATTACATTTAAACAGAAGAGAATCTACACATCACCTGGAATATTCTGTAAATTGGCGTCATTCCGCAGTAACAATACGTCGTTTTACTAATCATTACATTCATATATATTCATCGTGTAAATCAGCGGAAATTACATTAATTAAGCATTGAATTACATGCTCACTGTAAAACACGAGAGAAATGGAGGAGATTTACCAAATTTTACATCAAAATTTTGAATTACTTGTGGAATCAAGTTATAATACTAGGAGGAATATGTATATATTACATTTTGGAATGTATTTTTCCATCCACTTTTTACAGTGAGTTAGCGAATTAAGTAAAAGCGGAATTGAAGAACAAGCTCTAATAAAAATAACAGGACACAGCAATTCATCATCAATAAAACCATACTTACAAGTTGACAAAGAGTATCATTCAAGCATTATTCAATCAATTCGTTTGGAAAATGAAAAAACTTCAACATCTACTACAGAAACGATTAGCTGTGGCACCCGCAGCGATATCACTGTTCCTAGTATGAATTTCAATTACTGCGATTTTAATAATTGTACATTAAAATAAAAATGTGTTTATTTTTAATGTTTCATAAATAAAGTTTGCATTGATATGTTTCCAAATTTCTCATTTATTAAATTGTCCTGCCGAATTACACTCGAGGTTTGTGTTGATATTGGGTAAATTTGTTTCCTTTAGCAATTTGACTCGAATAACTCAACCTAAAAACACTCCACCTTCGGTGTCGTGTTTTTAATAGTTGACAGTTATTCTCGTCAAATTGCTAGGAAACAGTTTCTCATTAAACAACCCAAATTTACCATTAAAATACAAACCACTTGTGCAATTATAAGTGATAAATGCCTCAGTGCCATCCTTATTCAAATAAACGTCTTGATTTTCTTGTTGAGATGTAACAAGAATTCCATCATGTTTTTAAGGCACAGCAGAATTAATTGAATTCGCAGTAATCACATTCGGTGGAATGAGTATTATATTTGATATGATTTTAATTTTTTCAGTACTGCATGAGTCTCGTAAGGTTTCTGTTTCAGTTATAACCTATGTTCCAGTTCAAATTCAAATTTAAGAAAACCTGATATATCCGACAATACATTATGAATATATGCTTCTGTCGTATCACTCGAAAAAATTCGTGGACGCTTTGGTAATGTCTAGGTTGAGTGGAAGAGCGCGTCCTCTTGGTAACTTATCTTACCGTCAAGACCGAACTCTGCCTTTTGTAGTCAAACTCCATAACCTCTGAATCTCACAATTGTGTAAAATGTTATACATGCAGTTTCAGGCAATAAACTCAATAATAATAATTATTATTATATATTTGACAGTCTGAAATTTTTCATACACCTCTGCTTTGTAACCATAATCACTGTCTTCCTTTTTTTGTTGTCTCTTTGGCCGTTTCTTACTCTTGAGAGAGTCAACTTTATCTCTAAATTCCTTATTCAAGGCCAGTGAAAGTAACTTTTTACTGCGGCTGCTCGCCATGCTAACAATTTCAGCTGTAAATAACGCATAGTACGTATTTGAAGTTAAGTAAAAGAATACAATCAAACTTACCCCTTGTATTAAACTGTACAATCAAACGTGAAGCACGCTGCACCCGATAACTTTTTTAGAGGTTAATTTATTTTAATTTATTCTGGCACATTCACGACATTATCTCAACCTTTCCGTTACTTGCTTAAAATAATTGCCCTAAGTGTAGCAGATAGGATATATTAAACTAGCACCGCTGCAAATTTCCAACAATGTTTTCATTTTGCTAAGGTTATTTGTCCTAAGCTAAAACATATTTTAAGATAGGACAAACTGTCTAAGTATATTACACAACGGACTATTCAATGTAGGAAAGCATGATATATTTTCACATAGGACAAGAGTTTTAATGTTATACTAGGTTTACTAATGTAGATAGGACTTTGTTATTATGTATATAGCTAGAGAATACAAAGAGCTTTCCAAACAGTACCAATACCAAAAAATGCAAAATTTGCAGTTAGGACAACTACTCTTAGGACGGCAGGATTACCTTTTTATGAAATGTCAAATCTTGCTCAAAATTATCATATTACTGAATACTAATCATAAATTTAAACTATTTAAGATTAGGTTTTCCTACTCTAGCAGATACCCAGCTTATTATTAATGAACAGAGAGGTTTTTAGTAATCAATTAATTATGGAGTTCAAGTTAATTCATAATTGTTCCGGCATAAAATGAAAGTTTGTGCAGAACGAAACAATACTTCATGGTCTATTGGGTTACTTTATGAAAAAAAGATTTGTGGTGTTATGTTATTAATAAAATTGTTCAAATGAAGGATGGAGGATTTTGATATATGGGACGCACTGATTGTTTATTGGAGAGTTTAAAATTCACAGGAAGTTTGTGTGTGTTTTGATTACCTTCTGTTTGATTGCTGCTGCTGTCTCATCTGATGGCCTTTTTTTTTTGAAGTCTTTGCTTCACTTGCATTCACCTGCTTCACCTTTATGCCCGCCTGCTTTCTTTTTGTTTTATATAATTTTGTAATTATATTTCCAAATTTTTCTTCATATCTTTGTTCTCCCGTCGTTCTTATCAGTCGTTCTGACAACCGAATTCCTTTTCACTCCCGATTTCACTACTTTTCAACGATCACTACCTTACTTTTAATTTTCTTCAATTCTAACATCTATGATTTCCTTAATTAATAGATGTTCCCATCTTCTAATGAGTTTTATTTTGGTTTCTCTATGATTGATAATGCATTTTGCTTCATTTAATTCTTTGATTCTTTCTATTCAGTTTGTATCTCTTTCTGTCTCAATCTGTCATCGTAACTGTTTTTTTCGTCTCCTTTTCAAAACTTATCATACAGTGTGTTCTCAAATTACTGTAGTCTTGTAGTAAAGTATTTTGTGGTATTTTATTTTAAAAATCGTTCTTGGATTTGTTTTGTTGTCTGTCAGACATTGTAATGTTTCAATATGTGCTGTTGTTGGTTTTGGGGATTTTTATGTGTGAAAATTGTTCGTTCTGTTGGTTACAATAGTGTCGAAATAATCTGCAGCTGAAAAGTTCTCCCATGATGAAATTGACTATGATAAAATGGCTTTCGGTCTGATGTAGCTTAGATATTTGTAAAGTACAACCACTCCGCAAATATTTTACATTTCTATTTCCGAAGGGAAGGTGCAGTGAGCATGTTCCCTGCCTCATGCTTCCAGTGAGCGAGCTCATAAGCGCAGCATCACCGACGAGAGAAGCAGACCACGAACTATGGAATTGGGTAGAATTTATACCAGAAATTACTTATTTCATCTCATGGTGAATAAAGATGAATTATTATTATTATAAAATATCATGAATAAATAAATGAAATCACGTTGCTGTCTTGAACCGAATGTATCTAAAACGGTTCTATATCCAAATAACATGATTTATTGAACAAAATCAACCCATAAATGATAGCAAAAATAAAAAATGAACTTCGAAATATGGATTTATTTTCTCAAAAGATTGCTTTATTTCAAATGTAATAATAATTCATGTTTTCGAGAATTGATTTCAATGAATAAAATTTCTTTGTTTTTCATTCACTGAATATTATTTTGTACTCTTTATTTTAATTGTTTATAAATACAAGCTTGTTTGTGGAAATATTTTATACATTTCTTTTATTTTGTAGCTTTTAGCATGTTGTTTGTTTTTAACTATTTTTACGGATTAACCCAATTTTCTTCCTGAGTTTTCACAATTTTTTTCGAGAAGAAGGTGACAACAGACATTTTCGTTACTTTGTAATTTTCAAATCACGAAAATGTAGAAAATTTTCCCTATTTAGTTTTCAGATGAGCAAGAGGAACATTTTTTGAAATTAACTCATATCCCATATTTTTCTCAATTTACACGGATTACTAAGATTTAATTTTCGCTAGTTTTTGTAACTTTCTTCTAGAAGGACCGACTTTTTTTAACATAATTTTTCAAGTCCGGAAAAGTATCCATGCGTTCTCTATCTGGCCTTCAGTGGAACAGGAGGAAGTTTTCGCAATAACTCTGTACCACCCTATATTGATTAGGTGAAAATTAGGCTTGCTGTATCACCCTTTATTGAATAAGGATTTGAATTAGGATTTGAAGCAGAAAGCCATAAGGTTTGCCCTATCTTCGTACAATATCTTTCATCTGGTTAGTATCTGAGAGTCCAAGACTATAAGCAATCTTTGGAGGAAACATTTTTTAAAAGTTAAATCGAACTTTTTTATCTCTCAAGAACTGGCATACAGTGTGTCCGCTTAGTTCTCTACATATGAAAACTGTTTAAGTACTGAATTTATGAAAAAAACTTGTTCCTCATAAAAATTTCCGCATGATACAAAAATCATATAACAATTTTTCCAAGTCGTATACGATAGTTGTCAAAAAATATGAAATTTTCTCAAGAGTAGAGTAATCTTATTTTTGATAAAAATTGACAAAATTTAAAATTGTTATTGATAAATGTTAGTTTGAGTTGAAAAGTACGTTGAGGTATCTAATTACGACTATCTACAATGGAAAATAAAATTCTGTTTCATTAATATTTTCTGAAAAAAAGAAAAATGTAAAAAATAACCAAATTTACAGACAGAATATCTAAATGTACTTTCCAATTGGAAGGTCCAGGGAAAAACCTGATAAGTGACAGTTAGCAAATTTCGTACCAACATTTGAATTATGGACATATCAGGTTTTTTCCCTGTTTCGATGGTACTTATAAGGTTAATTCACTGTATATAAGTATCTTCATCTCTGAATATCTAGGGATCTATCAGGATATTCCCCTGCACAATTCACTAAATTCGAATCAATTCACACGAAACAAATAGAAATGGATGAAATGTCACTTTTCAGGTTCTTCCCCTGGATCCTTCAATTCTAATCAAATTTTTTCAATAACAATTTTCAGTTTTGTGAAAAATTTCGTACTTTCTCTCCTATACGGCTTCACAAAATTGACATCTGATGGTCGTATTTAAGGTTTTAGACCATGCAAAACTTTTTGTGAAGAATAACGTTTTTTCGCAAAATTAATATTAAAAAAGTTTTCCAAATGTAAAGAATTCAAGCAGGCACAGTTAAGGTAGGTAAAGGGAAATATTAGATGAAGCATTTGAAAATATAATATACAGGGTGTTCTGATGAAAATGTCAAAGGTACCACTTATTTCTACTTAGCAGCAGCAACTTCGTTTTTTCCTTATATTCCAAGTGGGTAGATCATGTTTACTTATGCTCATCCCCAAATTTTCAGAGCGGACCGTCGGCGTCTCCATCAGAAAGATCTAATAAGCGCTTATCGCGAAATGCCCTGTATAGTAATGCAAGTAATTGAAATATTGTCTTCCTTGAAGCAAAAGTATTTGTCAAGTGTATCAGTTCCATATCCGACGAAGCCAGGTAACTAATCGTTTTCTGTCAGATATTTCCGTCATGATGAAGTGGACTAAGGAAGAGCTGCAACAACTCGACGTTAAAACTCGCAAAGTGATGCATCTCAATAGGAGCTTGCATCCTAAATCGTCCGTTCCACGGTTATACTTTCCCAGACAACGGGGAGGCCGTGGACTTTTGAGTTTGGAGTGTTTGCATAACAGAATGGTTCTGGATGGGTTCTGTGAAGTCATCAGGAGTTCAGATCCCCTTCTCTGCATGGTCCGCGACCATGAAAAAGCAGGGATTGGAGCATTTCTTTTTAAGGCAGCAACCCGTGCGGCCGATGAACTCGGTCTCGTATTCGACACTGAACGGGCTAACCCAAACTCTGTCACCGAGTTGGTACCCGTTCAGCAAAAAGCTCACATCAAAACTGCGGAGACAGAGGTCCTGCTACAGCAACATATGGATAAGCCAATGCATGGTGTTTTCTTTCACAACATTGAAGACCTTGGCTTATCCAAAAGCTTGACCTTTGCCTTCCTCAGACCGAGTGAGCTAAAGTCGGAGACCGAGGGATTCATAATGGCCTACCAGGATGGTGTCTTCAACACCCTTGTCTACCGCAGTCGCGTGATGGGTATAGACGTCCCTGACACCCGATGCAGGGCATGTCGTGGGGCACCTGAGACCGTAATGCATTTGCTATCAGTATGTCCATCTTATGCGGTCTCAGCCTAAATCCACAGGCATAACGCGACGCTACGAGTATTGTGCTACTATCTATGACACTCGTACGGTATAGACGAGACACCGGTGTTGCCTTATGTTCCGGGGGATATTGAGTCCGTGGTGGAGAATGAAAGGTGCCGGATCAATTGGAACTACTCATTCCCCACCCTCAGGCAAATACAAGCCAATAAGCCTGATGATGTCCTCCTCGACCACCAAAGTAGAACGATGTTCGTCATGGAGTTTTCCGCTCCAGGCGAAATGAATATCGTTCGAAAAGAGGAGGAAAAACGGACTAAATATCGAGATCTTCTCTTTGAACTCCGCAGGTTATATCCGGACCATTCTGTCAAAATGGTGGTTCTGATCATAGGAGTCCTTGGTGGAATGATGGAAACACTGCTCTCCAACTTGAAGAGAAAACCTGCTTGCCGTAATATGGCAGAAATCTTAGCAGCGCGAATGCAGAAGGCCGTTATCTTTGGTTCGTTCCGTCTACTCAGGGCACATGATTCTCGGACCCAATAGTCACTCACCCTACGGACGTAGGGAGTGGCTATTGGGGTTGACGACACCAGCGCGCCCTCCGGATGTATCGGAGCACCAGAGACAGGGCCTGACTGGTACATTCCCAATGGAAAAAATAATAATAATAATAATAATAATAAGTATACTTTATTGTCCTTAAGAATAAATCTTGTGGAAAATTTATTAGAAATGTAGACATAGAAATATAAAAATATGAAATGTAAATATAAATATGAAATGTAAATATGAAGACACCTACAAACAAGAAAAATAAGGGCATACGCTATACAGTTCATCGTTGATTTTGTAACAACACAGTTAAAATAGTCAGGTTTGTTTAAAAGATTACTGAAATTTATATAGTACACACAATTAATAAACATATAACATATATAAAAACACATATATACACCATATAATCACACATTTATATCCAAGCAAGAATACAACACATATAAATATTCAAATATGCACATTATGTCACGTAAATTTGTCATTATAATACTCTTGCAAATAATTATGATAGAGTCTATCAGCCAGAAATGTTTTCACTCTTCTTCTAAACTTAATGTTGGTTAAATTTGCCCCTCTTATATCTGTAGGCAAGTGATTATACATTACGACTCCATTATTATAGATAGAATCCCTGGCCAAATTTGTTAGAGGAATTGGCAATTTCAACCCGGAGTAACAGGTGTTGTAAGAGTTGCACGAAGCCTCGAATAGGGACATATTTTTGTAAATGAAAGAAACTGATTCCAATATGAACAAAGCAATCACCGTTAAAATCTTTTCCTCAACGAATTTGTACCTGCACGAGTCACGAGGTTTAATATTACACAAATACCTCATAGCCCGTTTTTGTAATACTAATAAAGTTTGCTTAAGAATTGCATACTCCCCAAAACGGTATTCCATATCGAAGGTGGGATTCCAATAGGGCGTAATACACCATTCTAGCGGTTTTAGTTCCTAAATTTATTGAAGTTACTCTCACTGCATAACATCCAGAAGAAATTTAACTTTAAAGATGCTTGATATGGTCATCAAATTTGAGCTTATTGTCAATGTGAATGCCTAGAAATTTAGTTTTAGTCTTGTTCTTGATCACTAAGTTATCACCAAATGACAGGTCACCAAGAGAACATCTGAATGATATGATATTTGTTTTTGTGATATTGAAGGATAAAAAATTCGCATCACACCACTCCTTAATTTCTTTCATATGAGTAGATATTGCATTATTCAAATCATTTGCGTTTTTGTTGTGCCACAATATCGTCGTGTCATAAGCAAAAAGAGTGTATTTTCCAGAAATGCTCAAATTTGCAAGGTCATTAACGTATAATAAAAATAAAATGGGTCCTAAAACTGATCCTTGCGGCACTACACACATAATATCCTTTTTTTCTGAAAGTTCTGTTGTTCTTACCATTTGATTCCTTCCTGAAAGATAAGAATCGAACCAATTGAGCGTCATTTCCCTGCAACTGTAATGATGAATTTTTCTCAGCAAGATTTTATGATCAACGCAATCGAATGCCTTCGACAGATCACAAAAGACCGCAGCAGCTATATTACCAGAATTCAACTTTGAAAAGATGGCATCATGCGTATTTTTATTGTTCTGAAAACCAAACTGGCTTTCACTTAAAATATTGTGGTGTCTTAGGAAATCCGTCAGACGTGTTTTCACCAGTTTTTATAATTTTGGCTATAGTTCGAATGAGGGAGATCGGGCGAAGATTCGAAGGATCATCTGAATCTCCACCTTTGTATGATGGAATAACAACAGATGTTTTCGAAAAATCAGGAAATAATCCATTATGAAATGAGGTGTTGATTAGTGATACAAATGTATCCAGTGCATTGATTGGAAGATTTCGTATAATTTTTATGGAGATTCCATCATAACCAGTTGCATTTTTATTCTTCATATTCCCCAAAATTTCTACTTATTCGTTAATATTTGTATTGTACAGAGTTTGTACACTAAGGTTTTTTGCTATCGAACAATAATAATCATCGACTTTATCACGACTAAGTGATATCCCTACATGTTTTTTTTTTCGATATTCCCGTAATATTCCACATTTGGAAATTGTTGAAAATAATGGTATTCCGACGACGCACGACGAAATTATTTGTTTCGCATCTTAGACTTTATACGAGTTCTGCGTAATTTTCCATGTTACTATTTATGAAATACATTTGCAAAGATCCTCACTAGCTATCCCCGGTTCGCAAATGGCATTTCAACCCCACTGTCACCGACGCGTCGCCTATCAACTCCCACCGAAGTTACATTACTCGAATTACCATGAAAGTCATGCATGGTTAGACAGCAGCAGTAAATATTTCATAACCAAATCAAGTCATCCGAACTCAACGAGCATATTAATTTAAGTTAATTCGAGCTTTACCTGACATTGTTCTAAGATGTCGCATAATTGCTTGATGAAGCTGTTTCGCAATGTTGGCACCTCGGCGCTGTTGCATATTAATCACCTTATTAAATCTGCCATAATCCCAGGCCGTTTGGCCGGATTTTGCTGCTAATCTGCTGGGTGGAAATACGTAGTTTGAGAGAGTTCAGTGAATATCTCACTCCACATATTAGGAGGCATACAATGGTATATAGACTAAGCAATAGTGGGTTTTTTCCCCACAAAATCGCTTTGTGGAATTTTTTAAACAAGCAATAGTGGAAAAAATTACAACCTTTTGTGGTTTTTTGGAAATATCTCAAAGATACTACAATGAATCGTTTCACAGTTAATGGAACTTTTGTAGAGATTTATAAAACCTACAAAATGGATTTTCATACAAAGGGTTTGGTGCATTTTCCACTTAGTGTAACGTTGACAACGGTACATAGTTGTTTTCTTCGTATAAACATGTCACAAGGTGAAATTTCCAAACACTTGTCATTCGATCACCACATGAAATAAATTTCCTAGAGACACACCATCCTATTTCACATGAAATATAAATGTTTTAAGTTTACAGCTTTTGGTTCCCACGGATATCTCTGGTGATTTAATTAAATCCATAATTGTGTGGTTATCAAGAAGGAATGTTTACATGTTTACAATAATATGGTTAGATGACAGCGCTTCTTCTTCCTATTTCCAATCGATTTGTTAAAGAAGGGTCACTACATTCAATCAATCAATCAATCAATCAATCAAAGTACACTTTATTGTCTGAAGAAAATGATTCTTATTGACAAAGCGTTACAAAGTACAATATGAACATAATGAGAGGGTAAAGTCTCAAGGTGTATAAATAAGAATAAAAGACACTTAGAAGAATAATTAAAAATATTTAAAAACTGATATCCTAATTAGAAATGAGAAGGTGATTATAATTAACTGAATAATTTTGTAAATAAATTATCAAGCACATTAAAATTTAGTTAAATACTAGGAATAACAGCTATATTCGTATAGAACTAAGAGTAAACAAGATTGTGTGTTTAAATAAAAACGTTGTCAAGTAGAGTACGTTAAAAACGAGTAAGTAAAATGTCACAGTGTCACGTCACATTGTCAAATTACATTGTCAAATTAATTTACATAGGAACCATATCATCATAATATTCCTGCAGGATATAATAAGCTTTCTGTAATAGAGCATTTTTCACCTTCTTCCGAAAAATCTTCAGAGAAGTGATGTTTCTATAATTAGCTGGCGGATGGTTATAGATTTTTTTACTTTCATACATGATGGAGTTCATTGTCAGGCTAAATTTAGGTAAGGTTAAGGGAACACAGTCTTCATTCCTTGTTTTATATTTTTTTAATTCATTAGGTGTTGACCCATATTTTGTGTGGACAAGGCATACAGTCTCCAAAATAGATAAACAAGAGAGTGATAGGATTTGCTGGCTAATAAAAAGTGGTTTACAGTGACAGCCATGCTCAGCTTTACACAGGTATCGAATGGCTCTTTTTTGTAGTACAAAAACAGATCGAAAAAACTGATCACTGCATAATCCCCAAAAGGCAATGCCATACCTCAAGTGTGACTCGACTAGGGAAAAGTAGACCATCCTAGCCGAGGCTAAATTTAATTCTCTCGAAACAATTTTCATCGCGAAGCAGCTAGAGGCTAACTTTTTGCTCAAGGTCGTTACATGCTCATCAAATTTCAGCTTGTTGTCTATAGTTAGGCCTAGAAACTTAGTTTGTGGCAAGTTTGTTATAATCCGGTTATCTAAGTACAAATTATCAAACTCAAACTTGAAGGTGACTAGGTTTGATTTTTTTTTAATTGAAGCAGAGTAGATTGGAGTCACACCATTGCTTAATTTTTTATAGATCGAGAGTAATTGATTTCTTCAAGTGACTTATGTCTTTGCTGTGCCATAGAATGGTGGTATCATCTGCAAAAAAGTGAATTTTCCTTGGATGCGAATGGTGGCTAGGTCATTTAAATACAATAAAAATAGAATAGGACCAAGAACCGACCCTTGTGGAACGCCCATTGCGACTTTACCACTGTTAGAGTAGGTGTCTTTTATTTTTACAACTTGACTCCTTTCTGACAAATACGTGCGGAACCAGTTTAATGTGAGATTTCGGAAACCGTAAAATTGTAGTTTATGCAGTAGTATCTCATGGCTAACACTATCAAATGCCTTAGAGAAGTCACAGAATACTGCCGCTACGGCTTCTCTATTATTCAAAGTGATTGATATACGTATTTTCTAGAAGTGAGAATATAGCATCATTGGTGCTTTTTGAGTTTTGAAATCCAAATTGGGCATGGCTTAATATGTCATTACTGGTGAGATGTACCATCATCCTTCTTTTGACTAGTTTTTCTATTATTTTGGATAATGTTGATAGTAATGAAATTGGGCGAAAATTCTATTTTCCCACCTTTATACAAGGGGATTACAACCGCTTGTTTCAAGCAGGAAGGGAACTCTCCCATTCTGAAAGAACTGTTGATTCAACTAGGTGTGTAAGACATGGTCCGGTAGATTTTGAAAAATTTTTACAGATGAGCCATCCATACCTGATGAGCTCTTGTTTCTTATTTCATTTATAACATCTTTTTGCTCAAATATGTTTGTGTCTTCAAGGTGAAAGTTTTGTGCAATGCTAACATACTCTAGATAGTCTAGAGGGTCTACCTGTGGATCAGGGTCAATATCAATATTAAGTGTTTGTGATTTATTTTTTCTTAGTAATTCATTTATTATTTCTACATTCAGACTACAGTTCTTCCTATTACGATTTGAATTGTTTGAGTACGCTCACTACATTGAATTTGTTTACACAAAGTTTTACTTTCATGGAAAAGAGAGAGAGAACTATGTTCGTTATGGTTTTTATGTAGTTTTTAAAATCGCGGAATGCTAGTCCCTTTGACATAGTTCAATGACATGCGTAAGATAATTGATAGTGGTGGCAACAATGAAAGGAAATGTTTTTTTATTAAAATCAATTTTGGAGAGGACGGAAGTGTTTGAAACACCACTAGTCCTTTTCTGACCTGGTAACGCTGAAGCTCGCTGGAGGTTGAATTTGAGTTTATTCAATTTTGGCAACCTACCTAATATTGCTGGACCACACAAATGAGAGGTGAATATTCTAGTTATGTAGAGATCTATTGAAGGTGACTCGCTTCACGAGAATCAAACATTTAAATATTTTTTCATAAAGGCACGCCTTAAAATTTCCTTTTCTTTTTGTCATAACTATGCCAGGAATTTACCAAAGACTTTGAGATAATTTACCAATTTAATAGATCCAAGGGAAGTTTGTACTGTATGCAATATGAATACGTTGGAAACAATAGAACACATTCTGTTTGAGTGTCCAATATACTGTTCGATGAATAACATGATATTTTCTCTAGAAAAAATCACTCCGAACATTGCCAATGTCATAGCTAATTATGTCTGGAACTTTTTGAGACTCCGTTGTTTTGTTATTAATGAACAGTTTTACAATAATGTGATATCTAAACATATTGGTCTTATTTATTTTTTTTTCTTTTTTTGTATGCAGTAAAGGTCTCTCTTCCACTATAATGTTGTGCTCATATTGGAAGTATCATTTGCACTTCATTATTTATTTTTTCTAGTTTCTCTTATTTTTTAGGGCATTACTTATGTATTTTCGAACCCTTGCTATGAAACGTACTGTTTTTTGAAGCAATAAATTTATTATTATTATTATTATCTATTGAAGGTGACTCGCTTCACGAGAATAAAACCTTTGAATATTTTTTCATAAAAGCACGCCTTAAAATTTCCTTTTCTTTTTGTCATAACTATGCCAGGAATTTACCAAAGACTTTGAGATAATTTACCAATTTAATAGATCCAAGGGAAGTTTGTAATGTATGCAATATGAATACGTTGGAAACAATAGAACACATTCTGTTTGAGTGTCCAATATACTGTTCGATGAATAACATGATATTTTCTCTAGAAAAAATCACTCCGAACATTGCCAATGTCATAGCTAATTATGTCTGGAACTTTTTGAGACTCCGTTGTTTTGTTATTAATGAACAGTTTTACAATAATGTGATATCTAAACATATTGGTCTTATTTATTTTTTTTTCTTTTTTTGTATGCAGTAAAGGTCTCTCTTCCACTATAATGTTGTGCTCATATTGGAAGTATCATTTGCACTTCATTATTTATTTTTTCTAGTTTCTCTTATTTTTTAGGGCATTACTTATGTATTTTCGAACCCTTGCTATGAAACGTACTGTTTTTTGAAGCAATACATGTATTATTATTATTATTATCTATTGAAGGTGACTCGCTTCGCGAGAATTAAACCTTTGAATATTTTTTCATAAAAGCACGCCTTAAAATTTCCTTTTCTTTTTGTCATAACTATGCCAGGAATTTACCAAAGACTTTGAGATAATTTAATTTACCAAAGACGTTAAGATATAATTTACCAAAGACATTAAGATATAATTTACGAGAGACTTTAGACAGTATATGGACTAATCGGCCAATTAAAATTTAAAGGCAAATTCAACAAAGTAATATAAGCCTATGATGGTATTTTAAAGCCTGTGATGGTACTGTAAAGCCTGTGATGATATTGTAAAGCCCATGACGGTATTGTAGCCTGTTATGACCTTATAAAGCCTGTGATGGCACTGTAAAGCCTGTGATGCATGATAAACCTGTAATGGTATTGTAAAGCCTGCCATGGTATTGTAAAGCCGAAGAGAATATTGGAGCAGACCCAACGCTAGAGATTTCCGCGGAATCATTAATTTATGGAGACCAAAAGGGAGCAACAAAACCAAAGTCGTGATTCCTTAGTAAATGTCTAATTGTGTAAGGTTTTAATGCATTCGGACTAGGTAAGAGAACTGTTATAATTCCTCAAATCGCGACTTGGAGAACCCATTTTTTTGGTTGGTTACATATCAAGATTCTATTATTATTATTATAACAGACAACTATTAAAATTATTAACTATTTATATTTTAATGTCTTTTGTTTGAAGTTGGAGTTGAATCTTTCTTTCAGCATAGTTAAGTACAGAGATTGGCATGGGAATAAGTTTTTGAAAACATTTAACACTGAAGATGGCGTCCAATGAAGATCATAATCAATAAGAAACTTATTCTCTGTGCCACAAATTGGACCTTTCGAGAATCATCGAGTGACGTCGACTTACGCCCTTGCCTCCGAACAATCAAAAAGCTAGCCAGGCCAAGTATGTACCTAAGATAAGGTTACATTAGGAAATCTGGGAAAACCTCAAAAAAGATACTATTTTTCAAAAATTGCTGGACAGACAATATTGCGGAATTTGATAGATAATAATAAGTGCTTCACTGTGCACAAGATGTTTTCTGTCCGATTTGTAGTTTTTGCACAATCGCGTTATATAGAATTTAAGGGCACATTTTGCAAGATGCGCCGATTTAAGGAAAATCATCGTATTCAAATTCTGTGCAATTGCCAAATTAATTTTGATATTTGTAGCAGTTCCCCATCTATTGGATTCCATTTCTTGTTCGAATTACCGAATAATATTCCGAAAGCGATACGATATTCAAACGTCAGTTATGCGTCAGAATTTCCGTTACCATGGAAATCCAGATAATGGTATAATCGTATATTAATTCGCTGCAGGAGAAAATAATCAACAAAGCTTCAACCTCATTGGATGTGTTTTGTCATTAGAAACCATTTCATTGGTTTTTTGACAGTTGCGTGAAATTCTCACCATTATTGAGGATTCGTCGTGAAAAAAATTTCATACTTCAAATTATTGACTTTGAGATATTTGGTATTCAATGAACTCATTTTGGAACCACTATAACTTTCAAATCCACTTGGTTAAACCCATACAACTGCCTATTTTTGAGAAACACTCTTCGAAAGGAATTGAATCGAGTAAAAATATAACTTTGATTAGTCACACATTCATCGGACACCTGCCCATTGTTATGTATATCTGAACCATTGCTTTCATTGCTCTCTACAACTTTTATTCGACACATTTTTCCTATCTCGAATGAGGAGCTATCGTCCACTCACGCATCGTTCATACACCCTGTATAATAGAACACTCTAGAACTGTAGCTCAGCAATTTTTTTGAACTTTTAAATACGCACCCTACCACAATAATTGACAGTGTTTGTTCATTTTAATAAGACTCAGCAGAAGGAATAGAAACTATCACAGAAGAAAATTGAAGCAGTCAGTTCATTCGTTGTTTGAGAAAACGTTTCATCAGATGACGCCACCATCACGCGAGCTAGAGAGCAAGACTAACGAGTTTCGACGTCAGCAACCCCGAAACGAATGGCACCCTTCACTATTGCGTAAGTTTTCCTCTTGGTTAGGTTAATTTTAATCGCATTGTATTTTATGCTAAGCAACTAATTATACCACAACACGCGAGAGACTTTGGCATCCCCAGATCACTTAAAACGGTGAGTAGTGTTTTAATTCGAAATTTTAAGTAGATCGTAGGGACGTTTTTGAAATGATGATGTTCAGGAGAATAATACTGTGGGAAACGACTTTCTTATTGCCTTTTCAGTGGCAAACAGATTTTCTCGTCAGGTTGTCAGATAATGACAGATTTTGCTGACTGATTTTCTCTTTTCGGGGATTTTAACAACTGAGAATTATGTTAGTGTTGATCACAAAAAATTAAAATTTAGCAATCGGGCGTGTGCTAGGCATAGGGAAGATTCATTTTCTTTTTGCAAAAAATAAATAGTAATTATTTTTAATATTTCGTTTATGAAATATTACCACAGTAACATATACAGGGTGTTCCATCTCAGACGAGCCACCACGTATATTTCTCATCCCATAGTGAGTGGAAAAATTTCCCGAAACATGTCGAAAAATTTTGTTTGGGGGACATCTGTTGACGTTCATTTGAGGCTTGAACGAGCAACCCTCTATTAGGGGGCGCTTCAACTCCTCAAAATTGAACAGGGGAGATGATTTGAGTGATACTTCATTTGAAAGGTCTTGAAAGCCTCTTCACAACGGTGTATGAAAAGCGTAAATTTGATGAACTATTTTCGACAAAAATTAATTTTGTAGCTCGAATGAGCCCCCTTGAATATTTTGGTTATTTTTACAATGTACAAGCCCATGTTTATGAAGCACTTTTTACAAACTCAAAAATCTTCGAAAAATCACATACTTAAAAAATTGTTATTGTTTTTCATGCTTACAATAAAAAAAATCAAATCTGCGTTGTTAAATCAAATTTGCAAATTGTCCTCCAGTGACTTTTCCATACAATAATAGATTCTCTCAAACTATTAAATAAACAAACAGCAAAACATTTCCTTATGTTGCCTTCATTTTTTGTTCTTAGGAAGTATTTATCTGGTTTTAACGTTTCTTCGATAATTTCATGAGTTAAATCAATCTGTTGGGATACTACTCTGCTGATTTGTTTGAAATTTCAAAAAATATGGTGTACACATTGCAAGAACGTGTTGAGCTGGTTAGCCCTTATTACCAAAATCAAAATTCAAAATTGTGCCCAAGCGGCTGCAAGGATATTTTCCTTCGAGGGTGCGGAAAAGTAACTTTTCCGCACGATTTTTCGTTTTGAAAATTCTACTTTTCCGCACGATTTTTACTTTTCCGCAAGATTTTTACTTTTTTGCACGATTTTTACTTTGACGCAAGATTTTCTCTTCAAACCACAATATTTTAATTCAAGATTAGTATATTGTACAATGAGCATGAAATGACATACATTTCCCATGAGTAGGTAGGTATATGAAATTTTGTAGTACGAGCGAATTATTTTTTTCATAACAGATTCTATCAAAAACACTCATGTCGTCATTGAATATACAAATATTGAAAAATATAACGGAAATTGAACAGTAAGTACTCTCATAGATTTCAAAACAAAAACAGAAAAAAAAAGTAACTTCCCAAGGATTCAAACCACCTACCCTATTAACCATAACCAGCGTAGAACGACTGCTCCCTTAGTTTGCCAACTGAGCTATTTCAGATATTAATTTAGTTGCTATAATACCATATCAAATCCTGTAAAATTTTAAATATCACTATTTATTTTGATAATGTCTTAATTACTTCATTTTTTGAAATGAATTTTATGAAAATTACGGAATATCGGAAAGTTATTATCAAACAGTCGTTAATAGACTAGATTCGATCTCATATTATAAATCTCGCGGAAAGATAAAATCACGCTGAAAGGTTACTTTTCCGCTCTAGTGCTGAAAAGTTACTTTTCCGGACGATTTATATATTGTTGAAAATTATGATATTCAGGACTAACTAAATGATCTATGTAACTATTCTGTATTATTTGTCATTTTGTAGCATTATTATAAAATCTTGTTAAATAAAAACCTTTTTTTTTCATAAATAAGATGGACAAAAACACTCGTAGGAAAAACATTGTACCTAACTCTTGCGGAAAACGTCTTTTCCGCCCTTGACGGCTTGCCCGAGCTCCGCGCCGCGTCGTTCGTGCAACTGCCGTCGCGTGCGGAAAAGTACTTCTTTCCGCACTTGTTAGGTAAATAACTATTACCCAAAACCATCCTGAACTTAGCGTTCACCATAAGTACGTAATTGAATTGATATCAAAATTTGTGGAGACGGGTTCAGTAATGGATAAAAGTAAAGGGCACCGATTGGAATTGTAAATGATGAAGGAGCAGCTGCGGCGGTATTGGGACATGCCCAACTTATGCCAAACATGCAATCTGAACGACAACTGCCCGCAGCTTCCGGTATTAGCCAATCTAACGTTTTCAGAATTTTACATAAACACAAGTTCCATCCGTACAAAATTAAATTAATTCATGAATTAAATGATGATGATTGGGGTCGAAGGCAAGGTTTTGCGAAATTATGGCCAAGCGTATCAACAATAACCCAAAATGGAGAGGTTAACCGGCATAATTGTAGAATTTTGAGCGATTCAAATCCTCATGTATTTCGAGGAGCTCACACTCAACATCCGTAAAAGCTACACGTTTTGGGTAGGAATTTTGGTAGACCACCTAATTGGACCAATGTTTATTTCTGAGAATTTAAATGGCGAAATTCATCTTGAAATGCTGGAAAATGCGATTGACCCTTCAATAACTGAACAATCAGAACACGGTCCTCTGCTACTTGACCAACAATTGCATTTCCAACAAGGCGGAGCTCCTCCTCACCACGCCGCACCGGTTCGCCAATACCTCAATTTGCTTTACCTCGGTCTTTTGATTGGAAGAAGAGGTCCTATGGAGTGGCCTGCTCGATCTCCTGACCTGAACCCTCTGAACTTCTTATTGTAGGGATATCTTAAGTCCAAGATTTTTGTGACTCAGACTGAAAATTTGGACAAACTACGCCAATTATGCTCCAATTATGCTAAACCATGTTAGAGACGGTTTTCAGTAAAGATTGTATTATTGTATGGAAGTCAATGGAGAACAATTTGAACATTTGATTTAAACACGCAGATTTGATTTTTTTGATTGTAAGCATGATAAAACAATTAAATTTTTTTAAGAATGTGATTTTTTGAAGATTGTTTAGGTTTGGTAAAAAGGGATTAATAAACATGGACTTGTACATTGTAAAAATAACCAAAATATTAAAGATGGCTCATTCGAGCTTCAAAATTTTTGGCAAAAACGATTAATCAATCATTTACGTTTTTCATGCACCGTTGTAAAGAGGCTTCCAAGACCATTCAAATGAAGTATCACTCAACCTCTCTCCCCAATTAGATTTTGAGGGGTTGAAGTTCCCCCTATTAGGGGGTTGCTCGTTCAAGCCTCAAATATACGTCAAAAGATGTCCCCCAAACAAAATCATTCGACGTGTTTCGGGAAATTTTTCCACTCACTATGGGATAAGAAATATACGGGGTGGCTCGTCTGAGATGGAACACCCTGTATAACAATTAAATAGTGAAAAACCACAGCCTTAAGGTTTTGAAGTACTGAAAGGGTTAGAATAATAGCGCGATCTTGTGAAAAATTACTTGGTTGCTGATGCATTTTCTCGCATATGGTAATCGTTAAATCTAGGGCAGTATGGAACTGCAGAGACACCTTAAACCGACTGGCACAACGCAACAACGTTACCCTAGTCTGGATAACAGGTCACACAGGCCTAGAAGGAAACGAAATAGCGGACGCCCAAGCAAAAGGGGGAGCCGAAACAACGTTCACTGGACCAGAACCGGTAATCGGTTTAGCATATAGCACTGCTACGAATGTTATAACAGCTTGGGCAGACAATAAAAGACTCGAGTACTGTCGTAGTCTACCGGGCCTAGCCCATTCCAAAGCATTTATTGCTTGTACAAGGAAAAAACAGGACTCTGACAAACTGCTAGAACTCAGCAGAGCGCATCTCAGAGTTATAGTAGGTTTGCTTACTGGCCACTGCAAACTCAAACATCACATGCATAAAATCGGACTTGCACAAGATGCAGAGTGCCGGCTATGCATGGAGGATGATGAAACGGCTAAACACATTCTGTGTACATGCCCTGCAGCGGCCAGAACCAGATTCTCAATATTTGGCGATACGACAGTAAGGCCAGAAAACCTGGTAAATTGTTCTCCCAATGCATTCCTCAATTTCGTCAAGAGATTGGATATACTGGGAGAAATATAACCATAGGGTGAGCCACAATAGGCCATTGGCCGCAGTGGAGGGCCTGATACGGGCCCACTCACGTTCAAACCTAATATGGCAATCGACAGAATGAAATTTGATATCGTTAGGAACCCGAAAAAAAAATCACATAAGCCGGTCAGCTGTTCAAATGCCATAAACGAGAAAGTTTGCCGAGAAACGAAACAATTTTCACAAAATCATTCGGCCCGAAAATTTACCTCAACCTCAAATATGTCTAACCTGACTAACCTTATGCATACAAAATAATCATACAAAATTGATACTATATAATGACTATATAATACGTAAAGTGAATCTCTTAAAAAAATCAACAGAGTTACATTGCGCAAGATGAACTTCGTGTCGTTCATGAGTTCGGGATCATTTATGTGCGAAATATTTTAGCAGCTTTTCGGATTCAGTTATACCCTCTAAATGTTTATCGTTCGCGGATCCTAAAAGTACAGCTAGATTTGCCAAGCTGTCCTAACTTCATATAAAGTTAGCACATCCACTCCATATAAAATAAACTTAGAGTACGACAATTTATTTTCTCACTACAAGTTCTCGATACTTGGAATAGGTTTCATGGAATTTCTGGCAAGTGGCCTTTGCTAATTTCATATACAGAGATATTATTTTTATTTTACAGAAACTATGGCTTTTTCAGGTTCTATATTCTTCAGGAGCGATTATAATGAAGTAGGATGATTTTTTTTTAACAAGATTTTATTTGAATGCACTAAAAAGTGAAAAATATTTTCATTAAATGTGTGACTCAGTCACATACCAATTTTCAAGAGAATTGGACCATAAACTCAAAACTCGTCCTCAGTCTTGATATTATGAAATTTGACTAAAAAATCATAATCTCCTAACGAAAAACTTCCCACATAGCTATTTTGGAATGGAATTTGACCATAATCATAAAACTCGTCAGTCATGTCGGAGGTGCCATATTGAATTTTGACAAAAAATTCATGATCTTCGACTCCGAAAACTCCCACATGCCAATGTTGAATCAAATCGGACCATGATAATAAAACTCGTTCGTCATCTTGTTGTCGCCATTTTGAAATTAGGAAATTTTACAAAAGATTCACGATATCCGACCCCGAAAACTCCCATATATCAATTTAGAATCGAATTGGACCATAATCACAAAACTCATCCACCATATTGGAGTCGCCTCTTTTTTCTCTAAAATAGTGTCATATTGCATTGTCACATAAAGGACCCCGCAAACTCCTTATGGAATTTGGGTCCCGGTGGATTTTTTTGAATTCTTAACCAATGTTACCATTGCGCCAACCCAAAAAAATGAGCAGTATTGCAGCTAGGGGGCTTTGAAATCACCCCTTGCGCAGATTAGACTATTTATTTTTGAGCCCGGTATCAATATTTTCACTTGTTTCATTATTGCTAATGTTGCACAATATTGTGCTGTTTTATAAAAAAAATTCTTACCCCCTCCCCTTTTTCCCCCAACTCCTATTACGGAACGCAAAAAAAATATTTCTCGAGTTCCTTCAAATGCATCGTCGAATGTTTAAATATGCCTAAATAAAGAAAACAGCAGTTTTTTATGATTAATCCCCCCACCCCCCACATGACACAAAACGAAAAAAGTTCGGTGGATTTTTCTGAATTTTTGATATGATGCAGTTCAAGTTATTTTGAATAGACGTAAATCTGGTGACAAACCCTATAAATGAACAGTTTTGATGCTACGGGGCGTTGAAATCATACCCGAACTTTCATAAATTGAAAATCCAAAACCTCCCCCTTACCCCCAACCCCTATTTCAAAACACGAAAAAAAAACTTATTCAGGCACCACCTCAAATTCAAATTGAGGATGTCTAATTTTTATTTAATTTCAAGATATTCGCCCAATTGATTGATATTCAAAAATCATGAACTACGCCCTACTAAGAAGTCAGCAAACTCCATCAATATTTTTCTGAAGAGAGGGAAAGGGGATATTAAACAACTGTACGATTTCCTCAATTTGAGCTGATTAAAACATTTATTTTGATAAAGCATTTACAAGTAGTCGGGAATACATTTTTTCGTGTTTTAAATTAAGGGTAGGGGGTAAGGGGGAGGTTTAAGATTTTCATTTCATGAAAAATTAGAGAATTGATAAGCATAATCTAAACTAAAATCCGTAGAGCTATTATTTCCGCCTATAATAATGAATAGTCCATTCTGAGCAAGGTATGATTTCAACGCCCCCTAGCATCAAAACTATTCATTTTTGAAGTTTGAACTGCATCATATCAAAAATTCAGAAAAATCCACCAAAATTTTTTCGTTTTGTGTCATTTCAACATTCGACGATACATTTGAAGGCACAAGAGAAATATTTTTTTTTTGCGTTCCGTAATAGGAGTTGGGGGGAAAGGGGAGGGGGTAAGATTTTTTTTTATAACAGTATAATATTGTGCAACATTAGCAACAATGAAAAAAGTGAAAATATTTTTACCGGGTTCAAAAATAGTCTAATCTGCGCAAAGGGTGATTTCAATGCCCCCTGGCAGCAAAACTGTTCATTTTTTTGGGTTGGCGCAATGGTAACATTGGTTGAGAATTACATGGACTACATCATACCAAAAATTCAAAAAAACCACCGGGACCCAAATTCCATAAGGAGTTTGCGGGGTCCTTTGTTTCTCGAAATTTTGAGTAAATCTGAAAACTAGAAGGGTCAAAATTCAGTTGCTAGATTTGACCTAAACAAACAAACATATAAATAATGCCAGTAAATTTAAAGTTTATAAAAAAACTACAGGTGAGTTCTATAGCAGAAATTATCAGGGTTTTCTCTTTTATTATTTCATGGTACCCACACCACCGCTCAAAGTCACTCCTACCATGTATAACTTAAACTGATCGAGGCAAAATTGATTATTGCTCCTCATACTTTCATTCAATTAAACAAAATATGTATAATTGACCTGTAATAATCGGGATCACAACAATGAATTGCTTTGATGATAAAAAGTATCTACATGGTAAACAAATGGCTTTTTCAGAATAAAACTCAAAAATTCACATGAATCCAGTACTGAACTGATTAATGAACAGAGCAAAGAACGCATTTGCAGATTTCTTGAAACACACAACTATCAAAAATGACATCTATACAAAACTTATTAATAATATTGTCATGCTTTGACTTGAGCACAATAGTGTTGGTGACATTTAGTGGTGGTGCCCGTTTGGATCAATTCATTTTTCCCGTAAGATTTACTATCTAACTTATTTCTTTTAAGCAAGGTCCCTATGCAATAATATAGTATATTCTTCATAGAGCGTATAATGATAGGAATTATTCATTAAATTTTATGAATTTTGTTCCTGAACAGCAATATTTTTTTGTACCTAACGATTTCCATGCTTGTGAATAATTGTAACTTTTCTCAAAAATAAATATTTCGAAATAAGCCGCAAACGAGTTTAGGAATCGATCGAGATCATAACGAATATTAGACACAAAGTAACTCGGACCCCAGTCTAAATTACTTGAGTCAAAACAATGAATCGTCCTCTTCTTTCAATTTTGAGACTCGGCTTTCCATATTCCATAGAGAAGGACAGACGATATCATTCTGTGTGCACAGCATTCAAAATAGATTCTGGATACACACATAACCTATATCGAGAGGGCGGAACACAAACCCCTCGTCGTACATTTTTCATGTGCGCTCCCCCTAAGGCTTCATAGGGGTGAATGCAGTTCGCTAATGTATGTTGCAACACCATATGCCTCCGCTGGCGGACCTGTCGATCTAGTTACCCTTGACGGCTTTATAATTCAAGTTCAGATTAAGGATCATGGAGTCTATTATAGAAGCAATTGAAATTTTTTAACTGCTAGTTCTGGAGAAGTGGGATATGAATTTTATTTGTGTATATTATTTTGGAACGGATGTGAGTTATTTAATGGTAAAATAATATTTTTGTGGCTTTCTTAATTTGTGAACTGGTGGAATGTTTCCTGAGAAATTCACTTCTCCAAAAAATGTTGGGAATTATTCTTGACAGTGATATGAGTATCAACCTACATAATAAATGTCTCACTAGTTCACTGGACTCCACCAAGAAATCATCATTAATTATTCTCTTCTATTATGCATAAAGTTTCTACAACAAACTGCCAAATGCAATCAAGAATTCTGAATGAGAGAATAATTTTCAATAAAATGAAATGTATGCCTACCGAAATATGTTTTGTTGTAATATTCTAATCAAGAATAGTTGGATGATCCAATACTGTGAGTCAGTTTTACTTTTGATGTATGCAATTATCTGTCGACTCACCTGATTTTTATGTGGTTTTATTTATCCAAATTTCAGTATTTTATAGAATTTGCAATTTGTAATGTATTCGTATGTGATACTAATGGTTTTCTTGTGAAGGTAATCCTTTTACTTTGAAACATGTACTTATAATGTGTATATGATGTCGTCTTTTTCATTTTTATCAAACTATGGTGTTATTTATATAAAAATATATAATTAATACACATTTTATTGTTTTATGTAACCAAAAATGGTTAATAAATTATTGATAATATTATCATTATAAGTATCTAACCTAACCTAACCATTAAAGTCGAAAAGAACTATATCTTCGGGTTTGATTTCTTTTGTAGCAGAAATTTTATTTAAAAACAACAACTGAAATTGTTGGTAAAAGTATATTTTATATGAACTGTTTCACAGTCCCTGAATTCATTTAATTAACTGCATTGCCAGATCTAGGGTGGTGGAAGTAAACCTGGATATCTGCCCCAGGCGGCAATTTCAGGGGTCGCCAAATTAATTTGTTTAAAAATAAAACTTGATTCACAACGCGCTTAGCAGCACATCCTACGTCGATTTCTGAATCTTCGATTAAGAAACCTACAACGTTGGAACACCGATATTTTTGTCCCACGGGCTAGCTGTATCGAAATATTTCATTTCCTACGACTTTCATGAACTACTAGACTGTCATTATCGGTAGGTATTAACGAATTTTATAAACATAAATAATATCAAATCAAGTTTGTTTACGTCTGTCTAATAATTTGACATTTCACATCAGTAGATAATTACAAATTTCGATTCAAAAAATTAGGTTATTAAAAATGATTAGCGATAGTGAGGATGATTTAACAATCAAATTAATAAATTTATATCAGAAGCTCCTGATAATGCCTATCTTCTGACAAAGGTATCATTTTCTTTTCATAAAACCAGAATAATTTCAATGAAAATATTGATTACAATCGGATTCTATTTTTTTGAATAGTTGACAGATACTTTCTATATAATAATAATAATAATAATAATTATAATAATAATAACAATAATATTCATCTTTATTATTTTCAAAAGAATATTACAAAAAAAATCCTATAAATCATATTTGGTGAAAATAAAGGGCGAAGTTCAGTTCACCCAGAGAATAACTTCGCTAAATGAATTATTCTTATATCTATATATCTTATTTAGCAGTTAATTTGAAAAAATTATTATGTGCTCGTCGTTACTACGACGAGTGTTGATTCAGATGACACATGGACTCTGGATGGTGGGAGCGAGGGTTCAAATCCACGCAGCCACATTTTTTTTCATTTTATGAAATCGATAAGTGTTTTATTTTTTCTGCATACATTTTTTTGATTTCCAAGTTGTCAAAACTTGAAAATTTTGAATGTTATTTGTTTCACGACGTAGGTAGGTACGTGTACAAAAAGAAAAAATAGATGTTTCATTCAACGGGTGAAGAAAGAAATTATCTAAACCATGTAAAAATGACGGCAGGAGAGTTTATGATAAAAAGGATTATTAAAAATATTACAGATTTGTTAATGATTTAGATGGTCGTAGAAAAAGTATAGTGTACAATGAGCATGAAATGACATACATTTCCCACGAGTACTCGCTACGCTCGTAATACAAAATTTCATATACCTACTCGTGGGAAATGTATGTCATTTCATGCTCATTGCACAATATACTATTTCCTAACAAGTGCGCAAAGTGTTACTTTTCCGCACGCAAATACAGTTAAGCGAACGACGCGAAGTGGAGTTCGTATGAGTTTTTGCGTGCGGAAATAGCTATTTGTGTATTCAGATCGCAAAGTGATTGATTGCCGCTCGACAAAGAGAGTTACCGCGCGACCTAACCTAACCTAACCTTTCAACGTGTGATGCCATGCACGAGACCGGTAATAATGCTAGGAATCGAACCAACGACTCTATGATTGAGTGGCGTATGCTCTACCATCACGACCACCACGGCGATTTGTCCTGGCCATATGAATGTCTTTGATTTCACTCAATTCGAACTACTCATATTATTCTGATTTACCAATCAATGAATGAGATTTTTTCATCATTAGTGGTAATTTGTCAATATACCTTAATTGACGAATTACCACTACTCCCAGTATTGTATCTGTTCAAACATTCAGTATTTGTATTTATTTATAATCATTATGTCAAGTAATGTCAGATAACATGGACTTCAGAATGCAATTGTTTTATGAACATAAAAATAAATACTTTTTCGACTTCAGTATTATTTTGTTCAATTACACCTTCAAGTAGTTAATATTACATGGCGCAGTCGTTGAAGAAGAAGTAATTGGAAGAACAAGTAATATGGAAGAAAAGTAATATGGAGAATTTAGGAAAGTTACCTGACCCAACGATATTTGACGGGAATCTCAATGAAAACTTCAAACGTTTCCTGCAAAGTTCTGAAATGTTTCTTATTGCAACAGAAAAAGACTCTAAGCCAGACAAAGTGAAAGTGGCAATGTTTTTAAAAACAATTGGAAGTGAAGATGTTGAAATATATAACACTCTCAAATTCAGCTCCTCTGAAAATAAAGAAAACTGGTGAATCAATTTAAGCAATATTGTAGTCCCAGAAAAAATCGAACTTATGAACGATTCATCTTCAATAATAGGAATCAAGGTGTTGATGAACCTTTCGATAATTTTCTGAGTGATCTCAGATTATCGAGCAATTATAGTAGTGAAGTTAGTGAGGAGGATGATGAAATGAATGAAATGGTCCATTTTGTGGAAAAGTATTTAAGAATGACAGAAAGTATGAAAGAAGAATTTAGAAAGTATATAATGGAAGATGAAATATTAAAGAAAGTTGCAGAAGCTTGTGAAGTTGGTTGGAAAAAAATTAGGTATGAGGGTGAGATGAAAGTTTTTGATCAGCTTCGATTTGGTTTATATATATTCAATGAACAATTATTTCATAGAGATCGAGTAGATCAAGTGGTGGTCCCGAAGGGTTTTGCATGAGGGTATATTGAAAATTTTACATGAAGGTCATTTTGGTGTAACTTGCACGAGAGATAGGGCACGTGAAATTCTGTTTTGGCCTGGTATGTCGCAAGATATTGAGAGAATGATTACTAAATGTAAAATATGTGAAAGGTACAGATATGCAAATTGTAAAGAGCCTTTGATATCGTATGAGGTTCCAAATTTCAAAAAATCGAATAAGATATTCTTGAATTCGGGCACAACAATTATCTGGTTGTAGTTGACTACTTGACGAAATGGCTTGAGATAATACCCCTAAAGAGTAAGTTGAGTTATGACGTAACAAATGCATTTAAACAGATTTTTGCCACACATGGTGTTCCTGATGAAATTATTTCAGACAATATGCCTTATGCTTCTTATGAATGCAAACAATTTGCTCAACATTTTGGATTTGAATTCAAAACAAGCAGTCCAAATTATCCTAAATCTAATGGTTTGGCTGAACGTTTTATTCAAACAGCAAAAAATATTTTGCGAAAGTCAGATGATTTCCAAGTTTCACTCATGCAATATCGAAATACACCTCTCACAGGTTTGAAAAGATCTCCTGCGGAGTTATTATTTTCTAGAAAATTCAAAACAAGGTTACCCATCATTGGTTATCAGGAAAATGAAATCAAAGAATCTAGACAAGGGTTGAAAAGGAATGAGAAATGTGAATTTTACTATGATTGATATGTGAAAAATAGAAATGATCTTGAAAAGGGTCAAAACATTATTTACAGAAAAAATAATCAATGTTGAAAACACGAATCTCCAAGATCATACCTCATTCCCAAGTAGCACACCTATATTGGTAAAATATTGGTACAATATTGTGAACATATTGGCGAAATATTTGAAATGCAATATTGGCGAGAAAAAAAATGTGAACATTCGGCGATATTGGTCCAATATTACTTGAATAATATTGGCAAAATATTTTCGAACTAATATTGGCCTCAAAATATTCGGCGATATTGGTACAATATCGCTGATACAATATTCTGACAATATTGGCACAATATTCAAAAGTTATATTGTCGGGAAGTAAAATGTGATCATTTTGCGATGTTGGTCGAATACTGTTTAGATATTTCAAAAATAGTTTTGTTGAAATATTCTTGAAGCAATAATGGCCTCAAAATATTTATCGATATTGGTACAATATCATTTGGATATATTGGAGGATGTCAATATACCTTGGTAAATTATTAAATGTCTTTTAGTTGATGAAGGTGACACCAGAGTCTGCTTTTTGATCGCCATAACCACTGAGTGAGCTGTCTTGAAAACAAGTTATGGGAAGTATTTAATATACTTTCGTAGGTTTTAGAAGACGTTCTATATGTAGAGCCACCTTGCGGGTTTTTGTCCAGGTTTGATCATGATATAATTCTAATATGTTTCATTGAATATTCGGCCAATATTCAAATTTCATCTCAATCTAGATGTAGGAAACAATATGAAGACAATATTGTTTTAACGATATTGATAAATATTATTGAACCAATACTGACCCAATATCAATTAATAAGATATGATAAATATTGGCGAAATGATATTCAACCAATGTGTAATCACATTTGGAGATACAATATAGTTTTTATTCCTAGAATCGATATGAGGGGAATATTGGGATTGCAATAATTATTATTCTAGATGTTGAAAACGATGTGAAGATAATATTGTTTTATCGATATTGGTAAGTATCATTCAAACAATATTGACTCAATATGAGTTATTACAATTTTTCGAATAAAGTGGAAATGATATTCAACCAATATGCTATCAAACTTGGAAATGCAATATAGTTTTTTTTTTTCCTATAATCGATATGACTGGAATATTTGGATTGCAATATTTATTCTAGATGTGGAAAACAATATATAACCAATATTGTATTATCGATATTGGTAGAAATTATTCAACCAATATTGACCCAATATTTCGTGTGATAATCTACATTCAAAACTAGTTCAACCAATATTCCACCAATATTATTAATGTAATATTGTTTTTTGAATATTTACCCATATTGGAACAATATTGATTTTTCATTTACAATATATCTATATTGGCCCAATATGGAACCAAGATTCAGCCGATATGATGTGCTACCTGGGTTGATACAGGTTCACAAACTTTGGGCAGGAATTGTAGTCATCTGAGAGATTCAATTACTAATAGAAGTTTCGAAACTGATATCGTTCTATCAAATGATTTGAATGATGAACCCATAGCACAAGATGATACCATTCAAAATAATGTTCCCACAATTTCTTAACAGTAATTGCGATGATATAGGAGGCTTTGATGTCCCTAATAATTCATTAAATATCAATGGTAATAGATTTCCCGTCAGGAGTAGATGACAACCATCTAGATATAAAGATTTTTTGAGATACTTATTAAACGAAATATTTTATTGATATCAATTATATTAAGGAAATATGTTATATTAGCTGAAACATTCAGTATTTGTATTTATTTATAATCATTATGTCCAGTGATGTCAGATAACTTGGAGATCAGAATTCAATTACTTTATAAACATAAAAATAAATAATTTTTCGACATCAGTATTATTTTGTTCAATTATACCTTAAAGTAGTCAATATTACACCCATAATTCTAGTTCAGGGGTATAAAAAAAATATAGAAAACGGCAAAAATTGTAACCGAAGTCAGTCCCTACCAATATTCCAGCCTTGGAATTATTTTAATACCTGGCAACAGCGTCCATGACAGCTCGGAGAGCGGGAAGAGGGCCGTCTGAATCATTGGATGAAGTTTCGTCCCTGAGGAGCCGTTACCGGCCCGACCCCGTCTCTTTCACACTCAACTTAAATTGGATACTGGTCACTTTCTATAATTCAACTCCTATATCTCATAATTTTACACGCGGATAGGCCCTTTTCTCGATGCTTTTCCAATTTCCATAACCCATGTGTCAATATTTAATTTTTGTAGCGTCCGCTGCCTGGGAAACGTAAATACCGATATAACAGGAAAATCTACGAAAAAAGTTATATTGATGGTGTTCCCAGGAGTGTGAAATTTCAGTTGGAATTTTCATGGAAGTATCTGTTTAATTAAAAATCTCATGCAGCAAAGGACCCCGCACGGTTCTTATGGAAAATGGGTCCCAGTCGAATTGGCTGAAAATCTAATATAATATAGTTTTTCTACGACCATTAAGAAAAATGAATATTTCAATTGCGTCTTTGATTAAGAAACCTACCACGTTGTAACACCGATTTTCATTTCCCACGGGATAGCTGTATCGAAATATTTCATTTCCTACGACTTTCATGAACTACTAGAGTGTCATTATAGGTAGGTATTAACGAATTTTATGAACATAAATAATATCGAATCAAGTGTGTATACGTCTGTCTAATAATTTGACATTTCCCATCGGTAGACATTTACAAAATTCGATTGAAAAAACTAAATTATTAAAAATGATTAGCGATAGTGAGGATGATTTAACAATCAAATTAATAAATTTATATCAGAAGCTCCTGATAATGCCTATCTTCTGACAAAGGTATGATTTTCTTTCCATAAAACCAGAATAATTTCAATAAAAAGATTGATTACAATCGGATTCTATATTTTTGAATAGTTGACAGATACTTCCTATATAGCAGTTAATTTAAACAAATTATGTGCTCTAGTAACGACGAGTGTTGATTCAGATGACACATGGACTTTGGAAGTTGGGAGCGAGGGTTCAAATCCACGCAGCCACTTTTTTTTTCATTTTATGAAATCGATAAGTGTTTGATCTTTTCTGCATAAAGTTTTTTATTTCCAAGTTGTCAAAATTTAAAAATTTTGAATGTTATTTGTTTCACGAGGTAGGTAGGTACATGAACAAAGAGAAAAAAATAAATTTTTCACTAAAATATGTAAAAAGATGGCAGGAGAGTTTATGATAAAAAGGATTATTAAAAATATAACAGATTTGTTAATGATTCAGAGGTCGTAGAAAAAGTATAGTTCACAATGAGCATGAAATGACCCATTTCCTACTCGTAGGTATATGAAATTTTGTAGTACGAGCGTAGTACATATACCTACTCGTGGGAAATGTATGTCATTTCATGCTCATTGTACAATATACTATTATGATGTCCTGATCAAATGTCTCTATGGGCACAACGAGATCTAATAGACAGTTTTTGAGATACAGGGTGTCAAACATGGAGAGGCAGTTGTTACTTGCCTTCAGAAAATCATTAATGTGACGATTATTTTGTTACAAACATTTAAGGATAATGATTGCAATCTTAATATTGCTGACTCGAATTATAATGAAAAGTTCTAAGACTCCGTATACAGGGTTATTATTAATTCCATAATTTTTGTGTAATTCTTTGAATAAAATCAGTCATACGCAAAAACCCGTAGACTTGTAGAATATGTATATATCATTTGATTTTGATATTGGGTAATCTGAGGTAAATATCTGAGGTAAATATTATATTATAAAGAGGAAATTATATCGACCGTCTTATCTTAAAGAAACTTGCTTCTATCGGGGATTCGGTCTGGGTAAAGAAGTATACTCTTTTTTGCTACCCGAGCTTTCGCAAATTTGTATTTGCTTTATCGAGGGCTACAATATAATTATATGAACACATGTATAAAGTTAAAAAAGCTATAACATACTGTGCAATGTGAGGTTTTCTTCGATGTTGAAAGTACATAATTAAAATGGAAAAATAGAAAATGAAAAACTTGACACGAAAATTTTTGAAGGACTGATCATTTGTTTGTTGATGTCAAATAATGTGAGGACTATACAGAGTAGTAAGTTTCAGGTATTAATATCTGATGTATGATTATGTGGTAAAAGAATGTAAGAGTAAATTTTGCTAAGATTATCAATGTCAGTTTTTTTGTTCATATTATCAGTTATAATATGAACAAAAAAACTGACATTGATAATCTTCACTCAAGTAATAAAGACTTACATCAACATTATTTCAGTCCTCCGTTACCACCGCTACTATTTCTACAAACTTTACAAGTGCAAAAGTTGTTGATTTCCCTTGCCTAAAACCAAATTGTTCTGGGGATAGTATATTTTTCATCTCGAAGTAGATATTAGTCTGTAATTATACATGTCTGCAAGTCTCCTTTTTTTATGTAGAGTTAAAACTTTAGAACATTTGAAAGTATTGGGGAATATGCCATGTTTGAATCATTCATTTATCAGATCAACCAATGGGTTTACCATGATCTTCAATAGACTTACTCATATCAAACAAATCCAGTGCAAGCGATGGTTTCAAATTATTTACCACGTCTATTCCTCCATTTGGCGTAAAAAGCGAGAGGTTGGCGCACCCCTGTTTTCGAACACCCTGTATATAACAAAATAATTTCAGTTAACTTCGACCGAGATTAGGGAAATTCATTCAGGCTGGATTAAATCTTCAGTTATCATCAGATAACTCACACAGGTTGGTTAAAAATAAATCGAATCGGATTTTTCTTTGTTCACCCTATTGTAGAGCACAGAACGAAAAAGTATAATGAAAACGAGATCAAGGTGACATTGTGTCATTTCTGGGGCATGGGATTCTCAGAATGAATAGGCGTTTTGAAAACTCTTGGAATTGTTAAAAATTCTGAACAGAAAGCTTCACTTTCCATATTTGACACCCTGAATCTCGAAAACTAGTCGTTTGATTTTTTGCGAAGCTTGCGAATTGGGTGCCGGCTGAGCCAGGTAGTAAAACCTATCATGCGAGTTGGGTGCCAGATACTTGGGAGTTGGGTGCCAGTAAGCCACAGTCATTAATAAAGATTTACATTTACAAATTCAAATTTAGTTATTTCATTTTTCTTTATATACTCTATCTATACTACACTTAAAATGAATTTTCATTCAACTTCCAAGCTCCCAACTTGCGAGCTAGGTTAGTTCGGTCAGGTTAGATCAGACTAATAAAATACTACACTCAAAATGAATTTGTGATAATAATTATGATCAGTAGAAATTTTTTTGGCGCCCAGTCGTTTCTGCGCCCGGTAGTCCTTGCGCCCAGTTGCCGTTAACGACATTATTCAAGAAATCCGTCGCACACAACTCGTATATGACCCTTTACGGTACCAGGTATAAAGGTAATTAGCGGTACCCAATTCCCATCTTTCCATTTTTTGTTCCCTTGGAGACTTTTGCCAAGGAAGTCAAAATCTACAACATACCATAAATTCAGGGAATTTAACCGAGAGCCATTTCCCAAAAGGATAGTGCGGGGTCCTTTGTTTTTGCCCTTGGACACATGACGAAAAATTACAAAAAACATAGAAAATATTTAAAAAAAATCATGTAATTCATCAGATAATAATTTTCCATAAGGATAGCCCAAAAAAGTATCGTTTACTTCTACATCCTCTTCATTCCTCTTCGTACCGAACGAACAGCTTGTCACCAATTAATTCCCGAGTCCATCAATTTCGACGAGAGGGGAGGCTGTGCAGTCATCGCGTCTCAATCCTAATTCCTTGGTCCAGTAATCGCATTGTGCCCGAACGATGTTTGCCCAGTATTTATTTATGTTTTCTGCTCGGATTCATTTTAATCTTTCCATTGTAGTGCAAACAGACCTAAACAAACACTTGTTCGATAATAATTCTCTTTCAGCGGCCGTAATTATTTGTCAAAGATCACTCCTTTTATTCGCTTCGCAGCATCCGTACGGCCGATTTGAGGATTAATAATTTGCACTGTGGCTTTCGGCGGGGCGTGGTCTTTACGATTGATTGCGCGAATTTTCCTTGTCTGAAATTAAGGAAGACGGAGTTATTTGAAGGCAGTGATATCCGTTTTCTATTATGTTTTCGGCTTGGTTTCAGGAAAACCATGAGTATACTCTACCAAAGTGCTGAAAGGACATAGTAGATTTTTTTTGCCAATAGATAAGCTATCTCATTGCAAATGAGATACCTAACTCATAATCATATCCCTTATGAGATAATGATGTCTCATCACAATAATGAGATATCCGAGGGGAAAACCGCTGAGAAAATTGTGTACACTAATTCCCAAAACTCCTAAGTAAGAGTGGATTTATGCATCACAAATTTACACTAAACTCCAACTTATACTAAGGAAAAATTAAACTTTGGTTTATATGGCATTTATGCGAAAAAATTAAGACAATTTAAGCATTCTGTTTGGCATCTTTATTCCTATAAATTTTTTCTTTTTTATCGTAAAACCATAATGGGTATTGGCGAATGAGGTCTATGACCATTCCATCTTCGACTGCCATTATTTTATATTTCTCCACCAATTTGATTTGTTTATTGTACCTATATTCAAATTGATTTGGAATTGGAGGTTACAAAATTGAAACATCATTTGCGTTGTCTTATTCATATCATTCCGCCGTTCGGCCCGCGGAATTCAAAATATGTACCAACAATTGCGCAGTAGTGTCAATAATTAACATTAACACGTTGACTGCCATGTCGGTCTATGAGACCGAGGAAAAATTATTCTGGTGAGCCACCTCGGTCTCATAAACCGAGGTTGAGGTTGATACACCAGGCCAACTCGGTCTATGGGACCGAGCCAATTGAACTGTTCTTGAAGCCATCGGTCTAAATTATTGTCGATAATATTGCGAAAACAGACTGAGTCGGCTTCAGTAACAAGTTTGCGTTGCAAATTGTTCTCATTCGACGCACAGACAGAGTCGGCGTGGCAGACAAATCAGTAAAAACAACGAATTTTTGGAAGATGAATACTGTAAACTCAGAGTCTCAATTTCTGAAAAATTCAACGATATACTATCTTCTGTAGGCTGTACCTACATAGAGTCCATAATGGTTTCTGGGACAAAATTTTCGATTTTGCTTCGGCTCTGATACCAAAAATGAAAAAATGAGCACGGTAGTCAACGTGTTAACACTAGAAAGATTGAAGTTGGCCAACTATTAATTTAAATTTAGTTTTAATTTCCCTGCATAAAATGAACTACCCTAATAGCACACCATGTCCCAGGGACGTCCCTGTTTGGTACAAATCATGTCCGAATGTCCGGGACTTAAAATCATTGTCCTTGGGACGTCCAATTCAGTGCATTTTCATGAATTTCCCCAAAGGAATTCCTATGGATATCCCAATGATGTCCCAATCGGTACATCGTATGAAACGTCTCTGAGAGGACATCTTTGGGATGTCCTGGATCGGATATATTTTGTAATGTTTCCTAGGACATCCATCGGACGTCCTTATTAGTAAGTATTCTGGCATGTCTTTGAAAGGACGTCCCATGGTTGTCCTAGTACGGGACATTCAGGAACATCCCGCATGGATGAATATTGGACGTCCCAGTTGGTTATTCTTGGAATATCTCCCTGCGAGGACTTCCTTGGGATATCCTGGTTCGGATATACTTTGTAGAATTTTCTAGGATATTCATTGGATGTCCTCTGGTTGGCATGTATTTGGCACGTCTTCGAAAGGACTTCCTTAGGTTGTCCTGGTATGGGGACTTTCTGGAACGTCCTTGATGGATGTACATCGGACGTCCCAATCAGTGAATTTAAAAAAATGTCCCTGCGAGGACTTCCTTGGGATGTCCTGAATTGAACATTTTTCGGAATGTGTCCTAGGTACATCCAGCCAAAGATGAAGGATGGATGATCATAAAAATAAAACAAAATTCGAAAACAGTTACAATAATCAGGCCTCCATGTGTACCCAGTACCCGTGGATACATCCCAGCTAGTGGTTTTACAGAAGAGGTATAAAATGGATCGCATATTTACAATAGGGCTAAACATTATAGCGAAAACAACCCATCTGAAATAAAACCCTTTTCACTATCAATAATGTCATCAGGGGCCATATTCTCGAGTTTGTGCGTAAGCCAATAAGATTCACTGTTTCACAACAATGAAAAAAAAAATTTTTGTTTACCTCAAAGAGACTAAACTAACAAGAAGGGTTTAATAAACTCTAGCCAATCAGAATCTTGTAGCATCAACGCGTCATAGTGACGTACTTGGATATAAGTACAGAGTCGAACTCGAACCAAGCAACAAAACTGTCAGCAGTAACTCTCATATACCAAGAGCTAGTCCGTCACTGTCTATAGAGAACGGCGGCCATGACACGTCCAAATACGTCACATTTCGTCACAAATGTTCTTTCATCTCTTTCTACTAGTGTCCCCATTGTCTTGTGGGGATTAAACTCCCCTTGTTAAATTTTAGTCTCCTTGTGTTTGTCTCTTGTGTTTGTCGTATACGAATTGAAACCGAACAATTCCTCTATGTATGGATTCCGTGCATAAAGTTGTTTTCTGTGTTTTGTGTTCTGTGTTCAAGTGAAGTGTTGACGAATCGATAGACAATTTACCAGCTATGGCGGCTTTTCTATCTTCTTTTGTGATATATGAGTTTAGTGACTGTTGTGGAAGTTATTTTGTGTTCATTCAGTATGGTTATATCTATAAATGAAAATAAAAGTTTTGTTCAACTATTCAATAGTTATTACTAACCTATTCAACACTGTTTTGAAAAAGATATTTCCGTAAGTAGAGTTGTGTGTATCCTTCAAACATGTACAAATGAAAACGAAATATATGAACACGCCAGCGCAATAGAATCGCTAAACGATTGTCAGAAACTTTAAATAGAGAAGTCTCGACTGATTCAGATGTATCTGATGTTTCCAAAACCGAATTGAATTACTCTGAGAGAGTGCTGAACCTACCTAGTAAGTACATCTGCATGGTTCCATCCAAATTGGTATCTCCAGTAATCCACAACAATATCATAATCTCAGTTCTGAAAGAGATGTATGAACAAACACATCTGATAATTCTGCACATATCCTAAGGACGTCCCAGATATACTTTCGATTGATGTAATTCGGGGACGTCCTATGAACATCCCAGGTGGATGTCGATTGAATATCCTTATAGAACGTCCAATTTTGGTGAGAATTCGAAACATTGGTACTTCCCACGGATGACCAATGGACGTCCGCGGTGCCAATACTGCACGTCCTAAGGACGTACCAATATTGCACGTCCTAAGGACGTCCCATATGTACTTTCGATTGATGTAATTCGGGGACGTCCAATTATCATCCCAAGTGGATGTCCACTGGATATCCTAATAGAACGTCCAATTTTGGTGAGAAGTCGAGACATTGGTGCTTCCCACGGATGTCCAATGGACGTCCGCGGAACCAGTTCTGCACGTCCTAAGGACGTCCCGAACGTCCTAAGAGGATGTCCTATGGATTACCATCGGACTTCATGGTGCTATTAGGGTATGTCAAATGAGAGGTTCATCTTCTTAGTTGAAGTTGAAGTGTAAATGTTAAGTGTAGTTTAGTGTAAATTTGTGCACTCTAATTCCACTAATACCCTTGGGTAAATACCAGATAATGTTTCTCATTAAAATGACTCAAATATTTTTGCAACTGGCTGAGAGTGCTGAATGCTAGCATGAATTATAAAATGAAATGTTATAAAAAAGCTCGTGAATATCACTACCTGGTAAACATTCAAGTTAATAATTATAAGTCATGTAATGGTTTTCTTCATATGTCTCAAGCATTAGGTTGAATGAACCTAATTGATACGTACTTCAAAAATGGATCATACTCATGACTTTGTTTATGAAATAATATCTAAATAAACCCTTTTCACATCAAACGTTCGTCCTAACACATTTCAACTATGTTGAATTTTTTATCAAATCAAATGATAAAAACGTTATGATCATGAATACATCAATTAAATGATGGTAACTTTGAAGATTGCATACACATGTATTTTCTATATAATTTTTCAAATATTTAAATTTTTTTATCGTTTTTACTTGGAAATTTATTCCATGGTTCCACCTAGGGTTACGACAAGGGGTTTTAATAACTATGTCTTAGCTGCGAGCAATAAAATATATAGAGGTGCCATTTCTATTTACACGACACACGTTGTTATGAAAGCTGCATATGACTATCCTTTGTGATAGTTTGTGCGTGAGGGGTAACCTCCGAGTTCGGAGCGGGAGATTTGTTATTGTTATGATATTCCGATATGAGCTTGAAACTAGTGGCGGCGTGCTGATAAATTTTTTTCATCCTATATTTTTATCCATAGACGACCACATGCCTGGTTGGAAAGCACGTGTGTTGTCAAGATGTCAATCAAAAATATTTTATTGTGCGAAGAATTAGATTCTTCCTGACAAAGCATAGTATAAGGCCATAAATACTGAAAAAATAAATGAATGTGCTGAAGTAAAAAAGTCAAAATATTCAAATTGATCACATCAGTAAACTATACTATACATTATATGTATATGCTATACTTGCATTATAATACAAATAAGAATTAACACATAAACTTTAATACACATAAGAGATTACATTCAATTTTATGTTGAAAGTGTATCATTGAAATACTCATCCAAAGTGTAGTAAAAGCCTTAGCAGCTCTTTAATTCTTTTTCTCATGTTTTTTCTGAATTTAGATCATTGGTGTCCAAATAGCTGCCAAAAAGTAATGTCTTAACTTGTGTAGAGTTAGGCTCAGGGAGCGATCGATATTACAAGTCTGTCTGGTAGAAAAACGAGAATTTCTCATGCAGTATTTTACTTTTGTTTCCTAAACATCAAACAGTCTCTAGTTACAATTTTGGAGTCCATCACTTTTAATTTACGGATTAAAGGAATTCAATGAGGAAGATTAAAAATATTACTCAACCCATTGATAAGATTTCAAACTTGCGATGATTTACAATTTTCCATTTACAATAAAGAAGTTTGTGTCCACGTCCGGTTTAACCGGAAGCGCTACGCCACTAAAAACATCCCAGATCGATTATTCGTGTTGATATTTGTGATATTCCATGTTAACAAAATTTTATTCAATTGGGAACATCGAAAACTTGTGATGAACCGATTACTTAGTGGCTAGTGGCTTATGATTTGAAGTTGGTTATGAATAGTTGAGTTTTATTTTCTAGTGTGCCTACACTGCAATAAGTTTTTCCTAATTATTGATAGGTTATCGTTTTCAAAGTTTACTTACATAGTAACAAAGTTTTTTTACAGCAATTTCAATAAATAGTGTATTTTTGCCTCAAAATCAGGATAAAAATGAGCAGATACATTAAAAGTCAACTCATTTGATACCACTAAAAAGGTCGATACGGAATGCCAATTAAATATGGTTCATGCCATGATTACCTTGCTGCGACGCCTATGGTTTGATTTGACAAGGCGATAAATAAGTCGTAAACTGACGTAACCTAACATGATCGCCAAGTTAAGAGTGAATATAATTCGGAATTCCAACCTGACCAACGAGTACAAACGGAAATATCCGACAATGCCCTTTTTAAACATGACTCGGGCAGTGATGTTTGTAAACAACGTCGGGTTATGTTGCTTACAAGAAAGAGACAGAAAAGCCCTCTCTACATCTTTTATTGCTCGGAGTGTCTAAGATGAAAGATCAGGTCAAATTTTAATAATTCTCCACTGGGCTGCTATTGAAAGACTAATCCCGGAGTTCCGATAAAATTCCAGAATTTACGGAAAAATGTTCAAGATCCCGTAACGACCATTATTGTAATCGTTAGAATTCCAAAAATCGAATGAGTGAAACGCCCCCGGGAGAATACAACCAAAAAGGCCAGACCTTTTCACTTACTTATTTATTTTTGGTCTTATTTCATAGTATCATAACAGAGTGACACCATTTTCCAATCATTGAAGACAAAGTGATAATGTTTTTGTGAGTGATGCGAGCAGGTTCTTCTAACCATTACTGAGAAGATAAATAGTATCAACTCATAAATAAATCTTGTAAGCAGACGCATAGTATACTATAGAGATGCGTCCTAATACAGATTGATACTAATTACTGTTATTGTTGTTATAAAATTGCTATTTCCGTCAACCGATTGCACCCCTACGCGCAACTCTCGGAAGTCTTCGGGAGACTTGTGTGAGCTAGGGAAGACGCAGCCCCTACCTTTTAACGTGTGATGCCATGCACGAGACCGATTACCATGCGAGGCTTTGGACCCTCGACCCTTCGCTCCAAAGGCGAATGCTCCACCACCACGTCCACTACTATTACAATTGATTTCTGAGTAATAACAAATAGCTTCTGGTTTTCTCACTATAAGAACATTCTGTCAGATGTAATTACGTAAATATACAAATTGTCACTCGTTGCCGTTCTATCGATCATTCTCAATCACCTCCCACATTCGTCATACCCATTGTTTTTTTTTTTGTAATTCAAGAAAGTAAACCATTTGATCGAAGAAAGTTACATGGCGCCCTTACAAATTTTTTAAAAGGCCCTTTGTTCTCACCGGTGAACAGCAGCCGTTTCCATTGTAACTTGAGAAATTTCAACGGTTACAATGTGGACGATTCTTGTGATAATGTTCTTTGGACATTGTGCCTTTTTTGTTTTGGAAGACAATGAAATCCAATATGGAGGATCTGTATACGACATAAATCTGCATTTTTTGACAGGTGACTAAATTGTATGCAAGTTGCTGTTCCAATGGAAGTGAAATTTGAAGGAAAAACAATGAGGTTCCATTTTTTCCTAAATCGACATTTTAGCGGCATCTGTTAGCTTGTAGTATGAAGTATCAACATACCAAACCTTACAGGGGACAAACAATGAGATTCCATGAAAAACTGCGGTTGCAAGTAGGCAGCACAGTAAAAAAACGCTGGGACTCCTATACATGTTTAAAAAGTGGATCCTCATCGTGTTTCCACTGGACCCTTCATATATTTTCTATTTTTTTAATTTTCACCCCTTTTGTCTCCAGATGATATTCTTTAAACAACCATGTATCAGTTGACACTTTTAGTGAGCATTTTTTTCATTTTGAAATCGATTTTTTGATCTAGAGAGGGCCATGGATACGTTTAAATCACTTATTTCAGCCTTAATATTGTCTTATGTGAAATTCAATTTATAAATTGAAATTACTAATTTTCTTCAAATGGCAACATTGTGGCTCGTCGGGTTATTTTATTACGAAAAATTTGATACCGCACACTATTATGGATTTGAACAAACGTTTGTTCTAAAACTTTGAAAGATTACGTTAGATCCAGCATCATTTGGTAATGAAAATAAGATTCAAATGCATCGAGTAACTTGTGATCAACACACCTGATTTTAAACAAATCCGTGAGAAAAATTACTTGTTTTACTTCGCTTTTGCATAAGTTTGGAAATGTTTCATTAGCCATTGGATTAATGTATTTGTTTCAGCAGTTGTGTTGCTTACGGGTTACTTAATTCATTTGGATTTCATTTTAATCTGAGAAGATGCTTCATTAATCGTAATAAAATGCTGTTTTGTACTAACCCGACAATCCACCAAATTAGCATTTGAAAAAAATCATTAATATAAATCTAAAAATAAAATTTTACATAGCGAATACGTTTTGATTGGAACAGTAAAGTTGAATTTTCCCAAAAATTTTTCTTTGTGATAGGAAAAACAATTCTTTCGAGTTATTATTATCAGTATCAACATGGCGATATTTCCCTCACAACTGCCAGAACTGAAACAAATCGACCGCACCTTCTTCGACAAACACCTTCGCTAATTACTCGTCACGGCGTCGGGCGCGGCGACGCTGGACGTCGCGGTGCCCATCTGGTAATTAGCGCGTCCACGCTTATCAAGGTGTAGTTAAAAATGAATTTAAAACTGATCGCATCGCATTTTTTTCATTTCGTTGAGTTGCTTTCCTGGTATGGACAACGTTTATGATTACATATCTACGTCGGTATTAGCATTTATTAATGATTCATTCACCGAAAGTATTCGCGTTGACAAAAGGCAGAGTGGTTGGGTCGATATTATAGAGGATGAAAGTTCATAATTTTGATGACATTGAGTTATTCTAGCTGGGAGGTTTTTTCTGAATTTTTTTAAAATGTTGCAAGAAAGTACTAATATGATGACTAATATTAATGGTATTTATTCACATTTGAAACTTGGCATTAATTTCATGTTTCAGAAACTCATAAATTCAATTTAAACGAATATAAAACTTAAGAAAGTAACCAAATCAATCATATAAAGTAATATACAGGGTGTTTCTTAAGTACGTGTAGAAAATTTAGTAGCGTGTTGCTGACATCAAAATAAGAAGAAAAGTTCCCATAAACCTATGTCCGCAAGTTATTCGTTTCTGAGATACAGAGTGTCAAAGTTGAATCATTGTTTATATTTTTTGTGAATAATTTCAAAATAATTTTGATATTTGGTTAAAGTTTGGTATCTGGGAATATTTATTATTTAGTTTGTGTAAAAAATATATTCCTGGTAGAGGTCACTGCGAGCAACTGTTTTCGAGTAATTCAGATTTGAAATAATCGATGCAAGTGATTTTGAATGACAAGATTTTAAAATCTAAAATAAATTCAATTAAAAATTAGCTTTTTCACAATTAACATAAAATTTGATTTTTTCATTGAGAAATCATCTCAGATACCAAACTTTACTTGAATATCACAAATATTTTGGAATTTATTCACAAAAAACAAATATAAGAATTTAACTTTGACACTCTCTATCTTAGAAACGAATAACTTACGGACATGTGTTTATGGGAACTTTTTTTTTTATTTCGACGTCAGCAACATGCTCCTGAAGTTTCTACAAGTACTTAAGAAACACCCTGTATAAATATACGAAATATATTGTTACAATTTTATATTTTGGAATATTTGTACTGATAAATAGAACAATTTTTTTTTTGATTTGATAAATTTTACGCAAGATCGTACAGTTTTAAAATTTCAACTGTTGGTACCTTTTCAGTACATTTCTTCTTTTTTTCAGATCAGATCTCCTGTTCTCAATTAGCTTCCTTAGACTAGGACACCCAGTACATAATTTTGAAATCAGATGCAAAATTTTGTCTCAAATCGAAAGGCTTCATCTAACAAATTTTTCTATGAATTTTAATGAATATAAATAAATTTTCATGTTTTCAAACTGATTAATTGTTATTTTTCTATAACTACTATTCCTGAAACTTATTATCATCAACTAGCTAAAAAAATCTAATTCTAATACAAATATTCAGCCCTACTATGCTGTATCACTTTCGTTACGTTTAGCGGTCAGACGTTATCCCAACTTAATGGCAATACAGCATGGGGCTGAATATTACTACTGACGCTCTCTCTTAACCCTTTGAGCCCGGATTTGATATAATGGAAAAATTAATGTTTTTTTGCAAAAATTATACTCAATAGACCTACCTAAATAATAAGGAAAAACAACATTTTCTCGAATAATTTTTATGAAAGTTATACAAGAAATTGTGGTCAATATGAGGAACCACCAGGCCAGATGGGTTTTGATTTTTTTAATGAAATATAGAAAAACAAATTCGGTTTTCTTGCAGACATAAGGCCACCTTACAATTTGCACAACTCAACGTTGTACGGTTTGGATCACTTTTAGTGCTGCAAAATTGACATTTTTATAAGGACAGGTCTCACTCTCTTTGAATAGTCTACATCTTTTGGAGGTGGATCCTGAATTTGTTCCTCTCAAGCCAACAGCAACCACAATTTTGAAATCCGTCAGACTCACAGTCGTCTCGGGTGACCTAATTTTGAAGATCATGATCGAATTCACTACGGTCAAATACAAGAAGTAAAAAAAATCCGATAACACTATTTTTTACTCTTCAGATCCAGTTCATAAATTGATTTGAACATATCAGCCTTATACACCAGTTAGTAAATAAATAAAATTGGTGTGTATAGTACATTACTACAAAAATAACAGAAAATAACGTTAACATGACAATGACATGACATTCTAATTGATATAAATGAAATATTCGAGAGAAATCCAATTTATCAGCTAATGGACACAAGTTCAAATATCGCTTTAGATGTTTGAAAACTTTTTAGTGATCCGTGATTTTTAAAACATTGGGGTAATTTATTATAAATGAAGGAACCAGCATAGACAGGTGATTTCTTGTAGTTGGTATGATTGCAGTGTGGTTGGTGTAAGTTCTGGGCATTTCGAGCATTATAGCCATGTATATCACTGCTTTTTAGCAATTCAATAGTTTTGTATACATATTTTGACGAAAGGGTTAAAATCCTGTTGTTTTTAAATATGTTGCGACAGCTGTCTCTATAGCCCATCCTGAAGATAAGTCTGAGAATGCGCTTTTGCATGCTAAATATGCGAGAGCATTCTGAGGCTTGACCCCAGATGACTATGTTTTGACTCAGTATAGAGTAAACTTGAGCATAATAAGCTTCAATTAGGGATTTTGTTGACATGTCGTTTTTAAGGAAATTCAACATGAAGTATGCTTTGTTTAATTGTTTACAGATATTTTCTGCGTGTTCTTTAAAATTGAGGTGACTGTCAATAAATGTTCCAAGAAATCGCGTAGTTCCCAATGGCTATATTAATATATTTTTGTCTCCCAATTTTATTTCGATAGGGCTTTGTTCTATTCTACTGCCGCCGGATAACATGGATAACTATTGTTTTTTCTAGATTCAGATTGTATTGGTATTGGTTGTAGTCCTTCATTATTTTGGTACACGTCAGTGGAGTGACTATGAGAATCTCCCAAATCATATTCAATATCCGAAGGTATTTCCTCAATAAGGTTATCAAATGCAAGGGTCATATTCTAAAGTTGACAGAAAGTCCATTTAGTTTGCTTGAGATATTGCTTGACTTTTGGTTTATTATGTGAAAATTGTTACGGGTTTATTTTGCACTAGAAAACCCTTTCTAATTTAATACAATAACATCAAAAATTCTCTGTCATTGATTGATATACACTTTCCACTCTGTACGCCACTGTATCAAAATGACAACTTGATCGTTGTCATGTCTAGCTTGTTCCGAATATTAGTACTTACCTTTGCCGTACTAGTTCGAGCGGACATGAACCGGCCTTAAGCTAATGACAGTTATCAGTTGTTCTATTTTGCGGTATGACAGCGTTGTTTTGTAAACATACTTTTGGTTAGTCTATTGTTTTGTGTTAGGAACACAAAACTTATTCCTACTCTATCTCTGTCTTGTGTCATTGAGGTACCTACTTCACATTCGAACACTTGATCTTGTTTGTGTTTGGTTCTGAGATTGAGAGGCTGGCGTTTTCGTCTTGGTTCAGTTGGCAACACTGAATCTTAAGGTGTTCTGTTCATAGCTCCAAGTAGCTCGAGGTAGTTCCTGGACTGATCCCACCGAACACTAACGAAAAAAAGCGCCTTGTCAGATATTGACAGTTTTGACTTTGACGTCTGAGACATATTTTCCTCTTCCTTATTTGATCTTGATGAGTGACTGACCTATTTTCAAGATTTCCAATTAAAGTTTGATCATCGTTGATGGATCTTGGAAAAATTCATATCAGGAGAGTTTCTCATATTGTTTGCGATTTTTGACGATATATATTTTTGAGAAATATCCTTAGCTTTGCGGATTCTTGAGGTTAGAAGTCATTTCATCATTGTGTAAAGCCACTGGAACGAGAAACTCGCTATCAGACAGCAAACAGACCATCAAAGCTGTTATCAGAACCCTCCCAATTAATAGAGGTTAGTATTTGCATTTGGGCTCTACTTATGGCCCCATACAAGTGTAATCAGAAGTCAGACTGGTTTTGTATATTTTAGGGTGCTCCGCTGCGGCTACCACTTTGCTACTACTCCGCTGCGGCTATTGCTTGCTACCACTCTGCTACTGCTCCGCTGTGGCTACTACTCTGCTTGCTACTACTTTGGTACTGTTACTGCTTCGCCGCTGGTAGTGCTCCACTACGGTTTATTGCTACTACTCAGCTACCGTTTATTAGAGTTCCACTAATGTGATTGTTCCACTGTTCCGTTGCTACACGATTATCTTTCCACTATTGCACTACTGTGATTGTTCCTGCTCAACTGTAGTTGTCCCTCTGTATAACTGTTGTTCGTCCCCATTGTTGGTATTCTTCGTTGAGGGTGTTCGTCCCAGATGTACTGGTACTTAGATTGATTAAGACGTACCCACTGTCTTACTGAGGAAACCTACTTACGATCAGATAAGTTTAGCATAAGAGATTGCCCCTAAGGCATCAGTTATCATAATTGTAAGCTATCGTGACGTCACAGGCATAGCCCTCACTGGAGGTTCAATATTTTATTTATTTAAACAGTACACCACTCTCAATCTATTGAATCCATCTTGGTGGTGCCATATTTACAGTAATTTCATTAATTTTTTTTTGTTATTGAATGCCGAACGGTACTCATACAGGGTGTGTAACATCGATCAATATATTTTATTAGTAAGGGACATGACTATTTCTTTTATTCTGGTCCAAGTTATCCAAGCGTAAGGGAAGACGAAACCCATACATATTTATATATTATTTTTATACCATTTACAGGTATCTATTGTTTGATATTTTAGTAATATTAGTGCAGAGGGTTGTCCCATTCCATCAGGGTGGTTTCGGATTTTTCACTAGCTATAAATCCGTGGCGCTCCGGAAAATTAACCCCATATTTCAATCTTATCGAAATCAATTTTTATTGTCGAATCCACGCCTACTGAGCTACTGGGTATGTTAGAGGCGTAAAACATCATTGCACATTCACTGCTCTCCTTTCCTAAATTTCGCCCCTAACAAAATACATCACTGCATTCAGTTTTACGCCTTTACTAATCGAATGACATATATCCAAAAAAATTTACCACAAGGACCTAGTTACCACCTATTTATATGTTTAATGAAAACTTAAATTGGAACACGGACAACGAACATTAAATACTACTAATATATTATATACTACTTCAATTATTCACGGCTTACATGTCATTATTCGCAGAATTGGAAGTACTATCGAGATTACTTATTACAAAGTGAAAGAACCCTACTCCTGCTAAGTATTTCAAACGTAAATGCGCTCAAATCTTGTTTTCCGATGAATTTCGGTAACCGAGTAACAGATGGCAGTTATTGCCAGCACTCAAAGAGTTTTCCTGATGATCTATCAGTTTTAATAAAAACACATGTGCAAGTTTCATAGGTGGTCCTTGACAGGTACCACTACGACGCAAAGGGTTTTATCTCGAATCAAAATCTAAGAAACCATCCATTCAAGTTTCAACTCTATCCACTAGATGTCTATAGTTTCTTACAATGGCTGATTAGCTCGTTCAAAAATAATGTTTCTTCACTATAAACTCGATTAAAATCATGGAAAATGTTCAAATTAGTTAAATAAAGTTTGTTTTATTGCTTTTTTATTGGTCTTGGAAAAAACTCTCTGTCATCTTGTTCATTTTCTTCCTCAGAACAACTACAAGAGGATAAATCAATAAATAAAGGAAATTACTGAATCAACTTACATAACTCTAAAAAGAAATAAGCATAAATATAGAATGTTATATAAAAATAAAAAAATTGGTCAGACAGTGTTATAGAATTTGAAAATAAATCTCAATCAACTTCAAATTGATTAGAAAAAAGTTACTCTACTGGGTAAATTAGCATTACCATGATTTCTTGACTTCTGTTCAATCCCAAAATATAGTTGTTAATTTTAGTTAATTTATTGAAATTTGTTTTCTTGTTGAACCTGTTACTATCTTCATTGATTCGTAACATAAAAATGTTGTCTCATTTTTCAAGAATTCTTACCAAACACATTCTATGGTTGAACTGTCTAACATGCTGAGCCAAAACACATAAATTGATATTTCTTCTACAATCCTCTTTAAGAGACTAGATGTCTGTCGAATGTATACTTTATTACAATCGTTACAAGGAATTTTGTAAACATTAGTTTGATTTTGGGGTTTCGATAAGAGTTATCAATTTTGAATTAAGGTTACTAATGGACTTGATGATACTTTGTGCATTTTTTATGTTGGTTCTTTTTATGAAATTATCAATTTGTGGATCCTAGATCCTTCTAAAAGATTTGACAATGCATGCAGAAAATTTTGCAATTTTTTCTTCTGAAATCCGCGTGTGTAGGAATCAAAAATTTTAAATGGCACCTTCCCATGTATGATATCTACCTCATTCGAAACCTCTATAGAAATGTTTTCCAATTTTCGGTGTGTGGGGTTACTACTGTCAAAAAATATCTAAAAAACTAAAAGGTTACGCTGAGTTCATTAAATATGATACTATTCCTCAATAGTGCAACGGCAAATAATAATAAAAGCCGCCCTCTACCCGCATAGCAAGTGTGAATGGGGGAGTATAAATTTTATCATTGGGTAACTTTAGAATAACCCACCTGATTAGTTGAGAGTGAATGTCATTTTGGTATTATTTCTGTACAATGGGAATAAAAAAAAAATTGTACAACGAAAAAACTATCGAATCATGTTTGTTTACTTGCAAATCTTTTGTTCTAATTTTTTAGCGGACTGTAAACTGAACTACAAAGGATTTGTTTTTATAATAATTAAAATTGCCCCAAAACATGTGGTAACGACACTTACATGGCTGGTTCCGTGGAATCTTCTTGGAGGATCCTCCTGCTAATATCCCAGTTAATTGATATGATTGTTGCACTTCTGGAGCGCACTTGGTTAGAAGTCGATATTCGAAAAAATGGAGAAACTAACACGTTTAAAATAGTTTTTCTGATTCTAGACCAACCGGCCGTGATGATCGTATTTCTGTTACTGATATCCGCCGTAGGCAGCGCTGCAGATAGGCAACCCATGAATCAGGACAATATCGAGCATGATTGACTAAAACTAACCCTCAAATATGGACGAGACAAATTACTTAATTAGTTATTGCATTCTTGAACATAAAAATAAAGAATTAATCCTGTGTGGATTGAACATTCCCGCCTCCCAAAAAACGAAGATTTTTTTACTACGTTTGAAAATAAAAAAAAATTATAGTACCAATTCTGAGAGAAAAAAAGAAAACTTATACATAGACACAAAATTATTGAAAAGTTCCCTTAATTTGTTATCGGGAGGGGACAAACCTTGACTACGGGTCTGCGCAAAACTCCGGATTTAGTTTTAAGCGTGACTACTCTGACCACGCCATCTGACCCAGGATGCAATTCGAGAACGCGCCCTAAGGTCCACTGTAAGGGGGATTTTTGCTCATCCTTTATCAACACAAGTGTGTTAACCTCAATATTTTTCGTGGACTCAGCCCACTTCGCTCGTGTTTGCAATGTATGCAGATATTCGTGGTGCCAGCGTTTCCAAAAGTCAGCGTGCATTCTCTGAATAAGCTTCCAGCGACTGAGTTGATTGATTTTCAAATGATCTAAATTGGGATCAGATAAAGTGTTCAGGGGCTCTAATGTTAAAAAATGACCCGGTGTAAGGGCATTAATATCATTAGGATCCGAGGAGACTGCAGTGAGCGGTCGAGAGTTCAACAAGGCCTCGACTTGTGCGAGAAAAGTATTGAACTCTTCATAAGTCATAATCTGTTCGCCGACCACCCTGTGCAGATGGGTCTTAATAGACTTCACTCCCGCTTCGGATAATCCATTGAAGTGAGGAGCGCCTCCAGGATTCAGATGCCAGTTTATTAATAAGGCATCCACTGAGTATTTCGAATACTCTAATAACATGTTGTTGGCACCAACAAAGTTGGTGCCTTGGTCTGAATAGACGTCCGTGACGCGACCCCTTCGGGCGACAAATCTGCGAAAGGCTGCAAGAAAAGCCTCCGCTGATAAATGTGACGCTAGCTCCAGGTGTATTGCCCGGGTAGCGCAGCACACAAATATAGCTACATAAGCCTTGGTGGTTTTGCAACCGCGATATTTACCGGACGAAATTAGAAACCAACCGGCATAATCCAGAGTTATGTGCGAAAAGCATTAGATTTGTGAAACTCTGAAAGACGGTAAATCGGCCATAATAGGGTTATATGCTTTAGGTCTTGCCCTGAAACAACGTATGCATTTTGACAAGCAATTGTGAATAGCATTTCTAGGAGACAAAATCCAGAACTGTTGAAGGATTAGATAGTGAAGGGTTTTGAACCCTGGATGTAGGTATTTACGATGGGCACCTTCTATGACGAGATCAGTAAATCTATGATATTTAGGAAGTAATAATGGATGTTTTACCTCAAAGGATAGGTGAGATCGTCTCAATCTGCCACCTACTCTCAGAAGACCCTTGTCATCTACGAAGAGGGCAAGTTTGCGATAGGGTTTAGGCAGTAGTTTATTTTTTTCAATCAATGAGAAAAGCTCTGCAAAGGACTGGCCCTGTACATGCTTCGCGAGCATTAATGAAACGACCTGAATTTCTTTTGATGTGGGGGACCCAACTATTTTGGGATTTTGTTTATTATAAAACCAACGTTTCACTAAAACAAGGATACGTTCGATTTTGACAAGAGATGAAAATCTCTGTAAAAGTTGATCAATCAAATGAGTTTCAAACGAAACGTGTAGAGCGGTTGGTTTTATTTCAAGCATGGAGTCAGGAAGAGTCTCTATGTTTATTTGGGGTTGTGTTGGCCATTCATCTGGTGATCTTGCAAGCCAAGAAGGCCCATGCCACCAAAGTGGATGGTTAAGCAATTCTGAGGCTGTGCAGCCTCGTGAATTTACGTCTGCCGGATTGTCGGCAGAAGGAACATATCTCCAAGACGTCGGAGGAATAACTTCTTGCACATGCACTACACGGTTTGCGATAAAGGTTTTTAAGCGGTGAGCTGAAGAACAGAGCCAGTATAAAGCAACTTGTGAGTCACTCCAAGCATAGATGGCGTCAAATCTCATTGATTCACCATAAGTCTCTTTCACAAAGGAGACTAAATTAGCGGCAAGACCGTTGCCGAAAGTTCCAGCCTAGGCAAGCTCAAAACTTTCACCGGTGCCACTCGACTCTTGGAGCAAACTAGAAAGGTTTTGATATCACCACTAGAATATTCTGCTCGCAAATATACGACACAGGCATAACCTACCTGTGAGGCATCTGCAAATACATGTAGTTCCATTCTAGAATAATCTTTTGGAAATATATGTCTCGGTAAATTCACGTTAGACAATAAATGGAGGTCACCTTTGAAAGAATTCCATTTATTTTTCAATTCTGACGGAGAGATTTCATCCCATTCAAGTTTAGCCAACCATAGATGCTGCATTATATGTTTAGCTAAAAAGACAACAGGCGAGACAAACCCTAGAGGGTCATAGATACGAGCTAGTTCCGAAAGAACATTGCGCTTTGTGTAAGGCTTATTGAGCGGACTGCAAGAAAAGCTGAAAGTATCTGAGGTGGGTTTCCAATGGACTCCGAGAACCTTTATGAAGTGGGGTCCGTCGTTATCAAAGCTTAGAGACATTTGAGCGTGCTCAGATGGGACTGAGGCCAATAATGCTGGGTGATTGCTTGCCCATTTGCGCAGCTCAAATCCACCAAGTTTGAGAAGTTGAATGAGTTCCCGTTGGAGAGACAGGGTCGATTTGACATCCTTCCCACCTCCTAAGGCATCGTCTACAAAAATAGTGTTTTTTAACACATGTGCTGCCTTTGGGTATTCTACCTCGTATAATGTAGCCAACTCCTGGAGAGTTCTGAGAGCCAAATAAGGACTGGAGGACACGCCAAATGCAACAGTGGTAAGACGATATTGCTGGAGGTGTTCTTTAGGGGAAAAACGCCAAAGAATGCGTTGATAATCTCTGTGATGTGGTTCGAGTAGTATTTGCCTGTAACATTGCTTAATATCACAGACAAAAACGATTGGATGCAATCGGAAAAGAAGTAAAATAGTAGAAAGATCTTTCTGAAGTTTTGGACCGGTAAGGAGTGTATCGTTGAGACTCAAACCGTTGGAGGTTTTTGAAGAGGCATCTAGCACTACTCTCAACTTAGTTGAAGCTGAATCAGGTTTACTTACACCATGATGTGGAATGAAGAAGGCCTTTGATGAAGTGTAATCGGTTTTGGGAACAGGTTCCATATGGTGAAGATCTAAATATTCTCTGATGTATTCAGAATAGGATGCATATAGGTCAGGGCATTTTAGTAAACGATTTTCGAGATAATGGAACCTACGAAGTGCCTGTGAATAGGAATCTCCCAAATCGGGTACCTTGTTTTTGAATGGAAGCGAAACTATGAATCTACCAGAGGAATATCTGCGGGTGGTTTCCTGATAGATTCTTTCGCATGCCTCTTCTTCAACCGATAATAACTCAGGTCTATGAGTCACTTGTTCTATGGTCCAAAATTTTTCTAAAAGTAGGTCAAGAGAAGCGTCTAAGGATATATGGTAATTATTTACTGATTGAGTTGTGGAAAAATCAGCCTTTCCTTGTACCACCCATCCAAAAATGGTTTCTAAGGCTACCGGCTGACCAGGTTTACCAAAAATTCGCCCTGATTTTAGAAAATATGGTACAAGCTCGGCACGTGCTAGAAGGTCAATAGGACCGGGAGTATGATAGTCATTATCAGCTAAGTGAAGCTGCTGAATGTGAGGCCATTCTGAAGGGTTGACGTGAACCCTAGGTAAATTCGAACACACCTTGGATAAAATGATAGCTTCGAATGAAAATGTGATTTCCGTTTGGTTGCAAGGTTTTATGGTACAATCAGTTATACCATGGTTTGATAAGGTAGTCATATTATTAAGACCTTCGATGGGAATAGAGACTTTTCGCCTTTTTAATCCCAATCGAGAAACACAAGATTCTGAAAAGAAATTGGCCATGCTACCTGTGTCTAGTAGGATTCTGATCGATTGATAATTGTCACAAGCATCTAGAATATCTACCCTAGCTGTAGATAAGAGCACTGTCGAGTGATTTATAAAGTGAGGACTGGTGCATCCTGACAAAAGGGGTGCTGATTGATTCAAATCAGCCTGAGGATGTGTGTGCTCCTGCTGAACGGTAGAAGCCGATTGGAAGGTACCGGGAACCGAGGGGTTCGTATTTCTTTGAATATGAATTAAAGTGTGGTGAGGATAAGAGCAAATTCGGCAGTAGGTGCTAGAAGTACAGTGTTTCAGTGCATGTGACGCACGGAGACAGTTTTGACACAAGTTGTGCTGCTTGACAAAATTAAGGCGTTGTTGAGGAGATTTTTCAAGAAAAATAGAGCAGCGGTGGAGTAGATGAGACTTTTGACAGATCTGACAGTTTGATGAATTATTTGAAGGCACGGAAGTATGAAATACTGCTGGCGGAAATGTTTTTTTGTAGCCAGAGGCTGAAGGGGTACTTCCATAAGAGCTGGGATTTTGAAAGGGTTTTTGTGTGAAATTTGAACTTTGTTTTGAGTTCAGTTGGTTGGTAAAGTTAACTGACTCCAGAGCTTTACAATGTGTTTCTAAAAATTTTATCAAATCTGTGTAAGAAGGTACATCGCAATGGCCGTGATCAACTTCAAATTTGGTACGCGTTTGATTGTCAAGTTTTTGAAGCATCATGTTAAATAGTAAAAAGTCATACCCAGCTGTGGGAAACTTTAAAACTTTAAGGCCAGCGACATTTTGTGTAAATGTATCAATCAGATTTCTAAGTTCTCTTGCCGAGGGTACTTTTATTTGTGGAGCATTGTAAATATCATTATAATAGTTAGTAGCGAGCATTCGTCTGTTATTATAACGCTTACATAATGTATCATAAGCTATTGTGTAATTAGCTTCGGTCATCGGAATGCTACGCACTAAATGCTGTAGTTCACCCTTAAGAGCGGTTACTAAATGTTGGAATTTCTCAATGTCTGCAATTGATGAATTATCATGCACAATGCAATTATACAGATCAAAAAATGTTGGCCAATTTTTTAGGTTGCCATCGAATGCGGGTACATCTAATCTCGGAATATTTGGGGGGTGACGTATTACCGTCTGAGGGACATTAGCTCTAGTGCTGCTTGAAGAAGCTGACAACACTGAGATAAGCTCATTTTTTCGAGCCTTCACCCTGTAAAAAGCTTGATCAACTTTCGCACGAATTGCATCATGGGTTCGAAAGCTTTCATCACCCTCAACCAGTGAAATAATTTGATTTTGAACTGTTTGAAATTCATCATACGTTTTATTTATATTTTCTGCGCGGGCCAAAAAATAAGACTCATTTGAGGCGTCAATTTTCAATGATACATCATAGCACTCAATAATGCTGTTAACTGAAGCAGAACGCCTTACAGAATATTTATTTATCTTTTCTGCGATCTTATCAGCCATATTGATGAATGAAGTTGAACTATTATTATTTTGCTGAGAAGCAAGCTGTTTTTATGCTGAAAAGCACGTTTGATTTTGTTGAAATGTAATTCTTATGCGAAATAATGTAGCCAAATAATAAATTGTAAAGAGGCAGACCTGTTGTCAAGTTTTATTTCCAAATACTCGCTAAGGCGCAAGTGAAATAAACAGGTTAAATTGAAATAGCTCGACTTCGCTTATCACTGGTTTTTTATACCTTGAAATTTGTTCCTGGTTGCCTACCGGAACGTGAGTGATTGCTGCTATCTCAATTTAATACATGGATGTGTCAACAAGGGTGCGCGTACGGTTCTTGTCGGAATAACGTTTCAAATAATGTTGAAGAGAACTTTTCCGTTGCGGATTTTCAACTATGGTATTTAAAAGTAAAAAAAATGCACTTGTCTCATCCGGCTCGAAAGACCAAAATATTTACTTGCAAATCTTTTGTTCTAATTTTTTAGCGGACTGTAAACTGAACTACAAAGGATTTGTTTTTCTAATAATTAAAATTGCCCCAAAACATGTGGTAACGACACTTACATGGCTGGTTCCGTGGAATCTTCTTGGAGGATCCTCCTGCTAATATCCCAGTTAATTGATATGATTGTTGCACTTCTGGAGCGCACTTGGTTAGAATTCGATATTCGAAAAAATGGAGAAACTAACACGTTTAAAATAGTTTTTCTGATTCTAGACCGACCGGCCGTGATGATCGTATTTCTGGTACTGATTTTCGCCGTAGGCAGCCCTGCAGGTAGGCAACCCATGAATCGGGACAATATCGCGCATGATTTACTAAAAGTAACCTTCGAATGTGGACGAGACAAATTACTTAATTAGTTATTGAATTCTTGAACATAAAAATAAAGAATTAATCCTGTGTGGATTGAACAATGTTTCTTGATATCATAAGCAAATCTGACAATATGTAGTTCCTAGAGTATTCCCAAAAACGACTTTTTCCGATACGCAGTAATTGTTCAAAATGTTTACCGTTAGTCTCCAAACAATAATAGACCGTCATTGCAAATCCGTTTTTCACGTTCACAAAAATTTCACGAAATATATTTTGGTATTCTATACCAATGCATTCAATTGATGCTGGTTGACTTTTCTAAACAGCAGATTTCAGATGACTCCTTAGAAAACTCTATTCAATATCGTTGAAACAAATATGAAGTGAGTTCCTAAAAACAAAATCGAAATTTTTGTTCATTTTACAAATATGTTTGCATCTGAACAAGGTCATGCACAAGTGATTGTGTTCAATTTACGAGAGTGTTTAGGGTGAATACGATGAAATAAAATGGAAATTGAGTTATTTAAAGCAGTTAAATCATTTTTTAGAAAGCCATGTTTTGGTTTGTAGGCATAACTTATAATGGTAATCAACTTTTCCCAATATTATCTTACTGAATTTTTCTGAGGAAAAATATTTTTTAACTACCCTGTATGTTTTGATTTACAACCGTTTTAATTACACCTAATATAGTTATCAAACATGCATAAACTTTCAGCTTTATTTGTATTTTGGTTATGCAATCAATAAAAAAAATTCCTATTTAAACGTCCATACTGTATACTTCTGGAAGCTAACTAACAAATCTACAGAATAGCCTGAATTAACTTCAAACTAATATCATCCAACCCTATCAAAAGTTCCGACGTAACTCTTATGAGAATCATTTCTCTAACTCCTACAATATCGAAACAGTTGGAGTGCGATCCCTCAGGGAATCTCTGGTCGACACCAGTTACTAGCGTTAAGAATTCAGCAGTTTATTTCCGCCTGTCGTATGTTGGTGTGATAAAATTCAATATTATATATCCCTATTCTGTATTCCATTCGATGTTACTTTCAATGAACTTTCTGGAAGTGCTCCTCATGACTCAAGTGAAATTATTGCTGGTTGTCGTTGTCGCGGAAAGTCACTACGGAAATCATAGATAGCTGATATTGGGGCATGTGGCTGATGTTGATTTTTTTTTTAAATATATGACTGATTAAGGAAATAAAAAATGGGACCATAGGACTATTATAAAACTGATGTTCTGCAGTTCTTTTAACTAATGAAAACGCGCGCAAAAATTTTGGTCTTTTCCTGGGCAGTAGTAGATAGTATTCCATCTTCCCTTGTTAGAGAAAGAAATGAGCTGGAAGTGAAATTTTTTCTCACAGAGCTGGTTTCGGCGATTCTGTTATTTTCTTCCATACATTTCTAGCCATGGTTGGTTGGTTGGTTAAAGGCTGACGAGCGAGATACCGGGTTCACCTTGAGGTTTCCCTTAACACTGAGACCAGCTGGGGTCTATTGAATTGGTCTGTCGTCAGTGGTTCCTAGTTAAATCGGCCTGTGTTTTTCACCAGGTCTATTTACTAGGTGTTTCGGATTCATGCCTTCTTCTAGGTTGATCTGTCCGAATATTCTGTTGCGATTGTTGAGCAGCACATCGCATTCGAAGATGATGTGATTTTCATGGAGAAATCGTTAGGGTTCCTAAATATAAGTTATACAGGCGGGACAGAGATGGGCACCAAGGAGGAGGCGTTGCCACTTTGGCAAAACGTTCTCTCTCACACTGATATTTCTATTGATGATGCTTACGGTACGGAAGCTGTGGGTATTACTTTGGAATCGGGGAACGGGTCATTTAGACTGATCTCTGCGTATAACCCTCCAAACATTCGACTACAAGATGAAGTGCTCGACTTACTTTTGATGCGGACAAATCGTCCTACCATTTTGGCAGGTGATCTTAACGCTAAGCACATATAATGGAGCCGAATTACAAATCAAAGTGGAAGGGTGCTGGAGCGTCATAGTGACAGATATGATTACCAAGTAGTTGCTTCAGATGAGCCGACGCATTTTGGCAATTTCAGACCTGACGTACTTGATATTGTGTTGGTTAGAAATGTCACTTGGGCCTGGGACATTACCGTTCTGTCAGAGCTGGACTCGGATCACAATCCGGTTATTTTCGTCATGGGAGGTGATCCGCCGCCCAGGAAAATCGTATGCGCACAAGAGTAAACTGGGAGAGATTCCGTACTCTCCTCGAGAATGCATATTGTGCACCTGAGTGGATTCAATCCCCACTAGTGTTGGAGGAGGTTGAACACTACGAGCTCACCATAAAAAGCGCGTTAGAGAATTCCTGCTTCAGGGAACAGGCACCGACACATAACAATGAATTCCCCATAAGAATTAAAAATTTAATACGTGATAGAAATAGTGCTAGAAGAGCATATCATAGGAGTCTTTTTCCTGGTGACAGAATTCAAATTCAAATTCAATTTATTCATATATCCATAAAATACAGGCACTTTTATAATAAGTGATGTGGAAAAACAAGATGACTATGTTGGATTCACCTAAGCTCGGGAGAGCTTGTGTTGTGTATCCAACATAATCAGTTACATTTAGATGCCTAAAAAATTAATTTATACTGTTATTATTTTTTAAAATTATTTTCTATCATTTTGTCTTTTGAAGATTTTTTTTGTTTTTTTTTTGTTATACGTATATACAGGGATGATGGAGTTTGTTGAGTGAATGCAAGGAGGTTTAAAATATTGTTGAAAACATATTCATATTCGAAAGCATAAGTGTTTCATATTAAGTATACACTAAAGTATACACTTGAGTGAATTTGGAAGCATATTGAATAATTTAGGGCCATAAAAAAATATTGTATTATGAGTGTGAGTTTTTCTAAAAATCGGTAGAGTCGCTGGTTGATGTTTGGTGAATCTAGTGGTCTTTGTGTGATAATCGTTCCTATTCGCTTTTTCTCTAAAGGTCCACACCAAAGCATTGAAAACAAAGATATTTCTAATATTGAAGAGTTTAACGGTATCATATAAAGAGTTAGTGGAAAAACGTATATCCTTTTTAAATGAAATTTTTAGTATGGTGTTCTTTGTTGTTTGTACATTTCTTATAACCGAATTGTTTGTTCCCCCCCACCCATGCAACGATACAATATCTGATAATACTTTCAGCTAATGAAAAATATATGGTTTTGAGCAGTTTCTTGGTAAGTATATCCCTAATTTTGTAAAATGTATGAATTAATTGTCTCATTCTTTTGATGACGTGATTTGTATGATCTTTCCATCTCAAGTGCTGGTCCAATATAACACCAAGATATTTCAAGGTTCTTGTTTTTTCAATAATAGGACAATTGCAGTTCACATGGGGTTGGAAACAGTTTTCTTTGTAGATTCGAAGATTGTGCATTTGTGGTTGATCAGGTGCCAATAGTGAAAAAGTTATGTAATTAGTTTTATTTATATTCAGACTGAGGAGATTGTAATTCAACCAAAAATGAATTTTACTCAGATATAATATGTCCCTGCATATCATTGATAAGAAACATATTATTTATGTAAATAAGGAACATTATAGGTCCCAAGACTGTCCCTTGTGGGACACCTATTTTAACTTTTTTAAGGTCACTGTACACATCATCAATTTTAACTTGTTGATACCGATTTAATAAGTAATTTCTCATGATTTCTAGAGCTGGACCTCTAACACCTACATCGTACAGTTTTTTTAATAGTACATCATGTGACACAGTATCGAAAGCTTTAGCTAGGTCAAGAAATACTGCAAGATATTTATCTGATTTATCTAAATTAATGTTCAGGTCTTCAAGTAATTGAAGAACCGCATCCTCTGTGCATTTATTTTTTTGGAATCCATACTGATTTTTAGATATAACACTATGTTTTTTTTTAAAGTCCATTAACCTATCTTTGAGGCATTGCTCAAAGATTTTGGCGAAATTACTTATCACCGATATAGGTCTGTAACTATTCAGTAGTTTAAGGTTTCCTGTTTTGTGAACGGGAGTTACGATACTTTGTTTCCATTGCCTTGGTAATATTCCTTTTTAGAAAGTTAAATTGATAATATGTGTTAATGGTTGACTTATATGAAGACGACAATTTTTAATGACCGTCGATGTTATTCTGTCCGGACCAGGAGAGCAATTGTTTTTAACTTGGAGAATCTGGTCGAATCGTTTAAATAGGGAGGTAAGAAACGCTATTGTAAATTATAGAAACGAAAAATTTGGAGAAACTTTGGAAAATATTGAATATTCGAAACAACTTTGGAAAATTGCTAAGAATATTAAAGTCAAACGTCAAGAACTACCCCCTATTCATGATGGTGAGTTTGGAGTGGTTTATGATGCCGAGTCTAAAGCACGTGTCTTAGCGAGTGCAATGGAACAGCAATTTAGACTAAATGTAGATCCAAATGATGATGTGGATAGAGACGTTTTGTTGGAGGGTCGGGTTCGTCAAGCTCTCGGAATGCCTGACCATGTTGTCATTCATCCGGCTACGATGGACGAGCTTAAGGCAAACATAAAGGGATTATATCCTAAAAAAGCTCCTGGTTGCGATGGAATTTCTACTTATACAATTAAAAAATTTCCTGAAAACCAGGTACAGTCACTTTTAAATATAATCAATAACTCGTTGAGCCTTAGGTGGAGGCATGCCATGGAGGTCATGATTCCAAAATCATCGTCCCATCAGTCTGCTTTGCAGTTCGGCTAAACTTGCTGAAAAAGTTGTATTGCAAAGACTCACGGAAGAAGTAGAAGATAAAAATGTCCTTCCAGATGAGCAATTCGGATTTCGTAGAATTGCAAGCGTTGAGACTTTTTGAAGACTCGATTTCGGCCCTAAATTCTGGTGCATGCGCCAACATTTTATTATTAGATATATCCAAAGCTTTTGATAGAGTCTGGCATGAAGACCTCTTGCAAAAGCTTTGTGATTTCCAAATCTCTCTTGGCTTGATAAAATGGTTGAAATCTTTTTTTATCTGGAAGGACTTTTCAAGTAAAAGTCGAAAATACCGTCTCTGACAGGAGAACAATTGAGGCTGGGGTTCCACAGGGAGCAGTATTGTCACATTTGCTATATATATAGGGAGCTTTCATCAGATTCTAAATTCCTCAGTAAACCTTTTCGAGTAGAAGCGAGAGTGCAGTGTTTTCACCGGTTTTTCCCGGGCTGTACTTTAATTCAACTTCATGTCACTGTCAAATTAACCAAATGTGAATGTTAAAAATATTTGAGTTGTAAGAGTAAGGGCACTTATGTTGCCAATTCAAAAATGTATATGAGAAGATCCAAATATAAGATGATGTGAGAGGCTGCTTCCTCCTCGTCACCACAGAGTCAACAGTCCATGGTTTCTCTATTTATTCCAATGGTGTGCAGGTATTTTCTAAGGCCGCAGTGTCCGGTTAGTAAGCCGGTGATCGTGGGTATCTTAGATCTGTTAAGGTTGAGTGTGTCAGCTATCAGTGTTCAGCTCAGGTGCCTCACCATTGCTGTGCTGTGTCGATGCCCTTCGATTTGGTCGTGTTTGGTGTTTTGATTTCTTTCACTCATTGATTAGGTTTCCGCATCGGGTTTTGCTAATTCCAAACGCTGGTTCTGGACCTGTGAATGGTGATTCAGGTGCTTTCACTTCAAGTTGGTCTGCTTTTTCATTGTGTAACCTTGTTGCGTTTTGACAGTTCATTGAGGCTCTGAAGACTTGCTTTGACTTTATCTGTATTGAGTTCAGTGCCTTCATAGTGTTCTGGCTGTCAGATAGAATGTAGATGTGTTTTCTTTCATACCCATGGTCTAGATTAATCTGTATGCATGTCCTTGTGGCATATGTCTCTGTTTGGAATACTGTGGTGTTGTTGCCAAGTGGGACTATTACGTTTCTTTTTGGCCTCACCCCGTATATTCCTGCTCCTGTTCCTTCATCTGCTTTTGAACCATCTGTGTACCAGATAATGTTTCCAGATGATAGTGATTCTATTCGTTTTCTAGCCATAGAGAAATATGCTTTCTTCTAAACAAACAGCATAGTCATCTGCGCCTGCTCGACTTCAAGTGTATTTCATCGGATAGTATTTTAGAAAGCTGTAGCATAGAGTCAGACTTGCTGATTTGACCAGATATGGTGACATGAGAGTTAAAAACTCGAATCAAATGAAAATTTAAAATCACTTGCGACTTGACGAATAATTCATGGCCATTTTCTGATCTGTATAGTACCAAAATACTGTCAGATTCTACGGTAGTGATGAGAAATGCGTCAGCTGATTATGAAAATACTCAACAAACCTTTCTGTAAATAATCAGGATTATATTTCAGTCGCAAATTTTTTTTTCGTGATTGTGCGCGAAAACAATCGTCAGTCAGCTTGGTGAGGATGGAAAGGTTTTCAGCCATTATAGAAGGTTTGTAATAACTCAAAATAATCAAAATCCATTCAGGACATGCTGACAATTTTATCACCTATAGTTTTTCATCAAGAAAATATAAAAATAGCCGCCATATACTTGTTCCAGGTCAGGTTGGAGTCCACGATTACTTCAAGATATTTGACTTCCCACCCCATCTGTATGTCCTTCCCACGAAGTCGTACAGGTTCCAAGCCTTGTGTTTCATCTTTTTATCTTTGTGTGAATGCTACTACGGTTGCCTTGTTAGGGTTGGCGTTCAGCCCCTCTGGCCACCCTGGCTACTACAGTAATGTGTATCAACCTCCGAACAATAAAATATATAGAGGTGCCATTTCTATATAAACAACACACGTTGTTATGAAAGCTGCATATCACTATCCTTTGTAAAGCGGGAAGAAATGTCACAAAATCATCTCCACAACTTTAATTTGACAACATCAAACTAATGGGGGGGTACATGTTTCGGATTCAGCAAGAATCTATCTTCAGCCTTATACAAGTTCTACAACAAATATGAAAGGGCTACCTATATGTAGTTACTACAGTACAAGAGTTACTTACATGGAGAGGAAAATTTCCTTTTAATGTAATCATAACAAACAAAAAGTTAAATGGGGGTACTATGTCCAATGCCCTAGAATTGAGAGAGAAAGATAGTAATTGTGATTATGATCTGTGTAACAACTTACCAAACGGCATGATAATAAATTTGACAAAAATATATAAAATTATGTGAAAATATTTACTACATGGTCCGCCGACTCATGTCTGGAATGAGCGTTAGGGCAATTTGCCCTTCCAACACCAAATTATTAAAGGATTAATTATTATTTTGAAACTACAATGTGTTTTTGGGAAACAAATCTGAGGTTAAAGTGACAGATGAAAGCGTACTTGTCAGCTGTCAAGTCAACTTCATAGATCAGAACAATTTTCAGGGGACAGGACACAATACATATTTACGTGTTCTATGGTGAGTTGGGGCGTGGGCAACCAAGATAAACCGAACGTTCAGCGCAATGAAGACAAACCAAATGGGAATATTAAAAGTTCAAGGAATTGAAGAATTTTATTCAGTCAAAATTCACCTGTTCATTCAAAGAGTTGTCCTTACCGTCTTTCAAAGAACGATTTATCTCAAAAATTTCAAGTACCTTTTTGACAGGTATGTAAAATTTCAAGGTCCTGATTAATGTTAAAATGGTGGTTAGAATTTAAAATGTGATTGGCAAAAGAACTTTTTGTGTTGTAAACATCAAGTTTCTAGACTTGTCAATGATTTTTATATGTTCCAGTACCCTTGTTTGTATCCTGCGACCGCTCTGGTCAATGTATTGTGAGCTACAATCGGGATGGGAGCAAGAAATTTTATAGACACCCGATTTTTGTATGACGGGGATCTTATCTTTCGTGTTTATTAGTTTACCACCTAAGTTGTCTGTGGTAACGAAGGAGATATTGATGTTGTCATTGTAGGGGCAAAAGATATTTTTTATGTCATAGGATACCTTCCCAAGGAATGGAAGAGAAGAAAAACTTTTTTTATGATTGTTCAATGGTAGTAAACTATTGTTAACTGATTTGAATAAATGTTTTTTATAAATTTTGTTAATGATATTGAGAGGATAGTTATTGTTTTTTTGCAATTTGTTTAATTACCCTATTTTTGTGATAGTTTGTGGGTGAGGGGTAACCTCCGAGTTCGGAAGGGGAGACTTGTTATTGTTATGATATTCGGATGTAAGATTGGAACCAGTGGCGGCGTGCTGATAAATTTTTTTCATGTTATATTTTTATCTCTAGACGACAACATGCCTGGTTGGAAAGCACGTGTGTTGTCAAGATATCAATCAAAAATACTATATTGTGCGAAAAATTAGATTCTTGCTGACAAAGCATAGAATAAGATCTTAAATACTGAAAAAATAAATCAAAGTGCTGAAGTAAAAAAGTAAATATATTCAAATTGTTGAATCACATCAGTAAACCTTATACTATACAGTAGATATATACAGTGCGGCTTTTTTTAGTCCCCCCCCTCCTGTTAACTTTTGAACGGTTCGACGTACTACCATGAATAAAAAACCGTTTGGAGGGTTTCACCGATACTACTTTTTGAAATAAAAAACATGGTGATTGCTCGACAGGGGAAGCGGGGGGGCACATCAATTCAAAATTTTTAAATGGCATGGGGGGTCGAGTTTCACATCGTTGAAAAGAAAATTCAATTCTCTTTACAACCATCTAAATATTTTTGAATTTGTTTGAGGAATTTTTCCAAATTTCGATTTTTATGCCTATCAAAATTTTCTATTTGATGTGGCCCCAGCGCCATCTGTAGAGTAATTGCAATATTTCTTCTCTCAAAAAATGGTATCCTTCGCAATATTTTTGGTTTCATTATTCCACAACAAACCGTTCAAATTTATCAAGGTATGACTAGTTTTCAGATCCGCATTTATATTTGATATTTCGAATTTGAATTGCAAAAAAAATATTAACGAAATTCAAAAAAAATTAGATGGTTGTAAAGAGAATTGAATTCTGTTTTCAACGATGTGACACTCGACCCCCCATGCCATTTAAATATTTTGAATTGATGTGCTCCCCCGCGCCCCCTGTCAAGCAATCACCATATTTTTTGTTTCAAAAAGTTGTATCGGTGAAACCCTCCAAACGGTTCTTTATTCATGTTTGTTCGTCGAACTGTTCAAAAGTTAACAGCCCCCTCCCCTGTTGACTTAAAAAAAGCCGCACTGTATATATGCTATACATGCATTATAATACTTATAAGAATTTACACATTAACTATAATAATATACATAAGAATTTACACATAAACTAAAATACACATAACAGATTACATTCAATTTATGTTGAAAGTGTATCGTTAAAATACTCATCCAAAGTGTAGAAAAAGCCTTACTAGCTCTTCAACTCTTTTTCTTGTTTTTTTCTGAATTTAGATTATTGGTATCCTGAGGCAGATAATCAAAAAGTGTTTTACAGTTGTCAAAAATAATGTCTCTACTTATGTAGACTTAGGCTCAGGGAGCGATCGATATTACAAGTCTGCCTGGTAGGAAAACGAGAATTTCTCACCGGTGTGACAGCAGCCACGAATTTCTATCCACGAGTTTACCGGATTGTACCGCGTCGATGAAGTCGTGGCCAGCTGATATCGATAACATCACATCACAGGTAAAAACGAGGCTCGGCCACGAATTCGTGGCTACCAAATTGTGCCGGCCATGGATTTTACTTCATGAGAAACTGGTTCAATATTGTCTCGCTTATTTTCGAATGTCACTGTGAATGCATATCATTCAAAGATTCAGAATCGTTAAGGTAGATGTGAATGAAAAACATAATCCGGATATTTTCATCCATTACTTTGAGGTTAGTGAAATAGGAGACCTACACCCTCAGAAATTAAGCGGGAAAGTATTAAACTACGCGAATTATTATTTCGAAAAGTATGTCAGATCTGAAATATAAACCGAAATGCTTATTTTGAAAAATCATACGAAGTTTGGAGTGGCAGTGAATAAGACCTTTTACACAAAATATTTTGCCAGGCAAGATTTTACCTCACACGGCCCCTGAAAAATCATACAAAACTTACCGCACATTTTCCTGAAAATTTTTTGTGCTGAAAGTATTCTTACGTCCATTTTTTCATGTTCCATTTGAACTCCAGATTAACTAATAATTTGGAATGTGATCCTTCAAACGTCATTTGAAGAATGTCGTTTACCATCTAAACTATTAGTTAGTTATCTGGAGTTTAACTGAAACCTGAGAAACTGGCCCTTAGAGGAGCAGTAAATGAGACCTGATTCACGAAATATTTTGCCGGGCAGGATTTTAGCTCATATGGACCTTTCAAAATGTGCCAAAAAACGAGGAAACGCTAACCGCGGATTTTTCTGCGAATTTTTTGGGCTGGAAGGATTTTTAGAGTAGCAGTGAATAAATAATACCTAATTCACGGAATATTTTGCAGTGCCGAATTTAATCTCATACGGCCCTTTGAAAATGTGAAAAAAACGACTAAATACCAACTTTGAAAAATCTTACGGAGCTAACCGATGATTTTTCTGCGAACTTTATGAGCTGGAAGAATTTTCAGAGTAGCAGTGAATAATACCTAATTCGCGGAATATTTTGCTGTGCCGAATTTTACCTAATACCCCTTTCAAAATGTGAAAAAAACGACAAAATGCTAACTTTGAAAAATCATACGAAGCTAAACGCGGATTTTTCTGCGAAGTTTTTGGGCCGGAAGTATTTTTAGAATCGCAGTGGATAATACCTAGTTCACGGAATATTTTGCGGTGCCGGATTTTACCTCATACGGCCCTTTCAAAATGTGAGAAAAAAACGACAAAATGCTAACTTTGAAAAATCATATGAAGCTAACCGCGAATTTTTCTGCAAATTTTTCGGGCTGGAAGGATTTTTAGAGTAGCAGTGAATAATACCTAATTCACGGAATATTTTGTCGTGCCGAATTTTACCTCAAACGGCCCTTTCAGAATGTGAAAAAAACGACAAAATGCTAACTTTGAAAAATCATACGAAGTTAACCGCGGATTTTTCTGCGAATATTTTGGGCCGGAAGTATTTTTAAAGTAACAGTGAATAATACCTGATTCACGGAATATTTTGCGATGCCGGATTTCACCTCATACGGCCCTTTCAGAATGTGAAAAGAAAAAACGACAAAATGCTAACTTTCAAAAACTATTCATGATGGTGAGTTTGGAGTGGTTTATGATGCCGAGTCTAAAGCACGTGTCTTAGCGAGTGCAATGGAACAGCAATTTAGACTAAATGTAGATCCAAATGACGATGTGGATAGAGACGTTTTGTTGGAGGGTCGGGTTCGTCAAGCTCTCGGAATGCCTGACCATGTTGTCATTCATCCGGCTACGATGGACGAGCTTAAGGCAAACATAAAGGGATTATATCCTAAAAAACCTCCTGGTTGCGATGGAATTTCTACTTATACAATTAAAAAATTTCCTGAAAACCAGGTACTTTTAAATATAATCAATAACTCGTTGAGCCTTAGGTGGAGGCATGCCATGGAGGTCATGATTCCAAAATCATCGTCCCATCAGTCTGCTTTGCAGTTCGGCTGAACTTGCTGAAAAAGTTGTATTGCAAAGACTCACGGAAGAAGTAGAAGATAGAAATGTCCTTCCAGATGAGCAATTCGGATTTCGTAGAATTGCAAGCGTTGAGACTTGTTGAAGACTCGATTTCGGCCCTAAATTCTGGTGCATGCGCAAACATTTTATTATTAGATATATCCAAAGCTTTTGATAGAGTCTGGCATGAAGACCTCTTGCAAAAGCTTTGTGATTTCCAAATCTCTCTTGGCTTGATAAAATGGTTGAAATCTTTTTTTATCTGGAAGGACTTTTCAAGTAAAAGTCGAAAATACCGTCTCTGACAGGAGAACAATTGAGGCTGGGGTTCCACAGGGAGCAGTATTGTCACATTTGCTATATATATAGGGAGCTTTCATCAGATTCTAAATTCCTCAGTAAACCTTTTCGAGTAGAAGCGAGAGTGCAGTGTTTTCACCGGTTTTTCCCGGGCTGTACTTTAATTCAACTTCATGTCACTGTCAAATTAACCAAATGTGAATGTTAAAAATATTTGAGTTGTAAGAGTAAGGGCACTTATGTTGCCAATTCAAAAATGTATATGAGAAGATCCAAATATAAGATGATGTGAGAGGCTGCTTCCTCCTCGTCACCACAGAGTCAACAGTCCATGGTTTCTCTATTTATTCCAATGGTGTGCAGGTATTTTCTAAGGCCGCAGTGTCCGGTTAGTAAGCCGGTGATCGTGCGTATCTTAGATCTGTTAAGGTTGAGTGTGTCAGCTATCAGTGTTTAGCTCAGGTGCCTCACCATTGCTGTGCTGTGTCGATGCCCTTCGATTTGGTCCCAATATGTTTGGTGTTTTGATTTCTTTCACTCATTGATTAGGTTTCCGCATCGGGTTTTGCTAATTCCAAACGCTGGTTCTGGACCTGTGAATGGTGATTCAGGTGCTTTCACTTCAAGTTGGTCTGCTTTTTCATTATGTAACCTTGTTGCGTTTTGACAGTTCATTGAGGCTCTGAAGACTTGCTTTGACTTTATCTGTATTGAGTTCAGTGCCTTCATAGTGTTCTGGCTGTCAGATAGAATGTAGATGTGTTTTCTTTCATACCCATGGTCTAGATTCATCTGTATGCATGTCCTTATGGCGTGTGTCTCAGCTTGGAATACTGTGGAGTTGTTGCCAAGTGGGACTATTACGTTTCTTTTTGGCCTCACCCCGTATATTCCTGCTCCTGTTCCTTCATCTGCTTTTGAACCATCTGTGTACCAGATAATGTTTCCAGATGATAGTGATTCTATTCGTTTTCTAGCCATAGAGAAATATGTTTTCTTCTAAACAAACAGCATAGTCATCTGCGCCTGCTCGACTTCAAGTGTATTTCATCGGATAGTATTTTAGAAAGCTGTAGCATAGAGTCAGACTTGCTGATTTGACCAGATATGGTGACATGAGAGTTAAAAACTCGAATCAAATGAAAATTTAAAATCACTTGCGACTTGACGAATAATTCATGGCCATTTTCTGATCTGTATAGTACCAAAATACTGTCAGATTCTACGGTAGTGATGAGAAATGCGTCAGCTGATTATGAAAATACTCAACAAACCTTTCTGTAAATAATCAGGATTATATTTCAGTGGCAAATTTTTTTTTCGTGATTGTGCGCGAAAACAATCGTCAGTCAGCTTGGTGAGGATGGAAAGGTTTTCAGCCATTATAGAAGGTTTGTAATAACTCAAAATAATCAAAATCCATTCAGGACATGCTGACAATTTTATCACCTATAGTTTTTCATCAAGAAAATATAAAAATAGCCGCCATATACTTGTTCCAGGTCAGGTTGGAGTCCACGATTACTTCAAGATATTTGACTTCCCACCCCATCTGTATGTCCTTCCCACGAAGTCGTACAGGTTCCAAGCCTTGTGTTTCATCTTTTTATCTTTGTGTGAATGCTACTACGGTTGCCTTGTTAGGGTTGGCGTTCAGCCCCTCTGGCCACCCTGGCTACTACAGTAATGTGTATCAACCTCCGAACAATAAAATATATAGAGGTGCCATTTCTATATAAACAACACACGTTGTTATGAAAGCTGCATATCACTATCCTTTGTAAAGCGGGAAGAAATGTCACAAAATCATCTCCACAACTTTAATTTGACAACATCAAACTAATGGGGGGGTACATGTTTCGGATTCAGCAAGAATCCATCTTCAGCCTTATACAAGTTCTACAACAAATATGAAAGGGCTACCTATATGTAGTTACTACAGAACAAGAGTTACTTACATGGAGAGGAAAAATTCCTTTTAATGTAATCATAACAAACAAAAAGTTAAATGGGGGTACCATGTCCAATGCCCTAGAATTGAGAGAGAAAGATAGTAATTGTGATTATGATCTGTGTAACAACTTACCAAACGGCATGATAATAAATTTGACAAAAATATATAAAATTATGTGAAAATATTTACTAAATGGTCCGCCGACTCATGTCTGGAATGAGCGTTAGGGCAATTTGCCCTTCCAACACCAAATTATTAAAGGATTAATTATTATTTTGAAACTACAATGTATTTTTGGGAAACAAATCTGAGGTTAAAGTGACAGATGAAAGCGAACTTGTCAGCTGTCAAGTCAACTTCATAGATCAGAACAATTTTCAGGGGACAGGACACAATACATATTTACGTGTTCTATGGTGAGTTGGGGAGTGGGCAACCAAGATAAACCGAACGTTCAGCGCAATGAAGACAAACCAAATGGGAATATTGAAAGTTCAAGGAATTGAAGAATTTTATTCAGTCAAAATTCACCTGTTCATTCAAAGAGTTGTCCATACCGTCTTTCAAAGAACGATTTATCTCAAAAATTTCAAGTACCTTTTTGACAGGTATGTAAAATTTCAAGGTCCTGATTAATGTCAAAATGGTGGTTAGAATTTAAAATGTGATTGGCAAAAGAACTTTTTGTGTTGTAAACATCAAGTTTCTAGACTTGTCAATGATTTTTATATGTTCCAGTACCCTTGTTTGTATCCTGCGACCGCTCTGGCCAATGTATTGTGAGCTACAATCGGGATGGAAGCAAGAAATTTTATAGATACCCGATTTTTGTATGACGGGGATCTTATCTTTCGTGTTTATTAGTTTACCACCTAAGTTGTCTGTGGTAACGAAGGAGATATTGATGTTGTCATTGTAGGGGCAAAAGATATTTTTTATGTCATAGGATACCTTCCCAAGGAATGGAATAGAAGAAAAACTTTTTTTATGATTTTTCAATGGTAGTAAACTATTGTTAACTGATTTGAATAAATGTTTTTTATAAATTTTGTTAATGATATTGAGAGGATAGTTATTGTTTTTTTGCAATTTGTTTAATTACCCTATTTTTGTGATAGTTTGTGGGTGAGGGGTAACCTCCGAGTTCGGAAGGGGAGACTTGTTATTGTTATGATATTCGGATGTAAGATTAGAACCAGTGGCGGCGTGCTGATAAATTTTTTTCATGTTATGTTTTTATCTCTAGACGACAACATGCCTGGTTGGAAAGCACGTGTGTTGTCAAGATATCAATCAAAAATACTATATTGTGCGAAAAATTAGATTCTTGCTGACAAAGCATAGAATAAGATCTTAAATACTGAAAAAATAAATTAAAGTGCTGAAGTAAAAAAGTAAATATATTCAAATTGTTGAATCACATCAGTAAACCTTATACTATACAGTAGATATATACAGTGCGGCTTTTTTTAGTCCCCCCCCTCCTGTTAACTTTTGAACGGTTCGACGTACAACCATGAATAAAAAACCGTTTGGAGGGTTTCACCGATACTACTTTTTGAAATAAAAAACATGGTGATTGCTCGACAGGGGAAGCGGGGGAGCACATCAATTCAAAATTTTTAAATGGCATGGGGGGTCGAGTTTCACATCGTTGAAAAGAGAATTCAATTCTCTTTACAACCATCTAAATATTTTTGAATTTGTTTGAGGAATTTTTCCAAATTTCGATTTTTATGCCTATCGAAATTTTCTATTTGATGTGGCCCCAGCGCCATCTGTAGAGTAATTGCAATATTTCTTCTCTCAAAAAATGGTATTCTTCGCAATATTTTTGGTTTCATTATTCCACAACAAACCGTTCAAATTTATCAAGGTATGACTAGTTTTCAGATCCGCATTTATATTTGATATTTCGAATTTGAATTGCAAAAAAAATATTAACGAAATTCAAAAAAAATTAGATGGTTGTAAAGAGAATTGAATTCTGTTTTCAACGATGTGACACTCGACCCCCCATGCCATTTAAATATTTTGAATTGATGTGCTCCCCCGCGCCCCCTGTCAAGCAATCACCATATTTTTTGTTTCAAAAAGTTGTATCGGTGAAACCCTCCAAACGGTTCTTTATTCATGTTTGTTCGTCGAACTGTTCAAAAGTTAACAGCCCCCTCCCCTGTTGACTTAAAAAAAGCCGCACTGTATATATGCTATACATGCATTATAATACTTATAAGAATTTACACATAAACTATAATAATATACATAAGAATTTACACATAAACTAAAATACACATAACAGATTACATTCAATTTATGTTGAAAGTGTATCTTTAAAATACTCATCCAAAGTGTAGAAAAAGCCTTACTAGCTCTTCAACTCTTTTTCTTGTTTTTTTCTGAATTTAGATTATTGGTATCCTGAGGCAGATAATCAAAAAGTGTTTTACAGTTGTCAAAAATAATGTCTCTACTTATGTAGACTTAGGCTCAGGGAGCGATCGATATTACAAGTCTGCCTGGTAGGAAAACGAGAATTTCTCACCGGTGTGACAGCAGCCACGAATTTCTATCCACGAGTTTACCGGATTGTACCGCGTCGATGAAGTCGTGGCCAGCTGATATCGATAACATCACATCACAGGTAAAAACGAGGCTCGGCCACGAATTCGTGGCTACCAAATTGTGCCGGCCATGGATTTTACTTCATGAGAAACTGGTTCAATATTGTCTCGCTTATTTTCGAATGTCACTGTGAATGCATATCATTCAAAGATTCAGAATCGTTAAGGTAGATGTGAATGAAAAACATAATCCGGATATTTTCATCCATTACTTTGAGGTTAGTGAAATAGGAGACCTACACCCTCAGAAATTAAGCGGGAAAGTATTAAACTACGCGAATTATTATTTCGAAAAGTATGTCAGATCTGAAATATAAACCGAAATGCTTATTTTGAAAAATCATACGAAGTTTGGAGTGGCAGTGAATAAGACCTTTTACACAAAATATTTTGCCAGGCAAGATTTTACCTCACACGGCCCCTGAAAAATCACACAAAACTTACCGCACATTTTCCTGAAAATTTTTTGTGCTGAAAGTATTCTTACGTCCATTTTTTCATGTTCCATTTGAACTCCAGATTAACTAATAATTTGGAATGTGATCCTTCAAACGTCATTTGAAGAATGTCGTTTACCATCTAAACTATTAGTTAGTTATCTGGAGTTTAACTGAAACCTGAGAAACTGGCCCTTAGAGGAGCAGTAAATGAGACCTGATTCACGAAATATTTTGCCGGGCAGGATTTTAGCTCATATGGACCTTTCAAAATGTGCCAAAAAACGAGGAAACGCTAACCGCGGATTTTTCTGCGAATTTTTTGGGCTGGAAGGATTTTTAGAGTAGCAGTGAATAAATAATACCTAATTCACGGAATATTTTGCAGTGCCGAATTTAATCTCATACGGCCCTTTGAAAATGTGAAAAAAACGACTAAATACCAACTTTGAAAAATCTTACGGAGCTAACCGATGATTTTTCTGCGAACTTTATGAGCTGGAAGAATTTTCAGAGTAGCAGTGAATAATACCTAATTCGCGGAATATTTTGCTGTGCCGAATTTTACCTAATACCCCTTTCAAAATGTGAAAAAAACGACAAAATGCTAACTTTGAAAAATCATACGAAGCTAAACGCGGATTTTTCTGCGAAGTTTTTGGGCCGGAAGTATTTTTAGAATCGCAGTGGATAATACCTAGTTCACGGAATATTTTGCGGTGCCGGATTTTACCTCATACGGCCCTTTCAAAATGTGAGAAAAAAACGACAAAATGCTAACTTTGAAAAATCATATGAAGCTAACCGCGAATTTTTCTGCAAATTTTTCGGGCTGGAAGGATTTTTAGAGTAGCAGTGAATAATACCTAATTCACGGAATATTTTGTCGTGCCGAATTTTACCTCAAACGGCCCTTTCAGAATGTGAAAAAAACGACAAAATGCTAACTTTGAAAAATCATACGAAGTTAACAGCGGATTTTTCTGCGAATATTTTGGGCCGGAAGTATTTTTAAAGTAACAGTGAATAATACCTGATTCACGGAATATTTTGCGATGCCGGATTTCACCTCATACGGCCCTTTCAGAATGTGAAAAGAAAAAACGACAAAATGCTAACTTTCAAAAATTATTCGAAGCTAACCGCGGATTTTTCTTCGAATTTTTTGGGCCGGAAGTATTTTTAGAGTAGTAGTGAATAATACCTTATTCACGGAATATTTTGCGATGCCGGATTTTACCTCATACGGCCCTTTCAGAATGTGAAAAGAAAAAACGACAAAATGCTAACTTTCAAAAATTATTCGAAGCTAACCGCGGATTTTTCTGCGAATTTTTTGGGCCGGAAGTATTTTTAGAGTAGTAGTGAATAATATCTGATTCACGGAATATTTTGCCGTGCCGGATTTTACCTCATACGGCCCTTTCAAAATGTGAAAAAAACAACAAAATCCTAACTTCAAAAAAATCATATGAAGCTAACCGCAGACTTTTCTGTGAATTTTTCGGGCAGGAAGGATTCTTAGAGAGGCACTGAATGAGACGTGATGCACAAAATATTTTTCCGGGAAGGATTTTACGTCGTACGGCCCTTTCAAAAAGTGAAAAAAACGACGAAATGCTATCCTTGAAAAATCATACGAAGCTAACCGCGGATTTTTCTGCGAATTTTTTGGGCTTGAAGGATTTTCAGAGTGGCAAAGGAATAATACCTGATTCATGGACTATTTTGCCGTGCCAGATTATACCTCATACGGCCCCTTTCAAATTGTGAAAACAAAAATCGACAAAATGCTAACTTTGAAAAATCGTACGAAGCTAACCAAGGATATTTCTGCGAATTTTTTGGTCTGAAAGAATTCCGGGAGAGGCAGTCAATAAGACCTAATGCACGAAATATTTTTCCGGGAAGGATTTTACGAGGCTCTTTCAAAATGTGAAAAAAACGACGAAATGCAAACTTCAAAAAATCATACGAAGCTAACCGCGGATTTTCCTGTATATTTTCGGGTTGGAAGGATTCTTAGAGAGGCACTGAATGAGATGTAATGCACAGAATATTTTGCCGGGCAGGATTTTACGTCGTACAGCCCTTTCAAAATGTAAAAAAAAACGACGAAATGCTAACTTCAAAAAATCATACGAAGCTAACCGCAGACTTTTCTGTGAATTTTTCGGGCTAGAAGGATTCCTAGAGAGAAACAGAATGATATGTGATGCACAAAATATTTTGCCGGGCAGGATTTTACGTCGTACGGCCCTTTCAAAATGTGAAAAAAACGACAAAATGCAATCTTTGAAAAATCATACGAAGCTAACCGCGGATTTCTCTGTAAATTTTTCGGGCAGAAAGAATTCCGAGAGAGGCAGTTGATGAGACCTAATGCACGAAATATTTCCGGGCAGGATTTTACGAGGCCCTTTCAAAATGTGAAAAAAACGACGAAATGCTAACTTCAAAAATCATACGAAGCTAACAGCGGATTTTTCTTTGAATGGGGCTGGAAGGATTCTTGGAGAGGCACTGATGAGACATAATGCACAAAGTATTTTTCCCGGTAGGATTTTACGTCGTACGGCCCTTTCAAGATACAGAGTGTCAAAGTTTTATTCTTATATTTGTTTTTTGTGAATTAATTCCAAAATTTTGTGATATTCGAGTAAAGTTTTGTGTCTGAGATGATTTTTTAATGAAAAAACCATATTTTATGTCAATTGTGAAATAACTAATTTCTAATTGATTTTATTTGAAATTTAAAAATCTTGTCATTCAAAATCACTTTCATCGATTATTTCAAATCTCAATAACTAGAAAACAGTTGATCGCATTGACCTCTACTAGGAATATATTTTTTACACAAACTAAATAATAAATATTCCCAGTTACCAAACTTTACCCAAATATCAAAATTATTTTGAAATTATTCACAAATAATAAAAACATGAATTCAACTTTGACACTCTGTATCTCAGAAACGAATAACTTTCGGACATATGTTTAGAGCAACTTTTCTTTCCATTTTGATGTCAGCAACACGCTCCTAAATTTTCTACACGTATTTAAGAAACACCCTGTACAAAACCGAATCCTGGTCAAACATTGGTATTTCAAATTTCCTTTTATAGACCGAAGACATATCACTACTATAATCAGAAATGAAGATTGCCCAATAGCAGAACATTTTAAAAAAAATCGGAGTAAAAGACGATGTCCCATGAATCGAATTGTACAGATAGACCTTTATGAAGAAATTAAAAAAAACGGCATTTGTACCATATTCCATATGAAAATAGTTTTTGCAAATATTAACTTAAACATTATCAAGCTAGTCATGCTTCGAAAATGTATCACAGAGAACAAGGATAGTAATGATAATAATAATTAGGAGGGGTTGTTCATTTGTAGTTCCTCTCAAACTTCCTCAGCACCCATTGGAATATGGAAGAGGAGTCACTGCACTAAGTGAAACTCAATAGAGTCAATTATCAGAGCTTACACCATGTTATATTTCATCGATCCCAAAACTTTTGTTGTATTAATAGAAAATGTGTTGCCTTGGACTATCTTGAGAATTACCTGATTTTACTGATATGATACATCTGAACTCAATATAATATTGTGATGTTTGTATTGCCAATCACTGAATATCTAAATCATTTTCAATGAACGACGAACATAACATACTTCCATGAATGTTTCTCACATCAAAATACAGTTATCGGAAACCCGGAAGAAGAATCTGAACGTTAGGATATTTTCCCCCAAGTAACAAACAGAATTGATATTCCAGGGACATCTTGACCATTTCCGTCAACATCAAATATTTCCAATAAAAGAAATAACAAAGTTTATGCCCGCAAAAAGGGATTCGTCACCATATTTTAAGGAATACACAAACACAAATCCTTTGAGGTTGGAGAATCAATTTGCCGATACTCCGGAGACCACAGCGGTGACGATGTGAAATTCTGTTTATGCAGTCTGAAAATTTACATATCAATGGGTGTTGCATATATGCCATTTGAAAAGTGGAAATTTTACTTTTGACCAGTAGTTGTCGAGAGATGTGCCTGTTTTATATGAGGAGCGAGATGGTCACAAGAGGATTTTGTACAGGGTTAGTCATCAAGATTATCGATTGCCAAAATATTTGTACTCTGGAAAAATGCCGTGTGGTGTATGTAAACGAAACCAAGGCTACCGTGTAGTGAAATATTTGGTGAAAAACATGGAAGTTGGAAAGATATCACTTCAGATAACTAACTATTTTACAAAATGGCACAATTTTCACTAGAAATCACACTGCTCTTGAGACTTGTCGGAAGAATAAGCCAGATACTCCACCATAATTGAAACTGACGTGAGCACTAGCAGAATCATCAATGGTCACATTCACCCAAATTTGATGATGGATTTTTTCTTACAAGCCTGAGGGAATCATATTGTTGCATTTTCTCGCCATTCAATATGATAATGATCTAGTTTTCACAGAGAAGGAAATTAAGCCATTTATGAAACTATCCTACGAAGCTTGTTTAAGTATGAATATTTTGGAAATTGGTGAGGTAAACGCATGTGTATTATCTGGTGAAGAACGCAAATTGAAAAAAAAAGTTCTGATGGACAGACGATCCTGATACAGTTACGAGACTAGTTTATTCGCAAGAACATGTGAATCAAAGCCAAATATGGAAGAATCAAATCGCATATCTTAGAGGTTGTAGCATGAACGCGACAAATCTTATAGATTGGCAAAATAATTGACATTGATTAGCTGGTCCATAACAATACTATTTATTGATGAACCACTGCAATAATCTCAAAAGGATGGAATTGAGCAGAAAAAACATTTGAGAGGAAATGAAAACCTCCTAGGCTTTTGGTGCTTCGGACATAATATCCTGGAAATTAGAATTTTTATTCATCTGCATTTTAATTTGTCGAATTTTATGTTCAATACCTTCACATCTACTTTCGTGGAGGCGCTTCGGAAGAGCTTAAATATTTTATTTTTCTCATTTATAATACGTAGTCATAAACATAAATAAAATTAATAAAGTAAATGTTTAAAACAAATGTTAGTAAATATTCTGTTATGATATAGATTCTTATGAGAAGATATTTTGTAGAAATTTGGAACCTTATATTATATAAAAACAAGAGAATAAAAACTTGGTTAGATACTTTATCCAGTACTCGAGCATATTTATCCAAACACTTCAGAACTAACATAGTCAACAGGAAGGATAGCAGTTATGGTCCATGTCAATTTTACGCTACGTTCTGATCAACCTTATTCATCTCACAATGAGAAATCTTGTTAGAGGTTGAAAATTTAAATCAATGAAATACAGTAATCATTTTCAGAACAATTCAGAGAATGATAGATAGAAAATATCAAAATGTATAATTATGTCAAGAAAGCAAGAAGATTGAAAAAATAATCATACTGTATACAATTGGCAAAACATGATATGATTTGAAAGATTTGACAGATGGGGACGATAAAATTTGAAGAAAAAATTGAAATTGCGACTATAATCAAAGACAGAAAGAGTGAAACAAGAATTTTTGTTTTGTTTGGTGTTTTGGAATTAACTTCTTTGGTCATTAGCCATAAGTTCTGGAACGCAACAGTAAATTGTGCAGGACTCATCGAGCCACGAGATTTTAATAATTCAATCAGTTAAATCAAGTTAGAAAATCCCTGCTCCAACTAGGGTTCGAACTCCACATGAATGTATTATGTGAATAATTATTATTAGTAAGTAAAATATAATAAGTTTTATGTATTATAGTAATTAAGGCGTGTAAATAATTTTTTTCTACAAACGTCAAAAAATGACAGGGTTCGCGCATTGACAACAGTATGCAAAGGGCACTTTTTTTCATTTTCATTCGTTACCATGACACCGTGCGCGAAGTAATGTGCGAAATATATTTCGCACACTGCATGTAAACTATATGGGATTTTCAAATTCTAACCTATATGGTCCTCAACTCCTCAATCAAGCAAAAAACAAGAAATCGTTTATTTATTAATGTAGAACAATAATTAAGGCTTTCAAATTGTGAGAGATATTTTTCTGGCTTTATTTGCTTCACACCGCTCTTTAAATTGCTGATATGCATTTTCATACTGCTGCCTCGATTTCTCCGGTAAAAGGTTGGAAATTACGGAATTGGCCGCATCTATCAAGTTAGGTGGGGTACTGCTTAGTTCATCGTCGCTCGAAATTTCCATTATTTTACAATAATAAATATCACGCACGAAATTGACGCGAATAAAAAGTCACTCCAAAATAATTATCAAGAACTGTCACTTTGAAATAATTGTCAACAAATGCCATTTTATTTCCATAGTTACAGTAATTACTTGATTTGGAAAAATCCAGTTCAATACTATTTTTCATAGTTATTACTTATTTTAGAACAATATTTTTGACGTTTGTAGAAAAAATTTTGTTTGCATCTCATGCGCGAAATACTTTGGTAATCTCGACTATTTTTTTTAACTCGGCTGCGCCTCGGCAAAAAAAATCAGTTCTCGATCACCAAAGTAGCATTTCGCGCACTAGATACAAAAATAACTAAAATATAGTCAAGAAGTGTGTGAAAAAGTGAAATACTTTGAATAGTGAGAAGCGAAATTTTGTGTAAGTTGTTAGAAAATAGAAGCTATAGACTCAACAGAAGTTGACTACAAATACAAAGTCGAAAAGCCAGTGAATGAACTTACCAGGAAAGAGTATTGTCTCCATCCAAAGTAACCCAGCAAACAACGACCAAGGATAATAAGGTACAACATAACCAAAGGACACTAATCAACAGTATTCCACAAGTGTACGACGATATTTTCGTAAACAATTTTGCTTCTAGCCTTACTTTACATCATGGACTGAGTATATCGTCGTCTGATGGGTTGATGGGGTTTCATCCTAATACATATACCCAGTATCTAGTTGAGTTTTAATCATAGGTAGGAGCGTACAGTCAAGTACATGAATGTACTCTTGAATTTTATCACCAGCGAATGGACTAGTGTGAAAATCAAAAATGCAATATATCAAAGAACAGTTATTTTTCAAAAAGGTCAGGTTTTGAATTTAATTGATAATAGATGCTTGTTCCTTCATTCGTAAGTATTTGAGTTTTGAATGTAAAGTTATTCTGATTTTATTCAATTTATAAATATAATGAATAATACAAAAAACCTAATAAATAACAATATAAAGAAAATTATAATAAATTGACAATGCAATGAAATTTAAAAAAATGAAAGATTTCCACAAATGTAAAATAAACAGAATTTGAAATTGCTTACAAAATACTTTATCGTATGTTCTGTATCAAGAAAAAGCACAAATCTGGAACCCTCTTGGGAGCGAGACCATCTCGTGTTTCTTTGGGTCCAACTGAAATAGAGAACAAACAGGTAAAAGGAAGAAGGTAACAGGTAAAAGTTTCTATAGAGTCAGGCATATGCCTATTGACCTATTGAGTTGTGTTTACCTTCATATACACCTTTGAAAGAAGAAAAAGTAGTATAGTTTCGTAGCGAAATACGTGTAAATAGTTATTAAATAAGTACAGTTCGTTTATTCGAAATAAATATACGAATTCTTTTTTATTGTATCTCTTTTTATTTATAAAGCGAAAATTTCAGACGAATTGAAAACTTTAAAAAACATGTTCTGTAACTGTCTAATCACGTTACCAAAGTCAAAAAATTTCCATTGTAATCAATTCCAGGGTACCTTGGAGGAAAAATGTTTCCGGCAATCGATGTGGTTGCCATGGTAATAGGTCAAAATAAGACCATTCAATTGGTCGAAAATTGTTGTTTGGAAAATTTTACTTATATTCTCACACGCGGGGAATTCGGTAAGAAAATTTCATACCAAAATATATTAAAAGAATGCTGATTTCATCTGTCTTGGAGATTATTCAAGACAAAACAAGTTATGACATCTGTGGGCCATGAATGGCTTTTGTTGGCACAATGACATATACGCATTTGCATTGTAGGCTGTAGCGGTGTGTTGAAAATATGTGTCTATCAAAAAATTGCGGAAAGCACTTTGCTGAATAAAGCATAAAAGCGCGTTACAGGTCTACTAGACGGTCCAAATTACAGACCACTGAACCGCTTCAAATGAATCCAGGGGAAAATCAAGCGCTTTATTTACTTGTAGCGGCTGGAAGACCTGTTAGAGTGAAGCGGCTGCAGCCACTGCATGCTGTTAGACGCACCCATTGAGTATTGACAGCTTAGTCACTAACTAGTTAGTATCAATTTTCTAGTTCGTATTGTTGTAAAACTTGTAAAGTTGTTTTGAAGGTTTCAGAAAAATAATACTGTGAGAATACTTCATAATTAGATAAGAAATAATTTTAAAAAAATCAAAAATATACATTTTGTATATTGCCAAGAACTTACGAAGATAAAAGAAGTCACTCATGATTGAAATACTCGAACAAAAATGAAAAATCGATCAGCGTAGTTCAAAGAAAGCATCTGGGAATTTCAATTAAGTTTTCACGAAAAGATAAGCTGAATAAAATTGTTTCAAATATGGACACATTCATTGTTGAAATGCAAGGAGTCCTCAAAATATTTTCAGACACATTCGATATATCAAGTTAATACATAATTATGAAATATTATCTACTTTAATATGAAAATTCAAATTCCATTCGTACATGAAAGCAAAATGTCAAATATTTGACAGAAAAATTTTCACTTACTAATTTCGCCCAGGGTACACTGGAGGATAAAAATTTCCGGAAATTTTTTGGGTTGTCATGGCAACTAAACAAAAACCAATTTTTTTCTTGGCTAAAAACGTGAGGTGTGATTTCTCTGTAAGTTTTTGATAATTGCATTCCTCTAATGAGAAATTCTATAATGTTTGAGGGAAATATTAGGTGAAATATTTGCAACTTTCTGTAAAATGATGAAGGAAAGCGTATTTTAACATTATAAAGAATGTTCCCTCATAATTCGTCACTTTCTAACAAATTTTTCATACTTTTTGTTAAAAAATATCATTTCAATGGTTTATTGAATATATTGAGAATAACCATGAATATTTTCACCCAGAAGTAATTCATATACCTGGAAAATAATCATGATTATTTTCTGCCAGGAATAATAATTCACCAGAACTTTGGAAATATTTATTAACGATCTTGCTGAAACTTCATGCGGGTCGACCATGTCATCTAATGCATATATTATATGATACCGATCTTATCACTATGAGAAGGGGTGTGATATTGGAGCTTCATATATAACCATGAGCAAGACAGGTTACGGTATGGGAGAGTGTAAAGTGACCAATGACATGTTTTATTTATGAGCCGTCACTGCTTTTTATTAATATGTGTTTTACATAAAAGTAGGAGAGTATATTAGAGCGTATCGGTTGAAAGTTCACAAAGTCGACTGAAAGACTAGGATGATATGGAAAATTTCTTCCATTAGATATTATTTTGTATTTCCATCATGATGCCTCACAGAAAGAGCTATATAAAGTCCGAGTCACCGATATTTGAGATGTGGTGTCTTTATTCAACAACCGTCATCCACTGTTACTGCAATTCTAGTCGTGCAGAAATAAGATACATTTTTTTAGTTGATACTGCAAAATGCAATTATAATGAAAATAAAACTATAATTATAATGAATAATTTTTTCACATGTCAAAATCTGACATTTTGGTGGTAAAATTAATATTCCTCCAATTATAATTAAGAATAAAATATAAGAAAATCAAAAATTATAGTTTATTATTCCTGTAATTGAAGATTTCAACTAATAGCAATGCATTATTCTAGCCAATCATTTGGTATTATACTGATAAAACTGCTTCCTCATCGATAATAGGTACCTTGTTTACATTGAAACGTCAAAATTTTACTTTGCATTTGTCATTATTGACAGATTATAGTGCTTCGAAGTTTATTGAAAATGAACAGAAATAGAATCAGTGTCATCACCCAAGAAAATATTAAACATTTAATTCAAAATTCCACTCCACAAAATACAATTAAATCCAAAAAATGTATCTTGAATCAGTTTGAAACATTTTGCAGAATCAGAAACTACCAGCTAAAAAGCGAAACGACTATTCAAGAAATCGCAAAAATTCTGGAAGACTGGGCAGCAAATATGAAAAAATGTAACGGCGAAGACTACAAAGAGTATACGTTGAAAACCATTTGGAATGTAACTTCCAAGTTGATACAGGAAAAATACTTCCTAGAATTTAATATAAGCTTCAATTCGTTTCAAGATTTGGAATTTAAAAGAGCGAGAGATGTGCGAAATGCCAAAAGAAAGGAATTGCAAAGTTGTATAGAAAAAAGAAAGCAAAGTGCAACAGCACTTGAAGAAGAAGAATATACGAGTATGCTCGATTCGTGTGACGAAAATACACCTTCGGGTCTACAAATGAAGTTCTTTCATATTATTTCTTATGAATTAGCATGGCGCGGAGGCAAAGGTGTTAATTGCCTTATCCATTATATCAGGGAGGAATTAAATAATGCAGGTGATAAAACAGGACGATTAGAATATAGTCCTATATTTAGTAAAACTTGCCAGGGTGGGAATAAAAAATGCACCGTCACAAAATGGTTGACACCTAAGTCAGAGAATCCTCAACGGTGCCCCATAAGATTGTATAATAAGCTTATGGATAAACGCGATAAAAATATCACCACTGATCGATTTTTTGTCACTCCAAATCCCTATTGGAAAAATGCAAATGATACTTGGTTAAAAATGTACCAGTGATGAAGAATGAAATGGAAAAATGGTTAAATAAATCAGTTGAAAAATGTAGAATTGACACTAAGAGAAGAAAAATAACTAATCACTCAAGCCGATCAACTTTGGTTTCTCATCTAATGAAGAAAGGTATACAGGAACAAGAAGCCATCAAAATAACTGGTCACGCCACAGCATCCTCGTTGACGCCTTATTTACATATTGATGCAGAACACCATAAAAATATCATGGGAAAAGTTAGAACGAACAAATTGGCATGTATTGCAAATACATCAACAACAGCCGCAACATTAACCAATACATCAACGACTGCGGCAACATCAACCAATATTATATCCACAAATGAGTCGGAAGAGACAGCTGTTTCTGCTGGCCAAACTATTTACAAAAACTGTGTTTTCAATAACTGTAATTTTTCAAATAATTAATTTTTTCACTTGTTCAAAAAGTTATCATATTTCCAGTTAGCTTATGTATTATTTGAGTTCAATAAAATAATAAAATGAAAAAAATAATCTTTCCAAATACAACTCGTTCTTCAAATTTTATCAGATAACTTTTTATTTTCATCACTCAAACTTCATTATTTGAGGCAAAAACATTCAAACAAACCGAATTTAGATAAAATCACGAGTCCGTTAGGACGAGTATCAATCGGTTTCTTTTCATATTTTTGCCAAATAGTGTTCGTGGAAAAGAAAAAATTATCGATAAAATTTGAAGCCTCGTGGTATTACTTTCGATAATTTCACTTGCCGTATGAAACCGTCCTTTCCTGCAATATTAGGACCAATAAGGGACGTATGCCTCGATAATACGCAGTTCCTAGCTTCTGAGCCGGTAATACCACTTTGTCATGGCAACCACGTATCCAAACAACTCTATCAGGCAGTATCTATAACTATTGAATAATTCACTACAATGAAACTTTCTCTACTTTGTTGGTTTGTGAAATTATCCCAATGAATACTACTCGTGCTCACAATACTACTGATAATTCCCACGTATCCAAACAACAACGGGAAATAAAATATCTATCAGGCATTATCTATTACTATTGAAGAATTCACGACAATGGAACTTTTTTTACTTTGTTGGTTCGTGAAATTATCTCAATAAATACTACTCGTGCTCACAACACTATCGATAATTCTGTCAGAAATCATAAACTCGATCAAATTGCTTTGACATAACACAACTCGTCCTAAAGGTCTCATGGTGTTACCAAGCAATTTGATCTCGTTGATTTCTGACAGAATTATCATCGATATTATTGCTAGCACTCGTGGTATTACCCCCGAAAATATTTAGGATATTTTGAAGGACCTAGTAAACATGAAAAAACGCACAGGAATTTTAGAAAAAAATTAATTATAATCTACCAATCAAATTTATAAAAACAAAATGGCATATGCGTTTGTAGAATATTTTACCAATGTTGGAGCTGTTTTTTGCTAGCAACACAATAAAAAAAGGATCGTTGGCCAAAAAGGAATATCAATTTCTTACACCAATGAATAAAAAATCAATCAGGGAATTCATATGTAATAATTCCCCCTAGTTTGACCAGATAACAGCGGAAATTCTGAAAGGAATCATAGTTATTTTGTAATAAGTGCGTAAAATTGGTGTTATTTAATGGCATGAGTGTTAATTTTTTGCCGAGACCGCAGATTGAGGCCAAACATTCTCTGGAATGTGCTATGAAAACAAGAATATTATACACGAAATAATAGTATATTGTTTTATTAGGAGTAAAAGTATAACTTTTTGTGGCGAGTCTGAATGTTTGATGGCCGAACGTTAGTGTGGCCGACAATTTCAGACGAGCCACAAAAAGTGCTTTTGCTCCGAATGAAACATGCTATTTTTTCCGCAAACGGCATCCAGACTATAGAAATAATTAATATTTAAATAAAAATTCAAAACGATTGCAACAAAGTTGATAAATTCAGAGAATAATAATTAAAAAACTGCGCACTACATTTCCGTGGTTACTGGTTTTGTGATTGCCAAGTCAAAAACAAATTTGACAGTTCAATAATATTTTATAATGTCAGAAATATTGTAAGTGATTTAAAGCAACAATTGGACTGTGCATTTTTGGTAAGTACTTGAGCATCAAAATTTCGTTTGTTGTAGTAAAGTGTACTGAAATTTTCTTCTAGATTATATTATGTCGGATTCAGAACCCAACTGTACACCGCCCGACGTTGTTGACATTGCTAAAGCAGCTACGAATGATTCAATTCCAACTAAGTCAAGTAGAGTTTATAATCATGCTTACGAAAGATTTCTCACATGGTGCAATGATAAAAACGTGTTATACTATTCGGAATATGTGCTTATTTTTTTGAAATGACAACTAAATTAAAAATGAAGAGTTCAACAATGTGGTCTCAGTATTCCATGATAAAATCATTACTGAATATTAAACATGGATTAGATATAAGCAAATATATGAAACTACGTGCTTATCTGAAGAAGCAGAAGGAAGGGTATACTCCCAAAAAGTCAAAGGTATTTACAAAAGACCAGTTTGAAGACTTTTTAAATAATGCACCTAATGAGCAACATCTAGGAATTAAGGTTAGTTATAATATTCTAACCTGCATAAATACAATCAAGTTTTTAAATACATACTACTTTTAGGTTGTTCTAATAATGGGCGTATCTGGAGCATGTAGATGCGATGAAATGGTGAACATGACAATAGACGATATAAAAGATTTAGGATCTGTTATTCATATAAAGATTCCTGATAGTAAATCTAAAAAGCCACGATCGTTCACAATTATTGGAGAAAAATATATGAATCTTTACAGAAAATATACTTCTTTACGTCCACAAGCTATGGAAAGCCGACGCTTTTTTTTGAAATTTCAAAAGGGAAAATGTTATCGCATGGTCATAGGAATTCATACAATTAGTAACGTACCCAAAACAGTAGCAACTTATTTAAAACTACCGAATTCAAAAGATTACACCGGCCATGCGTTAAGAAGAACTTCAGCTACTTTGCTTGTGGATGGAGTAGCTGATATTACTTGTTTGAAACGGCATGGAGGTTGGAGGTCGAGCACTGTCGCTGAAGGATACATTGAAGACTCTTTGTCTAATAAAAAACAAACTGCAGAAAAAATCTTGATGTCGAATTCTTTTTCACTGTACCTGAATGCAGCTTCTCATGAGCGAAATTATGTCGACGTTGATGTAACAGAAGCAACAACAAGTAAGGAGTCACGGGAAATTTTGTCGATGAACTCTTTCAACTCTGCACAAAATTCGCTTGAATTGGAAGTGAATAAATCAGGTATAGTGCATTAAATATGTGCGGTGCAACCTTAAATAACTGTAATTTTACTATTAATAATTATTATCGTTAATAAAGTTTAAAAGTTCAACTAATAATTATTTTCCCTGTTAAAAATTCTACTTTTTTGTAAGGCCGTCAGCGTACAAAAAAGTACTTTCTTGTCCGCTCACGGCCGTACAAAAAAGTGGCGTCTGTGCGAATTGACGTTAATGATGTCTACTTTTTTTGACGTTTGCGGAAAAAAACATCTTTCGTACAACTGTGAATGTTAATTTACATCGTCTGAAATATATCAAAAATAAATACTTCCGATAAGTTATCGCGTTTAAACGAATGTTGCCTTGAAAATATTATTCAATGTTTTCAGTAAAATCGTTTAGAAAAATTTTTTCTGTCTGAAAAAATAAGTCCAGAATAACTAAATGATACTTCTCTTTCCATAAATGTTTTCTTTGATTTTATCAATACTATACGATTTCACAGCATCCAGTGGTCTTTTAGTGTCGTTACTATAGAAACGGTTTGTTGACACGCCGCGTGTTTGACTGTTTGACTGTGTTTGCTCGTAGTTGCTTCAATTTCAAGTCATTTTCAAGAAGATGGATGTTGATTATGATAGTGGTAGTGATAAATACCATCAAACATACCTAGGTTTGGAACAGAGCCGCTTCCAAGGATGCCGCAGGTAAAAATTCTCTCCACGGCAAGTATCGGCATAAACTCGTACTTATAGATTGCTAGATATTTATTGGACCCATTCACCCATTCTAATCAAACAAAGGTGCGTGTCACTGAGCTGAAGTGGTTGGGATTCCACTTTTATTTAAACTGTAAGTCCCGGAACTAACTCTTGGTGTGGCATGACACAAATATTTTCGCATAAATTCGATTCATAAAGTTTTTATGATGGTATTTGTGATGGTCTGGTTTTCCGAAGGTTTTTGTTCCTTCTGCAATAACTTGACAACGCTACAAAATTTTCGACAGAAGGAAATACCTCCGTATGCAAAGCGGTATGCTCAGTTCAATAGTGAACAAATGTACAGGGTGGTCCATTTAAAAAATGGATGCTTTGTGTTGCCCCGCTTTAAAGAAACACTCTGTATCTATCAATTTATTTTTATAACAAGCAACATGTATTAAACTATGGTAGTGATAGTTTCTAATATGTTACCGGCCAAATCCAAGTTAATATACGAGAAAACATATGACCAATTTTGTGAATGGTACGACAAGAAACATGTAAAAAAGGTTTCTGAAAATGTACTTGTATGCTATTTTGGAGAAAAATCATAAATTATAATACCTCCTACGATGGTGTCTACTCAATGATGAAAAGTAGATTGAATGGTAAGGAAAATATTGATATAAGGAAGTTTTCAAAATTGGTCCTGGTCATTAAGAACAAAAGCGTCGGATACCGAGGAAAGAAATGTAAAGTTTTATCAAGGGATGATATCAATGAATTTATTCAAGGTGCTGATAACGAAACAAATTTACTTCATAAGGTACAAATATATTCATAATTTTGTAAGATTCGTAGTAATTTCAAAATATTTTATTTGTAGGTTGTCCTAATTTTGAGTATCAGCGGTGCTTGTCGCCGTGAAGAATTATTACATATAACTATTGATGCCATTGAAGCTGCTGGATCTACATTGGTTGTTAAAATACCTGAAACGAAGACATATTGCGCAAGAACGCTTACTGTTTCAATTCCTGATTATATTGAGATATACCGCAAGTATAGAGCACTACGGCCGACTCATACAAAAAGTAACAGATTATTTTTGGAATAATCGGTAGGAAAATGTATTAACCAATTAGCATTTTTTTGTGATTTGTGTGTTTTCTGTTATAACAAAAAAGCTCAATATCCGAACATGTTTTTTATTATTGCCACTAATTACTGTTTTCGTAATGTCGAAATATTAGTTTGGGATTTACAGATATTCAATAAGGAATATTTTTTCACAGCCCTAGAAAGGATGCAAAATCGGACCGGCAGCTCATGCGCATCCGGGAGGGAAAAGGCATCTTTCCCTCCGGTGTCGGCCGTGGGTTTGCTGGGTTAACCCCCCAGTAAACCCTAATACTCGGTTCCAAATAATCGGGGAAGAGGCCCCCACAACCGACCCCCTCGGATTAGGGGTCAAAGGCAAGGTGGTGGGGCCAACAACGATGATTTGCCAAATGACGACAACCGCAATGACAACGGACGCTTTGAGTGGACGGATAGATTAAGGGATGGACTTCTGTATTGCTATGAGAGCAGTGAGCCCGCCCAGAGAGGATACATGGCAAGGATGCATGCTCTTTGGTGTGAGAGACACCCAGAGCATGCCGCCGTTTCCGCCCAAAATCTCAGGGATTATGTATCCTATCTCCGGGCTCGAGGCTATGTTAGAGCTCCTCCTCAGCCGGTTAACGAAGTGGCAGATATGCCACGTGTCGGTCTGGCTGCAGAGGAGGCTCGCATCATACCACCAATGGAGGACATCAGAACCCGCAGGGCGCTTCACAATATGAAGCCCTTGAAGCCGCAAGAACTGGCACGGGTGGATGCGGAGATTGGCGATGTTCTTCCAGAAGAGGCCAACATCTGGCAGATCAATTCTGTCGTGTACGACGCCGCTCGTGCAATATCCCAGACGGAGAGGAGGGACACCACTGCTCTTGTTGGGAGGCATGAGCGACGCGTTCACAAGATGGAAGCTAAGATCAAGTCGGCGAGACAACACGCGTCTCGTATCCAGTGTGTGGTGGACTACATGTCGGCCAATAGGCCTTTCACGCCGGCAGTGCGGCGAATTGCTGCAAGGCTAAGACGAGCTCACCACACATTGAATCAAGGCGTGCTGTTTACCATAAAACAGCACTGTCTTGATAGGATACGAATGCTAGTGGCTGCAAAGAAGTCACTAGTGAGGCGAGCGAGAAGTATCGCGGAAAACATAAAGTTCCGCGATAAACCTTCCCGCTTATTCCAAGAGCCTCCACGTGTTGTCGATAACCCGCCGGCTACTGATCGGGTAGAAACCTTCTGGAAGAACATCTATGAGTTTCCGCAACCACTCAATGTAGACACTCCAGCCCTAGCGCAGTTCGAAGCTTACTGCAGGACGCTTCGGCAGCCTGAGCACAATGATCTGCGCAATCCGATAACCACGGAAGAAGTTCGAGGGGCCCTCAAAGGCTCGAAGAACTTTGCTGCTCCAGGCCCTGATGGGTTGAATAATTATTGGTGGAAAAAGTTTCCAACAACCCACCGCCATCTGGCAAGAGTTTTTAACTCATGGCTAGATGGGGAGCAGCAGATTCCGGAGTGGTTTGTCGAGGGGCGAACCGTGCTCATCCCCAAGAACGGAGATTTGTCTGATCCAAAGAATTACAGGCCGATAACATGCTTGAATGCGTGCTATAAGTTGTTTACGCGCATCTTATACACGCGCATTCTCTCCGCAGTTGATCCGGTGTATGAACGGATATATGAGCAAAGAGGGTCAAAGAAAGGGGTCGCCGGCTGCAAGGAGAACCTGCTCATCGATAGATGTATCACGCAGGACTCCGTGCAGTATAAGCGTAACCTTTCGATGGCCTGGATTGATTACCGCAAGGCATTTGATACAACATCGCATGAGTTAATCATGCATTTGCTCAGATGTCTTGAGGTACCCAATCAAATAGTGGGATGCATTGGACAACTGATGCCACTCTGGAGGACTCGCTTCACCATAAGATCTGGTAGAGACATAGTCCAAACAGAGCAGGTCATCATTAGAAGAGGCGTGTTTCAGGGAGACTCCCTCAGCCCTCTTCTCTTCTGCATCTCACTATTGCCATTGTCCGTTGTACTCAGGAATACCCGTGGGTACAACTGCGGCACCCCCAGCAACCGGAGGCATAAAGTCACCCATCTGTTTTACATGGATGACCTCAAATTATATGCCTCTGGAGAAAGGGACCTACATCAGTCCCTTAGGGTGGTGGAAGAGTACACGCATGCTATCGGAATGGAATTTGGTATCTACAAATGTGCCACGGTTCATCTCAAAAGAGGACGATGCGAGGAATACGGAGAGGATGTCCAGCTCGTAGACGGAAGCATCCTACATCATCTGGATGCCGGAGAGACGTATACTTACCTAGGGGTGGAGCAACGCCACTCCCAAGAGGTATTCACAGTTAAGAACTCTCTCCGCGGCAAGTATCAGCATAAACTCCGACAGATCTGGTCATCAGAACTGTCGGGGAAGAACAAAGTTGCTGCAACCAATATGCTTGCCGTTCCGATCCTTCTCTACTCTTTCGGAGTAATGAAGTGGACTAAGGAAGAGCTGCGACAATTCGACGTTAAAACTCGCAAAGTGATGCATCTCAATAGGTGCTTGCATCCTAAATCGTCCGTTCCACGGTTATACTTTCCCAGACAACGGGGAGGCCGTGGACTTTTGAGTTTGGAGTGTATGCATAACAGAATGGTTCTGGATGGGGCCTGTAAAGTCATCAGGAGTTCAGATCCCCTTCTCTGCATGGTCCGCGACCATGAAAAAGCAGGGATTGGAGCATTTCTTTTTAAGGCAGCAACCCGTGCGGCCGATGAACTCGGTCTCGTATTCGACACTGAACGGGCTAACCCAAACTCTGTCACCGAGTTGGGACCCGTTCAGCAAAAAGCTCACATCAAAGCTGCGGAGACAGAGGTCCTGCTACAGCTACATATGGATAAGCCAATGCATGGTGTCTTCTTTCACAACATCGAAGACCTTGGCTTATCCAAAAGCTTGACCTTTGCCTTCCTCAGGGCGAGTGAGCTAAAGTCGGAGACCGAGGGATTCATAATGGCCTGCCAGGATGGTGTCTTCAACACCCTCGTCTACCGTAGTCGCGTGATGGGTATAGACGTCCCTGACACCCGATGCAGGGCATGTCGTGGGGCACCTGAGACCGTAACGCATTTGCTATCAGCATGCCCATCTTATGCGGTCTCAGCCTATATCCACAGGCATAACGCGGCGCTACGAGTGTTATACTACCATCTACGACACTCGTACGGTATAGACGAGACACCGGTGTTGCCTTATGTTCCGGGGGATATTGAGTCCGTGGTGGAGAATGAGAGGTGCCGGATCTATTGGAACTACTCATTTCCCACCCTCAGGCAAATACAAGCCAATAAGCCTGATGTTGTCCTCCTCGACCACCAAAGTAGAACGATATTCGTCATGGAGTTTTCCGCTCCAGGCGAAATGAATATCGTTCGAAAAGAGGAGAAAAAACGGACTAAATATCGAGATCTTCTCTTTGAACTCCGCAGGTTATATCCGGACCATTCTGTCAAAATGGTGGTTCTGATCATAGGAGTCCTTGGTGGAATGATGGACACACTGCTCTCCAACTTGAAGATAATACCTGCTTGCCGTAATATGGCAGAAATCTTAGCAGCAAGAATGCAGAAGGCCGTCATCCTTGGTTCGCTCCGTCTACTCAGGGCACATGATTCTCGGACCCAATAGTCACTCACCCTACGGACGTAGGGAGTGGTTATTGGGGTTAACGACACCAGCGCGCCCTCCGGATGTATCGGAGCACCGGAGACAGGGCCTGACTGGTACATTCCCAACGGGAAAAAAAAAAAAAAAAAAAAAAAAAATAATAATAATAATAATAATAATAATAATAATAATAATAATAATAATAATAATAATAATAATAATAATAATAATAATAATATAAGTTTAATAATAAAAATAATATAAGTTTATTCAGTAAAAAATTTTACAGTAAAAACGTTGCAAGTCCACAGGAAGTACAGTGACCGCCAAAAAGTATGTACCATATGGGAAAAATTTTTATTATTGGAGTATTGGAAAAAATATTCTGGGGAAAAGTTTGTGCATGTCCGATAACCTAAAAATCGATTTTGACACATGTCACGTGATCGCTAGAATGGCGGCAAAATGAAAAAAATCGCAATGCAAAGGCAAAAAAAGGGGTAAGATGGCAAGATACCAAAAAAAGTTATTTGAAAAAGTCACTTAGAATTCAATTTTATACACATAAACGAAGTTTCAAGAGATAATTAAAAAAAATTGAAAATAGCAATTTTTAAAAAATATTTTCCCATCTATTTAAAAATATTATTTTTTTTTCTTATGAATAGCTTGACTATACTGAAACTTTTGCATTTTAATGATAATGACAAAACAGTTATATCAGAATTCCAAGACTATTGTGTTGATATGGCAATCTAGAAACACCATGTTTCCTGATTTTAATCAAGTTTCAATAATAATGCTGTATGAGCGTTTTACTTTGCACATAAACTTTAAGAATCTTTAATTTGACGCACTATTTTCAAGTTTATGTGCGAAGTGAAACGCTCATGCACGATTATCATCGGAACTTGATTATAATCTGGAAATTACCATGTTTTTGGAGTGTCATGTCATCACAATGGTCGTGGAATTCGGATATAACTGTTAGATACGAACCGATGTAACAGCAAGGGTTCTGACAATTTCCCATTTTTTCAATTTAGTGCCCTCTGGTGTGGAGAAAATGAGAAAGTTTTGTCATTATCATTAAAATGCAAATGTTTCAGTATAGTCAAGCTATTCATAAGAAAAAAAAATATTTTTAAAAAGATGGGAAAATATTAAAAAAAATTGCTATTTTCAATTTTTTTGAATTATCTCTTGAAACTTCGTTTATGTGTATAAAATTGAATTCTAAGTGACTTTTTCAAATAACTTTTTTTGATATCTTGCCATCTTACCCCTTTTTTTGCCTTTGCATTGCAATTTTTTTCATTTTGCCGCCATTCTAGCGATCACGTGACATGTGTCAAAATCGATTTTTAGGTTATCGGATATGCACAAACTTTTCTCCAGAATATTTTTTCCAATACTCCAATAATAAATTTTTTTCCCATATGGTACATACTTTTTGGCGGTCACTGTATATAAATAATTAATGAAAACATTCAGCAAGTAAAAATACGTGTACATAAACAATAAAACATTGAATCGTTTGCTGGTTCTGAATAAACAGAAAGAAAAAATAGACTCCACTGAAACCGATTTGGTTGTGCGTGGCGTTAATTAAATTTTCTGCATTCTGACCACTGGTTCACAATATAATGGTTAAACTTGTACTAGAGAACTAAATACTGTTTATATAATACTTTTTCAGAATATATTCATGTAGTTTGAATTAACATTCGATAAGGTCTTGTACGGTGTCCCTTCCAAGTTGAACGATGTATTTTTTGAATAATTTTTTAATCATATCTATGGAGTTTATCACAGTAAGGTAAGTTTTGTATATTTCAGGTAAGTGGTTGTACAATTTCAGAGATAGAGTAGTACACGGAAAAAAAATTTAATAGTAGCAAGTAAAATTTGCATACCACCAAGTGAAAATTTGCATACTATATGGGACAAGTACACGCTTTATTAGCCATTAGAAAAATTAGATTCCTGAATTTGATCACTTGCTGTTATTGATGTAACTTCAGGAACGCAATGTAACCTAACGATATTAAACTCTTTACTAGAAGCAAACTTTTTATTTTATAAGCCTCAATCTACGTTTTATTTGCAGTAGGTGCTCAGTTTGATAACTACTAGTGACTACCATTGATGAAGAATTATTTACTCTCAAATAACTCATATACTTAAATCTACTAAAACTATATCAGTTGCTACTATACAGTATTCTCTACAGCAGTAACATTTTTAGATTATTACAGTAATTTCAGTTTAATTGGCCTTATCAAATGACTCACTTGTGGGTAGTTTACTACTATTGTCTTACCTTTAATAGCTTTCATTCCATCTTTGGTATCAGGATACAACGGACTCAATTGTAATATCCACTTGCCCTCAGTTTAGAGTTATTAGTTCTTCAAAGAAGGATCATTTGTTTTTTATAAAGCCTTATTTTCAACACATTCGTTTCATTCTTGAATTTGAAATGATATGAAAGGTTCGGTTGCAACAAGGTAGCAATGATTCAGTTTAAACTATGAGAAAACGTACTTGCATGGCATATACAGGCTAGCAAAATACACTACTCAAGAAAAACTGGAGAAAGAGATTGCAGTTCCATGACAACATTTTTTCGTGAAGTACCTATATGTTCATGTGGAAAGGAGTATAAAACATTTTGACGGTTCTTTTAAACAAATCATCGCCTCTGGCCATACCCTTACTGGATCACCCAGTACAGCATGTTTCTTAATTAAAAATTTCGGAACTTTGTTGAATCTGTTTGTATTCATCAGTATGAATGCTAATGCTAATGTATTTCCTCATTATGATCATAACAAACCCAAGTTATGCATAACGTAGAATTAGAACGTTCTGAAAATTGGAAATAAAAGATGCCTAATGAAGAAATTAAATGAAAATATGTACATTTTAAATATTTTTATTGAAACAAAACTCTTGTTCAGTTTTTTGGTAAAATTATCCTGATTCTATTATACATAAAATTTCAATATTCTAGAAATGTTAGGTAAAAATCCACATTCTACATACCAACAAGTAAAATACATAAATCAAATTAACATTATTCATACAACAGTAATAATAGTATAATTCCGGCACACGAAGTAACACGCCCATATACAACTACTAACTCAAATGCTGGAATTGGAATAAGGTTTTGCGAAAACGTTGATGATCAGTGCAACGGTTACTACCGATTAGTAGGTGAACTGTTTTATTATCGTAGGAACACCTAGCTCTATTGCAAATAAACTATTGTATTATGCTTGTAACACGAGTCTCTGTTGTTATGACATACTTTTCAGAAACACAAAGTAGATAAATATGAATATACAATTTTCCAGCGCTAGTAAAATATTGACCTAATGTTCAAAGCACTTGCTGTATATAAACAATATTATAGCTACAAGTTCATGCGTTCAGAATACTCATTTTTTTAGAGACAAAAGGTAATTTTTTTTGATATAGGTATTAATTTTCTTACCACAATCGAAAAAAAGTCAGGAAAACGTTTTACTTGGACCACTTTTCTCCGTGTATAACTCCTTGATGTTACGCTTCATTTCGATACGATAGTTTGAACATGATCATTTTCTTTGTATCTTGTTTCTTATTTGTGGTCGACTCTTTTGAGTAAAGATTTGTTTTTATATGTATATATGATAATTTGGAACATGTATAGTTGCCTGAGGACCAATATACCACTGTCAAAGAAGAGACTGCTTGATGGGTGAGTGCGTTTTTCATTGTATATAATTTTCAGAATTTTTTTTGCGGAACATCTAATTGGCGGAGATGTGTGCGTACTGCACCTCCCCAACTGAGAATTGCATATTGCAGTCTTGACTCCACTAGGGCATGGTATATAATTTTCAGGTGCGAGGTGTCCAGTATATTTCTGATTTCTTTGAATCTGTATAGCAGTTTCCTAAGCGTTCTCGTAGTGTTTGTAATATGGACATCCCATCGAAGATGTGAATCGAGCGTTACCCCTAAGTATTTGATGTTTTCGCAGGATCTGATTACTCTAAAAGATCCATTATTATCTACATGTAGTATCGTGTAGTCTGGTAAGGTTGTCTTGTTATTGGCAAATGGAATAAAAAAGGTTTTTTCAAAATTTATTGTTAAAATTTTCTGACTGAACCAGTCAAAAATAATTTTCAAGTCTGATTCTGTTTTCTTTTTTTAGCTCAATCCATGATTCATCAGAGTATACTATAGACTATACTAAGGTATGCTTAGCTTACCTTACTATAGTCTATATACATATAGACTACAGTAAGTTAAATTGTATATTCATCAGTTGTGTACACAATTTATGATTTTTTCAATAGTATATGGACTCGTTGAATAGCGACTGTTGATTTATGATGTTCACAGTTGTGGACATAATCAAAATTCGAAAACGGGAAAAAAATGGGACTTTTACTAAAAATCATTGACAATAATTCGTGAGCGGAAGGGTTAGAGAAATTCGTACTGTTTCAGTTCAAATTAATCGACTTCTTTGAAAACTCTACAGACGAACACAAAACTGCTAATTTCGACAGAATATCACCCTTCGCTAATACTAATACTTAACAGAAAACGAGTTTCTCGAAAATAATAATTACAGCATTAGTAAAATTTGAATAATTAATTAAAAATCGATTGAGCTAAATGAGTTGTGTATTTAAGTGAGATGCTCCATGAACGAAGGATAATATCCTCTAAGGGGCCATCTTGAGGAGCTCCTTCGAGTGGAGGATCTTCAGCGGCGGCTGCAGACACTCATTAGGTGGGTCGCGGATCGGATTTCAATTAGAGTGATCGAGAGCTTCGGAGTCTCGTTACTGCCCTTCGTACTTCATCGCCGAAGATGATGGATGAACTGCTGGATTTACGGGGTAACTTCGGATAACGGTAATACGGAGGAATATGAATATAATGACAGTCTGGTTTGAAATTATATTCGATAAAATCAGGCAGAAAAGATAATATGATTGGACGTAGAGGACGCCTCATGTACCTCATAACATAGAGATCTCGAAAACCGTACCACAACAATACAGATTAAGACAAGAGATGGCAATTCAACTGGCAATTCATAATATTTATGAGTTAATAGAAATTATGAACAATATTGATGAAAATAAATAGGTAAGAAGCTTGTGTTTTGATCTATCAGAGGCCATAGACGTGATCAATCATATTATTTCAATAGATAAACTTGAAGATTATACAATAAGAGGCAATGCAGTTAGATAAAATAGTCATCTATTCATAGTGGCAGAGTGAAACAAAAGGGTCTGGGGGTTATTGATTGTACTGGCATAAAATGTAAAGGTGAATGTCATGAGTGAAGTTGAGCTTGGAAACCACATTTTATTAAAAATACATAGCAGGCACAAGATCTCATAAAGTGGTATTTGTCTGGAAGACACCAAATTGGAGACACTTCTAAAAATTACCAACAAACTCAGTCGGACAGAAATCTAATCATTCAAAGAGTTCCACAAAGATCTATCTTGGTAACAAAATTATTCCTAATATACAGGGTGTTTCATAATAAATGCGCAGGACTTCAGGATGTGATAGCTCGTCCAAAAATATGGAAAAAGTTTTTTTTAACTTACCCTCTAAAATGCACCATTTTCGAGATACAGGGTGTTGAAATTTAAAAAAAATTATCGTTTTTTGCGAATATCTCTGGAACCGTTCATCGTACAGAAAACAGATTTCGTAGGCATTTTCTACTCATAATAAGATATGTTTTGCGCGGATTTTTTATTTTTTCAAATTCATAATTGGTGAAAATTTTGAAGGGGTAGTGGGTGTTTTTTTCTCCAACTTTTACGCCACTGGAAAAATTATGATTTTGAGCCACCTACTTGAACCGCCAATGTTTTCTACACAAAAAAGGAACTCTTGGTCATAAGCTCTAAAGTTGACCGTCTCCAAGAAAAATCAACTTTCATGTTGAAAAACATGGTAAATTTTTTTAAATAATTTTTTTCCTAATTATACAAAATTTATTTTAACGTTAAAACAAGTAACAAAACCAAACGTTGACTTCTTAATTGCAAAATAAAAAAAAAACAATAACAATCATACTCAGTTGAATTGTTGGAAATGTCCGCCATTAGCTTCAATGACGCAGCAAATTTTTCGAGGAAAAAACATTATTTAAACAACATGGAAGTTGATTTTTCTTGAAAACGGTCAACTTTAGAGCTTATGACCAAGAATCCCTTTTTTGTGTAGAAAACATTGGCGGTTCATATAGGAGGCTCAAAACTGTACTTTTTCTAGTGGCGTAGAAGTTGGAGAAAAAAACACCCACTACCCCTTCAAAATCTTCACCAATTATGAATTTTAAAAAATGAAAAATCCGCACAAAACATAGCTTATTATGAGTAGAAAATTCCTACGAAATATATTTTCTGTGCAATAAGCGGTTCCAGAGATATTCGCAAAAAACGATAATTTTTTTTTTAATTTCAACACCCTGTATCTCGAAGATGGTGCATTTTAGAGGGTAAGTTAATAAAAACTTTTTTTCATATTTTTGGACGAGCTATCACATCCTGCGCATTTATTATGAAACACACTGTATATCAACGACCTTCCACAGGCACTTGGTTAATATCTATTCCAGTGGTGTACTGAGAATTAATTAAAACTGAACTCTAACAGAACAGGTCTCATCTCAGAGCATCCCAAAATAGACAGAAATTCAGTTGTCGATTTGACCATAAATATATTCTGAAATTAGTAATTTCAAATTTTTAGAGGTAACTCTCTATACAAGAGTCAGATTGGACACATACGTAAATATGAATTGAACTTAAGGCAGGAGTACTTCGATCAACAAGTAATTAAGTCTTGTTTAATAGTTTATAGATATGTTACTGTGAAGGAAATATTCATATCTCAAAGATATATAATTCGCTCTATGCTGAAACTTGCAGACCAACCTTTAAAGAACTGGCTATATCAACCGCACTTTCCTTAGATACTGTGAACATAATCAGTAAGTTTAGCAAAAAAAACACTACCCCATTTTTACAAGAATTTCATGAACTTACGATTTACCATAACGTTTTATTTGATGCCTTTATGCGTACCTACTTGTATTTCCACATATATTATAACTTTGTCTCTCCACCTGTCGTTATGCATTTTTTTTTATTCATTGAATTGTATTGTAACCTTTGTACTTGGATATATTTAAAAAAAAAAGTTTTTTTACCTCTGACGTGCTATGTCCTCATTTGATTTTATGGCATTATAAAATGGCATTATTATTATAGTCTCAGCCATCTACAGTGATTTATCTATGTCAACTAGATTTTTACCTCAAATGTATTTCATACCAAAAATTATCTCATATACACAGTGTGTTACACTTCTCATGGAAACACCCTCGTATCTTCCGTAATTTTTGACGAAGAATCATGAAATTTTCAGGATCGATAGATACACTAGAAAAAAACTCGCTGCACAAAAAGAGTCAACCTACGTGATATACACTGCACGCCAGTAGCGATGGAACCACCCATTTTTACGGTAAAACATACTAGGGGGCAAAATTCGCTCAAAATTCTTTCAGATTCGTGATCAGCACCCCCAAATTACTATAAACACACCTGTATCCAGAAAAATTTTCAGTCCTGAAAAATTCAAATTTGTTTCACTTCTCATGGAAACACCCTCGTATCTTCCGTAATTTTTGACGAAGAATCATGAAATTTTCAGGATCGATAGATACACTAGAAATGAACTTACTGCACAAAAAGAGTCAACCTACGTGATATACACTGCACGCCAGCAGCGATGGAACCACCCATTTTTACGATAAAACAGACTAGGGGGCAAAATTCGCTCAAAATTCTTTCAGATTCGTGATCAGCACCCCCAAATTACTATAAATACACCTGTCTCCTGAAAAAATTTCAGTCCTGAAAAATTCAAATTTGTTTCACTTCTCATGGAAACACCTTCGTATCTTCCCTAATTTTTGAAGAAAAATCATTAAATTTTCAGGATTGATAGATACACTTAAAACTGAACTTACTGCACAAAAAAATTCAATCCTGCACGCCAGCAGCAATGGAACCATCCATTTTCACGGTAAAATATACAAGGGTGCAAAATTGGCTTGAAATTCCTTCAGATTCGTGATCTACTATAAATACACCTATCCACTGAACAATTTTCGGTCTTGAAAAAATTCGAATTTGTTTCACTTCTTATGGAAACGCCCCCGTATCTTCCGTAATTTTCGGGTTGTTCTTGTATACTTTGTTTTTCAATGTGAATCAACCTGAACCATCCAAAAAATCATATTTTTCTCCACATTCACAAAAACTTTTTGAACGCCTCGGAAAATAAATTTTCCAAGAAATTAACTTATATTTCTTTGTTTAGATTTTGATCGCACATCAAACTTTTACTTCATAAAATGTTATTTGAATTTTACAATTCACTGCAAAATCCGAAATCTCGTATTATTTCTTCAACATTATCTACATCATATTATGAATAAACGAACAAATCATTTTTTCATCGAATTTAAAGGATTGAAGTCAATAAAAGCAGAGTGTGCCTTGACATCGCCATGGAAAACAATTCCTTATTGATATTTACTGACAACTTGTATTTGACGTTGAATTCAATATTACCGCACCAGTCTAGTTTCCACGAATTTTTTCTATTTATTGTTATTGTTTATTGTTATTGTTTATGGTTGTTCCTGTTGTTTTTACGTTGTTACCGCTTTATTCGTTTTTGAAGATGGTTCGTAGATCTGTTGAACAGAAAGTTGAAATCGTGTTGTTGGTTGATGAAGGTACGAGGTCTTACCGTGAAGCAGCCTCCGAATTTAACAGAAGACATCCGCACGAACCTTCAATTGGCCCTGGAACAGTTTTCAAAATATTTAACCTCTTCAAAAGCACTGGCCACGTTACGATGGATAGAAAACTAGTTAGGCACCATATTGAAGATGATGTCATTTTGGCGGCTTATCGAGCTGATCCTCATATAAGTTTGAGGAATTTATCACTTCGGCTCAATTTAAGCTACATTAAAATTTGGAGGTGTTTGAAAAGACATAAAATGCAAGTATTCAAACCCAAATTTCTCCACACCTTACATCCAGGAGACGAAAACAGACGGATGGAATTTTCTTTATGGGCACAGGGAAACTACCTAAATGCCGGTAATTTCATAAAGAACATTTTATATAGCGATGAAGCGACTTTTACCACCAATGGAGTGGTATCTTCGCAAAATATGAGATTCTGGGCTGAAGAAAATCCACATTGGGTTGTAAATTGTAAAAATCAAATATCCCATAAAGTCAATGTATGGTGTGGGATATTGAATGATAGAATCTTAGGACCATATTTTTTCGATCGAAATCTGAATGGAGAACTATTTGTTAATTTCTTGGAAAACGAATTTTCAGAGGCATTGCGGGAACTTCCTGTGGTTATAAGAAATAACGTGATTTTTCAATTGGATGTTTCACCAGTGCACAATAATAGGATAACGAGGGTGTGGCTTAACAGGAATTTACCTATGAGATGGATCGGACCCAATAGCCCCCTTGTAGTATGGCCTCCGCGGTCGCCTGACTTAACCCCGATGGATTTTTATTTATGGGGATCATTAAAAAACAAGGTTTATAAAAATAGGCCGCTCACTCGTGATGATCTCCGTGCGAGGATTACTGAAGCATGCCAAGAGGTAACACGAGAGGAACTGAGAAAAGTTGGGAGAAATATAAGAAAGAGACTGGAAAAATGTATCTTATCAGAGGGGGGATTGATAGAAGGAACTTCAATTTGAGAATGTGTAAATATTGTTTAAAATGAATTTCTATTATTCTTCTGGTAGAGTCAAAATTATATTATTCACGAACCATTTGTATTTAATTTAAAATACAGTTTTTCCACAGTGAAAGTCCAAAGTTTCAAAAAATATATTCCAATCCGCGGTCAAACATTCAATATTACAATGAAACTGTTATTCTTGTTGATTGCGTAATACACGAGAATAGCTATTTATGATACAAGATCGTAAAGTAGGACTTTTTTGTATGCGCGGGAACAAACTCGCAAGTAAAAAAAGCCCTTTTTGAAAGTGTATCATACAAAGTTTTTTTCGACAGTTCATTTATTTGAATGCTTTATCTTATGAATTGTCGTCATATCAAATACTGACTTACAAGTTATATTTGACGCAAAATAGTGTATTTTTCAAAATTGCATGAATCTCCGAACAGTGTGTAAAAATTTACTTTACGCACTGTTCATGATTTTACGCACAGGTGATTTTTTCAAGCACTTGTGCGAAAAAGTATCACTTTATGCACTGTCAACAGTGCGTAGTAAAAAAAAATACAGTGCAATAGGTACTTATGCATACAATATTGCCACTACCTCATAATTCGTTGTTAGCTGCACAAAGGAGTCATCAAGTAATTTTCTTATTTGAGACTGATTGGGAGCTGCTTTCGTTTCTTAGTTTGACAAAATAACATGGATTTACAAAATTTTGAAAATCTCCATCGACCCTGGAAATTTCAACAACAATATATTTTTTCGAAAAAATTGATAGTTAACGACTGGCGACAATGTATTGAGGCAATGGCTGCATTTCTGGGATATCAGTCCTGAGAGTTTCATCATTATAACTCAAAAATAACTGAAGGACGGTAGCGTTTCCATGAAAAGTGAGACATATTAGAATTTTTCAGGACTGAAAATTATTCAGAAGACAGTTGAATCAGTAGTAATTTGGAGATCCTGAACACGAATACGGCGTGCAGTGTATATTACGTAGGTTGACCCTTTTTGTGCAGTAAGTTCATTTCTAGTGTATCTATCGATCCTGAAAATTTCATAATTCTGCGTCAAAAATTACGGAAGATACGAGGGTGTTTCCATGAGAAGTGAAACAAATTTGAATTTTTCAGGACTGAAAATTTTTCAGGATACAGGTGTATTTATAGTGATTTAGGGGTGCTGATCACGAATCTGAAAAAATTTTGAGCGAATTTTGCCCCCTAGTATGTTTACCGTAAAAATGGGTGGTTCCGTCGCTGCTGGCGTGCAGTGTATATCACGTAGGTTGACCCTTTTTGTGCAGTGAGTTCATTTCTAGTGTATCTATCGATCCTGCAAATTTCATGATTCTGCGTCAAAAATTACGGAAGATACGAGGGTGTTTCCATGAGAAGTGAAACAAATTTGAATTTTTCAGGACTGAAAATTTTTCAGGATACAGGTGTATTTATAGTAATTTAGGGGTGCTGATCACGAATCTGAAAGAATTTTGAGGAATTTTGCCCCTTAGTATGTTTACCGTAAAAATGGGTGGTTCCATCGCTGCTGGCGTGCAGTGTATGTCACGTAGGTTGACCCTTTTTGTGCAGTGAGTTCATTTCTAGTGTATCTATCGATCCTGAAAATTTCATGATTCTGCGTCAAAAATTACGGAAGATACGAGGGTGTTTCCATGAGAAGTGTAACACACTGTATATATTTATTATAAAAAATAATAACATCCTACCAACATATTTGGTTAGTATAAATAACAAGGAATACTATAAAAACGTATAAAAATACAATAAATAATAAATTCAAAATATCTATTTGAAGAGATGTTTTCTGTCATCGACAATAAATATGTGCTCTCATTAGTCTTATGGCAAATTTCAGAAATTCAAGTGCTATAAATTTAACAATTTTCATAGGTAAATTGAATTTTTTAGCAAAATCTACAAAGAATTTACTGATGGTTCCTCGAGCACCAATGAATAAACCAATAATTTTTATACACAATCACCTTATAATTGAAGTTTTATCCACACGTATGAACCGTATAAAGTACCACTTTATCCACTAGTGGAATAATGAAAAATACAATCTTGAATATCAATAACATTTTACTTATTTTCACCAACTTCACAAATTTTTACAAATGGAGTCGATAAACAATCGAAAATACATAGCAACCATTCAACACCTCCTGATATTTTTGTATGTTATTTCAATGATTTTTGAGGAGGTGACAGCCGCTGTCAGAGCAAAACGTCAAATCATTTTGTGATGAAAAATTTCCGCGATTCTGATTCTAAATGAATGTGATTGTGAATAAAACGTTGTATTGCATGCGTGTTTTAGATACATTTTATTTGCTTAAGAAATTTAAACGCTCGAGCTTCGCTCTCGCGTTTAAACATTCTTGCGCAAATAAAATGATATCTAAAACACTTATACAATAAATAACTATTATTTCACCAGCTATTTCATATTTTTCCTTGAAGAAAGGGATCGTGGGTTCATAAATATGCCTTTTCTCCATTTCAACATCAAATGGATGGGATTCATCTGATTCGAATCTTATTGTTGGGTCCAACATGTAGCAACGTTTTTCTTCCTGTCGATTATATCTTTATCAATACCTTCATTGCATTAATTGTTATACAGTGTGTTCCTCTTTGAGCAGCAACGCCCTCAGATTTGTTTTTAAAAAATAATTGAAAGAGTTCACTAACCTATCTTCAATATTCTGTTTTGAAATCTATAGAACCCTCACAATGTTTAAACCTCAGAGTGTCATTTGCAGCATTAATAACCTTTTTTCTTCAATAATAGAGAGAGTGAGAGGAATGAATATCGTCTAAGAAAAACACATTCTTATTGACAAAGCTTGTCAATAGAGTTTGTAAAAAATATTTTAAAAAAGTACACAAACACTCGGAGCACAGTTGGAACGTACACATGTCTAGAAAATGAAACTAGTCACAATTTATAAAGAAAATATTCAAAAAAAAATTTTGGAATAAAATTGAGAAGTACTAAAGAATATGCTCATGTGAAAATTATAACATACATTGTGAATTACAGAAAACTTTCATTGTATTATTCCTCTAAACTGTGTAGTATGCTTTTTTGCAAGGGCGTCCTGAACTTTTATAATGTTTTTCTTTTCTTATTTCATAGGATGTGTGGTTATCCAACTTTTTACTCTCATAGATTGAAAAACCTTTTTTCTACGACCATTAAGAAAAATTAACATTTCAATTGCGTCTTCGATTAAGAAACCTACCACGTTGTAATACCGATTTTTATTTCCCACGGGCTAGCTGTATCGAAATATTCTATTTCCTACGACTTTCATGAACTACTAGACTGTTACTTTATGAACATATATAATATCAAATCAAGTTTGTTTACATCTGTCTAATAATTTGAGATTTCAAATCAGTAGATAATTACAAAATTCGATTGAAAAAATTAAGTTATTAAAAATGATTAGCGATAGTGAGGATGACTGGATGATAACAATCAAATTAATAAATTTATATCAGAAGCTACTGATAATGCCTATCTTCTGACAAAGGTATGATTTGTTTTTCATAAAACCAGAATAATTTCAATAAAAAGATTGATTACAATCGGATTCTATATTTTTAAATAGTTGACAGATACTTTCTATATGCCAGTTAATTTAAACAAATTATTATGTGCTCTATTAACGACGAGTGTTGATACAGCCATTTTTTTTTTTCATTTTATGAAATCAATTAGTGTTTGATTTTTTCTGCATAAAGTTTTTTTATTTCCAAGTTGTCAAAATTGGAAACTTTTGAATGTTATTTGTTTCACGACGTAGGTAGGTACGTGTACAAAAAGAAAAAATAGATGTTTCATTCAACGGGTGAAGAAAGAAAAAATTATCTAAACCATGTAAAAATGACGGCAGGAGAGTTTATGATAAAAAGGATTATTAAAAATATTACAGATTTGTTAATGAATCAGATGGTCGTAGAAAAAGTATAGTGTACCATGAGCATGAAATGACGTACATTTCCCTCGAGTAGGTATATAAAATTTTGTAGTACGAGCGTAGCGTAGCGTAGTACAATATACTATTCTCAGTTTTGACTAGAAACAGGTAATGGCATTTTTTTTCTGTTACTCGTCTGGTTACGTGATTCGTTTCTGAGTTTCGACCATATTTTGGTATTTATACATCAGACAGTTTCCAGAATGAAAATATAAGTTTTTCATTTGTAATATCTCAAGAGAGTCAGAATGAAGTGAAAATAATTCTACAGATTATTCGAATGCTTGTTGACAAATGGCAACAAGTTTGGGAAAAAAATCTGTGTGGCACTCGATGGATTATTTTTTGATGTCCCAATTATGGATCTTAAACTGGTTTTGATTTATTTTTCACTTTTTATGCAAACTGATGACAGACGTCAAATCAAAAGTATTATACAAAATAAAAATAAGATAGCACAAAAATTCATGTGGAAATTTTTCATGTAGAAAATTCCGACTATAACAATGTTGTGATTGGCGGAATGTACATGCATGCTTCAAATTAATGGTTTTTATTTTTCTGCAATAATTGTCAAAAAATATTGAGTGCAGAGTATATGTTTGATTTCCAAATTTCTTCTCTCGTCACAAAATTCACAAAAACTTTCGATAACTACCCAGAATATAAGCAAATATAACGTCTTCATGGCAAACTGGGACTATCTGAATGGTAAAAAATTGGTCAAATTATATAAAGAAATTTTTGACCAAAAATTAACCCCAAATCCTGGTTTATAACGCCCCAAACACCAGAACTCTTATTCATCCATAATGACCGGCCCATTTTGAAATATCTTCTCTTGCCTCGAATCGCCCTGAGATATTCCATTATTACTGCAGGAAAATACCAAGTATCACTTTTCCATGGCAAACTATAAGCAGCTGAAAAAGTGGATCATGAACTCAGTAATTTTTTGACATGAATAAATGTCATGTTTTCTTGATAATTCGCTGGTTCTGATCGTCTTGTTTCCCAAGTAACCCCCGTGGCCAATAACAATAAGTATTTTCCTGGTAAAAACAACTTACCGGCTTGGGAACAATGTGACACCTCGTTGGTAGGGGGTGTCACCATGTAGTCATCTGCTCAATTATAATGTGCGAATAAGAGTTATTTATGATACAAGTGTTAAAAGTGTTATTTTATTTTGTGAGTGCGGAATATTGCAAAAAGAGCGTTTGCGAGTGAAGCAACCCCAAGAGCAAAATAAAATCACTTTTAACAAATATAATGCTGGTGAGAAAAAAGTACATACAATCCATAGGATTTGATCACACGACCTCTTGATAACAAGGCAGAGGCTCCAGCAACATGCACTAATGAAGTTAATTACACACTGTGATATTCAGTATTTCAAACCCTATAGGCAAGACAGTGAGGCAGGTAAGAAACAATTAGTAGTAGTTAATCAGTAACCACAAATTAATAAAAGTTCCTAGCTTGTGGTTGTAGCTATTACTGCTGCAAATATAAGTGAACCAGAAATTCAAGTAGAAGCTGTTATCTGAAAAATCACGGAAACGACATGAAATTGGTCATAATAAATTCATCGAATGAAGTCAAATGAAGAGAGTTGAAGGCAAGTTCACTGAAAGCGTAATTTTTGTTTACTTTGAAGAAGAATCAAAGTCATGGAAGTCTCTATGATAAAAGTTTAATTGAAAATCAAGAAAAGTTCATATTCCTATGAATTTGAAAAAGTAAGTTTTAATGATAGCCGTATTACCATCATTGATTTTTGTATTGTATTATGGAGGAATGCTCGAGTACCTGACTGGTCCTTCACATATTTGTTTTATTAAGTAACACACGTGCTAAAACTCCCATAGTGCAAGAACTTCCTCGCTCACATATTCACAAACGACCTGGAAGATATCGGAAAGAACGAAAAGAGAAAAACATTAAAATTGAATGTTTAAATAAACATCCCCTTTTTGCGAATATACTGACACCATTCCTATTGTATCGTAATGTTACATTAAAAGAACAAGAATGGAATCGAGTTCGTAAACAGTGTCGGAAAGACCTCCCTGGAAGAATCATAGTGCCCATGAGAGGGGAACGCGGAGCATCTCATTCCCACCTCAATATCTCTAGAGATAACGCCGGAGAGATGTATGGGGCCTTTTTAACATCGGTTAGTTGAAGTTGGGAGTATGTAGCAAGGTGGATTAACTCTGAATCGAGAATTGATTTTTTAGGAATTTTTTCTAAGGCATCATACAGTGAGTCAATTTATGGTAGGGGGGTGACAACTCCAAAATTTAATGAAATGATTAAAACTAGACGATACATGTTGATTTTATTGGAAATATGAACAGGATGTTCATAAAGTCAGTTGTGGAATCATCTGCGACTGGAAGTTGAAATTTAGTCGCTATTTTCCATCGTACACGATAACCTCTCTTGGAAGGGATTCATGTTGTATAGAGAAACATTCCTAATTGAAAAATTGAACCAATACAGAACTACTCTGGAAATGGAAAAACCTACGATGAATCTCACAGAAAACAATTATTTATAGATAAGAATCTCCAATGGATACTGGATATTTAATAAATAAAGAACTATCTGAATTAAAATGCAAATTCTCACTTTCAGATTTTTTCTCTCAAGTTATATAGGGTCTTTCACAATATCTATCAGATATAGTTCAATGTTCAGCGTGGCCTTAGCCGCGGAAGTAGTTGTTTTCTGTTAGATATTACAAAAAAGTAACTTCAATTTATCGTAGGTTTTTCCATTTCCAGAGGAGTCATATGTATTGGTTCAATTTTTCAACTGAGAATGTTTTTCTTTACTAGACGATACAGTTATAACCGCATTCAAATATCGTTGTTGTAATAACAGGTTTTCTTTGGTTGGAAACAATCGGAGTTACGATAGCATTTGGAACATATTTAATTATCAATTATTTCTGTTCATAATGTTCATAAGAATTAATGTAATTGGATTCTTGGAAGGAATTGCAAATATACAAATATAATTCATTCATACTCTAAGCAAAGATGCTATAGGCAATTTTCATCAACAGTAAAAACACAAGAGCTTTTTATCATCGGATGAATTTCTTTTTGCAGCGAAATAATTTTGCAAATAAGTAATATTACGAGAAAAACTGACATGACAAAAACGCGATACCGAAGGTCGAGCAATTTTGTCAAATATTTTAAAGAATCTTTTTTGTAATCCCTCTGATTCGTATATATTCCACAAATTTACTATTTTCAGTATATCTTTCTTGTTCAATACTAAAGAACATACTTTTCTTTTCTCTGGAATAGCTTGTAATTATTTCCGTTTACTATTTTTTGTGGATTGCAGAATAGATTTTTCTAAATTTATTGTTATTTGTTGAGTCGAAACTTCACCAAAACGACTCATGTTGTATGTTTCACTATCAAGTATCAACAATACTCAACAATTACCTAAAACTGACACGGCAGACATTGAAGTTACGTAAGCGTACTAGATGCATCTGGTTATAACCCGTTAGCCCGCTGCCAAAATGTGTAATGATTTTATAACCTATGCCCTTTAGGGTTTTGGTAGTTATGGATATAATGATCAATGAACAAGCAAAATAAGCGCTATTCCGTGGAACTTAATAGTAACAATAATAATTATAATAATAATCTTTTATATTCTTAAAAACATGCATAAACACGTATACACTCAACAATGCCCCATTTCTCAAGACATTTTCGGGCATATGGTGACTCCTCGGAACCACACGACACGAACCTATGCCTCGGTTTCCGTCTGATTTTTACTTGATTAAAAATAGCTTGGTATGCTTGGCTACGCTGAACTTTCATTTAAATACAGGATTCGTTTATGCAATCAACATTAATCAACTAGTTTCTAACAAAGTCTATATGTGTTTATGCATGTATTATTATTAATATAATTTTTATTATTATTTTTTTTCCATATGGAGTGTACCAGTCAGGCCCTGTCTCCGGTGCTCCGACCCATCCGGAGGGCGCGCTGGTGTCGTTAACCCCAATAACCACTCCCTACGTCCGTAGGGTGAGTGATTATTGGGTCCGAGAGTCATGTGTTCTGAGCAGACGAAGTGAACCAAGGATGACGGCCTTCTGCATTCGAGCGGCTAAGATTTCTGCCATATTACGGCAGGCCGGTATTAACTTCAAATCTGAGAGTAGTGTGTCCATCATTCCACCAAGGACTCCTATAATCAGAACCACCATTTTGACAGAATGGTCCGGATACAACCTGCGGAGTTCAAAGAGAAGATCTCGATATTGAATCCGTTTTTCCTCCTCTTTCCGAACGATATTTATCTCGCTTGGAGCGGAAAACTCCACGACGAATATCGTTTTACTTTGATGGTCGAGAAGGACAACATCATCAGGCTTATTGGCTTGTATTTGCCTAAGGGTTGGGAATGAGTAGTTCCAATAGATTCGGCACCTCTCATTCTCCACCACGGACTCAATATCCCCCGGAACATAAGGCAACATTGGTGTCTCGTCTATACCGTACGAGTGTCTTATATGGTAGTACAACACTCGTAGCGCCGCGTTATGCCTGTGGATATAGGCTGAGACCGCATAACCTGGGCATGCTGATAACAAATGCATTACGGTCTCAGGTGCCCCACGACATGCCCTGCATCGGGTGTCAGGGACGTCTATACCCATCTCGCGACTACGGTAGACGAGGGTGTTGAAGACACCATCCTGGCAGGCCATTATGAATCCCTCGGTCTCCGACTTTAGCTCACTCGACCTGAGGAAGGCAAAGGTCAAGCTTTTGGATAAGCCAAGGTCTTCGATGTTGTTGAAGAAGACACCATGCATTGGCTGTAGCTGTAGGAGGACCTCTGTCTCCGCAGCTTTGATGTGAGCTTTTAGCTGAACGGGTCCCAACTCGGTGACAGAGTTTGGGTTAGCCCGTTCAGTGTCGAATACGAGACCAAGTTCATCGGCTGCACGGGTTGCTGCCTTAAAGAGAAATGCTCCAATCCATGCTTTTTCATGGTCGCGGACCATGCAGAGACGGGGATCTGAACTCCTGATGACTTTACAGGCCCCATCCAGAAACATTCTGTTATGCAGACACTCCAAACTCAAAAGTCCACGGCCTCCCCGTTGTCTGGGAAAGTATAACCGTGGAACGGACGATTTAGGATGCAAGCTCCTATTGAGATGCATCATTTTGCGAGTTTTAACGTCGAGTTGTCGCAGCTCTTCTTATTATTATTATCATAATTTTTATTATTATTATAATTTTTATTATTATTATTATTATTATGTTCTACCGGCAAGCGCTAATTTTGCTTGTTCATTGATCATTACATTTATAACTACCAAAACCCTAAATGGCATACGTCTGACACTTTCATCGTTTTCATCGGTGATACAAAAGGATGCACGTTCTTTATCACTGTCAAAATGATAGAACTGTCATTATTAAATTACACATTTTATATAAAATCAAATCATAACATTTTTCTACATCCTTTTCTGTCATTGTCATGTACATAAAAAAATAAGTCAACTCGGTAACATTCTTAAATTAATATACATATTATATAAAATATTTTACATAATAATGATCTCCGAGTGGATTTAACCTAGGTACAAGTACCTGTACTGTTATAATCCATCAGAAGAACTATTTACGAAAGGGATATTTTTTACAAGAGTATTTGTGATGAGTGATGAGTGAGTAAGAGAGTGGTGATGGAAGAAAGTCTGAAATTGTGGTGTTTGTTTTAGCTATTTTATACGAATTTCAATAGTAATTGTGATGATAATTATGACAAAAACAATAAAGTAGGTATCAATGAAATATTTCAAATTTATTCGGGCACTCTACGAGTAATTTTTTTATTTCGTTTTTGAATTTAGATTTTTTGAAATTTGTTTTATGTTAACAAGCAGTGAGTTAAAAAGCTTTGGACCATGGCAAAAATAGTTTTTTTTGCGTGAGAGTTTTTCTGAATACATTTGTTTGTATATTCTGTTCGGTCGCAGATCTTGTGTTGGAAGTTATTTTTGGATATATATCTTGTTCAGAAAAAAATTCAATTAGACACTGACGGACATAATATATTTGTCTTATTTTAGGCAATTTGGTTTCTTCGCATAGTAGTGTGGTTGAAAACTTTCTATCTTTGAAAAATATTATTTTAATTAAGGTGTTTTGAACAGTTTGCAAGTTTTATATTGTAGTTGCGAACGTTGCTCCCCAGATTGTTATGCAGTAGTTTAATATAGATTCTACTAGCATTAGTAAAGTTTTTCTGGATAAAATATCTCTGATATTATAAAATTTATGCATTACAAATGGTACCGTTTTAATGAGAAACACTATTTGATCCAACCATCTAATATGCTAATCAAACATGATACCTAAATATTTGACAACTATTACGTTCTCTAATGATGGACAATAACATTCGGTAGTATCACATTTGGGATTATGAATTTTAATGTTTAAAATAGGCTGATCAGTTTTTGTGGCGGAAAATGTGATATATTTAGTTTTACTTAAGTTTAGGCTCAATAGGTTGTTATTCTACCATATGTTGATATATTTCATGTTTGTTTCAGTTTTTCTATGAATCTCTCTGCAGGTTTCACCAGTAAAAACAATTGCTGTATCGTCAGCGTAACTAATAAATTTTCCCTCGAAGTTTTTAATTTTAGCAATACTATTTATATATTAGGAAAATAATTGGCCCTAGTATTGTTCCTTGTGGAACTCCTGTTTGTATAATTTATCCGGAACTAAACGTGTTTCCTACTTTCGTTCTCTGCACTCTGTTTTTTAAATAATCTTCATATAGGAGTTGACTTATTATAGTAAAAAGGGCATATCAATAGGGGAAAACTAATTAAGCAACTAAAGCAACTTTGTATCATATACGGAAAAATTAAATTTGCATATTTGGAATTTCTTTCGAAATATCCAATCAGATACGTTTTTGAACTGAAGAAACCCCCCTTCATCAGATCACTTCTCGTTGTGACAAATCCATAGGGCAACGTCACTGTGATTTTCTTGCACCATAACTCTATAGTCTAATACCTGTTGATATAAGAAATATAAAAAGGATCAATTTATTCAAGAAGAAAACAAAAAAAAAGGAGTTTGGCTTTTGGAAGGAGCAAACTACAAGACTTTATCAATCAAAAACTAATTTAAAAAAAATTATTTATAGTCAGGTATTTTATACTCGTCAGTCAAAACCATAATGGTCTACTCATTATTTCTATTTATTATAATTTATAATAATGTATTTTCGTGTTTAATTGTATGAGTCAGAATATATCTATGAATGTACGTATGCGCATATCATTCAGTTAGATATTTAAATTCAAATTTTTATATTCTGTTATTTTTATAGTTTTATATTTTTAGATTTTAAAAAATTGTTTTCCACATTGTTACATTCTACATTTGCATATTTCATATTTCTACAATTTAAAACTTTACATATTACATTTTCATATATTTAAATTTCTAGATTTCACAGTTTTACACTTCTGCATTTTTACATTTCATATTTCAACTATTTAAATTTCAACAATTCAATATTTTCACATCTTACATTTTCACATTTTTTATGTTTTTACACTTTTACATTGTTACAATTTTACATTTTCACTATTTTACATTTTCTCATTTTACATTTTTACATTTTCTACACTTTAACATTGTTACAATTTTCCATTTCCACAATTTCAAATTTCTCATTTTCATATTTATTATCTTTATATTTACAAATTGTTTCATAACGGATAATGTTTGTTTATTCAGTATTGAAGCCTACTTAATATGATGGAACATAACAACATGAAACCACGTACAAGCGACAATTCATTTGGAACCAAAGCTTCTGTGGTACCTACCACTTGTTTATTTACTTTAATCATGTACATACAGTGTGTCTCACTTACCATGCTCACCATGGATATCTTTTTAGTGGTGAGAGATACGAGGTTGGTTAAATGACACCAAATGTGGAGTTTATCAAGGACAACTATAATGTGAAAAAATATTTTGATAAAATCCATTCGTTTTTGTTTTATACGCAAAAACAGATTTTGAACTTCTTTATTTATGAAAATATTCGAATGGAAATTTCACATTCTCATGGCAGTTTTTCATTGAGATTTCGAAAAAAATATGAAATGTATACCAACTCTTCTAGAATTTGAGATATCAGCACCAACTTTTATTTTTCAAATGTAGGTCATAGCTCACTATGACTTAGTTATGAATAACTTTTTTTTCTCTTACAGATGATATGTCACAGTAATAGTTTTTTGTTGATAACAACGGAGTTATCGTCTTTTATACAAAAACCAGAACTATTTTGAGGTCGCCATCTTGAATTTATAAATTTTAATAGAAAAATCATGATCTCCGACCTCAAAAACCCCCACATACCAATTTTGAATGGAATCGGACCATATTCACAAATCTCGTCCGCCATATTGGAGGAGCCGCCATTTTTTATTTCAATACAAATTCCATAGTGCATCGTCACCGGAATTATGAACATCTGCCAAATTTCAAGTTATTAGGACCGCCAAAGTGGGTCAAAATTCACTTGCAAGAGACATGAAAATGATCATCGAAATCTGTTATTTGCGTATAAAACAAAAACGAATAGATTTTATCAAAATATTATTTCACATTATAGTTGGCCTTGATAAACTCCACATTTGGTGTCATTTAACCGACCTCGTATCTCTTACCATTAAAAAGATACCCATGGTGAGCATGGTAAGTGGGACACACTGTATAATTGTTTTCTTGGTGAATAAACTTTATTATTACAATAACTGTACATCTCAATTAGTTTTTTCGATTTTTTCCAAATTCTAATGTTTGGTTTGTATAAGAAAATGCGAAATAAATCGAAATCATCCGAATTGGTTCATATTTGAAAGAAACTACTTTTTTATGTAACATTTTTCGAAGTTCAGAGAGATAAACTGAATTTTGTATTTTTTGTAAATCAAATATGACAGGTGTAGCCCATCAAACAGCCAAAATTGTTCTAATTCTTTTCAAAGCACCAACTGCTCACATGAACTCAAAATAGAGAGAACACTATATGGTAAAAAAGTCCCATATACAGATTTCTTCAGTCAAATATAATATACGTCCCTACTCAAATGAACTAGAGCACTAGAAAGAGAAAGATATCATAACTCATGCCACGTGGCATTGTCATTCAATGAGCTTTGATAGCAGTTCGCGATATCGTACTGTGTGTGTTTAGTGAAAACTGTAATAATAAATACAAAACTAATAATTGTATTCAGTTCATTTATGGTCTAATTCTTGTCTTGTGAATAATAGCGAATGACGTTGTTTCTGTCGTATCGTTGTATCGACCACATTGCTTTATGAATCGAATTATTAAATCTATCATATCATCTGAACCGTAATGTTTACCATTAATGAAGAAAGAAAGTATTCATTGATAATGAATACTTTCCTAATTCCTCATACCCTTGTAAGAAGCGATTTTATTGTGATTTGTCCAGGTCTCCAACTTCCTTTCACGCGAGGAAAACAAAATTACAGAAATTTACAAATCGGATATATTTCCATCATACATCCTTGCATGAACACGAGCTTTTGAAAAAGGTTGCTCATCCTGTAGTTCATCATGACACCTCATCCTTTATCTTGATCTCTTTTCCTGAGTAATTTCCACAATTACAATATGGATACTAAAACTGAAAGAGTTATGGCACTGGGCGAAAAGAGTGTACACCTTCATCAACTAATTGAATGTACCAACAATATATATATGGCCATAAAACGAGATGGCGTGTCAATGTAAGAATAATCAACACGTGCCATCCGATGTGTGAAAGATCGTAAATCTCCATGAAATATTGTTAAGATAAAGGTGACTGAACGTATTTTCACCCATGGAAGTTCTACACACCCGTTCAATTCATGTAACTTCGTTTTATTAGGTATTTGATGGAAAATTATTCGTTATAGCCAGTGAGGTTATTGTGCTAGTATCATGCAAGGGATGTATCATTCATTGTGGGTTCTGTTTTGCTTACAAAAATGTCTCTTTCTAAAAAGGAACCACATTGTATGACAGAAAATAACCATTTGATAGTGTAATGTGAATTATAAACAATCCAGACTCACACATATATATTTTTGTACAGTCTCCCAAAAAATACAACTACTGCACCTTACAATAATTTAAACACACATGTTGGTTTATTGTCAAACCTTTCTGTAAAAAATATTTCGCAGTGTTCTTGCATTGTTCCATTGACAAAATTACGTTTGAGTTCAAAACCGGTTCCATTGCTAATTCAAATCATTTGTTATTGGAAATATTTTATTTTTATATTTAATATCAACCATTATTTCAATTGAATATTTAGAAATAAAGTCGCGAATTCATCCCATTGTTTTCTATAATGAATTCTGATAACGAATTAATATTTCAACAAATGCACATCATTATACTGAATATTCCCCTCCTATATAAAATTTGTTATAAGAGGAATGCAATTATTGAAAAATTACAGCGGAAATTTCCCTCACGTGTAAAAACGTCCATAAGAGGAATGCAATTACCGCTGGCTCACAGCGATAATTGCACTGTAGTGACGCGTTTCGCGTCACGGCAGTGCAATTATCGCATTAGATGTCATTTCAAGTGAAGTCGCGCGATTTTAATGTCAGAAGTAAGACTTCAAATATGTCATCTACCTACAAGTGTTCATATCGCGATTGCTACGGAAGTAACTGAGAAGCTTACGGACATAGCTAAAAGAGTGATGTGTGAAATTTCCTACCGAATACCACTCGTGCATTAAAAATTAACCAGATAATTCTGAAAAAAAACGCGTTTTTTTTATAAAAAACCGTACTCGGTTATTTTTTTCGTTGTTTCAAAAAATTGCCCTCCTCCTTCGGAGTCGGGCAATTTATGATTTGAAACAACGAAAAAAATAAACTCGTGCAGTTTTTAAAAAAAACACGTTTTTTTCAGAATTATCGGTAATTTTCAATGCACTTGTGGTATTACCCCCGGTAATTGCACTGCGAAGCGATAATTGCACTGTGAAAACATCCCGTCGGCATGACAATAAGAACCACACTGACTGACAATACTGATAAATGTCGACATACTTCAAAAAGTGGGAAAATGTCGCGTTTTGGTGAGTGGTTCATACAATGTATTGAGGAAAATGTAGTTGAAAGTGAAACAGCATCACATACATTTTTCTTGCAACTCCGGAAATATTCTACCAAATTACACTCGTACATCAAAATAAACCTGATTATTTTCCATTCAAGCATGTTGTCAGTAAAAAACTGTATTTAGTTATTTTCATATTTTGTCGAAAGTGCCCGACTTCGAAGTAGGAGGGCTCTTAATATGAAACTAAACTCATGCAGTTTTTGGTCAACATGCTTTCATAAAAAATTATCGGTAACTTTGATACACGTGTGTAATTACTTCCAAAAATTTCCCATCTCGCTTTTTCAGCCAATCAAAAAATTGGTTTTTGTTTAGTTGCCATGATAACCCAAAAATTCACGGAAATTTTTATCCTCCAGGATACCCTGGGCGAAATTAATAAGTGGAAAATTTTCTGTGAAGTATTTGACATGTTGCTTTCATGTACGAATGGAATTTTATTTTTCATACGAAAGGAGATAATTTTTCATTATCATTCTATATTTACTAGATATTTCAAATGTGTCTGAAAATATTTTGAGAACTCCTTGCTTTTCAACAATGAATAGGTCCATCGATAAAAAAATAATATTAATCAAATATCTATCTATACTTGAATGAATTTAATATTTGAAACAATTTTATTCAACTTATCTATGTGAAAACTTGGTTGCAATTTCCAGACGCTTTCTTTGTACTACGCTGATTAATTTCTTATTTTTGTTCAAGTTATGGGTGACTTCTTTTATCTTCGCAAAGTTCTTCGCAATGTGCATAATAAGGTATATTTTTGTTGTTTTTCCATTATTTCTTATCTAATCATAAAGTATTCTCCATGAAAACAACTTTACATTATTTACAACAAAACGAACTAGAAAATTGAGCCTAACTGATTTGTGGTTAAGCTGTCAATACTCAATGGGTGCGTTTAACAGTATGCAGCGGCTACAGCCGCTTTACGCTTCACGTGACAGAAGGCTCACAGGTCTTCCAGCCGCTACAAATGAATAAAGCGATATATTTTCCGCTGTATTTATTTGAAGTGGTTCAGTGGTCTGTAATTTGGACCGTCTATTAGACTTGTAAAGCGCTTTCTGCCTTTTTCTGATAGACACATATTTTCAACACTCCACCACAATTTACGAATGCGTATCTGTCGAATTATTGTGCTAACAACTGATGTTATAACTTGTGTTTTCTTGAATAATCTTCAAGTCAGAAGAAATCATCAATTATTCAATATATTTTGGTGTGAAATTTTCTTTCCGATAATAAGTGACAAATTTTTCAACTGTAACAAGTATTTGGTTACAAGGAAAATTTTGTCTTGGGCTTTCAGTAAAGTTGGAAAATATTCAAGTAATCATAAAATGGAGATGTCAAATCGAAAGTATCAATTTGAAAGATGAGTTGATGATACCTACTTGAATATTGCCTGGGAGGAAAATTCTTCATCTTGTAGTTTAAACCTTCGTGCCAGGCTTGTGCTGCATCAGGGAAATTGGTTGCACAGATGTTTTCTTCTTTTATTGTAATTTCAATTACTTTAGAGAGTCTATATAGGGTTAAGTATACATTAATCAATTCAAAAAAGATTCCAGGGTTTACCTAGTACTATCAATTTACCCGATAGCTCAGTTGGACGTGGATTTGACTATAAAAACAGATTTCGATGAGATTGAAATATGTGGTACAATTTTCTGGAGCGCCACGGATTTATCCCCAGTGAAAAATCCGAAACCACCCTGATGACTTAGAGCAACCCACTACACTAATTTTACTAAAATAATATACAATAGATACCAGTAATGGTATTAAAATGATATATAAATATGTAGAGGCTTCGTTTTCAATTATGTATACAGGGTGGGGCACCGAAAACGAAACAGATCGAATATCTTCAAAACGCATGTGTTGTGAGAAAAATGCAAAGATACGTCGATTTTTAATCCAAGGGGGGCATCTTCCTATCATAATCTCAACTGTAATACCTCTTACCCCACCCCTTGGGCAGTATCACCCAAACAATTTGAATAGAGAAAGTAGTAACTATAACTTTTCATTTTGGCGCCCTCTTGAGGGAAAAACAACTATGCCGTATTCCAAATTATTATACTTCATTTGCTTTTTTGGCATAAATTCGGTGACTTACTTATGGAATTTTTCTATAGCAAAAAACAAAATGGCTGATCCAAAATGGCGGACATGATTTGCAATTATGGTCCGATTCGATTCAAAATTGATATGTGGTGGTATTCATGGACAGAAATTATGATTTAGTTTTTGTCAATGCAAAAAACCAAGATGGTGGCTTCAAGATGGCAGATGAAATTTGTAATTATGTTCTGATTCAAATCAAAATTAGTATGTGGGGATTTTCAGGGTCCGGCAATCATGATTTTTGGGTCAATGCAGAAAACCAAGATGGTGGACGGAATTTGTAATTGTGGTTCGATTCGATTCAAAATTGGCATATGGGCGTTTTACAAGTTTCCAGTATGACTAAATTGAATCAATTAAATTGATTAAAAATGCTTTTATACAAATACGCTAAAAAGGAAATAATATAATTTCTGGGATGTGTGACGTAGGTTATTCTTTACGTAACAGAATCAAAATTTTACCTCGCAAAAATACCTATTTTGTACTCGCGGAAAGCTTTCGAATCTGTAACGCATAGAATAACGTGCCACATCTTATCAAAATGCGATGAAAAGAAAAAAAAATATTTTTTTATCAATTTTATCCAATTATTTTTAGTCATGCTGAAAATCTGTACCTAAAACCCCCACAATCCAATTTTGAATCGAATCGGACCATAATTACAAATTTCATCCGCCATCCTGGAGCTAAAATTTTGTTGTTTTTTTATCCAGTAAATCTCGGAACGCTGTCTGGCGTTTTTGAGCAATTTATGTAAAAATTTTCAATTTGTAGTTTCATACAATGTTAATTTTTTCAATTTTTGTTGTTTTCGTGAATTGTTCACATCGGCTTGAAAATCAAATGTCATGAGTTGAAACACAACACAAATCAATTTTTAATCGAATCGGACCATAATTGCAATTCATGCACGCCATTTTGGAGCCGTCATTTTGTTTTTCTTCTTAAAAAAAAACCGTAATGCATTATCACTGAATTTATGTCAAATATGCTTGCAAATGAAGTGTCATAAATTGGAATACAGAACAGTTGTTTTTCCCGCAAGAGGGCGCCAAAATGAAAAGTTAGGTAGCAAAAATTGGCATGTCCGAATTCCTTATGAAATTACCTTTTTAATGTTGGGTCACAATTACTACTTTCCGTATTCAAATTGTTTGGGTGATAGTGACCAAGGGGTGAGGGAAGAGGTATGACAGTTGAGATTATGATAGGAAGATGTCACCCTTGAATTAAAAATCGACGTGTTTTTGCATTTTTTTGACAACAAATGCGTTTTGAAGATATTCGATCTGTTTAGTTTTCGCTGCCCCACCCTGTATATTACTTGGAACTGAATAAAGAAATATGTCCCTTGGTGATAAAATATTTTGAATTATGTTACACACTGTATGTGCACAGTTTGGTACATAATAGAAAATGGAATGGAGATATTTTAAACATGGCACCACAAAAATGAATTCAAGTATAATGTGTACGCTATGTTTGAGAGTGGTGAATCGTATGACAAATATTACACCTTCAATGAGGGCTTTGTCTGTGACGTCACGATGATATGTAACAATCATGCACTGTTATCAAATATGTCTTAGGGGCATTCTCAAACTCAATCTTAACTTATCTGAGTTGAAGTATAATGCCAGTTGTAGTTTCTCAATCCAACATGCCTTGGTGAGCACAGGTGTGAGGTGTGCACAGTGGGAACCTCACAATCCAACGACGAACAAGTAGAAATCTAGGACAAATACCGATACCAAAAAGTGGAACAGAGATTCAAACTAACGAAGAAAGGGAGATGAACAGAGAAGGAACACTGAACATGAAATAAACAGTGGAACACCCTAGAATAAACACCAGTCTGACTTCTGATTACAATTGTACGGGGCCATTATAGTACCTCAATTGAAAATATTTATCTCTATTGACAGTTTTGACAGTTTTGACAGTTTTGATGGTTTGTTTGCTGTCTGATAGCTAGTTTCTTATTCCAGCGGTTTACCAATGAAGAATGGCATTACAATTTCCTCCAAAATATACAGCGTCAATTATCGTAAACAGTTTGGGCAAATTTCCATACATGAATTTTCCCAAGACCCATCGGTGATGGTCAAAATATTTTCGACTGGGATAAACACGAAGGTAGGCCAAAACTCAGTCAGACATTCCGTTAAAGTCGTCAAAAGTATTTTCTCACTGAGAGCTTGTTACCTCTGATTGTTCTTGTTCTGTGAAATCACTGCAGGAATTACCCCGAGTAACTCGGAGCTACTCTTTGGGTCAATTGGAAAGCGACTCAGGTGAACAGGAACACTTAGAGATTCAGTGTTGCCAACTGAAACAAGACGAAAACGCACCATCCTTGTTTACTTTTCGAACCACTCGCAAACAAGGTCAAGTATTCGAAAGTGAAGTACCTCAATGGCACAAATAGAGATGGTTGAAGGTCAAAATAACGATTGGAAAATTGAGCTGGCTCACGTAATAACCCAAAGGAAATGTTACGCTTCTGTTTTCTAACCACAAAGCAATGGAGTTGTAACCAAAAGTATATGTTTACAAAATAACGTTCTCATGTTGCAAAATAGTTCAACTGATAGCTGAACATTGTATGTTACTTAGGGTTAGTTCATGTCTGCTCGAATTAGTGGGGCAAACGTTAGTACTAAAATTCGAGCAGAGCTGTGAATAACAATGATCAGGTTATCATTTTGAAACAGTGGCATACATAGTGGAAAGTTTATCACAATGACACAGAACTTCTGACGTTATTATATTAAAACAAAGGGTATCCTAGTGCGAAATAGACCCATAACAACTGCTTTTCTCTTATTCGAATTAATAAAAAAAAATTCTGACCATAAATATAAATAAAAGCGTGTTTTCGAAACGATATTTCACTTTTATTCTGCATTTTTCTATTTTGTATAAGCTGGTATCAGATATTATGAATGTTTCTGTCGTAATTATAAAGTGGATATTTTCTTCAGACTACTTCAGGAATATCTTGAATTATAACCATTGAAGATTTTTCACACCACTCATCGAGCATAGTGTATTTTAAAAAATCTCAAGATCCCTTAAGGCACGAAAAGAATTCCTGCATATCCCTTATTCCGAATCAAAAACCAATTGAAAGGAACTTCTGGCAATTATTGAAGTATGGTATCGCAGACGGGCGAATCTGATAGCCGGTCGTATCATCAATCAATAGTAAAATGACAGAAGAAAAACATTAGTGGAGTATTGGTAAGTGAAATATGAGAAATATACAGGGAAAAGAGCAAGAATTAGGAATTTTAAGAAAGCGATTTGGAGACACAAGCAATAACCGAAACAAAAAAGAAGAAGGATTAATAGAATAGGCATCAATAGAATAGGGCATCAAAAGATAGAAGAGCAGCAATGGGGGTAGCATGTTCAATACAAAGAAATGTAAGAGAAGAAATTCACAAGTGGAAACGATGGACAGAGCGAATACTCACAGTTGAAATAAAAAGAAATGACAAGATTACAAAAACTGTCCTAATAGTATATGAACCAAATGAAGACGATACAGTTGAAAATAAATACAACTCCTGGAAAGATCTAACAACAATCACAGAATAGTAAGAAGAGATGCAAACTATTATATAGTAACAGGACCACATGGTAAAGAATTCAGGAACAATAACAGAGAAAGAATGCTAGTATTCTGTACATTGCATAACCAACTCGTAACAAATGAGTTTTTGAACACAGGTACACTAGAGAAGTTGAAAGTAGAAATGAAAAATCGATTATGGATTATATTTTAGTTGAAGAAGGATTCAAAAGAAACGTATTAGACACGAAAGTTGGGAGAGTGCCAGAAGTCGGCAATATATGTTAGTAACGAAAATAAGAGAGAAATTACATAAAGCGAAAAAATGAGCAGTTCATAACAAAGAAATTGTCGAATTTGAATCAATTGACATAAGACAAAACTAAAGCAAAGAAATATAGAGTCACTAGAATTTACATTTGAGAGGTCAATAGAATCAATAAAACACAATAATCTGGGGACATTGTGGAAGTACTTTAAAAACATGGTCTTAACAGTGGTGACTGAGATATGTGGACTTACAAAAAAAAAGGAAACATAGAAAACAAACTGCTTGGTGGACAGAAGAAATTAAAAACCAAGTATAGATAAAGAAAAAAATGGAAAGCTTATTTGAATAATAAAAGTGTAGACAATTATGAAAATTACAGTAATGAAACGAAAAATGTGAAAGAGCAATAGAATCTAAGACAAAAAGGAAAATTAGGAAGAAATTGGAGAAAAAATGGAAGACGATATCAAATCAAACCAAAAATTATTCTATGGAACGATGAAAACACTGAGAAAAGAAAAAACACCGGAGGTAAATAGCATTAAAGACAAAAAGGAAGAAATTATAAGAGAAGAGAGGGATTATGAATAGTCGGAGAAAAAATCTTCAAGAGTATCTAACAACTCTTAAAAATATTTTCTCCAGGAATATTTTAAATTATAATCGTTGAAAATTTTTCACACCACTTATAGAAAACTGTATGTTTTTAAAAATCTCAAGACCTCCGATGATACGGCAGGAATTCCTCCATGTCATATATTCAACTCTATACATCTCGGAACTGAAATAAACCACATTCCGAATCAAAAACCAATTGAAAGGAACTTCTGGCAATTATTGAAGTATGGTATCGCAGACGGGCGAATCTGATAGCCGGTCGTATCATCTGCGGTGGCTCGTGCAATCCGAACTCAATTTGATTTCAGAGTCTCCGCTCCCTGGGGCATTTAATCTCCGGTATGGTGAGGTCGACCTGGAAGTGGCCGCGATATGATGCGGCTATGAGTCGGAGACCAGCGTCGCGAAACTCAATATTCAGCCGGCCGGAAACCTTATTAAAACTACCGCTCAGACGTAACAGTCGAATCGTCCCGACGTCGGGTATGTAGATGTATTTGCAATTAAGGGGCTCTTTGACTTCTGCATGGCAGACTAGATGGGAAGGCTGGAGGATGTGAGGATAGGAATATGATTTGAGTAAAAAAAAGAAAGTTGGTTACGTTTCTAGTTGAGAAAGAGTTTTTTGTGCAACAACTTGCAACGTTCTCAGTCATAAAGTGTTTTTTCCAATACTGACGCCAAAAATGCTTAATTATTTATGACTTTCAAATGTCAAAAAGAGGCTATTTTTGAACAGATTGCAAAATTTTGTCTGCATTGCGTGCAAAAGAGTACAAACCTACGTTGTTTGAATACAGGTAATACACAATACCCAACATTCTCATTTCAATCAATTCTTTATAGAACATATTACAATCATATTTCCTCCATCTTAATTTTTCATTTCATTTCATCTTTTTCCCTTAAAAGTGATTTCAACATACGGACTTCAATTTGCAGTTCACTTTCCTTGTTCTCACTTACATCTTTATCACATTGTTGGTAGATGATTCTGGTATCACATATTTTTATACACTCTAATTTTATTTTCCCAGCACAGGATAAATGAAATATATTTCCACAGTTAATGCAGACTAGGTTTTTCGTTGATTTTGTTTGGCAACATTTAAATTGCTTTTCTTTAAAGTTTCCATCACTTATTTCACAGAGCACATTTTTCGCGTGACCACTAGTCAGCGCCATGACACTCAATATATCTGGCACGTCTACCAGCAATTATTTGAGGTCGAATTTTCGCGATATGTAAAGATATTCTCTCATTCACCTTGTCACATAATGTCACTGAGGGCCGATTGTACATTGGAGGCTTGAACCTCAGTTTTTCTTGAGCCGCAGATGCACTCCAGTTCAGAGGGAATATGTGTTGTACATTGGTAGTTTTTAAAATGAGCATGAGCCGCAGCTCCAGTTCAACCTCCAAAATTGACGGTTTGCTTCGGCGTGACAGAACTAACATGAATTCAACGTAAACTGTTCCAACGGAAATATTGGGTTCAAGATCAGTATTACAGCAATTCAGGATAATTTTCTCATCACAAGCATGGATGTATTCATGGATACACATGAAGAGGGGATATAAGAATTAGTAGGTCTGATCGGGCTACAGCGAACTCCCATAGTATTTCGCCCCCGTGAAAACCATTTTAACAAATGGAATGACGCAGAATTCGTAAGATTTCGTCTTTCAAAAATTGCAGTGCTCTTATCATAGTATAGATAATGTAGAACAAGAAATTTCACACCCTTGGCAAGGTACGAAATTACACAATTTTTTATTGATACTTTTGTGAATTTTTGTAGAAATAATGCCATGTCCGCTGAAACAATGGTATTTGTAACTCTTCGATATTATGCAACTGGCTCGTTTTCACAAGTAGAGGCTGATTTTGTGGGCATCGAGGAAGTAACAGTCTGCAGGCATGTTCACAAAGTTTTTCAGTGCTGGCGTTTGGAATTGGATCAAAGTTATGTAGAGTAGAAGCAGTTGTTGTTGCCACAACAGTACTTCATAATTAGCTTTATTACTAAATGAAGATTTTTCACCAATCCTCCTGGGAGAACGCCTCTGACAATACTCATAGAAATATAATTATGATGGTGCCTCTGAGCAATAAAAGATATAGAGAGGACTTTTCTATCTCTTTCTTGAAAGCAACATACCCGACGTTGTTTACAAACATCAATGCCTGAGTCATGTTAAAAAAGGGCATTGTCGGATATTTTGAACCTTTGACAATTTGAATATTTTGACTTCTTACTTCAGTACTTTCATTAATGTTTTCAGTATTTATGACCTAGTTCTATGTGTTGTCAACAAGAATCTAATTCTTCTCACAATAAAGTATTTTTGATTGTCATCTTGACAACACAAGTGCTTTCCAACCAGGTATGTGGACGTCTATAGATAAAAATATATTATGAACAAAATTTATCAGCACGCCGCCGAGTTTACATCCGAATATCATAACAATAACAAATCTTCCCCTGCGAACTCGGAGGTTACCCCTCACCCACAAACTATCACAAAGGATAGTGATATGCAGCTTTCATAACAACGTGTGTTGTGCATATAGAAATGGCACATCTATATCTTTTACTGCTCGGAGGATGGAGCCAACCGACTGGCTCTAAAGACATCTGCTCGAATTGAACAGGATTTCTTTGAGAAAGGTGGTAGGACTCCTAAGACGACACTGCCACCTGAGAAAGCATCTGCACATGCTGGGAATACACCAAGACTCCACATTATGTAGGGTCAGTTATGAGAAAGAAGAAACAGCCTCTCATATAATGTTCGAACGCAAAGGCCTAGATCGAATGAGGATGGATACCTTTGGACACTGAAGTGTACAAGATTTCATCCCACAGGAAAGCCTTCCTTTATTTTCCAGACTTCCTTTATTTTCATGTCATCTCTTTTCTCTCTTTTTATAATTCATACACATTGAATTGGGTGATAGTAGACGACAAGACCATGAATTACACAGGGTGTTATTATACAGTCTGTCCATAAAGTAACCGCCCCCCCCCCCCCTTGTTAACTTTTGAATGGATTGGAATTTTCGCATGAATTTTTTTTAGAGGAATGGCAGTTCATAGGCTACTTTCAGACGACAAAAAAGAATGTCTGTCTTTCAAAATGGTGGCCCGACGCCATTTTGAAAGAATTTTTTAAATGGCACGGGGCGGTTGAGTGATACCTTATTCGAAACGTCTTACAATTCTCTATACGTCCCCAAAATTTCAAACAAAAATATACATAATGTTAGAGCTCTGCCATATAAGGATCTTTTCAATTGCTATTAATGAGCTCTAGTAAAATCATCAAATCTTTTTTGGTATCATTGAATGAAAGTTATTTTGCTAAAAATGATAAAAGAGTGCCATCTCCGAATGAAATTTAGTGAGAAGGCAGGTGATTGTTTTATTGAATTTCAGCAAAATTAACAAAAAAAATCCAAAATAAAGAACAATGTTTATTTAACATAAATATCTGAAAAATTGAGAAAGAAAATCAAAATAAATGTTCGAAATGTTCGCCATTGACTTCCTGGTACATGAAGAGACGATTCTGAAATTCGCTTCTTACATTTCCAAACATTTCTGGTGTAAGATTACTGCATACGTCTCTTATGCGTTCCTCCAATTCATTTATCGTTCCTGGAGCGGTTCTGTACACTTGAGATTTGAGATATTCCCACAAGAAAAAATCCAAAGGGGTCAAATCAGGATAGCGAGCTGGCCATTCAATAGGACCCCTCCTACCGATCCATCTTTCCGGAAAATTTTCATTTAAAAAGTTGGTTACTGGCCTGAAATAATGTGGAGGTGCTCCGTCTTGTTGAAAATGAATATTTCTATATTATTTCCAGCTACCTGAATTATTTCCGGAAAGATGTTTTCTTGTAGCATCCTCAAATATCGAACTCCGTTCAAATTTTCTATAAAGAAATATGAATCTATGATACGGTTGCCCAGTATGCCAGCCCAAACATTAAAATTTTTGGATGTACTGAGTATGTGTTTCCCTGAACTCATGAGGATTTTCAGTGCTCCAATAGCGGTGATTATGTCTATTCACATGTCCATTCAAGAAAAACATGCTTTCATCACTGAAACAAATGTTGCTCACGTGAATTATATTTTGACGAAGTTTCTCACTCATCAGATCACAGAACTGAATTCTACGATCAGGATCGTCTTCAGAAAGTTCGTGAACCAGTTTCATTTTATAGGGATGTAATTTTTTTTTTAGTATTTTATGTACTGTCGAACGTGGCATATCATTTTCATCCGCTAATTCAGTTGTGGATTGTTGAGGGTTTTCTTGAAGATCCACCAAGATATCAATCTGCTTGTTTGGAGAGACAGATGGTCGTCCACTTTTCTTCATATTACTCAGATTCCCAGTTTTTTTCAAATTTCCTAATGAGTTCTCTTAAATATTTTCTGTCAATGGGATTGCCTGGATACATCTCATTGAATAATCGCACAGCTGCATGAGCATTCGCTTGAGACTGGTAGTAAACTTTAACAGCAAAAACGTTTTCCTCTACTGTACGCATCGCTCTCCTCAATATTAAAAACTGGTAAAGTGCAAGATTGAGTTAACAACTATGAGTTGTGATAAGGAAATTTCTTATTTATACCTTTACACAGGTACCATATTATAATGACTAATGTTGGATTGTTCTAATTTGAGGAATTACTTTTAAATAAATCAAATAAAATATACTTAATACTTAATTAAGGGATGTTATCTGATTGCCCCTATTACCTGGGATTGCCCCAGAATACTTTTGTAAAAGGGTACCTAGAAGATTTGATGATTTTTCCAGAACTAAAGTATCCGAAGGATCCTTATAGCATAGCTCTAACATTATGTACCGCTATTTTGTTTTGGACGAATATTTTTGTTTAAAATTTTGTTGCTGTGTAGATAATTGAAATGCAATTAAAAAAAAATTTAAATGGTTGACCGACGTCATTTTAAGAAAAAAAATTATTTTTTTTGTTGTCAAAAAGAAGATTATGAACTACCATTAAACAAAAAAAAATTCAAAACAGAATTCCAATCCGTTCAAAAGTTAACATGGGTGGGGTTACTCTAAGAGAGGTCTTATATTATGTACCGCCATTTTGTTTTGGAAGCATATTTTTGTTCAAAATTTTGGGGATGTGTAGAGCATTGTAAGACATTTCGTATGAGGTATCACTCGACCCCCCATGCCAATTGAAAAATTCTTTCAAAATGGCGTCGGGCCGCTATTTTGAAAGATAGACAATCTTTTTTGTCGTCAGAAAGTAGCTTATGAACTGCCATTCCTCCAAAAAAATTTCATGCGAAAATTCCAATCCGTTCAAAAGTTAACAGGGGGTGGGGTTACTTTATGTACACACTGTATGTAGAACTAGATAAATATATTTTGAAAAAAATTACAAGTTCTCCTTACCACAACATGGGAACTTTGTTATTTGTTATGAAACACAAAAATTCTGTTGGCAATTTGAATAACTCTGTTTCCAAACACAATGTTTTAGAACATGTTACACCTGGCGACAATGCCGGCATGATAAATAAACATTCGACTCACAGAACATTTCCTGCAATTCCATCACACTCGTCCCAGATTCATTATTCCCGGCGAGTTGTATTTAACTCGACGAAATCGCCAGGAAACGAAGCGAACTTCAAATTGAACATTTCGACACAGTAAAGTAACGATTTGGCCATCAAGATGTACGCCGTGTTTAAGCTGATTTCACCCTTGGGTGGAATTATCCCATTCGGCACGCACTAGTAGTAGAAGAACGTTCCTTCAATGTTGTGCGAGCACAATTTGAATTTATCATTTAGACTGAATGTTATTTGTGTTATTTTTGTAAAAACTAGCTTGTACACTTCTTTTCCTAGTTGATCCTTACAGACCAATGCTGGTGGACGACAAAAACTATAAAAGCAAGAAGAGATATTAACAGCATGAGACCTACTAGAAGAAAAGCAGAATATTGTTCGAATGACGGGAAAAATTATTTGCAGTTGACAGAATGGAGAATAGTGGAACGGGGTGAACTTTTAGGGGTTGAAAGTGATATTTCACAGTTTTCGCGATTTACAACGAAAGCTGACCTATCGAAAAAACTTGGATGGCAAAGTTTTTGAAAATACAACTTCTGTATTGAACGTTTTTCGACATCACCTCAAATTTCCCGGGAAAATCGGGAAAACCAATTTTTCAGTTTTTTTCTCGAGTGAGAATTAATTTTTTTCACGAAATAGGTACAACTTATTATGTTTGAAGTAAGCAGTAATTTTTTTGTAGCAGAATACAGATTTTTCCTTTCTTTGTCTGCAAATAATTCCGAAAACACCCATAACACCCATAAAGTTCGTCATTTCAAGCTGGCCAGCCGCCAGTTTTTCCGATGAAGCGTCTTCTTTTAGATTGTGTAATTGAAGAATAGCACTACTGTTGAATTTTTTCCAGAAAACGCGAAAATATTAAAAAACAGATTTTCAAAAATTAATTTTTCAAATGCATATTCTAAACTTATATTCATTTATTAAAATTAACAGTTGAAACCTTTCGAGAATTAAAATTTTATGTTACTTTAATGGGTACTAAAAATAAACAAGAACCTAAATACCGATTTGATATGATAGAAGGGCGATAAAAGGGCGAAAGGAGGTGATCTTTTGGGGGTAAAAATGTTTCGCACGATTTGCAGCTAAAATCAACCTCCTACAAAAAAAAAGTTAGGAGAAACAGTTGTTTGCAATGAAGAGATATACAACTTTTGTGACCAAGATTTCTTCACATAACCTCAAATCTTCCGGAAAAATCAGAAAAACCTTTTTAATTTGGTTTCAATTTTTTTTTGTATGATAATTGTATGTTTGTAGCAAAATCTAGTAGAAATATACCTTTTTATATTCTGAATTGAATATTTTTTGCAGCGAAATATTTAGGGGGCGGCTCCTAGTTATGCTGGTGCCACAATGAATTTAAACGCCTAAAATAAGACAGAAAATAACTTTGAAGAAAAGAATATTTAAAAACGAAGACCCTCAAAATGTTGAAATTGGGATGCAGTTCAGGAGTTTTGGTTGGTTTTTGGTTGGTTTTTTCAATTTGAGGCGAAACGTGACCTTCTAGCGGAAAATGTTCAAGAATGAAGTTGTATTTAATAAAAAAATCGAAATCTATTGTATTTAACACTTTTTGACATAACCTCAAAGTAATCATCAAAACGGCAGAAAATCAATTTCTCAGTATGCAAATTTATTCTCGCGTATAAATGATTTTATCCACAACTATTAAATAATAAATCTGTTAAATATGCGATTTTTGTCAAGTAATGCCATGCATTACCATATAGAATTGAATAATAATGACAGTTCGATGGAATAATATTACTCAATCGTTGCGTCAAATTTGACAATTTGTAAATTTACTTGTCACTGTATTTGTAGATATACTGTCAGACAGTTTGTGAGTTATTTGTTCTGAACATTCTTATCTCTGGTAAGAGAAATGTAATAGTGAATCTGATTTAGAAGATATGTCTTGTACACCGCCAAACATTTCAAAATTAGCGGCTAGCGCTACAGAAAATCTCCTACCTAACAAGTCACAAGGTAAATATGATGCGGTGTACAAAAGTTTTCTGGATTGGCAACTGGCACAAAAAACATCTGAATCATCTGAACATTTCTGAAAATGTTATCCTAGTGTATTTTGTCCTAAAAAATACAAGTCATCATCATTTTGGGCATATTATTCTATGCTGAAGAATACATTGAATATTTACCATAGTATCCACCTAGAGACTTACATGAAGTTGCAGGCATCAACCGAAAAAATCTAAAACCTTCACTCCCGAAGAAGTCAGTAAATTTATAAAAGAAGCGCCAGATCATACCTTTCTAATGACAAAGGTATCTTTACAATAATGTAATTTTCAGCTTAGAACTTTCCAATTTAATCAAATTATTTATATAGTTGTGGATAAAGTATAGTATTCAACACGCGTATAATGGTAATTACCCACTCAGATGTTACAACACTCGCCTTCGGCTCGTGTTGCAATTTCATCTTCGTGGGTAATAGCCTTCATTATACGCTTGTTGAATAATATACTATAATCTCCTTAGATGAAAAACTTTGAATAATGTCTTTTTTGGTGTCAATGACCATAATTTTTTCGTAATTCAGAAGACGCAGGCGTCTAGTTCTTAAGTTGGGTACATTTTTCGAAAGAAATCCCATTATCTTCCACAAACAATTGTCTTGAATTTTTTTAGATGTCCTTTTTATACATTTTTTCATCAAAGTTGGAACCTCAACAATGTTTTCTACTGTTTAAAATTCGTTTTGGCACCAGCCTAATATAAATTCGAATGATTTCGAATGAGTAACATGGTACCCTTGCATATATATATTTCGTTTTTGGTGCGACGACCATTTCTGTTTTCAAACTGGTGTATAGACATGGCTGTTAAAAATGACATTATCGGACTGGAAATATGACTGAAGGAAGACTCATTTGAAAATTTCTATCCATTTTCACTTTCAAAAACAGCAATTTTTTCTAATCGGATCTCGGCCAGCTTTCTGAACTCTTAGATTAACAAAAACTGTTTTTCCATTAAATTATAGAAAATTACTGAGTTTTACAAATAAGCAAACTTAAATATTGGTTAATTTAGGAGAGTTTATCGGGCATTTTTTCGAAAAAAAAAAATGTTACTAGTTTTATGCCCTGAATACGAATTCAGAGGAATTTCGTGGTGGTCTCTAATACTTTTCAAGTTATGACCTTTTTAATCTTGAAAATCGACCAACTTCAGATTCAGATCAAGATTTTTTCAGAGAAAAATTGCACACAATGCCTTCTTCTTTCTGTTGACACTTTTTGAGACCCTATTTAACTCATATTTCACAATTGCAAGCACCAAAACCAAACGTTTCACATAAAAAATCAACCTTCTCATAGCGTATGAAAAGGTGTCGACAAAAAGTAGGAAGGAAAATTGTCGATTTTCAAGATTCAAATAATATTAGAGACACCCACGAAATTCCGAAATATCCCGATAAACTTACCTTTACCTTGATTTAATAATAAATTTCATAATAAAACCAAGAGGGTAAGAAATATAATTGAAGCTGTCATGTGTTCAATCGCTTACCTGTTTGCTCCATAATTTGAAAACCAGAGAAGTAACCCATGATTTTCATGCACCACAACACAACAAACACAACACAAAAAAAAAAACATAATTAGTCTCATCAAGACGAAATACAAATTTAAACTGTAGTTTTTCGGTATTCACGAGATGATGAACACGACGCTATTTCGGATATGTTCCGTAAATCAACTTGGTTACTTTGGTTACTCGTTTTCTGTCCCTTAAATATAAAATGTTCGGTTGGTTCCTGAAACACAGGCTATTTACGGAACTTGGTTGCTGAAAAAGCGGTAGATTATCTGTCACCAGAACGACCGTCGATTTTCTCTGGTAAGTTCGGTTTATTATTGTTTGTTGACGTTGACGTGCTTTAGTTTTCGTTCTCATTTTAATGTTCCGATGGATTTGTTTACTGAGTTGAATTAATAATATTCGATACATTTTCAGTTTGATGACTTTTTTTTAATTACAGGACAATATATCCTTTGCTTGTGCTTACTGTGCACAAGAACTAGGAACTTTGGGCACCCTAATTGAAAATCAAATTTTGGCAGAGCATGAATGTTTAAAAAACTTTTAAAATGTCATTGTAAATTATAAAACGAATCGGATTTATAAAGCTGATAACAAAAATTCTAAATATTCAGGACTTTCATTGTCGTCAAGCCAGCAGAATGATTATATAACTTCAAGGATTCTAATAATATCTCATTATCCTCAAGCCAACTGAATGTGGCATCATCATTGGCATCCAGTTCCAAGACACATCATATGAATAATAAGTATGTAATGAATGTAAAAGCAAATAGAGAAAAATTTAACAATCAAGCAAAGTGAAAAAATAAAAACACACGGGAACGATCAAAACTGTAATTTGACAAATGACTGGCATTCCGTAAATAAACCACAACCGTAGTTACCAGTAGATAACCACTGTCAAAAGTGTTGTTACCACTCCTGAAAACATTGGTAACTTCGGTTGATTAACGGAACATATCCTTCGTGTGAACAATTTCGGGATCTACTTGTCAACAATGCTTGACAGGTGTTTGTAGTGAATGAATTAGAGCTCACTTTGTTTCCTAATAATCGCGGAAAAAAAATTGGACGAAGAATAGTAGGAAGAACACTGGCCTACTATTCTTCGTCTATCAATAGAGGATTTTTTCGTAAAGAAATACTAGTAGAAAAGCGACTGTGCCATCACATGTAACTCATGGCAGTTATATTATTATCATTTACTAATTTGTTATGAACATTTAAATACGAAAAAACGTGTTTTTATAAAATGAAAACAAATAGATCAATTTGGTTGCTCCAAGGGGGTGACCACTCATCAGAAAACGTACTCGTATTGCCGAAATCACTTATGATTTCCTGAAATATTCGGGATTTCCGAGGATTTCCTGAAAATCTTATGTGACTTCGAGAGATTTCCGGGGATTTCGTGGGAATCATATAAGATTTCGAGAGATTTTCGATGATTTCGTGGAAATCGCATCCGATTTCGATAGATTTCCAAAGATTTCTTGGAAATCCCAACCAATTTCGACGGATTTCCTAGAAATAATAAGAAAATTATTGCGACACGTTATTGGAAATGGAAGATTTTAAAGAAGTTTTGGTGCCTGAATCACAGAAAATGAAAATATTTGTTATTTCAAAGTAATTCTCAGTAAAATTTATTTCATTAATTTGATCAAATATTACTTAATCCGAACAACATGTGTATTCTTGAGACCGAAATATTAATTTGCAGCAAAGTAATGGAGTTCTTGGTAAAAATAATAATTTGGTTGAATGAAACAATAAAATTTGATTGAATCAAGTTAATACCTATTGCACGAATGCTTGTCAAATTCACCGTATTGATTCGACACTAAGATATACTTGAGAAAATTAACAAAAAAATGTATACCTAGTTAGACCAACGAATGATTCATTTGATACAATGAACATGCGCTTAAATCGAGGCTTGAATTGAGAGTTGATATTCAATAATAATTTTTCTTGCTTCAACAAATTATTTTGTCGTGTATATACGACACTTTTATTTCTATAGTTCGAATGAATTTTGTTCAATGGGACCAGTTTTGTTTTTTTCGTCAAGTATTATCTCGAGTATAATAGAACTCGATCAATCCTTGTGATTCTTATTATACAATTGTATGTGGATGGTAATAGACGATATAAAAAAGTATAGGCCATTCACATTGCTTTACTCAACCCAAAATTATCTTACATTGACTAGTTTGAAAATTCCACACTCAAACATGTTTTTTGTTTTTGAATATCTTCAATTTTTGTTTTCACCTCGTGGTTAATGCAAAATAGTCCGTTTCCGATTAGGTTAACAGGCCCAAAAAATATATATTTCTTTTCAACCAACTGAACATCCTTACACTTGAGCCATATATATGAATCTAGTTCCCATTTGAGGAATTTTATTTCATCCCCTCGAATTCAATTTTTTTTTGCCCCACCACCCCCCACCACGAAAAAAAAGTCGAAAACGGTCCCTACAATACCGTTTTTTGTTTTTTTTTTAATTTTGTTTAAATTTTTTTATTTTTTTTTATTTTTGAAAATCCGCGGACACGCGCACAGCCTAAACGGAGGGTCCTATCAAAAAAAGTAAAGAATACAAATCTTTCTAGAATTTACATGGTGGTTCTTCGGGTTGTAAGGCCGACGTGTGTTCAGAGAAGAACTCGACGTTTCGCCAACACGAGTGGTTTGCATTTTCAAGAGTTATTTTAAAAATTTTCGCTTTCTGTAGTCGCTGTCAAATGCTTGCTTAAGCGCTGTCGGTCATCAGTTATAACACAATTGCAATTTGAATTCTTTGGAATGGTGTATGTAAATTTGTGGTTCATTGGTCGATAAACCGCTGAAAATTGAGAAAAACCAACAACAATTTTCTCTAAATCATGATTTTCTTAATATTTTCAATGATTTTCAATAGTTGTAAAGAATAATAAAAACGATAGTAATAAATTAATTTTGTAGTGTAATTATGTGTGCAAATATTTTGTTATAAATAATTCAATATAAACTACTTTTTGTTTTGAATATAATGAAGGAAATCGAAAATTATTGAGAATATTCAGAAAATAATGATTCACAGAGACATTCTTTTTCAATTTGAAGCGGTTTAACGATCAATAATCCACCAAGTTACACAGACCACTCAAAAGTAGATATTTCAACATCTGAAGTGATTACTTATAGACCTTTGAAATACAAAAAAACACCAAGTCAATTATTCGTGGAAGATAAGGGTCTTTTTTTCGAAAATTATACATATCTCGAAAACTAGTCTCCTGAATTACAAAAAAATTACGATTATTTGACACAAAACAAGACACATTCTCACAAATTTTCATGTGAATTGAATCATTAACGCATGAGAAAAAAATTAAATACTGAAAAATCGGCTTCTCGTCATTTTGACGGGTAATTTGAGTGGAAAAAGTAAAGAATATGGGTCCAGCTGGGATTTTGAATTTTTTTATACAGATGCTCTAAAACACGATAAAATGAACTAAAAAAATGAAACTTTGGAGCGGAAACACATTTTCTATTTTTTTTAAAATATATGTGGATACTCACTTTCAAGGCTAACAAATACAATTTGTTGGATGGATTATTTTACCAATTGTTTCATTGTAAATGAACTTTGTTGAATAAATAACACTTTCTACATATAGGAAGTATCAATTCATTAGCAGAATAAACTTCGAATAGTACGGAAAAGGTAAAAAAAACTGATTTTATTATGCATGTACAAATAATTTACAATTTGTTGACAAGTAACAGTGATCACAGTGATCAGTGATGGCTTCCTTAGATCAAAGTTGGAATTGCGACGTTGCCAATAATGATTTCTTATGGCACCATAGACCGCAAAAGTTCTAATCGACTCCGACAAAAAAAACACAAGTTCTTCATTTTTCTATCCCTGTTGCAAGTGGACAAGAGGATGTGCTTTGTGATTGGTCACTACAATGGCGGGAATTTTAAATGACAAGACTCGTTATTATAGCGAACAATCACAGGGCGCGTTTTCTGGCAACAGAGATGGAAAAGTCAAGAACTCTTTTCTTTTTTTATCGGTGCTACGGATCTATTAGAAGTCTCTATTTAACCCTGAAAAAGATGGATTGAGATTTATTATATTATTATTCAACGAATTCTTTAAAAATTATTGGTGGCCATGAAAAGGGCCGTTTTTGTCTTGTGAATTTTTCAGAAGTCTTCGTCCAGTTCTTCTCTCCCATCCTCGTCGACTATGTGGGTTGAATCTTCAGTATTCGTTTTTCGGGGATCGTAGAGTTGTCCTGCCAATTTAAAGAATTCTACAGTTCGGTCCAAATTTAGTTGATTACATTTTTTATGAAACATGTACCGAGCTAAATTTCCGGGAATGTGTGCCTTCTTTCTGCCAATGGAGGGATTAATAGCTTTGGCGTGTCTCCATGATGATTCGATACTATTTGTGTGAACACCCGTTTCTGGATCTTTGAAGCAAATGGAGTGGTTGACCGTTAAATGTGTATAGCCTTCCTTAGACAGGCAATCGTAAGCCTTCCAACAATCGGAATGGATAGTGGTCCCCTTTTCTATCCATTGCTCGATTATTGGAAGAAGGGTATCTGTATCTCGATGTTCCACAGCAACCATGAAAATTCTACCAGAACCTCGTTCGTAGCCACCAAATACCCACTGCCCTTCCACATGATGTCCTCTGTGGTACTTCCTTTTGCTAAATTTACTTTCGTCAATTTCGACGATTTTTCCTTGTCCTCCAATTTTCTCAGGTTGACTAAAAAAGGCATCAAACAATACTTCCCTACAAAAACTAGCCCAATCAATAGTGGCTACTTTGGATATTTCTAATTGCTCGGATATTAGTTTCAACGAAGCATTAGAAACCCACAAATTCACGAATGCCAAAACTTGAAAAATAGATAATTTTGAGCCGGCAAAAAATGTTCCAGAACGGAACTCTTTAGTGTTACCGCACTTCCTTCTTTTTTGTTTCCTTTCGGAATAATAATTTGGGCATTTCCATTTCCAACCATCAACTCTAAAAAAAATATTTTGACAATGTATTAATGAAACCAATATTCATCTCTATGACGAATCAGCATAATGCATTAGGCAAATCGAAAGAAAATGAAAATACCATACTTTTTTCTGAAGGAACGAACTAACCCAATATTAATCCAAATTAAACGCCAGTCATCAATGCATCTTGTATATGAAATTCGTCATAAGAGATTGTGGAAAATGTCAGTAAGTACATATGAAGGTCAAATGAAATTACCTGGAAGAATCTTCGCCTAACACAAAGGGACCACCACATCTAGGACACATATACTCTCCATCTTGGGGTAGTAATCGCCATTCCCTCAAATCGGTGAGCAAAAGTTGTTTGTTTTCACAAATTTTTAATAAACGCACAACATTCATTGTCGATTCGAAGAAAGACATTGATAATTATTAGTTTTTGTTTTTAATCAAGAATATGCGATTTTGTTGGTAGCTAGGTATCTAGATTGTTATGAAAAATATTTCAGGGTGTGAAATTTCATGAGATTAATTATTTGGAAAATTTATATATGTCGTGCTTGAAATTGCATTAAACGGGTGAATAAATATATAGGAGATTATTGTGATGAGTCGAGTTTGAAATAGGTGAAGAATGCGCACAATTTCATTACATACTTCATTATTCATCTTCCCCAATCTATGATAAAATTTGAAATCAGATCTATAAAAGGGAATAAACCATATGCGAACGCGCGTCTTTTCCTAACTGTTCAACAATTCTCTTTATTCATCCTACACAAACTTATAATATAATTTGAAATTAGAACTGTAAAACAAAATAGACCATATGCGAGCGAAGCGAGCGCGTTCGGCCGACATGTCGGCCGAACGCGCGGCTTTTCTTAACTAGTCAACAATTCTCTCAATCCATCTTACACAAACCTATGATAAAATTTGAAATGAGAACTATGACACAAAATAAACCATGCAAGCGCGCGCGTGGATTTGCCGAATGTCGGCCGAACGCGCGGCTTTTCCTAACAAGTCAACAATTCTGTCAATTCCACAATGTTACAATTCGAAATGAGAATGTTACAATTCGAAATGAGAATTATAACACATTTTGCAAATCAGCTCGCGCGGATTTGAACAGAGGACATATGACATTTGACATATGAAGGTCAAATGAAATTACCTGGAAGAATCTTCGCCTAAGACAAAGGGACCACCACATCTAGGACACATATACTCTCCATCTTGGGGTAGTAATCGCCATTCCCTCAAATTGGTGAGCAAAATTTGTTTGTTTTCACAAATTTTTAATAAACGCACAACATTCATTGTCGATTCGAAGAAAGACATTGATAATGATTAGTTTTTGTTTTTAATCAAGACTATGCGTTTTTGTTGGTAGCTAGGTATCTAGATTGTTATGAAAAATATTTCAGGGTGTGAAATTTCATGAGATTAATTATTTGGAAAATTTATATATGTCGTGCTTGTAATTGCATTAAACGGGTGAATAAATATATAGGAGATTATTGTGATGAGTCGAGTTTGAAATAGGTGAAGAATGCGCACAATTTCATTACATACTTCATTATTCATCTTCCCCAATCTATGATAAAATTTGAAATCAGATCTATAAAAGGGAATAAACCATATGCGAACGCGCGTCTTTTCCTAACTGTTCAACAATTCTCTTTATTCATCCTACACAAACTTATAATATAATTTTAAATGAGAACTGTAAAACAAAATAGACCATATGCGGCCGACATGTCGGCCGAACGCGCGGCTTTTCTTAACTAGTCAACAGTTCTCTCAATCCATCTTACACAAACCTATGATAAAATTTGAAATGAGAACTATGACAGAAAATAAACCATGCGAGCGCGCGCGTGGATTTGCCGAATGTCGGCTGAACGCGCGGCTTTTCCTAACAGGTCAACAATTCTGTCAATTCCACAATGTTACAATTCGAAATGAGAATGTTACAATTCTAAATGAGAATTATAACACATTTTGCAAATCAGCTCGCGCGGATTTGAACAGAGGACATATGACATTTGACGGATAACCGTATGTCAAAAGTTATTTTGAATGTTAATGACAGAAATAAACTCGAATGAGAATCGAGAATTCCATAATTTTTTTCATTTTCTTGTAGTTTACCATAAACTTCCATAAAGTCTCGTTCATTTTTATGCGAATAAAATGGCTGCCGATATGATTCTGCATCAACGATTGGTCCGGCATGACTGGCAGTCATTTTATTCGCAGAAAAATTCCGAAATTCGCGAGGGTTTGAACAAGCCTTAACCGTCACTATTCCACGTAATTGAATTGGGAACATGGCATTACTAATTCGTGTCAAAAGTGGCCTGTCATTTGTTAAATAAAGTGGTTGTTTAATGTTTACGTATTTTGAATAGGTAAATATCTTCTTGGCGTTTTTTTATTTTTGAAGTTTATTTAACATTAATTTATGGTTGGATAGAAGTGTTTGTAGTTCAAGACAATGGGTTTGAATTGAAAAATACGTTTATACTCCGTTCAACGATTTGTAATTGTGTCTCTCAAAAGTGAGTACCCACATACACTTTTTAAAAGAAAAAAAATAGAAAAAGGTCTTTCCGCGCAAAAATTTCGATTGCTCTAGTGTTTTTACGATGTTATAGAACGTCTGTACAAATTTCATCAAAATCGCAGCTGGACCCATATTCTTTACCTTTACTATTTGAGTTTATGTCAAAAAGTTTTGGATACAAAAGTTTCCGATATTTTTATTATCTACAACTTTTTTACTGAATATTTCCCGCTTAGAGGTCAAGTTTTGCCGCAAATCTCAAAAAACCATTTGCAACCCCTAACTGCATCCTCATTTCACCATTTTAAGTGTTTTCGTGTTTAAGTTTTTTCCCTTGAAGTTGGAACCTCAACAACATTCGCCACCTGGTCCTTGCCTGTTACTTTCTTTTTTATTTTATGCGTTTATAATTCGTTTTGGCACTAGCCTATTTCAAAAACAACAATTTTTTTCCAATCGGGTATCTGCCAGCTCACTTTCTGAACTTTTTGATCAGCAGAAACATTGTTTCCAAGAAATTATAGAAAATTATTGAGTTGTACACACAAGCAAACTTACATATTGGTTAATTTAATATGCATGATCATGATTTCATAAGAAAACCAAGAGAGTAACGAGTATAAGCATTGTTTATATAGAAGTAAGATAGTCAATGCCTGTGTAATTGGTGTTGGACGCAAACGCGAGTGTCATCTAGCGTGATTAGTTACAAACATGAATATTTGACGTCATTTTAATGCAGGTTCCTTCAAAAAACCCTGATTTTAATGCTGTCCCATTGTTTCAGTCAAGTTACGACATGACTTGGAGGCCAGATCACTGAAGTTACGACATGACTTGGATGCGAGCTCACTATCGCCATCTACATGTCGCATCCATTTTGATCCAATTATAATCCCATAAGGTTGACTAACTATCTTCTATATAAACAATGGTATAAGTAAAGCTGACATATTGTGTTCAATCACTTGACTACGTTTATCTGGACGATCTCTATCCGCTTCAAATTCAATAGCATTGAGTCGAGTGAAACCACCCTTCAGTTTATATCGCAATATTTAAGTGGATCGAAGAAATCCTATTCTTCAATCCGATTGAAAAAAGCTAACTTCACACCAAAATCTCGAATTTCGTAACCTTAAATTTCTTGTGTTCTGCGAATTAAATCACGATATAATATGTTTTTCCTTAATCAGCTGAATGAAAAAACTGCTCTCTTCTTTGGAACATACGTTTCTTTTCTTAATTATTATTTTGCTCTCCATTTTGAGAAAGACAATTGTCAATATAATCACTAATCTGAATTTGGCTACTTTTACCTGTCATTTGTCAATTTCAAACTCGTTTATCTCGTAATTTCACTTGTCTTCAAGGCGAACGGTTGGGTCCAATCCTATATTTTATGGAATTGACTTAAGTGATTAAATCCAATCCGAACACTGTATATATCGATTAGGTGTATCAGATCCAGTCAAGTCAAACCCATTTTGAGCGGATCCAAAGTTGTGAGATAAATGTAGTCGTCTAACCTGCTTGCTCCATAATTTGAAAACTAGCGAAGCAGCCGATTATTTTCATGCACCACTACACAACAAACACAACACCAAATACCATATTCAGTCTGATCAAAAGGAAATACAAATTCAAACTCTATTTTTTCCGTTTTCGCGAGATGATGAACAAGACGCCACGCCGTTTTGTGTGAATAATTTCGATATCTACTAGTCAACAACGCTTGACAGGTGTTTGTAGTGGATGAGACAGAGCTCACTTCGTTTCCAAATAATCGCGGAGAAGAATGATTGTAAATTGGACGAGTATTTGTGAATTCTAAAGGGCTCGTACGTTTCAGCCTTTTCACTGCAAGTTTTCACTGCTGGCAACTCCGAATTGCCATCAAAAGTCTCATAGTCCTTCTTATATATTGTAGCAGCTTGTTTTGACATTTGCAATTTGTAAGGTTAACTTTTGAAAATTATAATATTCTTATTTCTTATTAACAAACTGGATTTGGCGAATACTGACACTGTTTTAATAATGACTGCTGTTTTGGCGACATTATTAATAGGATAATAACAAATCGTAAGAAGAGAAGTTGTTGGAAGAATCCATGGCTTATTTAATACAGAATTTGACTGATTTGAGTGTAACTAAAGAAAGCAACGAATGTAATAATATGCGAGTTTAAAAAAAATCCTCAGAAGTCACAATCAATAAATAAACCAACATCAATTTTACGGTTTTTGTTAAAAACTCTACTTATAAATAAAACCAAATTGCGCGGATTTAACCTTGAAATATAGAATTGTTTCTATAATTTTGTCAGCCTTTTTGTTGCAGTCAAAAGACTGGAAAGCATGCGCAGTGGTTACGAGAAAAAGTCTAGTAATGTAATTGCTAGCAAAAGGCTGAAATGTACTGTAGAATTGGGAAATGGTAGTTTGGTGTATACGAGGTACGCATTTATCAATCTTCCAAAAAGTTAAAGATTGCAATCTACTCAGTATTTCCTAGAAACTGAGAAGTCACAGGCTACTCTATAAAAACAAAAATTTATTTCACCTTACAGTTCTTGAATGAGTTGCACAATTCCGAAACAGTTTTCATTGGGTGGTTGATTTTCCTCAGAAGGTTATATGAAATATTGGGTCAAGATGCTTCAGAGACATTTAATTCGTCATTTTGAACATTTAATTTTTATACAGTATGCCCTACTTCAAGCAGCAACAAACAAGACTTATACACTACAAAAGATGGCCCAGTTTAGTGATTTTATCTGACTTCCTCCCCGCATGCCACCAGCTATGAGTGACGTCACCGGGCCTCGACTATGGTTGGTTTGCCGTAAAAGTAGCATTTTTCTACGTTTTTTAAATCTTTCATCTTGGTGTTTATAAGGCAATCTTGTTGATTATTTTGGTGTTTCTGGTTGGTTTGTTAACTTTCTTCTGGTCTATTCAGTATTCAGAACTCTAGATACCCTAGTTTGCAGTGGATAACTTATAAATCAAACTGATGCGTTTCGAACGTCATTTGCAATTCAATTCAATTCAATTCAAGGAATTTTCTCAAAATTTTTGTGGAAAATTAGGTTGCAAAAGTGAACCATTTCAATAAATAGGAATTGATGCCTTTTATCGATAATTTTAATGAGTTGAAAATTTTGGAGTGACGTTCGAAAATGTACCTATGAGGATGTGATTTTAAAAGAGAAGTATAATTTGTTGGTACGGATCTAAAGTGAAAAAATTCAAATTTAATAAAAAAAAAATTCGAGAAATTGATTTGAATCGAGCTAAGATGTTTTGAAAAAATCAGTAAAGGTACAATTTGTGAATATTTTTCGTGAATATCTCGTAAAGGACCCCGCAAACACCTTATGGAATTTGGGTCCCTGTGGATTTTTTTGAATTTTTGATATGATGTAATCCATGTAATTCTCAACCAATGTTATCATTGCGCCAACCGATAAAAATGAACAGTTTTGCTACTAGAGGGCGTTGAAATAACCCCTTGCGCAGATTAGATTATTTATTTTTGAACCCGGTAACAATATTTTCACTTGTTTCATTGTTGCTAATGTTGCACAATATTGTGATGTTTTATAAAAAAAATTCTTACTCCCTCCCTTTTTTCCCCCAACTCCTATTACGATACGCAAAAGAAAAATTTCTCGAGTGCCTTTGAATGAATCGTCTAATGTTTAAATATGCCTAAATAAGGGAAATAGCAATTTTTTTATGAATATCCCCCCACCCCCCAAATGACACAAAACGAAAAAAAATTGGTGGATTTTTCTAAATTTTTGATATGATGCAGTTCAAGTTATTTTGAATAGAAATAAATTGGGTGACAAACCCCAAAAATGAATAGTTTTGATGTTAGGGGGCGTTGAAATCATACCCTGCTCAGAATATACTATTAATTATTATAGGCGGAAATAATAGCTCTACGTATATTAGTTTAGATTATGCTGATAAATTGTGTAATTCTTCATAAATTGAAAATCTGAAACCTCCCCGTTACCCCCTACCCCTATTTTAAAACATGAAAAAATAATTTTTTTCGTTTTGTGTTATTTGGGGGGGTAGGGTGATAATCATAAAAAACTATTATTTCCTTTATTTAGGCATATTTGTACATTCGACGATACATTTGAAGGCACTCGAGAAATATATTTTTTGCGTTTCGTAATAGGAGTTGGGGGAAAAAGCGGAGGGGGTAAGATTTTTTTTTTTTGAATAGCACAATATTGTAAAACATTAGCAACAATGGAACAAGTGAAAATATTGTTACCGGGTTCAAAAATAAATAGTCTAATCTGCGCAAGGGGTGATTTCAACGCCCCCTAGCAGCAAAACTGTTCATTTTTTTGGGTTGGCGCAATGGTAACATTGGTTGAGAATTACATGGACTACATCATACCAAAAATTCAAAAAAATCCATCGGGACCCCAATTCCATAAGGAGTTTGCGGGGTCCTTTTATGAAAACTAAATATTTTTGAAAGAAATCGAGATATAGGTAAAACTTGAATAGAATTGAGGTAAATTTTGAAAAGTGATTCATTAGGAAATAGAACGAACTTGTGTTCAGCTATTTTCCTTTTTTTATCCACCCATTCCAGTTTTTGATTTATTGGCTATTGTATATAGCTCTTTCACTCGGGAGACTCTAAGAGAATGAAAATAATAATTTGAAAATGTGACATTCCAATCTTTATTTGATTTTTATATTTGAGTATGCCATAGTTATTCTGACTTATCCTAATTGACCCAGGTAATGCAAGATATATCAAGCAATTACCTCGAAAATACTGAATTATGAGATAGAAATATGAGATAGAGGTAATTAATAGTAACGAGCACATTATGGTGGCTATTATTCACATGGATGAAGTTTACGGCACGAGCCGCAGGCCAGTGTCGTAAATCATCCAAGTGAATAATAGCCATAATATGCAAGTAGAATACTATACTTTGTCCACGACTGATAAATAATACTTTGTAAACTAATCTCAATTTTTATCTCTATACGTGAGTAACATGAAATTTGTATTATAACTAATTGAAAACAAATTCAACTATTCATTAATATTAATAGTAATATTTGTAGTAACACAATGTTCAAAATTGATTGAAGGCAATAAGTCTCAACTTTTATTGAAGTTTTTGTGGTGTCAAGGTTAGAGATTCGGCCTACCAAACTGGCTTCGATCTCGGAGTACGGTTATTTTGTTTTTTTTCAGGCAATTTATTTCCCTTTTTTCCTTTTGTTAGAGATGTAAATTATTGGATATTTGGATATCTTTTAAATTTGGGATTTTCTCATAGGTAATATGTGTCTATGTTAAATGAAGTGTAGATCGTTTTTATATCTAAGAGCTGCGTTTGTAGAAAAAATCATGTGTGTTTCGAGTACAAAGTGTCATTGCCGCACTCTAAAGATTGTCGCAACTCTTTTTGTCGAGCGGCAATCAATCACTTTGCGCTCTAAACACACAAATAGCTATTGTCATATTGATGGTGGTGAATAATGATTTCATTAATCACTGGTGATTATTGGATATCGTAATTCTTGAAGAAACACATGCATTATGAATATTTTATACAATAGTCGTGGACAAAAATATTTTTCAAAAATACTCAACTTATTCAAATGGTCTCATATCGGTGATTGGTACTACTGCCCTAGTACTACCATCACTAAGGATTTTTTTACCTCTACCTTCCCACCTTGAAGCTGTAATAACTACAACTGAAATCACAAATTTCAAAAACTTTTATTAATAACCAATAACATCTGGTATTAAAATGTTTAATCAATTAAAAAATTTCTTCAACTTCTTAGCCCCCACTCCTATTGCTAGCGTGGGTGATTTTATTTTTGAAACATCAAATCCTGTTTCGAGAAACCTTAAATCCACAGATCTCAATGCTTAAATCATTATCATATACCTGGTGTTATCTGTAGGTGGCAATATGATCAACAATTATTTATCCGTATAATATTCGGCTGATTTCGAAAACACTGACTACGGAAAGTTAACAAGTATCGCTTTTCCTTCACTGTGACTAACTGAACAGTGAAAAATTGGGAAAAATATTTTATGGATTCTTGTATCACCAAACAAGCATTATATATTCTTTCCATTGTGTCCTTTATAAGAAAATAAAAACTTTTTTATTATCAAAATTTTTATTTCATAGTAGTGTATAAACCTATATACCGACCCTTGAAAAGGTCCGATCAGAGGTTAGATCAAAAGTATATGAGGAATTAAAAAAATGTTGTCAAGAAAAAAGTACAAAATGTTTGTGCAAAGGTTAGGTTAGCATACTTCAGAACAATGAAAAAACGGATATTAGCAGTATTTTTGAATCGAAGATCACGCCAACAAATCTACGATTTTTACTAGATAGAACATCGAAACTTTCTTAGAGGGGCTAATGACAGAAGGTTTTTATTTATAAAGGTATAATTTACTGTCATTTTATTTGGAACAATATTGTTTTAAAATTATTAAGTATTTTAGGTGGCATTGATTATATTGGAGTTGACGGTGCTTGTAGAGAACCGAAATTGACTGAGATGTACATCAGAGAATTTGTAGATGGAGGATTTTTTTTAAAATTAGTATCCTAAACACAAAAACCGATGTGTTGTTGAAATATTGACATTTCTAACAATTTAGTTGATATTATTCGAAAATACGTCAACCTGCGACCGCAAAATACCAGTACACTTGTATATATTCTCTTCGAATCCACACTTTCAGACTGTGGAAAGTTGAAACACCAAAACACTATATCAAGGAGTGAATTTCCCCCACAAAATCAATTTTTCAATCAATACTTACGGCAATATCAATTTGAACCCATTTTTTCACACAGGATATACCCCAATAAAAGTAAACATTGCTGTTGTATTTCGCCAAAACCTTCCAAACATTAAGCAGATTTGCAAGTAGCATTCCACGACCATAAAGTATTATCTGAGAGCTACATGGTTTCTGTGATAGACTTTCCTCCAGGGATGTAATTTTAAACATTACAAAGTGTAACTCATATTAATTTTCATTTCCATAAAAGTTTTTGACAGTTTACGGGACAAAATCTTGTTGTATAATTTACTATTCTGAGTGGATGATATAATGAAGAGATATTGTGGCGAAACGTTCACACCTTGTTCAGGTGACTTCTGAGTATTCATTAGGAGTGGAGATTTTGAATGCGCGCGGTGATAATTAAGTTCCTCTTCATAAGAAGAGTTTGACTCATTTTCAGCAGATTTTCGGAGGCTGTACGACGTGAAGAATGTTTGAATTGGTTCTTCTGGGAATATGATATTAACAAAAACTATATTCTACATTTTTTCCGACGAATGACGTTTATTTTCTTCGCTTCTTGAGAACTATAAAACGAAAAATGTTTATGTCACAATTTTATCCTGAAGGAAACAATGAAACAAAGCACACATTTATTCAATTTTATCTCTAGGTAAACTCATTTCAGGAATGAAATCAATATTCAGAGAATAAAAGAGCCAAGAAATATGAACTGGGAATTAGTATTATTTGTTAATTTTTTTAAACCAAGCTCTGGTGAATTTTGCTCTAGGCAATGAGTAACACAGCCGTGCTGCGAAAAAACACATTCTGAGAAAATGTTTTGCTGACGATGAAGTGCAAACAACTGCTCTCATCGGTAAAACTGCTAATGCTAGGATGATTGATGATCTTTCAGATTTCAGATAACTAGACTGATTGACAACTATTCTACGGTGTCCCAAAGAAGGTAGCGAGTTCGTGAACTCCATATAGTGCGGCATTTTATAACCAAACCCTGTTAACTTAGTAACGGTTTGACGTACAACCATGGAACAAAAACAATTTTGAATGGTATCACCGACACTACGTTCTGAAATAAAACACATTTTGATTGTTTGATAGAGGGGGCACATCAATTCAAAACTTTTAAATAGCATGAGGGGTTCAGTGACACATCGTTGAAAAAATAATTTAATCCTCAATACGCATATTGTACGGAAAATATTAAACGAAATCTAAACAAATTAAATGGTAGAAAGGAGAATGTGAGAATAACGATGTGTCACTTGACACCAAGCCATTTGAAAAAATATATGGAGCCAATTATTGTCCAAGTTTTTGAACGCATATCTGAAAAAGAAAGTGCAACAGATAGATAGATAATGTATCTATCGTACATAAAATCACATGTTAATACATACATAAACAGATACATATATAAAATATATAATGAAGTCATAAAATCAAAAGCCATTAAGAGCAAACACTACCTTGGTAAAACGAGAATCCGTTTTGAGAATTTTTCAATTTTTTTGCATTACCCAATGTTTTTTTGTTAATTCCGGAACTTCAGTGATTTTTGGTTACGATAATTTTAAGAAAAAAAAATTAAATAAAATGATGAATTAAAAAAATTGATAGGTTCCGGAATTCTTATGAGACCACCAATCCCATACAAAAAATATATCTTTAATGAAATCAATGAATTTTGCCAGAAACGGATTCTACGATCGGAAAATTTATATCTGATTGGCGCTGTAATCGAGAATGGACAGGTGCTGTGTTGCCAGTGTTCATCGAGTTCATTATCTTCACCCCCATTCTTGATAAGTATGCCAACAAACCTTAGCTGGAATGGATGAGGAAGAAATTCGACTTTTTGCTTAAGAGCTCAATCTATCCACAAATATATTGTTAAAGTAATATTCTTCATTATATTTTTGTTTTATAATACATATCAATATTGAAATAGGGTAATGGATATTTCAATGTAAAATATAAAAATTATAAAAACTATATTGTTATTTAAACAGCTTTCAAAATTGTGTTTTACCGTTAACCAGCTGCCGTGCCCTTAGGAACGCCAGCCCTCAGAAGCCGAAAATTTGTGAGCCAAGGATTAACAAGGTCTTACCTTTTTACGTACGATTCATAGCACTATCTCGGACCATCAAAAAAACTTTTGCAGTCGCTAGGGTTTGAACCTTCGACTGGTAGTCGAAGTGATTGGAAAGATCAGCGCAAATTCAATTCAACTTTAAAATATTTAAATGTTTTAACAAATATAACATTTCCATTCCTTGTCTAAACACATTTGATCATACTTTCTCCTTCTGGGGAAGGAGACGAAACAGGACAGCCAGTTGCCAGCCATCCAACGCCAAGTCGAATACCGCCCCCACACCCCTCGGGGGACTCTTGATACGACCCCCCACGATCTTAGTGGACAGGTCCGTGATTACTCAAGGGGTGGGTGGGTAATGGGCAGAATTCACGCCTCCTGCAGAGCTTATGCGTGACTTATATGTGTGTTTTATATAGAGATTGGATGGACTTGATCGTTGCAGAAGTTAGTGGGTAGAGCATCCCGGATAAGCTCACTGCAAAAAACCGGGAAAAAGATCCGCGCTTTTACTACTCGGCTACCTGTCCCCGTATATGGTTGAAAAGGTATCATAGTGTAGGAATTCTTCAGTACTATAGAAGGCTTCTGGAGCAAAATTTTTTCCATTTTGGTTTTGAATAAATTATTTGGTATTGATTTTGTGGAAATTTATTGAAAATTTTAACATATTTTTGGGAGGCCATAGTTTCTACTTCAGTCATTTTTATGTCTTGTTTTATAGTCATGTATATTCTCTGGACTTTCATAGTTGAATAAGTTATTTTATAAAAGCTTTTATTTAGCTTACTCTGTGTGTGTTTTTTATATGGGTACAAATCTTGCAAGCTGAATAGAACCACTTCCTCTTATCCTATGGAATTGAAATTTTACATGTTGCTTCAGTTCCGATGATAATACAGGGCAATTCAAATTCGACCCCCACCATTGGGATATCCTAAACTACAGGAGATACGTCGAAGCTTCAATTAGAGCAAAGTTGCGTATTCTGGTGCTCAACAAAATACTGTTTTGAAACTTGGAAAATTCCGAGTATTTCCGGAAATATCGGGTAAAAACTGAAAATCGGAATTTTTGTTTTTATTTGTTTCTATCGTTATTTGACAACATAGCTCAAAACCAAAAGTACATTTTCATTGATACTTTTCTTCAGCTTCACGTTTTCATGTTCAGATTTACTATCCGACGTTTCGTCTTCTGGCATTCACCATCAACTTTTTTTTTTCTGTTATGTGCGCCATATTGTTTTTTTCATATAGAAAAATAGTGATTCTCATTCTGATTTCATTGATGTATAATTTGTTATGATTTGCACTACTGAAACCACAGATATTTAAAAAAAAACAACTTCATCTGAGATGGTCATGACTCCATCGAAAAATTTTGTTTAATAAACACTAGTTGGCAGAACTCATTAAACATCATAAGTTTGCACAAATACTTCAGTCGAAAGTCCTCATTCTCAAATGAAGAAAAACGAGATATGTTGAAACTTTATTACTTTATTACTGAAATCGACAAAGTAGTGATGGGAATGCGCGCGCTCGCCCGACATTTCGCAAATCCGCGCTCAGTCAACTTTGAAGATAATGCGCGCTCGCTTCGCTAGCGTATTTCTGGTCTTGTACACTGACAAATAAGGGATGAAAATTTCTACTCAAAGTTGAAAGAAATCGACAATGTAGTGATGGGAATGCGCGCGCTCTCCCGACATTTCGCAAATCCGCGCGCGCGGATTTGCGAATTGTCTAGCGAGCGCGCTCGCTTCGCTCGCTTTTTCTGGTCTTGTTCACTAACGAATGAGGGATGAAAATTTCTACTCAAAGTCGTCAGAAATCGATAAGGTAGTGATTGGAATGCGCGCGTTCGCTTCGCTCGCGTCTTTCTCGAAGATATCTTCACCAAGAAGTAAGAGATAAGTTACATAAGTTATAAAAGTAGTAATAGGAATGCGCGTGCTCGCTTTGCTTGCATATTTCTTGCTGAATATCTTCACTAAGAATAGTTCACTTTTCGAGTGTTTATTAGGAACTATTATTATTATTATTGATGAAAGAATTGCCAGTCTCTAGGGTGCCAATACTTCCGAAAACTATTCACTACAAACATTTCATATTCATGAGTATTCAGTATGCAGGAGTTTTAGGAAATCTGACAACGTCGCATTGTACACTTATAAAGTTATTAAGACTCATTGTTGTTGTTTAGTCAGTAAAAGACATTGATACTGGCTACTTTGTTATGAAAGAAGCCATTTCGTTGTCAGATAACTGGATTGGAAAAAAAATCTTGTTATTAATATTTTGAATGCACAAAAGATATTTTTAAATAGACAGAGCATGTAGCAGGCATTTTTTGCGAACAAATAATTACCTAAATAAACGAGTCGGATCACAAACATTCATTTTTGGTATATGCGCATGCGCAAGCAGATAGAAAAGACGCAACCTATCCGTATTGTATAGTCGGGTAAGCTCGGTTAGGTTTGCATAATATCGGGTCTGTCGGGTTGATTTATAGTCACTAAAGTGGGTTATTTTATGTGAAAACTGTTCTTTATTTTTTTGTGCGCATGTATATTCATATTTGTTCGCGCACATTTCCGTGATCTGTCTCTTTCTTTTGAATTTTGCTAGTCATTTAGAAACGGTATGAGTACCATTGTTTCCAATGTGCAGTCAGAGTGTTGATGGGAAAATGTTGTGGTTATATCAACTCATTTTTCATACTCACTCACTACAATATTCTATGTGATACGTGAATTGAATATTTCTGGAATCACTTGTCGGAAAATTGTAATCGCCGTTCCGTCAATTCCATTGTTACCAACCTGACAACTTAAATGACAGATATTAAGTAAACAAAACAGCATGAATTTGTTGATTTTCTATTTGCTAGAAAAAGCTACAATTTGTTGATAAAAAACTGTTTTCAATGAAAAAAAAAGTGTAAAATTGGTGAATTAGGGTGTGTATATTGTGCTGGTGAAAATAAGGAGGTCAATTTTCATTCAAAAAAAGGCCCATATCTCCGAAATTACTTGAGACTGCCAAAAATTTCATTTGAATTTTTTGTTCAGGAGGTCAAACTACGTAAGTTTCAAAAAAATTTTTTTTTTTGTAGCTTGTAGCGCCCGGTTAATAGAATTTTACCAAAATTTTTTTTACAAACGCAGTTTTCAGAATAGTACATTACATTATAACAAACTTTCATAATGTATATGCTAACCAAATTGCACTAAATTCAAAAAATACTAATCGCTTCTCAAATTACTAAAAGCATGAAATATTAAAATTTACCTTTTTTAGTAGATATTCTCCATCAGGCGCTTCTTGTAAAAATTTGTGAATATCTTCAGTGGTGAATGTTTTGACTGGCACCACGTCAAGAATTTACCGTATTGTAATTCATATTTCTTCCTTGAATTCTCTGGTAGGAGATTCAAAGTAACAATTTTTGCACTTTCTGCTACTTCAGGAGGAGTGTTTGATAATTCGCTGTCACTATCATCAATCATCATGCAGAAATACGTTGGAGAAGCGAGCGTTGTCGAAATATTTCCGCTCTAGAGCGCAAATGCTGTCACAAAATGACATTTCACGGAAAACGTCAACTTTGCGTCGAAATCTGAAAGCGTCAAAGGCTACTTTGGCGTTTGTAGAAAAAAATTATTTTCTTCTTTTTAGTTCATTTAAATGGGAGCTTTTCTCTAAAAAGTTTTTTTTGAGTTTACAATAAGTATACTAAAATTTCCATGATATAAAGGAAGGAAACAGTTAGTATTATTGAGTTTAGGCAATTAATTATCTTTATAATTGCTATAATAATGTAAAGTGCTGTCAATAGAAGATAAGTTAAACGTGCTGGAAGGACATGGCACTGGGGTACAAGTATTCCTGGGGCTTGTTCCTAGGGTTTCTCATGATTCCTTTCACTAGATAAACACCCATCTAGACCAGTGAAGCAAATACATCATTATCATTACTGAATATTACCTAATGGATGCTTGTTCGCTGAGAATTAAATAAAAGCATAACGTTTCGAAAACCGAAAAGGGGTGTACACCTGTATACCTGTTTCAGGGGAAAGAAATATTTGTGGGTTGTGTGGTTTCCCTCTTCATTCGTTCACTTTTCTCTATTGGAGATTCGAGATCCGTGTAACACATAACAAAGTCTGATTAAAAATTAAAATGTCATTCTTTTCAAAGCAGCTTGTCGGCCTGCCCCAGTTGACTTTACATTCGACTTCGTAATTGTTATGTTAATCATGCATTCTGTTGAACTTTTTGACATGGAGAGCAATCTGAACAACTTTGAACATTTCAAGTCGAGGGAGTTACTTAGTCGAAACTTTAATTTACGTTAACTGCGGAAAGTTTTCCAGATGGGAATTTAACTATCGACGAAAGGTTCGCGGAAAAGTGGCGACGAAGTGTTGGAGGGAATTGTGTCGAGAGTTCAGCAGAAATCAAGAGTAGGGTTACATTTCACGAACTTTGTGTTGTTTCTTCTCATACAGCATATTGTTGGAAAGCAATAGTATTTTTTTAGCTTCAAATAATAAATTTATCAATGACATTTTTTTTCCTTAGGAAACTAGTACTAAACAAAGAGCGAAACAACTACTGGACTAGAGATTTTTCTTATGATATGATGCTTATTTCGAAAATTTGTGTGCTGAATCGCAAGGAGCATACCACGACCATGAAGTATTATCTGATAGTTACATGGATTCTGTGATAACTTTCCTCGACTGTAATTTTAAACATTACAAAGTGTAACTCATATTAATTTTCATTTTCATAAAAGTTTTTGACAGTTTAGGAGACAAAATCTTGTATCATTTATATTCTGAATTATTTATTCTAAATTTATCAGTGACATTTTTTTCTTAGGAAACTAGTATTGAACAAAGAGCGAAACAACTGGACTAAAGGTATTTAAGATGATATGATGCTTATTTCGAAAATTTGTGTGCTTACAAAATTAAGAATTCATAAGAATATGGATTTTAGATGAAGGAACATAATATATTATATGGTGTTATATCTGGTGTAATAAAGATGAAAAAAATTACTAAAAAAATCGAAACAAGCTTATATTTATGAACTAGTGAACTAATACGTAAAAAGTAATAGGTATTGAAGAAAAATATAAATAAATTCTTAGAAGTTGAAAACGTCATTACACTAAAAATGAAGCCTCAAGCTTGTAAAAAAATTGTGAAATTTTTAAAAGTTCTTTGTTTTGCATATTATATGGTGTTATATCTGCTGTTATAAAGATGAAAAAAATTACTAAAAAATCGAAAGAAGCTTATATTTATGAACTATTGAACTAAAACGTAAAAAATAATAGGTATTAAAGAAAAATGTAAATAACTAGTTTCTTAGAAGTTGCTAAACTTCATTACACTAAAAATGAAAAATGAAATTTTTAAAAGTTCTTTGTTTTGCATATAAAATATGTTATAATTTCTGTTCAGTTTACAAGTTCATGATTTTTAAATAAAAGCTATATTATAAAAAGTGCTATTCTTTAAATTTTGTACTTTTCAGCATTGAAATTTGTTTCATTGCATTTCTTAATAGGTCCACTAGGTTCCCAGAGGTTTGTACGTTAGTGGCTTGCGTTTATTTTCTACTCCTATAGCCATCCAGCTTCTTGACTCGAACCTATCCTTGATGAATACATACCAACAGGTCAAAGTATGAAAATCAACCGAATGCCCGATATATTTCAAAGTTTTTCCGGACTTTTCCAATTTTATTTTTGTAGGTTATTGAAATTTTTTCGATATTGGGTTTTTTGATGTAATTTTCCAAACTGACTTAAGCTTTTCCGAATTCCCACGCGTTCTCTTTCTAGCATTCAGGTGGACAGGATGGTAAAATTATTTGAAATTGAATTATGCGGCTGTCCGATTTTTTTTTTTTACTATTTTTAAAGAAATCTCTGATTTTATTTTTGCGAATTTTTGCAACTTTTTTCAAGAAGGAGTCGACCTCCATGGTCATATATTATTACTATGTAATCGAAGTTACACGTGTATACTGAATCTATGCGCAATTGGTAGGCGGAAACTGGTCTGAAATTCATTTACAAAATTTTACTAACAAGGAAGTTGAATATAATCTTTGTAAAAATACTTCTTCAGAGAAACCTTCCTTGTGATGTGTTACTGCCGACGTTTCGTTATCGAACAGCCATTGTTAACTTAATTATTTAAAATATGGCCCTGTTTTAATGAAGATTTTTGCATCAGATAAAATGGAATTTTTTGAGAAGTGTGGGCCAGAATAAGAACAAAAATTGTGAAATGTTATATACTAGATCTGAAAAAAATCAAAGAGTTGAGTAAGAATGCTGAATAATTAGAGAAAATTCTTCAAAAAAATCGTGATAATTTAAATTAAAACAGTATTCTTCGAAACATTGCAGTTTTTCTGGAAAGCAGTTGAGTGTTTGATAACGAAACACTACCGTTAAGCGTTACTCTTTATTTTTGTGAGTAGTTCGCCTGTAGCTATATGTTCCCACTATGAAATATAATTTCAATCCAAAAATAATTTAAAATAAAATTGTCTACCGCATAGACAATGAACAAGAGAAAATAGGTAAACATACTCAACAATAGGTATATTCGTCGGCAAGTCTCAAACAGAAAGCAACTACTGCCCCTTAGAACGTTGAATTATTCTCTTCTCATCAGAAGTGTTGCTTAAAACACATGTATTTTTAAGGTTCTGACATATGCAGAATAGAGAACTGGATCACCAGAGTGGGTCGAAAATAGTAAAGCAGAAACTCACTGGCGTAATGGATTCATGAATAGAACAAGGACCTATCGCTCCGTCAACCTGAAATGAAGTCCTTGAGCTAAACTTCGAGGTTCAGTAAAATAAACAACACATATATTTTCCTTACATTTACAAAAACTCTACAAAAACAAAATTTGCTCCCAATATGATATGGAATTTAGATGGAATAGGCTGCAATGACAGGAACGAAGCCAACCAAAGTAATAACGGTACGCAGTTCAAGGCAAGTTGGCCAAATTGCCTCGAGTATGCCGTCCTTGGATCTGAGGGTTTGGCAAATCTGTATGGTTGGAGGAATATTTGGTGAGTGCCTGAAACATTCCCTGAATTCTTCTTATGACCGGGTTAAGGATAATACGTTACCCCCCATCTCAAAGTCTCTCCTACTACTCAACCGTTTGCTCGGGCTCGGCTAATTTCAGTCATGTTTGCAAGCATTTTCCACCCATTCCGTACCATTGTAGCGCAAAATATGAGTATATGAGAAATTCAAATCGGACTATCACTAGAGCATCCAGACACGCTGCAAGATAGCGCAAAAAAAATTATTTAAAATTCTTTATAAAACTGATTTTCGGACGGCGCTTGTTTTGTGCACACATAAAGTACACATGATTCAATGCTTTCATGAGATGGGCCAACCCTACGACTTGAAAAGTGGCTGAGTTATGAGTTTTTGAAAAAATTACATAATTTTCAGGTTTTTCCAATTTTTCTCCGTTTCTGATGATCCGATCGGGTTCGATCTCATTTTGTTTCTATTATTATTCCTTATAATTTTTCTCTTTGGAGCAACCAGATTGCTGTATTATTTTTCATTTTATGAACAAAACACTGAAAAAAACACATTTTTTGTATTCAAATGTTTCTTTCTAACAAATTAATGAATGACGTTGCGAGTCCAACTCATAACAGAATATAACTACGGCCTCTCTTTCATATTATGGACTAGTCGGTTTCCTACTACTATTTTTGTTCCTCTATTAATAGACTACTCCGTTAGTACAGATACACCCCGAAAAGGTTGAACTTTTGAAAGCTGATGAAGAGACGGAAAAAAAGGGAGTTGATAAATGGTGCGAACGAAAAAAATGTAGAAAAGTATCGGAAATCGAACAAAGCATCTGAAAAGAAGAGAACCTCTGAAGAAAACAGTGAAACCCAAATTTTCCCACACGATGAATCTTCAGCTCCACAAAATCTTCAAGAATATATAAATACATCAGAGCAAAAGGAAGACGTTGCTTCATGTGAAGTAGATAATTACAAATTAATGCTGTTTGTGGGGGCAGATCTCTATTTAATAAGCGAGAATGGTGAGTGTCGAAAATTGGCCTGTATTTCATGTACCTAACTGGGAACTCAGATTTTCAGTAGATAACTTTAGCTTTTATGGCAGATTTAACCAACTGATTCATAAAGTTAGAGTAGAGTAAATATGAGAGAGCTTTTGGAATCAAGGTCAAAACCTATGAGAGAGCTTTTGGATTCAAGGTCAAAACCCATGAGAGAGCAATGGGAGGTATACGTCAGCAGAAAGTGCACGTGTCAGGTATCAGATTACATTTGGTAACATCCGGTCAACGAAATTTGATACGGGTTCAATGACCTATTTCAATAAGTGTACGTGTCGGATATCAAATTACTTTGAATTTGCTGATGCATATTTCCGGTAGGAGAAATCTGAGATGGGTTCAATGAACTATTCCAATAAGTGCACGTGTTGGATATCAAATAACTTGGAATTTGCTGACGTCACGTTACAGACCAGTCCCGACAAGTAGGAGATATCCGAGATGGGTTCAATGACCTAATTCAATAAGTGCACGTGTCAGGTATCAGATTACATTTGATAACATCCGGTCAACGAAATTTGATACGGGTTCAATGACCTATTTCAATAAGTGTACGTGTAGGATATCAAATTACTTTGAATTTGCTGATGCATATTTCCGGTAGGCGAAATTTGAGATGGGTTCAATGACCTATTTCAATAAGTGCACGTGTTGGATATCAAATTACTTACTTGGAATTCGCTGACGCCATAGTTCCGGTAGGCAAAATTTGATACGGGTTCAATGACCTATTTCAATAAGTGCACGTGTCAGATATCAAATTACCTGGAATTCTCTGACGCAACGTTACAGACAAGTTTCGACAGGTACGAGAAACCTGAGATGGGTTCAAGACCTATTTCGATAAGTGCACGTGTTGGGTATCAGATTACCTGGAATTTGATGACGTCATAGCTCCGGTGAACAAAATTTGATACGGGTTCAATGACCTATTTCAATAAGTGCACGTGTTAGGCATTAAATTACCTGGAATTTCCTGACGCCACGTTACAGACAAGTCTCGACAAGTAAGAGAAATCTGAGATGGGTTCAATGACCTATTTCAATAAGTGCACGTGTCAGATATCAGATTACCTGGAATTTGTTGACGTCACATTACAGACAAGTCCCAACAAGTAGAGAAACTTATAACGGGTTCATTGACCTCTTTCAAGGTCATGAAGTGCAAGTTCATGATATGCACGGGTCAGATTTCAAACTACTTGGGATTGGCTGACGCAACAGTTCTGGTTACAGTGCACGTGTCAGGTATCAGATTACCTGAAATTTTCTGACGGCACGTTTCCGGTTATAGTCAAGTTTCGACAAGTAGGAGAAATCCAAAATGGGTCCAATGACCTCTTTCCATATCATGAAGTGCACGTGTCAGACATCAGAGTACCTGGGATTTGCTGACACCATGGTTTCGGTTACAGAGAGGTCAGCAAAATTCAATACGGGTTGAATGACCTATTTCAAGGTTGATGAATAGTCGTGTCAGATATCAAATTACCTGGAATTTGCTGACGTCACGTTACAGACAAGTCTCGACAAGTACGAGGAACTTGAAACGGGTTCAATTCGTGAGTTCACGTGTTCGAGTGTCAGTGGGTTCGTGTATTTGTTTGTGATCATGTGTTCTTGTGTTCAAACCTCAGATACACATAGAGCACCACATACAGCTGTTTGATCGCGTGTTCTTATGTTTGCTTGTGTGGCTGTTTGTTCGTTTGCTCGCTTGTTCTTGAGTTCTTGTTTCTACGTGTGTTCAACTGTCTGTGTGTTCGTGCTTGTTCGTGTGTTCGCGTCCTCAGGTGTTCGAGTGTTCGTATTTGTTTGTTCGTATGTTCGCGTGTTCAGGTGTTCGTGTGTTCTACTGTCCGTGTGTCCGTGTTTGTTAGTGTGTTTTCCTGTTCGCATGTTGGTGTGTGCGTGTGTATGTGTTTGTTCGCGAGTTAGCATGTTCATGAGTTTTGTGTGTGTAGGTGTTTGATCGTATGTTGATGTGTTCTTGTGTTCGACTGTCTGTATGTTCGTGTTTGTTCGTGTGTTCGTATTTTTTCGTGAGTTCACGTGTTCGAGTGTATGTGAGTTCGTGTATTTGTTAGTGACCATGTGTTTATGTGTTCAAACCTCAGATACACATACACATACAGCTGTTTGTTCGCGTGTTTGTATGTTTGTGTGTATTTGTTTGTTCGTTTGTTCGCGTGTTCTTGTGTCCTTGTTTCTTCGTGTGTTCAACTGTCTGTGTGGTCGTGCTTGTTCTTGTTTTCGCGTGATCGAGTGTTAGTGTGTTCGAGTGTCTGTGACTTCGTGTATTTGTTGGTGTTCATGTGTTTCTGTGTTCTAGTCGCAGGTGGTCATAGAGCGCCACAGGCAGCCTCAAATAACCACGGATAACCTCAGATCCCCACAGCTAGCGACTGCTACAACAGAAAGCCACAGTTAGCGATGAATAGCCACAACTCAGTTCTGCTGGCCACTGCTACACACAGAAAGCCACAGATAACCAATGATAACCTCAGATCTTCACAGCTAGCCACTACTAACCACAGAAAGCCACAGATAGTCACGGATAGCCACATATGACGATGAATAGCCACAACTCATTTCTTCGCAGATAACAACCCGTATTGACTTTTTCTGACCTTTCTGCTACCAGAATTATGGCGTCAACGAATTTCAGGTAATATGATATGCGACACGTGCATTCATCAACCTTCAAATAGAACATTGAACCCATCTAGGATTTCCCCGTCTAGATGAATTTGTAACCGGAAATGTGTGAAATATAATATCGTCCTACTACTCCAATAAGTATTCTTTTAAGTCAAATCGACATTGTCTTCAGCCTTTTGGAGTAATTCATCTCGTTGGTGAAGTATTTCCCACAAACTTGCTTACTCAAGCATAGTACGAGCCTTGTTTAATTGAAACCGATGAATCTCCCACCCATGAAATCTCGCTTCGGGCTCATTTCCACTCATAAGCAATGACATTCAGTTCACTTGAAAATATTCCAAGTCAACTTGATAATATACTTCAGCTTTTTGAAGTTATTCATCTGGTAAAATCTCACTCAAAAACTTTCCTTCTAACACATTGCACGGACCTTATTATGGCAATTAAATTGAAAAATGCTAAAGTCTTCGTCTAAGTTGTCGTTCCTCGAGGCACAAAAACTTAAATCACTTATTATAATGGAAAATGCACAAACTCCTGGTCATAGAGGCTTACCACATTGAAATGATTTACGATATAAACAAAAATGGCCAGAGAATTGGTCCTTGAAGCACACCACATTGTAATAAAAAATGCCCAGAGAACTGGTCCTTGAGGCTAACCTCATTGAAATTATTCATTATATATAAAAAATACCCCAAGAACTGGTCTTTGAGGTGTACCACACACACCGAAATTTGAAAAATGGTGGAGGCACGAAAACTTAAATGATTTGTACAATAAAAATGCCTATAAAACTGGTCCTTGAGGCTTACTACATTAAAATAATTCATTATATATATAAAATGCCCAACGAACTGATCCTTGAGGTATAGCACATGGTAATTTGGAGAATGTTGAAGACTCTGTCTATGTGATTGTTCCTTGAGGCACAAAAACTGAAATAACTTGTAATAGAAAAATGTCCGGAGAACTGGTCCTTGAAGTACATTACATTAGAATAGCTTGTAATAGAAAAATGCCCAAAGAACTGGTCCTTGAGACTTACCTCATCGAAATAATTTATTATATATAAAAAACGCTCCAAGAACTGGTTCTTGAGGTATACCACAACAAAGTTTGAAAAATGGTGGTCTATGTGATTGTTCTTTGAGGCACGAAAACTGAAATAATTTGTAAAAGGAAAATGCCTAAGAAACTGGACCCTGAGGCTTACCACATTAAAATAATTTATTATAAATATATATAACAATAACAAAAACAACAATCTATAAAATGCCCAACGAACAGGTCCTTGAGGAATAGCACATTGTAATTTGGAAAATGTTAAAGTCTCTGTCTATGTGATTGTTCCTTGAGGCACAAAAACTGAAATAACTTGTAATAGGAAAATATCCAGAGAACTGGACCTTGAAGTACATTACATTAGAATAGCTTGTAATAGAAAAATGCCCAGAGAACTGGCCCTTGAGGATTACCTCATCGAAATAATTTATTATATATAAAAAATGCTCCAAGAACTGGTCCTTGAGTTGTACCACAACGAAATTTGAAAAATGGTGGAAGAATTGTCTATGTGGTTTTTCTTTGAGGCACGAAAACTGAAATAATTTGTAAAAGAAAAATGCCTAGAAAACTGGTCCTTGTGGCTTACCAAATTAAAATTATTTATTAAATATATGAAATGCCCAACAAACTGGTCCTTGACGAATAGCACATTGTCATTTGGAAAATATTAAAGTCTCTGTCTATGTGATTATTGTTCCTTGAGGCACAAAAACTGAAATAACTTGTAATAGAAAAATGCCCAGAGAACTGGTCCTTAAAGTACACTACATTGGAATAACTTGTGATATAAAAATGCCCAGAGAACTGGTCCTTGACGCTTACCTCATCGAAATAATTTATTATATATAAAAATGTCCCAAGAACTGGTCCTTGGGGTGTACCACAATGAAATTTGAGAATTGGTGAAAGCGTTGTCTATGCTATTGCTCTTTGAGGCACAAAAACTAAAATAATTTGTTGAAGAAAAATGCCTAGAAAACAGACCCTTGAGGCTTACCACATTAAAATACTTTATTGTATATATAAAGTGCCCTACGAACTGGTCCTTGAGGTAAAGCACATTGAAATTTGAACAATGTGTAAGTCTCTGTCTATGTGATTGTTCCCTGGCACAAAAACTAAAATAACTTGAAATAGAAAAATGTTCAGAGAACTGGCCCTTGAAGCATACTACTTTGGAATAACTTGTGATAGCAAAATGCCCAGTGAACTGGTCCTTGAGGCTTACCTCATTGAAATAATTCATTATGTTTAAAAAATGCCCCAAGAACTGGTCCTTGAGGTGTACCATAATGAAATTTGAAAAATGGCGAAAGCGGTGTCTATGTGATTGTTCTTTGAGGCACAGAAACTGAAATAATTTGTTAAAGAAAAATGCCTAGAAAATTGGTACTTGAGGCTTACCACATTAAAATGATAAAATCCTTGTTTCGCAGCTATTGAGCTTGACACAGATATGCGAAAGGTTGGAATGACTAATCAGCTAGATGTAAATGAAACTACTGAGAGTGGAATATTTCACAATATTTCAAGCATTGGAGTTGATAGGAATAACAGGTGAAGGAATGGAATTGTCACACAGGAGAGAAAATAATGCAAACATTTTTGATAGAGATATTGTTACATGAATGCACTCACGTTCGGTAATGGTAAGGTCAACGCATGGGTACTGAAGGATGGGAAGACAGAGCTGGTAGTGTCGATTTCGATTAATCTACCGAGCGTGGAATGATTAACAATAATAAGCCTGAAAACTGAATACTTAAATGGTTTATATCAGAGATTTCCTTCGAATAATACTTTCATTTTCACATCTCTGAACCGTAAGTGAATATTTTTGTGCTTTCATACACTATCAGATATCTCACCAGTACCTAGACGATTGGGCAGATCTCAATTCAACTACTTGAATCGGATTGAATGGTAATACCCCAAGAATATTTCGTCCTTCTTACGACACCAGAGGTTCTGCAGGGACCACATCTATGCAGTTTTATTTTGTGAGAGTATATTGTGACTTTGAAGGCATTTCACACTTACTTCAAAGAGGTAACGGTTGAATAATTCGTGTTCGAAAAAACACCAAACATTTCGAAATTACTAATTTGAATTTCCAAAAGAAAAATTGGTGAACGCTGGTTTGATTTTACCTGGAGAAAATGATACAGTCCTATGTCGCATTTGAGAAAAATGAAAGATTTCAGTGTGCCCCGTTTTGCAGATTTTTACAAGATAAAAATATATTTATGAAAATAATTACATTACCGATACTCGTGTGTCTGATTGATTTGGAAACTCGAATAAAAATGTTTTACTAAATGGCCTATCAATCTACTTAAAAAACTCAAATATTGTTTGAAGAGATATGTTTTAAAGAGATATAGATTTTTTTTGTGTGTTTTCATCATAATCTTAAAAGAAGACAATGGCTACCTGAAGATGATGGAATTTTCGATAGCAAGTGTGTATTATTTTCATTGTCAAAGCCCTGAAACACCTAAGGCTATGGCAACTGATGAGGCCCTATGACGGCCTTGGCAAATAGCTGGGACCACAAATTCTTGAAACTGTGGAAAATTTCCTTCATTCTTTCCAGATGTGGATACTAAGTTCCTGTAAAATTGCATCTCAATCAGTGGAGTTGTTTTTCCGTAAATGAGTAACAAATGACTCGCAGTGACAACTATTATTATTATTTATCAAAGCACCGATTATTGGTTGAGTGGAAGAATAGCTCAGCAAAACTCCGCCAGGAGAGAAAAGACCATTTATTATTATTATGCTAGCAAATTAACTATATCAATTATAGGTGAACCCGTCAAATTCCACTGTCTTCTCAGTTGCAGTGCCTCTGGATTCACACAGATACATTATTCTTGCTCATAATGCTTTATTCTTTTTTGGACCAAGGCATTTGTTCAGCCCACGTAAGGTCTGGATTCTGGTTTACCACTGAGTTTTGTTTACGAACTGAACCACCAAATTTCCAAAAACTTGTGTCAACCATTTGTCAAAACACCAATAAATTTTCAATTTTTGCATTTTTAGTTCCCACTGATTTTCTGGTAGTAAGTGGTTTTTCTCAATCAATAGAAGTCATATTTTTCATATCGCTAGGCAGAACTCGATTAAACCATCGCTATCCTATGTGTATTTTCAATAATTAAGCCTTGGTATACGTCTGAATATGTCCTGTCCTTCATTTCTCCAGTTACCCTCCTATTTTTATTTTTTTAATTTGCTCTTCTCCCTGTATCTTGTGCCCACTTCAATATCTTAGATTTGCTATTCGCTCTGTATAAATATATGTAATTAGTCTGTATATTTTATTTTAACTACAACCCCATTACACATTACATTTGCCATTTCACTGTGAATCAACTTCGTTGTTTAATTCACCCGGTATAGGTATTTCTAATTAGCAGCAATTCATTTGATCCCAGTTCACCCAGTATATTTTTTATAAGCGGTCTGTTTTATTATCCTACCCCAATCTTAGATGTCAGAAAAAGTCATAAGAAATAAGTAGGTAGGTACTGATAAACTTCCCTAAATATTAAAAAACATTTTACATTTTACTTTCTCAGTAGAGCAATGAACACGTCATAGCCATTAAAATAATCAGGCTGAATAAAATGCCATTTTCATACCCCAAACATACCAGAAATTATTCGATTTCGATTTGAGAAAACTCGATTTCCAAAAGGCGTTTGAATTTCGCATGATTTCACACTGTACCTACTTTCTGATATATTTTACCAAAAATTATAATTTTATAAGCGAGAATTTTTAATGTTAATGAACTGAATAAACCGTACACCTCCAGACATTATGTCGCCCACGTTAGATTCAGTTTCATTTCCGATCTCTCTGTCATGTATATTTGCAATAATAATTATTTGTGAAAATTGATAATCCAGAATTGCATTTTTTACAGTGTACAGGACATATTCAGACGTATACCAAGGCTTAATTATTGAAAATACACATAGGATAGCGATGGTTTAATCGAGTTCTGCCTAGCTATATGAAAAATATGACTTCTATTGATTGAGAAAAACCACTTACTACCAGAAAATCAGTGGGAACTAAAAATGCAAAAATTGAAAATTTATTGGTGTTTTGACAAATGGTTGACACAAGTTTTTGGAAATTTGGTGGTTCAGTTCGTAAACAAAACTCAGTGGTAAACCAGAATCCAGACCTTACGTGGGCTGAACAAATGCCTTGGTCCAAAAAAGAATAAAGCATTATGAGCAAGAATAATGTATCTGTGTGAATCCAGAGGCACTGCAACTGAGAAGACAGTGGAATTTGACGGGTTCACCTATAATTGATATAGTTAATTTGCTAGCATAATAATAATAAATGGTCTTTTCTCTCCTGGCGGAGTTTTGCTGAGCTATTCTTCCACTCAACCAATAATCGGTGCTTTGATAAATAATAATAATAGTTGTCACTGCGAGTCATTTGTTACTCATTTACGGAAAAACAACTCCACTGATTGAGATGCAATTTTACAGGAACTTAGTATCCACATCTGGAAAGAATGAAGGAAATTTTCCACAGTTTCAAGAATTTGTGGTCCCAGCTATTTGCCAAGGCCGTCATAGGGCCTCATCAGTTGCCATAGCCTTAGGTGTTTCAGGGCTTTGACAATGAAAATAATACACACTTGCTATCGAAAATTCCATCATCTTCAGGTAGCCACTGTCTTCTTTTAAGATTATGATGAAAACACACAAAAAAAATCTATATCTCTTTAAAATGATACTGCTTCAAACAATATTTGAGTTTTTTAAGTAGATTGATAGGCCATTTAGTAAAACATTTTTATTCGAGTTTCCAAATCAATCAGACACACGAGTATCGGTAATGTAATTATTTTCATAAATATATTTTTATCTTGTAAAAATCTGCATAACGGGGCACACTGAAATCTTTCATTTTTCTCAAATGCGACATAGGACTGTATCATTTTCTCCAGGTAAAATCAAACCAGCGTTCACCAATTTTTCTTTTGGAAATTCAAATTAGTAATTTCGAAATGTTTGGTGTTTTTTCGAACACGAATTATTCAACCGTTACATCTTTGAAGTAAGTGTGAAATGCCTTCAAAGTCACAATATACTCTCACAAAATAAAACTGCATAGATGTGGTCCCTGCAGAACCTCTGGTGTCGTAAGAAGGACGAAATATTCTTGGGGTATTACCATTCAATCCGATTCAAGTAGTTGAATTGAGATCTGCCCAATCGTCTAGGTACTGGTGAGATATCTGATAGTGTATGAAAGCACAAAAATATTCACTTACGGTTCAGAGATGTGAAAATGAAAGTATTATTCGAAGGAAATCTCTGATATAAACCATTTAAGTATTCAGTTTTCAGGCTTATTATTGTCAATCATTCCACGCTCGGTAGATTAATCGAAATCGACACTACCAGCTCTGTCTTCCCATCCTTCAGTACCCATGCGTTGACCTTACCATTACCGAACGTGAGTGCATTCATGTAACAATATCTCTATCAAAAATGTTTGCATTATTTTCTCTCCTGTGTGACAATTCCATTCCTTCACCTGTTATTCCTATCAACTCCAATGCTTGAAATATTGTGAAATATTCCACTCTCAGTAGTTTCATTTACATCTAGCTGATTAGTCATTCCAACCTTTCGCATATCTGTGTCAAGCTCAATAGCTGCGAAACAAGGATTTTATCATTTTAATGTGGTAAGCCTCAAGTACCAATTTTCTAGGCATTTTTCTTTAACAAATTATTTCAGTTTCTGTGCCTCAAAGAACAATCACATAGACACCGCTTTCGCCATTTTTCAAATTTCATTATGGTACACCTCAAGGACCAGTTCTTGGGGCATTTTTTAAACATAATGAATTATTTCAATGAGGTAAGCCTCAAGGACCAGTTCACTGGGCATTTTGCTATCACAAGTTATTCCAAAGTAGTATGCTTCAAGGGCCAGTTCTCTGAACATTTTTCTATTTCAAGTTATTTTAGTTTTTGTGCCAGGGAACAATCACATAGACAGAGACTTACACATTGTTCAAATTTCAATGTGCTTTACCTCAAGGACCAGTTCGTAGGGCACTTTATATATACAATAAAGTATTTTAATGTGGTAAGCCTCAAGGGTCTGTTTTCTAGGCATTTTTCTTCAACAAATTATTTAAGTTTTTGTGCCTCAAAGAGCAATAGCATAGACAACGCTTTCACCAATTCTCAAATTTCATTGTGGTACACCCCAAGGACCAGTTCTTGGGACATTTTTATATATAATAAATTATTTCGATGAGGTAAGCCTCAAGGACCAGTTCTCTGGGCATTTTTATATTACAAGTTATTCCAATGTAGTGTACTTTAAGGACCAGTTCTCTGGGCATTTTTCTATTACAAGTTATTTCAGTTTTTGTGCCTCAAGGAACAATAATCACATAGACAGAGACTTTAATATTTTCCAAATGACAATGTGCTATTCGTCAAGGACCAGTTTGTTGGGCATTTCATATATTTAATAAATAATTTTAATTTGGTAAGCCACAAGGACCAGTTTTCTAGGCACTTTTCTTTTACAAATTATTTCAGTTTTCGTGCCTCAAAGAAAAACCACATAGACAATTCTTCCACCATTTTTCAAATTTCGTTGTGGTACAACTCAAGGACCAGTTCTTGGAGCATTTTTTATATATAATAAATTATTTCGATGAGGTAATCCTCAAGGGCCAGTTCTCTGGGCATTTTTCTATTACAAGCTATTCTAATGTAATGTACTTCAAGGTCCAGTTCTCTGGATATTTTCCTATTACAAGTTATTTCAGTTTTTGTGCCTCAAGGAACAATCACATAGACAGAGACTTTAACATTTTCCAAATTACAATGTGCTATTCCTCAAGGACCTGTTCGTTGGGCATTTTATAGATTGTTGTTTTTGTTATTGTTATATATATATTTATAATAAATTATTTTAATGTGGTAAGCCTCAGGGTCCAGTTTCTTAGGCATTTTCCTTTTACAAATTATTTCAGTTTTCGTGACGCAAAGAACAATCACATAGACCACCATTTTTCAAACTTTGTTGTGGTATACCTCAAGAACCAGTTCTTGGAGCGTTTTTTATATATAATAAATTATTTCGATGAGGTAAGTCTCAAGGACCAGTTCTCTGGGCATTTTTCTATTACAAGCTATTCTAATGTAATGTACTTCAAGGACCAGTTCTCCGGACATTTTTCTATTACAAGTTATTTCAGTTTTCGTGCCTCAAGGAACAATCACATAGACAGAGTCTTCAACATTCTCCAAATTACCATGTGCTATACCTCAAGGATCAGTTCGTTGGGCATTTTATATATATATAATGAATTATTTTAATGTAGTAAGCCTCAAGGACCAGTTTTATAGGCATTTTTATTGTACAAATCATTTAAGTTTTCGTGCCTCCACCATTTTTCAAATTTCGTTGTGGTACACCTCAAAGACCAGTTCTTGGGGTATTTTTTATATATAATGAATAATTTCAATGAGGTTAGCCTCAAGGACCAGTTCTCTGGGCATTTTTTTATTACAATGTGGTGTGCTTCAAGGACCAATTCTCTGGCCATTTTTGTTTATATCGTAAATCATTTCAATGTGGTAAGCCTCTATGACCAGGAGTTTGTGCATTTTCCATTATAATAAGTGATTTAAGTTTTTGTGCCTCGAGGAACGACAACTTAGACGAAGACTTTAGCATTTTTCAATTTAATTGCCATAATAAGGTCCGTGCAATGTGTTAGAAGGAAAGTTTTTGAGTGAGATTTTACCAGATGAATAACTTCAAAAAGCTGAAGTATATTATCAAGTTGACTTGGAATATTTTCAAGTGAACTGAATGTCATTGCTTATGAGTGGAAATGAGCCCGAAGCGAGATTTCATGGGTGGGAGATTCATCGGTTTCAATTAAACAAGGCTCGTACTATCCTTTAGTAAGCAAGTTTGTGTGAAATACTTCACCAACGAGATGAATTACTCCAAAAGGCTGAAGACAATGTCGATTTGACTTAAAAGAATACTTATTGGAGTAGTAGGACGATATTATATTTCACACATTTCCGGTTACAAATTCATCTAGACGGGGAAATCCTACATGGGTTCAATGTTCTATTTGAAGGTTGATGAATGCACGTGTCGCATATCATATTACCTGAAATTCGTTGACGCCATAATTCTGGTAGCAGAAAGGTCAGAAAAAGTCAATACGGGTTGTTATCTGCGAAGAAATGAGTTGTGGCTATTCATCGTCATATGTGGCTATCCGTGACTATCTGTGGCTTTCTGTGGTTAGTAGTGGCTAGCTGTGAAGATCTGAGGTTATCATTGGTTATCTGTGGCTTTCTGTGTGTAGCAGTGGCCAGCAGAACTGAGTTGTGGCTATTCATCGCTAACTGTGGCTTTCTGTTGTAGCAGTGGCTAGCTGTGGGGATCTGAGGTTATCCGTGGTTATTTGAGGCTGCCTGTGGCGCTCTATGACCATCTGCGACTAGAACACAGAAACACATGAACACCAACAAATACACGAAGTCACTGACACTCGAATACACTAACACTCGATCACGCGAAAACAAGAACAAGCACGAACACACAGACAGTTGAACACACGAAGAAACAAGGACACAAGAACACGCGAACAAACGAACAAACAAATACACACAAACATACGAACACGCGAACAAACAGCTGTATGTGTATGTGTATCTGAGGTTTGAACACATAAACACATGGTCACTAACAAATACACGAACTCACATACACTCGAACACGTGAACTCACGAAAAAATACGAACACACGAACAAACACGAACATACAGACAGTCGAACACAAGAACACATCAACATACGATCATACACCTACACACACAAAACTCATGAACATGCTAACTCGCGAACAAACACATACACACGCACACACCAACATGCGAACAGGAAAACACACGAACAAACACGGACACACGGACAGTAGAACACACGAACACCTGAACACGCGAACATACGAACAAACAAATACGAACACTCGAACACCTGAAGACGCGAACACACGAACAAGCACGAACACACAGACAGTTGAACACACGTAGAAACAAGAACTCAAGAACAAGCGAGCAAACGAACAAACAGCCACACAAGCAAACATAAGAACACGCGATCAAACAGCTGTATGTGGCGCTCTATGTGTATCTGAGGTTTGAACACAAGAACACATGATCACAAACAAATACACGAACCCACTGACACTCGAACACGTGAACTCACGAATTGAACCCGTTTCAAGTTCCTCGTACTTGTCGAGACTTGTCTGTAACGTGACGTCAGCAAATTCCAGGTAATTTGATATCTGACACGACTATTCATCAACCTTGAAATAGTTCATTCAACCCGTATTGAATTTTGCTGACCTCTCTGTAACCGAAACCATGGTGTCAGCAAATCCCAGGTACTCTGATGTCTGACACGTGCACTTCATGATATGGAAAGAGGTCATTGGACCCATTTTGGATTTCTCCTACTTGTCGAAACTTGACTATAACCGGAAACGTGGCGTCAGAAAATTTCAGGTAATCTGATACCTGACACGTGCACTGTAACCAGAACTGTTGCGTCAGCCAATCCCAAGTAGTTTGAAATCTGACCCGTGCATATCATGAACTTGCACTTCATGACCTTGTAAGAGGTCAATGAACCCGTTATAAGTTTCTCTACTTGTTGGGACTTGTCTGTAATGTGACGTCAACAAATTCCAGGTAATCTGATATCTGACACGTGCACTTATTGAAATAGGTCATTGAACCCATCTCAGATTTCTCTTACTTGTCGAGACTTGTCTGTAACGTGGCGTCAGGAAATTCCAGGTAATTTAATGCCTAACACGTGCACTTATTGAAATAGGTCATTGAACCCGTATCAAATTTTGTTCACCGGAGCTATGACGTCATCAAATTCCAGGTAATCTGATACCCAACACGTGCACTTATCGAAATAGGTCTTGAACCCATCTCAGGTTTCTCGTACCTGTCGAAACTTGTCTGTAACGTTGCGTCAGAGAATTCCAGGTAATTTGATATCTGACACGTGCACTTATTGAAATAGGTCATTGAACCCGTATCAAATTTTGCCTACCGGAACTATGGCGTCAGCGAATTCCAAGTAAGTAATTTGATATCCTACACGTACACTTATTGAAATAGGTCATTGAACCCGTATCAAATTTCGTTGACCGGATGTTATCAAATGTAATCTGATATACCTGACACGTGCACTTTCTGCTGACGTATACCTCCCATTGCTCTCTCATGGGTTTTGACCTTGAATCCAAAAGCTCTCTCATAGGTTTTGACCTTGATTCCAAAAGCTCTCTCATATTTACTCTACTAGTTAGGAAATACCTAAATCGAATTTAGTAATACCCAAGTGCAATTTGCGTTTCACCACACGTTAAGTAATGCTTAAGAGTGATAGGAAATTCCTACGTTAGGTATTTCCTATAACTTTTGAGTATTACTTAACGCTTGTTATAATGCAAATTGCACTTGGGCATTCCTAAATTCGATTTAGGTATTTCCTAACTTCAGGAATTATTTGGTGAAATCGGCGATTATAGTAACTTTATATGAGACTGTCCAATTCTCAAGCATAGCTGTCCAGAGCAAGGGCAGTTGATGTGATTGTGGCCTTCTCTTGATTTTTTTAATGCACTATGTCAAGTACAACTTTTAGTTTTATAATTATGGATGCACATTTTGCAATGAGCCTCTCTCAAGGGGCGGTTGATAACAGTATACAGGGTGTCCGGTAAACCTTATACAATATTGAAACTGGCGATAGACCAGGTCATGACTGTTCAGAATATCGGAATTTCACCTCAGTAAAAATATCACCGTTTTCGAGATAATGGGCATTTTAAGAATTTCTGGAAAATCGCTACCTCACCTTGGATTTTTGGGTGCCATGTTTACAAATTGAGACAAATTCAAATATCTTTGCTTCTGAAGATTACTGATTAGTGATGCTTACAGATGCACAGAACAGTTTTTCAGAAAGTGAAATATTTTTTCAAGAAATGAGGGTAAAATGACAGATTTGAGTTTCTTCAATTTGTTTAAAAAAAGTTTGACATTATTGTCTGAAAGAAATATAACTAATTGGAAGTGGACATTCATTTCAAAAGAATGCTCATTTTGTCCAGACTCTACCATGGTATTAAACAAACTATAATTATTTTTGGAGGAAGTGACTTCCATTGAATTAGGCGTGGTTTTATTCTAGGCTTCCATCAACTTTTATACTTACGCCAAAGAATTATTTTATTTCGATTTTATCAAGATAAAATGCGGAAATGATTATTAATAATAAAGAATACGCTGCTTGGTAGAATTGAATAGTATGCCAATAAAATTAACTTTTCATGTAGTTTAGTATGCAGTCATAACCACTTTATATTTTGTTCTATATTTTGATTATTTTTAAATTCGTCTATGCACCATTGATTGTATTGTATTTGTGAATTATATTTCGTAAGTTCAATTTATACTATAATATTGATTGATATATCAAATCACAACAAGCATTTTTTGCTTCTGCGATTTTTCGTTTATTTACAACATTAAATTAGGACCATGTCTCATTGTATTTTTATATTTCTGTGATAGTACGAGAGCTAGCAACGTCAGGAAAACAAGAATTTCAGTAAGGCCAGATTTTAGACATGCTATCTCTCTCACAATTCTGGACGTCACACGGGCCATCTGGCTGGCGGTAGAGGTTGCGTTCATCAGTGCGCATCGGTCCTATACAGGTGAAATATTGATTTTTCAACTTCATTTAAGAAGGTTTATTTTCTTACGAGTATTATTATTTTAATTGAACTCTTTGACACATGAATCAATTATTTTCATCGTTGTTTAAACTGTGCCAGACCCTAGTTTGAATAATTTTTCTTTTCAAAATATTTTAATATTACTTTGAAATTTTTATATGATATTTTTTAAGTATCTACAAACCCAAATTTGATTTGTCAAACAATGATTTCGTTGTAAAACCTCCAGCTAGACCGATTTAAAAGTGAAAAGTGATGTAGTATTATTTTGAGAACATTGTACTTTGAGAATCATCACCAACTTCAATTTTTAACATGATTCCACAGACCCCATAGAACATGATCCACTGTGAGGCTTATGCGCATGCGCATCAACGCATCGTCGGCCAACGCTTGCGCAAGTGGCGCCCTACTGACTTTACTCTTCTATCATGCCCAATAATTTTTCACTTTTAAATCGGTCTGGCTGAAGGTTTAACAACCGAATTATTGTTTGGCAAATCAATTATGGTTTTATAGATACTTAAAATAATAAAAAAAAAAAAATAGGTACTGACTGTTATACTCCGTTTTGTTTCATTATATAATAATAATAATGTAATCTTGAATACCTAATTAGTCTATCTACATGCGACTTTTAATTTGTCAACGTCTGATTTTAACATTTTTTTGGGTATACTTTGTTGTCTACCTAGATGGGTACTTTTTAATTTTTTAGCGCTTGAAATTCATTCCATTGTGCTTGTGTCATGTTATTTTCAACTTGTAGTTGTGTATATTATATACCTATACCTAATTGGTCTATCTACTAGTGACTGATTTTTTAACTTGTGATTTTACTATTTTTTGTATACACTTCGTTGCCTGTCTAAATGGTTATTTTTTAAATGTTTAACGTGTGATATATATTTAATTGTACTTGTGTCATTTTATTATATTTTTTTACTTATAGTCATCTATATTAGGTTTCCTATTTCAATAAAGATGTAATTAATTAAAAACATCATATAAAAATTATGGTCAAACTAAAATATTTTGAATTTTTTCTGTTTATTATTCAGAATTGGCGTCTGGCACATTTTTAACAACGATAAAAATATCTGGCAATAATTGATACATGTGTCAAAAAGTTTAATCAAAGTATTAAAAAAAAAGAAACGTTCCTGAAGTTTTTTGAAAAATCAATATTTTACCTGTAAAGGACTGGTACGATGTGCACGGATGAACGCAACCTCTACCGTCAGCCAGATGGTCCGTATGACATCCGGGGGAGTAAGAGAGATATCATATCTAAAAACTGGCCGACCTGAAATGATCTCTCGAAAACGTTGCTAGCTCTTAGACTATAAATAAACATTTATTATTATTAATTGCCTATAAAATTATCGAAATGAAATGTCGATTATCCGATATGGCACCGATTAAAACGAATGTTTGCAATAAATGTCGCAATTGTACAACATCCAGATTCCAACGAAGTTTCAGAGACCGACAGATAGTTATACAGGGTGTAACCAAATAAGTGCAAAATTTTGTAGGAGATGAATCCTTGTCGAAAACTAAAAACTTTTCTAACACCTGTGTTGTGTCCGTAGAAGCAATAGTTTCCTGATGAAAAAATAAATTACAGCATTGTGCATGAACGGATCTTCTGTAAATAGAATTGAAAAATTAGAGTAGGTGGCTGTCACATTTTGTTTGAACAACTTGTGGTAGTTTTTTGAAATTATTCCGATTGCGTCATTCTGTAGTATTTATTTCTTTGTCATGCCGTACACACGTTATGCTCCCCGAGAATATGCGCATATGCACTACATTCATGGTGAATGTGGAGGTAGTGCTACTGCTGCAACAGCGCTTTATGCAGAACGATATCCGATTGCACAATGCCGCTCAGAGAATCGCTGATTTGGGGGCTATAACCATTTGAAAAAGTTCTTCTTGAAAAGATGTCGTCTCTGAGTACGGGTGGATGGAAAATAACATTTTTGTAATATTGTTCAGTGCGATGTTGAATAATCGTTATTGTGGTTTATCGTGTATGTTGATTCAAAAAAACATTGAATAAGTATTTACTTCTTTACATCTCATTGAATGCTTTTAAGCAGTTGATTCGTTATTACTCATAATTATTTAATGATTTCATCTTGATAGGATAAAAATAAAAGACATTACTGACAAAGTCTAATGGAGTTGATTTTAGCTCAGAATAATATCACACTCTATTATAATCGAAATTCTACTCCTTCCAAAAATAATTATCGTATGTTTAAAACCATGGTAGAGTCTGGACAAAATGGGCATTCTTTTGTAATGAATATCCACTTCCACTTGGTTATGTTTTTTTCAAACAATAATGTCAAACTGTTGTTAAAATAATTGGTGAAACTCAAATCTGGCATTTTACCCTCATTTCTTGAAAAATTGAATCGTTTTCTGAAAAACTGTTTTGTACGTCTGAAAGCATCACTCATCAGTAATCTTCAGCAGCAAAGATATTTGAATTGGTCTCAATTTGTAGACACGACACTCAAAAATCCAAGGTGAGGTAGTGATTTTAAAGAAATTAAAAAAATGCTCATTATCTCGAAAACGGTGAGATTTTTACTGAGGTGAAATTCCGATATTCTGAACAGTCATGACGGTCTATCACCAGTTTCAATATTGTACAAGGTTTACCGAACACCCTGTATAAGAAGGCAATATACTGAATTTCAATTTTTTTTGGCTATTTGATTAATTCACTGAAAAAATCACAATAATAATGAAATATTCAACTTCATGCACCTGCACAGTGCACATGAACCACCCAAACAAAATCTTTCCGCAACACTAAAATAATGCATCTCCGACTTGCCTCAATATTTGATTCGATTTGATCAATTCCTCAGCGAGCCGACCAGTCGAGTCGCAATAAAAACGACGAAATCAAATAGAGAAAGCATTTATTTCCGATGTTATTGATATTGCTGGCTACTGACTATAAACACTGTTTGAGACGACTGTCGGTGAGAATTCGAAAAAATTACCTTACACGAGCTCCTGCATGAAATATTTAGCGGATCTGCTATCTGCCGCGAGCCGTAGGGAGTTGTCTTTTATGGTATAGTTATAGGGAAAGAAGGGAGATGCTGGAAGGCGGTAGGAGTTTGATTTCGCGAGAGGCTATTATTTTCGCTCTGGATTGCTAGCAATTGAATTCGTGAAAATTTTACTGGTTGCTGAAAAAATTGGTTAATGAGTCTCCACATAACAAAAAGATGGCAGTGATTTGGGAAACATTTTCAATCAACCATTCAAAAGTGACAACACAATGTAGTCGTGGCCACCAATGAGCAATTTCCTTTTCTTGTAAAAAAATCATCAAATCGCTAAAATTTCGAAAGATCAAGAATCCAGAAAAAGTTGTTGTAACTGTGACGAATCATTTAGTGTCCAATCCGAATGCGAACGTTCGATGCTCTTTCCTCATTGGTGCCCGTTATATTGCGGAACTTCGAAAGTGTACGTCATCCAGACTTGCGTTCGAAAAGAGTATACACTTTTAATTTGCCATAGACAGTCCCACATGGGACTACAGTTGACGCAGTCAAAAATGAAATATGCTAAATAAGTACAACTATTTATAAACTCCGCAGCGACACGTTGCCGCTGCAGCTGCCGCAGAAAGATGACGAACTGTCATCTCTGACAGTTGCGGCCGCGGATTTCACCTGCCGACAACCAATCACAACACAGTGTTGTGACAGCTGACACAAGAATGTACTCAGGTGATTTTCTGTCTCCAATGTGGAATATACTCCTATACTGAATACGCATGCGCTGGTGGAGCGGTCGGTTAGTTTATAAATCAACAAGTTTTTCTATAACTGCAACGGCTGCGTCAACTGTAGCTACAGCAGCGAAATTTATAAATTGAACTTAGTTGGTTCGTTTGGTTTAATTATGACATTTGTTGAGTTTGTTGTTTTTTTTGTAGCAATTGTAACCATTTTATGTGAACCAATGTATCGGTAAATCTTCTAAATGAAGTTTTGAAGGATGTATGCCCCAGGGACACCTCTAGAGGCAGAGAAATCCAAAGCTTTGTGTTCGTTGGAGGAACTAGCTCTGAGAAAGAGCTGTACTGTATGTCTCCAAAGTGACGACATATCAATTTGTCCAAACGGATGTGAAGACTGAGCTCCACGAGTTAGTGTCGATGGGACTGCTAACGGATGGACGATAGATGATATGTCAGAAGAGGATCATCCATGAAAATATCTATAAAACAAAGACAGATTGGCAACATTTCTGCTGTGTTCTTGAAAATTGAGCAAGTTTTTAAGCGAAGAACCAGAGATGAAGTTGATGTCTCTTTCTTCAGGACAAGATCTAAAAGTTTCAGTATGAGTGATAAGGAGCTGCACTCCACATGTGGGACAAGTATTCCAAGTAAACCATCCAAGTAAACCAAGTTTTTGAGGGCAACCTTTGGCAATAGACCTCACATGGTTTCCTATCAGAGGGTACTAGAATCGAAATAGAGGACTTTATTGGTATGGATACTCCAGACGTTGGTCACTGTGAGATCAGCCTTTCTAGAAAAAGCCATGCTTTGGCTGTGTTCGCATTGAATTCTATCAAGTTCTTGGATCCCCATTCTAGAATTTTTCCACATTTCAATTATAAAATAGTTCACGTTCCTTCCCCGTTCTCTTCTGATTTGAAGGGCTGAAATCGGAACATTGGAAAAAAAGTTGTGTAGAGAGTACTAGAATCCGCAATGCTATGAATATTGATCTGAAAATTAATGATAGAATGTCGGATCAAAGTCCATCAACTACAACGTGGATAAATTCCTTTGAGAGAGTGCAAGATAGCAAGGAACAGAATTGTGAGGCAGGACATAAGACGCTTGGCGACAATAGTATAAATTATCTGTGAAAAAATAGTGCAATATGTGGATCAGCAACCCCTTTTTCCATCAAATAAAATTCATCTTGTGGTTGAACTACGAATCTGTAGATGAAGGGGCACATGTTGAATTTCAGCAGAGATCTTGAAATTTACTGATAAAGAAAGAAAGTCAATATTTCTTTGGTGGGTGGAGGAATACTTTATCTGAACTTCCCTAGGAAATATAAAGACACTTTAATACTTTAATTTTTTTGTTCATCATTTCAATATTTCGAAAGTAGAGAATCCAAATTTCGGATGACTTTATTCGAGTAAGGTATCAATTCAACGATTAGGAGTTTTTTCACTTGAACAGATACGTACAGATACGTACCTAGATGATGTTACAAACATGTCTCCTCTGGAAATTGAAAAATCAAACGATAAAAATGAAGTTATATTTTTGTAAAAAAATACAACTACTTCCCAGGCCAAAGCCTCACTGGAAATTGAACTACATCTAAAATTTATTGTGAAGAGACCCTTTATAACATGAAAGAAAAAATAAGAAAGTGAAAATTTTAATTTTCATTCAGATAGTTGAAATGAAAAGAAGCTATTTTGTAATGTCTAACAATCAATTGGGAATTTTTTACTTTTCAACTAGAATACCTACCAAAAGGTTATCTTGAACAATGAAAAATAGTGAGCAAAGTTGTCTTTCAGTCGCAGATGATTCCACATCTGACTATCAACATCATGTTCATATTTTCAATAAAATCAACATATCAACACTATTTTTCTAAATAGGAATTTTACAAAAGAAATAGAAGCAGAAAACTCAATAAGTTTTTCAGATTTGTCAATACCTAAATCAAGTAATAAACATCACTACATCTATATCATAAAATGTTAGCATACAATAGTATCATACACAGATTGGTAAGTGTTCCTCTTTAAGAAGAAAACTTTAACGAAGAAATAAATATCATAAAGCATATAGTAGTCAACAATGGTCACATTGAAAATATTCTTACTAAAGAACTATATAAGAAGGCTATTCAAGAAGTTTACCCCACTATTAGGAACGATGAAAGTTATTACAGAACTTTAATCTCTTCAGGAACAGTTAGTCAAAAATTAGCCTAACTTTTATATGAAAAACTGTAAAAGTAGACTATAGAAAAAACAACACTTTGGATAAGTTTGTCAAAAATGGGAGAGATAATACACAAAAATCAGAATAATCCGGAGTTTATAAATTGAATTGAGGATCCCCAAAGTATACTTATGTTTGTCGAAATTCTTCTTGTCGAAAATAAAGGTATCAATCTCAATTACTCAGAATTCCTAGAAATTAATTAACTGAAAATTGTTAACCAACCAACTTGATCTCAATAATTTGAATTTGTTGAATTCGTTTTCTTAATGAGTAGTTCTGAAGGAGATTGGACCATGTATTGCTATCATTAAGCTTTGTAGGTTCAGGGACCATGAGATTAGATCAGATAGATTCGCACTACCTCAATTAATTTAAATTGTTTCTGAGTTATGTTTCAACGAAAAATATTTTTTTCTACTACCTCACTAGATAACTTTATTTTCGACCCCTAAAGAAGGGAGGAAATTGGTACTTTTCCTCACGCCGAGAGGAAAATAGTACTTTTCCTCTCGATTTATCAGGAAGAAGATGCATTGAAATCAATTTTGCCTCTTCAGCGAGATCATTTGGCAGATCGTCTTCGCTAGAACTCATTTTCAAAACTTAGAAGCAACTTAAGAGGGTAAATAACGTGACAGCTTATGACAACTATTATGTTTGTATTACCAAAAAACGCCATAGCAACAAATCGTTGTCAACACGATGACGCAACGCTTACTTAATATTTTGTCATATAGCCGCATTATAGAGTTCCACAACTTTCTGCAGTTGTTCTTATAAGTATGCACGCATTATAATTTTTGGGACGTTATAAAAATGACGACCTTAAAGGTAGTAGAAAAAACTATATACATACCTTGTAGCGTTTATTTTTTTCCTACTGTAATTTTCCATTTTGATAATGAGATCAACTAGAGTCTGTCCTCGTTTGGCATTCTTTCCGTCCCGGACCGAATTGTCCCAGCGATGTAGGCAACCACCTATACTTGTGTGTGCGACTGACCACTTGAACAGGGATAACATTTTGTTGAAGCGGGTATCCAAGTTCTGGGACCGTTCTCACTTGCACGATAATGACGCCTTTATGTCGATGCGTTCCTTGGAACAAATTCACTTTGTAAGTTCCTAGTGAACCGTCAACTTCGTGGAAGTTTCGGTCTGAACATGTCGAATACCTGTTGAAAATGAATAGTTGGTTCTAGTTCCGGAAAAATTGGTTCACACTAAGTGGGTTCTGGTAATCTTTGTAGAGTTTAATTTTTTTGGTTTTAAAGATCATTTACTATGATAGTCAACCAACACATAACCTGTTATTATTTCATGTGAAGTTGCCTTTAGTTACGAAGTCATTCTGACGCATCTTTAATTCTTGTTCTGTGACTCGTGAACAGCCCAAGATTACTCGGTGTGACAGATGACGTGACAGGAAGGACAGGATGAGGGAGGAAGCCATTTTATGCTCACTCTCCGGTCACCCATCGAAGAGGCAGTTGTGTAGTCAACTTTTTCGACCATGTTATAGGTCAAATCACTATTGAATTGTGAAAAATAAGATTTGAAGTGACCTGCTAGGTTTTTTGACCACCCCCTCTGAGAGATTGAGGGAGTCATCATCATTTCCCAAGGATGACTGTGGATTTGTAAATCTGACGTTTTGGCGTTGGTTGAGGCACATTTAAATTTTGGGAAATATATTATGGAGAACCCTTCATTATAAGGTAAGCTTTCAAGAAAGGCTATTTTCACTGTTGACAGTGTTCCTTTCCGTGTTGAGAGATTTCATTTGAAGTGAATCTCACATTTAATGTTGTATAAAAAATAGTACAGCAGTACTGATTCATTTTAGGGTTTTTTTGATGGCGTTTATGTTATGGCGAGCCGCTGTTAGCTCCTACCACCTATTCTTTTCATGGAAGTGGAATTTGGGAAGTTTTTTCTGGTTAACCCAGAATTTTCTTCGATCTACTCTCCAGCGATAGTTTTCAAAATGTTCCAGTGCATTTGTGACACCTACCATTTCAACAGGATAGATATAAATACTGTTCCAGTACATTTTTGAACCTATCTTCTCGACAAGTAGAGAACTGATGAAGCCTACAGCCGCATAGGAGTAATCAAGCAACTTTATTGTTTCTTGTTAAGTTTATACAAATTTTCACACGTTTGGTCTTATGTAAGTACGTTGACGCATAGCATGCTAGGAGGAAGTGCTACTAGTAGGCAGTTCGCTTTCTTCTTTTATGAAATTTCAATTGAAAGGTCAGTAATTACTGGAAATTATTTTTAGAAATCTAGAATCTCAAAATTTTAACATTTTAAATGCACAGCAGGAGTTCTTATGGGCCTAATGTAGTTATTCTAAACCTAATCTAAGTTTTTCACATACTGTTTGAGCTTTTCACATACTGTTTAAACTTTTCACATTCTGTTTGAGCTTTTTACATACTGTTTGAACTTTTCACATACTGTTTGAACTTTTCACATACCGTTTGAACTTTTCACTTGCCGTTTGAACTTTTCACATACGGTTTAAACTTTTCATGTTCCACAACCAACAATTTTTTATTATTATAGGGTATTTGGGATACATGTATTTTATTTCCTCAACCTACCACCACATAATCAGCCAATTTTCTTCTGACCTTCTCATTTTTATCTAGACATTGTCAATATTTAGTATCACAGCTTACTGTGTAAATTATCTATAGTCTATTTTCAAGCTGTGTGGTGCCCAACCAAACTGTTAAATTTCCATCTTATAAAGAATATTGAATTTTATGTACCCATAGTGTCCTACGACGTAAAGCTGCCGTTCGCAATGACTTCTCTAGAATTTTCTTATCACAATAATATAATAATTTTAATAACAAAAGAAGAGGTCACAACCTTAGGAGGAAAATGCTTTTCCTCCCGCGGATATTAATGCCCAACGCTTCGCGTCGGGCATCAAACTATCCGCGGGAGGAAAAGCATGATTTTCCTCCCTTGGTATGTAAATAGCTATAGTGCACTAATCGCTCGATAAAGCTAATTAGCAAAACATGTCGCGAGTGTAATCGAATCCGTGGAAATATCAGTGTTATCATAAGATGATTGAATAAAATGTCAATATTCTAAAGTCTCTCGTTGAATAAAACAAAAGTAGGACTTTCACTTTATCTCCCACTTTCTAACAAAATTCTTGTTTTCAGTGTAAAGGCATTATCATAGCAAACTGCCTATACTTCCATTTTTCACTTTTGATCCCCATGTCTCGACTGACGTTAGAAATGAGGCGGGCAGAGAATAAAAGATGTCCCTAGAAGTGGAAACATTTATAACAAATGTCACTGTATGGTCACAACGTCGCTTTTGTATTCCGGGATGGTGCAAAGAAACCACAAGGGATTCGGGTCTGATCGCAGACTTGAATTCCTTATCGGTATTACCAATCCCAGTATGCCTTGGTTTGTTATGCGGGTTTATAACTCAGTTGTCCGAAGAAGTAACAGGGAGGGCTTTAATGTATGATTGAAATATGTGAATTTAACTCGCTTATGAAAAATAAAAAATTGGATAATATCAGAGGAAGCTCTGAATGAAATTATTTCTCTCTTGCACATACCTTTGGAAGGAGAAGAATAGTATATTCTGTAACAAGGTTAGAATGAAAATTTGAAGCGAGTGGAAAGTTCCGAGCGCGAGCCGAAGGCGAGCGTGAGGAACCACGAGCAACACGAATTTTCATTCTAACCGAGTATAGTTTCTCCACGATCAAAGATAGGAAACGTGACAGCAATAATTTTGACACTTACTCAAATTTTGCCACTACGATGACAATCAACTGCGTCAAGGCTAATGTTATTGTTGCTAACCAGTGTGAGAATATTATTCTATCAAAAGAGAGAGAATGTAAATACATTTAAATTGCATGGGGGCAGAGGTGTTGCAGAATATTTCTTCAATCTCAAGAGAGAGAATTCCAGCATTCTGTAATCAAATTTGATTTCAGAATTGGCAAATTCTGTGATGATCGTGGAGAAAGTATCTTCCTTACTTGAATGCAATTTTCATTTATAGAAATAACCTAATGAAATAGTTTTTCAACGTTACTAAACTGTTAAATTGGGTATTGATACTACAAAAGTGGAGTACTACTAAATTAGAGCACTGAAAGTACAAAAACTACTTGAAACTGATTTTTGAAGAAGTTATTTCCAATTCAAAATGAGTTGACTCAATTCTGGATTGAGAACAATTCTATTCCCGTAACTATTAAAAAGAGTTTTCTGCACATAATTTTCGGGTGAAGGATACTCACAACATGTTATTTTGCATTGAGGTATAATGAGCGGATGTGAATGATGTTATAATAGTGATAATAATATTAATACATTTATTGTTCCTCACAATATGGATGTGCAATTTGCGGATGCTACTGTCTGACAAACAACTGTCTTAATGGTTCAGAATGTGGACCTTTATTCTTCCTTCACTGACATTTTGATTTAAAAAAATCAGTTGTCAATTTTATCCTCAGTAAAACAAAAAAAAGGAAATGAGTTATATAAAAGAAATATAATTCAAAGAAAGAGAAGAGTAGAGATAAACTAGGAAGAGAAAGAAAATAAGTTAGATCGGCAATTGAGTATCCTGAAGAATAATTTTATATTTAATTCTGGTTGAGGTTTCTCATCTGTCGATGAAAGAGGTATCTTTATTGAACAGTTTGTTAATGCACGATGAAATGTTGTAGAAAAACCACCGTTGAAAAATTGTTTTGGCTAAGAATCGTTAAAATGGCTTACCGTTTCATAGTGAGGTTATGAACATAAGTTTGAAAAACAGTTATATTCGATGGTTACGAAAAAGAGTTGCATTCGATAAAATTGCACTCTGATGTTTCATTCCAAAATCGATGTTAGCGAATCGAAAACTCGGAAATTGATGGTTTCGAGATGAATGGACGTTACTTAAAAGAAAGTTATTAATTAGCGGACGAAAGCAAAATTGGCATATGGTGGGAGCAGAAATCAGTTTCGAGATCATTAAAGGAACTTACTTGGTGACATCACAGTTTGTGTGAAAAGCTTGCAGTTGGTGAGGCGTTGGAAAGGTACCTTTCTTATGCGACTTTCTCCTAGTCCAGTCCACGTTGATGAAGTTCTTCGTTTTTTATAGTAGGAAATAGTCACACACGAAATATTGCGAATGGTTATGCAAATTAGAAGGGAATCACTGAATGCCTCAAAATTGCGGTATATTTCAATTCATTTCGATCACAAGTGCTGCGTTTCTTGAACCGGCCTTTTTTCACCACTTTTTTCTGTCACAGTCATTTCATATCGTAGTCGACGATTTGTAGTGGAAGGCAATTGGTCCCTCAATGAACAGTGGAGCACGCAAATATTTTAATAAAGGAAATAATCATAATAATCTACTTATTTGGATTTACAAATCAGTAGTCAATTCCCAAACAATCGAGAATATTATATAATATTATTTCTCAAAACCAATAATTTAATCAATTATACTATTAGTACATTTTGAGTATGATTTTGATTGAAAAATAGTTAAATGAACAATAATAGCAAATTTTGCGTGTAACACTTTCAATTCTGACTTATTTTAATTGTCTTATGCTGAAATATTCGTATAAAAATTGAGACTGAGAGTTTTTCTGATAAAAATCAATATGAAGTCACTTGAACGACTAAGATACTACTGTTTTTTTATGAACTGTTGTCAAGAATTATAAGAATTAGTGATAAACGACAAAACGAAAACCAACATAAGCGTCAAAAATTTGACCATGGTTGAACAGATTCATTCACTTATCTAATAAGATTTTTTTAAAACATGGTGTCTGATTGGGATATTTCGTAATGAGGGTAATAACAAAGAAAAAAGTTACATGCAGATGTTTTGAAAAAAGTGGCACTTGAATCTAGCAAAAAGTTATATTTGAATCATTCCAGACAAAGCTGCATTCGCTGGTAGGGAAAAAGTTAAATTCGATAATTTCGTGATAAGTTGCATTCGATGATGACGTGAGATCAGGGACTGCTGCTGGCGTAAGCATTTCATTTCATTTTACCCCCTTTCAATTTCACCAGTACAGACAAATATCTAATATGATTAATGAAATTTAGAATTTGCAACTATCATAGAATACTAGACAAAAATGAGCTCATGATTAGAGAAATACTTTTTCTTGGAAAATGAAATCATGTTGCGCTTCGCGTAGGCAGACAACACAACCTCTATCTAAAATCCATATCTTTTTTCCCTTGTATAATGAAGAACAGTTGTTTACGACAGTGCCTAAATTAAGGTTTCACGCACTGTTCACAGTTCGTAAAGTGATATTTTTTAGCACAAGTGTGTAAAAATCACTGAAAAATTGTGGTTTTGTTGAGATTGGCACTAGTTCTTCTTTTGTTGCTGTTTTGCCTTTTTGGTGAAAATCCGGCTGTCTTCAAATGAACCAGTGCACCGAAAGATATGAACCGAAAAACAAGATATAGGTTCTCAGCAATAATCAATAATTTGAACGAATTTGGATACGAATTTATTCCACAGAATGTTTTTAACGTTAGGATTATACAACAACCTTTTCATTAAATCTTTATAATGACTATTACGCCAGCATTGAACAAAAAACTGTATATTATCCAGCAAGTCGAAATTAGTAAATTTATGTACAGTTTATAGAAAAATTTAAGAACTAACAATACGAATATGAATATGAATACGTTTGATTGAAAATGATATCGAAAAAATGTATATAAACAGTTTTATTGTTCTCAGAAGTCTACAAAAAGTTCTCATGAATTTGTTTAATGACTCTGAAAAACAACTTTCTTCCTCCACCCCCTTTGCGCCCGGATTTTGAAGACTGCCTCTCTACACCCTCTCTTGATTTCTTATAATTTCCCTCTCCACCCTTCCTATATTTTTCATGGCGGATTTTTCCCTCCACCAGATGTGGACAATTTTCCGATTGATTTTTAAACACCAAAATGAGAATTATCATTTCCACTCTTAAAAATACATTCACAAAATCACTCTATCAAAACTACACTTTGCGTAGCAAATGATTTTCAACGATTGCCTATATTTTCCACGTGTATTTCTGAGAAATACCCCGAAATAATTCAATTACAGCCTCGACGAAAGAAATGCATAATTTTCACTGAAGTTCGCAATCCTCATCCGACATGCAGTTGCAGAAAATGTTTCGGAAATGTTTCAGGAATGGCCTGTTTCACATCAAAAAATCCACTCATACCTCATACATATTGTATGATAACACCTTTGTCTTATTACACGGTTTCACTCTTTTCCACCACTTCAATTTCCTTGGTCTCTGTATTCCACGCCTAGCCCACTGAATTATCCTGCAATTCCTGCAATTCAAAGACGTTCGCTTGTTTCCTGATAGTCTTCGAATTTATTTAACCTGGTCTTTCCTTTTCAATTATTTATGAATCTGAATTTGAGAATCTTGATCTGCCTGCGATGGGGAAGTGAATATTACAGAGAAGACGATTCTCTTTAAACGAGGTACCGTCTCTACAGTGTGACCAGTAAAGTCCGAATCATATGGGATTTTCTTACTAATAGCTTTATTCGAAATTTTATTTTGGCATCAGTTTCAGATTCGAACGAGATGAAAAATAACCATAAAAATAGTAGTCACCTACTTCGTATAAACTAAGAAATTTAAATTAAAAAAAATTCCAAAAGTGGATTTCTTTCACTCAAAATATCGAAAGAAGCTAATTGAAAAAGTTCTTTTAAATGCAGTTTTTTCTCAATTTATTGTAAATCTCACCACTTTTGCAAAATAGGACTAAACACATCCCACATAAAACTTTTTAGTAGCGCCGTATTGAAAGTGTTTTTTGTATAAAATCCAAATAGGGCAATTAAAATTTGGTGATGTAATGTTCTGATTTTTTGTGCCCCTTCATATCCATTTTAGAAAGGGTAGTTTGTGTCTAAAACAAATATACATTAATGTTAGTAAATGGTTAAATTAAAAATAGTAAAATGTTCTAATATGAAAATTAAACGGGTTTAAAATTCCACCTTTGATTTAATGAAACTAAAGCAATTCAAAAACTTCAATTCCAAAATAACATATCTGTGTGCCATTGCTTTCAATTCTAGCAATTGTTCTTCTTGGCATATCTTTAATGCATACATACTAAGTAGCCTTATGTCTAAAATACAGTTTCAGCTTACCGTTACAGAAAGGTCATTATTCGTAATTTTCAAATTTGAGGTAACCTCTTAAGAATAAATCAAGAGGGGTTGAAACTGGAGACCTAGCCGGCTAGTATTGCTTCATATTACGGCCAGTATTTCCAAGAGGTGTTCTTGAACCTGTTTTGTAGTATAGTATGGATGGGAGCACCGTCACACTGGTACCACAAATCAAGCCTTATTTTAATAGGAGTATTGTCCAAAACTTGTAGGACCTCGATGTTGAGGATGCGTGGGTAAACTTCAGAATTTGAATTGAATCTAAAAAAATAAGTCCCAACAACATGATCGTTTGAACACCGCACCACACATTTGTTTGAAAAGAATTCTATTATATGGAAAAAACTAATTTTCTTGAGCCCAGCTTCCTCATTATTCATAGCTAGCAACGCCGTTTGAAGTGAAAGTGGTCTTGTCGGTCAATATAATGTGAAAAGGAAAAGACACATCATCCTCTTTTCGCACTGGTACCAAAAGGAAATTCCAAATGTATTTCAAAATCTTGTACTTCGACAGTATTTATAAATTTGGGATTATGAGGTTTCATTTCATTTTGGTGCAGAATATACCTTATAATCTCTCTTCTAACGACATGTTACACAATTTAAAAATGTTGGATGCTACATGATGAATGAGTTTTCACTTCATATTGATACAATTTAAATTTTTCCTAGTAAAGTTAACATTTTATTTTTTTATTCAATACGAAGTATTAATTAAAAGCCACCATTAAAGAAAAATGTACTTGACGGTCATCATTAATAAGGTGTTATGAATTATTACACTTTTCGTAAATAAAGTTAAATGTGGATTCATTTTCCACCCAATGCATATAGTGTAATACACTATGGATTCTTTTGCTTAATTGTTAGTTGATACTAAAGACAAAGTTCCCCTTTCCCATAAATCAGGTGTTTACAGAATTCCTTGTTCACAACCAAATTGCCCTGCTCAATATGTCGGACAAAGGGGTCGGAAAATTAAAACAAGAGTTTCAGAACATGTTAAAATAATTGAGAGTTCTAGAAACCCTCATATTGATGAATATAATACAAAAAGTTCTTTTGTAAGCCATCTTCCTAATTTCAAACACAAATTTGATATCAATACTTATTTAGATATTTTACATGTTTGCCAAAAAGGTATCTTACTCAATTTTCTTGAAATTTTTCAAATCAATTCTGCTATCAATAATCCTAATGTTATTTCTCTCAATGATCAAGTATAGTTCGACTGCTAAAAGTTTTTAACTCCCTTAATTTACTTTAAATAAGTATTTTTTTTTCCTACCTTGATGTTCTACAAGAAACGTCATCTTATGTCTGTCTGCTTCTGTGCGGACACGCGATAGTTGTTCTGTCTGCTTCTGTGGTATGGTGGAATGTCCTCATTCCAAAAATAGGCGATAGATGTCTTACTTCGCGTTGTGGTTCGGATCGGTTGTTCTGTCGTGTTCGTACGGATACAGTACTTTAATATATTTACTCTACACTTAAGTTTTTATTCCGAATAGGTTACAGATATGGATAGATGACACAAGAACTTCCCTTTTGCTCAGAATATGAGTTGCCATGTTGGATTTGTCCCTTCTCCAAGTTTGTTCTATGCCTGAGAGTTTCTCCTGTCATTGTTCCATGTCAATTTTGTCTGAAGTATTCTTGACAGATGATCGCTCTTTTTATCTACTTTATTTCAATTCACTTTTCACTATACTGTCATTCTCCCTCCACTCGTTGATCCATGTGGTGGCTCATAATTTTCTTTAATAATATTAAAATGGATAAAGGCTTCAAGCCTCCCTCAATGTTTTGGCTTTCTTCCTTTACAAAAGGAGATATAGGCTCTAAGCCCCCCCTTTGAGCATACTTTTTAAATCAAACAATATATAGTGTTAGTGGAACCACATAACCCCAAGTGGTATCATGTGGCGACACATTCTTATTTAAAATAATTTTTCACATTACAATCTTTTCCTCTCCATGTAAGTATTATTTCACTGTATTAGATCACTGATAGTCAAAATGTTCTTCCCTTTTTGTAGAATTTTAGTTTAGCTGATGATGAGCCTATATAGGCTTGAAACATGTACTAAGTACTTTGATACTACTCAACTAATCGATGGTTCATGATCGCTCTGCCATTACATAATATTGGATGGACATATTTAATTATGGAGATGACTTTGTGTTTCTCTACTTCGTAAATTTGAGATGAATGTTCCTTTTCTTGGCAAAGGCAACTAGGGTAGTCTTGGTGGGGTTGACGCTAATTCCATTCTGAACTATATCACAGAGAATACTCTCGAATTTGCCTCTCGCGATTATGACTAGGTATGTCATCTGCATAGCCTTGTCACGATATACTGATTTCGGTGAAACCGCAGAGTGGATCGACTATTAGGCTTCATATACTCATATCGAATGTAATTTTCAACTGCATTTGCTTCGTATCTTAACTTTTCAAATGCGGGCTGTGGTCGGTGCAACTTTATATCGAAGCAGGTTTTTGAATTTTTTACTCATAAGTACTAAGTGAATTTACTACCTAATTTGTATGAAAATATTTTACATATCATATTAAAAACTACAATAACAGATCACTACACTACTCTACTTCAGATTATACTTCCAGAAAACACAAGGGCAAAAGAAAACAAAAACAAATCAATTAAATGTTAAAATATCAATAAAATGCACAACATGTTCGGTAATATTTCCTGGATCGACGTGTAAACTGCATCATCTCCAGACTCTGCAACAGAAAAATTCATTAATATAACTACAAAAATATTAGAAGCATGCACAGAGAGATGTCAGATTCGTAGAAAAAACAACAAAATAGCTCCCTGGGTTACGAACGGACTACCAAATTCTATTAATAGAAAAAACAGGATGTTTCGTCCTATGCAGAAACAGCCACACAATGATAATCTGAAGAAAGAATACAAAAGCTATCGAAATAAGCTAACTTCATTAATCAACAAAACTAAATCCAAGTTTTATAACCAATTAATTGAAAAAAACCAGAACAATTCAAAAATGTTGTGGGATGTTATTCAACAAATATCAAGAACAAAAAAACGAAAACACATCATAGAAAAAATTAAACATCCTACTGAAAACAAAATCTTGACTGACAAAATGGAAATTCAATGCAACCTCTGTTGAAACAGGTAGAACTCTCGCTGGCCAAATAAAAAACAACAAAAATTACAAGATAAAAAGATCACCTATTATGAATTAATTTGTGTTCGAACAAATTAACTCAATGGAAACTAGAAACATAATTTTTGAATTGAAAAATAACAAGGCAGTAGGCTATGATGACTTGTAAACGGAAACTATTAAACTTATAACAGTATATATCCTAGAACCCTTGACGTATATACTCAATAGATGTGTGGAAAAGGGTGTTTAAAAAGTCGATTGTTACACCACTGTTGAAAAAAGGGGATACATCCGTCATAACAAATTATCGTCCGATCTCACTTGTTACACATCTATCGAAAATATTCGAAAAAATCATTAAAAAAAGGGTCGTTACCTTCCTCAATAAATATAAAATAATTTCAGATAGTCAATTCGGATTCAGAGAAGATATTTCGACACAGGATGCAGTTCTGTCAATGGATTCAAAAATTACTCAAGCTTTAAATGAGAAGAAACCGTCCTTGTGTGTGTTCATAGACCTGTCCAAGGCCTTCAACACTGTCAGTCATCTCTTTCTTCTTCAGTCGCTGGAAGATATTGGAATGCGAGGTAACACTTTGAAATTATTCGAAAGTTATTTAACAGGAAGATGCCAAGCGGTAAGAATAGATGATGTACTGAGCAGTGAAATGGTACCTCAAGGTTCCGTGCTGGGACTAACACTATTTAATATTTACATAAACGGACTTTTCTCATTGGTTAACAACGGCGACATTTTTGGATTTGAGGATGATACAGCCATCTTCTATAAAGCAGATGACTGGAACTCATTGAAAACTATGGTTGAAACCGAGTTTTCTGTGATAAAATGTTAGTTGGATAAGAAACTATTAACAGTTAACATAGATAAACCACATTACTTACCATTTTGTTCTAATTCATCTGGAACACCTCCATTCGATCAATTGGTAATCAGGACAGAAAACCACTTCCACATTCTGCCCGAGAACAAAATGACATATCTTGGAATAATAATTGATATTCATATGAAATGGGATTTGCATATAAAATATACAGTAAACAAATTAAGAACCATATTATACAAATTTAGGAAACTCAAAGAATTCCTACCACTGAAGCACCTTAAAACATTGTATTACATTAGTTGAAAGTCACATTCGTTATGGAATAGCAGTGTGGGGGAGAACTTTGAAACCTCACATCCACTCTATGGAAGTAATGCAAAGACGTTTTCTAAAACTGATAATTTCTAAAAACAGTAGATATTCTTCTGATGCTTTATACTCTAAGACTCAAATTCTGGACACAAGACAATTGTGTGTTCTAGTATTAAATATCACGCAAACAAGCACACAGCATTGCTTCCCCTTCATCAATATAACACTCGCCAAAAAGATATTTATGTAACACCCCTGATGGTTAGGATCGCTGCCCAAAGATCATACTCTTACTTCGCTCCCAAACTTTATAATAGTATACCTCAAACAATAAAATCAATAAAAAATATCAATGGCTTCAAAAAAGAACTAAAAAAGCATATACTTCGAAGTAAGAGAATTGAACTACATAGAATATTCGAGTAGATAAGGGAACAAAATACAAAAAAGTTACGTTTTGTCCACTTGGTATTTTGAAATGATCTTGTTTTCATAAATTTTATTCCTTATATCAAACTTTATATGCTTTCAAATTTTTTTTATAACATATGTTTGTACTTTTTATATAGTTCATGTGTGTATATGTGTATGTATGTATGCGTGAAAGTGTCTGTATGTGTATATTTGCATATAAATATATATATATATATATATATATATATATATATATATATATATATATATATATATATATATATAAAGGGTAGTCGTTGCTGACTAATTGAGAATAAAACCAGTTAATATTGGGGATTGCAGCAAAGTCAAAAGTGTACTCTTTTGAGTTTATTCCAAGCTTTCGTAAATTTTATTTACATCTTCAGGGAACTACAAAGAATTATTATGTCAATTTTACATGTTGATGTTATTAAAATTTACTAACAACTATAGTTAGGTTGTTTGACATGTTCTTATGCTTTGAATAGTGACATTACAGTTTAAAATTGTAGATAATTTGAAAAAAGACTTTACGAATATAATTAAACAGAAAATTTTAAAATTTCAGTCGAAAAACAAAAGACTTGTTGATTGTATCTAAGGGATATACATCAGGTGTCAACTGTCAATAGAAAAGAAATCTGTAATTTTCAAGTCAATGTTACCAACTGTAATATATATATATATATATATATATATATATATATATATATGTTTCTTGTTTGATTGATGATCTATTTATTTTGTGGAAGTTCTTGATGAAATAAGAAAAGGAAGAAAAAATATAACTTTTGTCCAGTTTCCACTAACACTTTACTACTTTATTACGACCGGTTTCGACTTTTACACCATTTTCAAGTAACTACAGATTTCATCAAGTTTGTGAATATTTATACATAAGAAAGTAATTAAAGAAAGGTTAGGTTTAAATTACCTAACTGATGTTTCGAAACAAGTTGGAAAAATACCTGGAATCTACCTGATGAGTCAATCTAATTTATCTAATAGGGGTTCATACAATCGGTGGGTCCAACTTTGTTATCAAAAGTCATAAATTCAGAAGTGGAGAGCTACATAATTCTAACTGGTCATTAAGGGTATCAAAATTGGGGTTTTTATTCAATTTGTTTATTTCCAAGGCTTCCAGCAAGTTCATTTCTCTTCCTTTATTGCACGTATGAAGGATTTTTATGTTATTTTTATTTATTGTATGATTCGTTTCTTGCAAATGTCTATATATAGCTGATTTTTCATCTGATAACACATGTTCACGGTACGTTATTTCAAAATTTCTTCCTGTTTGTCCTGAATAAGCTGCTGTACAATCACCACATTCCAGTCTATATATACCTGATTTTTTCCATTTATCCTTTTTGGGTTTTGCATTGAATAGTATATTCCCCAAATTACTCCTACTAGTGAATGAAGTTATTATATTAAATTTTGAAAAATAGTTTTTAATATTTTCTGAGAGTTTTCCCGAGTAGCTTATACTAGCATATTTTTTATCTCCTTTGGGTCCTATTTGATTTGGATATAATTCATTCCTGATCATTGTCTGCTGTTTAGATCATCTCCAATAAACTTATCATCATTATGTTTTCTTCTCGAAACAAGTGTTTCACACTAATCGACTATCCATTTATTCACAGCCAATTATTAATATTTATTTGTATTGTACCATGCGGGTGTGTGAATAAATATTATTATTATTATTACTAATTCATTACTCGTTCTGAATTCCATTATCAATTATATACAAATATAATGATGGAACATTCTCGGTGAAAAATTGCCGTATAATGTGTTTCTCGAGAGAATCAATTATTTATCAATCTATATTCCACGTGCGAAGGCACTCCCTGGGAAACGAGGATCTAATAATAATTCATTTCATGCCTCCATATGTTTTTCCGGAAAAACTGTTAAGCCCCGGAAGTTTTCCAACATTCTCCGACAGGTCAGGTCCGACACCGATGATTTATGGAAAATATTACAGGAAGGCGCTAGCTCGGCGACTTCTGCAAGAAAAGTAACGAATTCAGCGTTCCCGAAGGTCCCGGCCGGCCAATGGAAAAATGGATGGGGATTAGGAGTTTTGACCACTTCGCATTGTGAAAATTTATTTTCGGACGGCGTGTTGTTCTCGAAGGTTTTTTAATGTGAAAAATGCGAGCTTTTGGGAGCTGGGAAAGCACAGAGTTAGTGAATTTTACCTACTGAATACAAATTGGAATCTTAAAAAGTGAGATGGATAGTTTAAAGTTAATTCTTCTTTTATTTGTGCTCTGTTTGCAGATCAGACTACTCTGTTACATACTTACTGGCACTATACAAATCATACAAAAATCTTATTATCAAACGCAAATGAAACCTTTTCAATCAGCTGTACTAATACACGCAAAGACAGTTGAAAGCTTGTAAACTTCGAACGCAATAACACAAAAACACCCAAAACGTTACTCAAATTCCTTAAGAGTCTTTGAATGATTACTTTTGTAACAGCCTGCCCGGTGGTGGTAAACTCGTCGCCAAGATTACCTGCTCCACTAATCCGTCGTGTAAATTGGTCGCCGAAATTTAAAGGTTTCGTTTAATACCTATGGGTGAATTGGTCGCCATGTTTTTATATCGACCACTGCAATGACCCAAATTTTCACTTATTTAAATGTCTACCTAAGGTTAGTTCGTTCTGGTAAGATCATACTAAAAAAATTATTCCCTACAAAATATATTTCCACAATGAAAAATGGTGCAAAACCAACCTACGTTATCAATATCCACGCACTCAGAGGTCTACGTAAGGTGAGTTCGTTCTGGTTAGATCTTACTAAAAAAGTACCTCTAACAAAAAGTATTTTCTCAAGGAAAAATAGGTCGGTGTACGCGAAAACGCTGTCGACGAATTTACATGTCATTAATAGCGACCCTTTTTGGAAATGCAGGTAAAGTCCAGCCAGCCATTTGATTTCGTCTCTACTTGACATAGGCCACAAACCAACTGATTGTTCAAAAAACTAAATATACCTGTATCCTCGTTGATTCTTGCCCCAGTCACACCACAAGAAATAATCGGAACATCAAAATCCTCAAAAAACTTATTTTGTCCAGATATTTATGATTTAATCTCGTACATGGTTAAAGAAATGGCTGATATAATTGCGGAACCCCTTGCATTCATCGTTAAAGAATGTTTTTCGCAGGTAATTTTTCCAGATGCGTTCAAAATTTAAGTTGTTTCACATTCACTAAGGAAAGCTGATTCACGTTTAGCAGAACATTTTAGGCCCATATCCATAACATCTATTCTTGCTGAAATTATAGAAATCTTAATGAAGCAAAGGGTGACTAAATATCTAGAAACAAATTTTCACCTCTATGCATGTCAATTTTTTTTTCGAAAAACATATGTCTACAACGAACGCAGTTTTAGAGTCATGAGAAACATAATGGAGGGCCTTGAGGAGGGGAATCACTCATTTGTAACATGTGTGACCTCACTAAGGCGTTTGAGTGTATTTCTCACGATATCTTATGGTGTGAGAGGTGTGGTCCATCAATCATCAAATCACACTTCGCTCATGAATCAGAATGTGTTTCCAACGACATAAAATCGTTTCTATAAGTATAATTACGGTGTTCCCCAAGTATCAGTTCTGGGGCCATTGTTATTCATATCATCCATAAACGATATTTTTGAATATATGCTACCAGTGACCATCGCATTTTTGAAGAAGATACCACGCTTGTTGATGCTGATGGAAACTCACAGGCTTCAGCAAAATCGTAGGTTTTTTTTATTTATTTTTTCTGTAGCGTGAAATTACTTGTCATATAGATCGATGACAAACTCAACTGGTCTTCTCACATTGATCAATTAGGAAAGAAGCTATCCAGTTGTGTTTTTTGATTCGTCGAATGAAGACCATATTTTAGTTTCAGAGATCATTGTCGTCCACTCTTTAAGAAATTAGGAATAATGCCCCTTATGACACTTTCATGTACCTAAACTTGTTAGACATTCATGACAAAAGGGGAAGTTATGGAATTGACACCAATATCCCACTAGATCTGGATTTGATTTTTAATATTTACTGAAAAAAAAAAACATAGATGGGTAATGTTAGATATAAATTCATTATAAATATTGACATCTTCAATAAATCACCTGCTAACATCAAAAACCAGAATTGAAATAATTTTATTAAATTATCGCTTTTATACAGTAGAAGAATATCTTTCGTCTGATCCATAAAATTACAGAATCTCTGAGGTCCCCCAGCAGGGTACTTTTACTAATATTTAAAAGTTTTTTGTCTTAATTCTTGTGTCTTTTATTCACATACTTATTATAAACCATTTGTTCAGTTTGATGTATTTTGATTATTTACAATTTTTTTTTCATCTTATACAATCAGGTGTCTTTCAAGTTACTTGTTATGTGACGTGCATCGAATTTAACGAATATATGGAATATGATGTTCAAAACTGCCTGACTGAAGGTCGGTCTCTGTGTCTATATGTGCCTTATGGCTACAAGACCGCAGATAATTATTATTATTACTATTTTATTGATATTTTACTTTTCGATTGTGAATATCTATTATATAAATTTTGATTCATTTTTAGTTTTATAATATCTGTTGTGACCTGCCATAAATGTACTTGTCATGTAACTTATTATGTAACAAGGTTATAAATAAACTATCTAACTAAGTATATTGTATGAAATCCTGACCAAACATTCCATTTTAATAAACATTCTCCAATAGTATGGAATACATTTTACCACTGAATCTCTTTCTATTTCTTCTAATTGATACCTTGGATAGTGTTTGTCTTCTGGGGATTTGTCATTTCAATCAGCTTACGTATTGTGTCATATTGGTTCATTTTGTATTAATCTTATAACTGTTTGAATTAATATGATCAGAAATTCCTAGAACTATAAATGCTGTATAAACAACGAGAGGTAGATGGATAAACTAATCTTTTTTAATCTTGAAATATAAAGTATATATTGTTTTTACTTTTGTGAGGTTATTTTATATCTGGCATTTCTGACAGTAGTGCATATCACCACACTGCCAAAAACATGTCACAATTTATCGTTGACAATTTATTACCACAATATATTCAAAACATTTGTGGGTTGACTTAGTCAACTTTAGCATAAGCATTATCATAAACATAACGGTAACATCAAAGGTTTTTAGCATAAACTTAACATTGTTGTATAGATGGCGTCATTTGATATAACAGATTGAACTTTCGCTTTTGACATATATTTAAGCACAATTTTAAAATGATGTTGACTAAATGCACCTTGTCACACTATAAGTACTGTAATATGGTACAATTTGTTTTATTAATTTTTTCAATGAATCATCATGTACCCAAACAATGACGTAATGTTCCAGTATTGGCAATGAACTTTTCCTTCTGATTATTGTGGACATTTCCAAAAAAATAGGATATTCTTCCTGAAGAACAATTAACTATTCCGTATTTTTTATGTTGCTTTCAATGAAATACATACATGAATACAAAATAGAATATGTTTCACCTAGTGAATTTTTTTTATTTTGCTATAGAAAACACATTGTTTTTTCCCAAAACCACTGAAATTCGATATAATTTGTAGATGTTCAAGAGCTAATAACATCACAGAAAGTTACTTATGACATCTACAATCACTAGTTGAAACTTAATTCGAAACGAATCAAGGCATCCAAAGTTAGATGTTTATCTACTCATTGACAGGCAGCCAACAATTCGTTGATCTGACCAACCCAAAGTTCAATCAAGTTTCTAGTACGTTATGAGAAACGTAAGCAGAATCTGAATGAAATTAGAGTATTTTTCGATTTGATTCCGAGAGTTCCAACCTTTGACAGCTGTTTCGTGGTCACCCACTCATCAGAAAGGATTCATGGTTCTCTCGAAATCAAAACTAATCCACTCAAAGTTAGTACGGTGAAGGCAAGACAAAATATAACAGAAAGTTACTTATGACATCTACAGTCACTGGTTGAAACTCAATTTGACACGAACCAAGGAATCCAAAGTTAGATGTTTATCTACTCATTGACAAATCGAAAAATACTCTATTTTCACTCAGATTCTGCTTGCGTTCCTCATAACGTACTAGAAACTTGATTGAGCCTTGGGTTGGTCAGAACAACGAAGTTTTGGCTGCCTGTCAATGAGTAGATAAACATCTAACTTTGGATTCCTTGGTTCGTGTCAAATTAAGTTTCAACTAGTGACTTAAGATGTCATAAGTAACTTTCTGTGATATTTTGTCTTGCCTTCACTGTACTAATTCTTGAGTGGATTCGTTTTGAATTCGAGAGCTCCATAAATCCTTTCTGATGAGTGGGTGACCACGAAACAGCTGTCAAATGTTGGAACTCTTGGAATCAAATCGAATTTTTTTTAATTTTCAGCTAGTTACACTTTCTGATTGAAAATAATGGTAAATTGATCTTGAACAAATGTTATGTTTCTGATTCTCCACTAAAGAGCTGCGAGGGAACTATAAGGTTTATACTTCGTACTGATTTAGAAAACTAGGCTGTCAGCCCGCTAACAAAATGTGTAATGATATAACGTATGCCATTTAGGGATTTGGTAGTTATAAATATAATGATCAATGAAGAATCTAAATCAGCGACAACCCGTGAAACATAACAATAATAATAATAATGATAATAATACTTTATTTTCTCAAAGATATACATAAATACGTATAGATTCAACAATGACCTATTTCTCAACACATTTGAAGGCATATGGTGACTTTTCGGACCCACGCGACACGTATGCCGATCGGTATCCGTCTGATTTTTATTCGATGAAATATCGTTTGGTATGCTTGTCATATCATTTATTAAAATACGTGATTTCTTTATGCAATCAACAATAATCAACTAGTTTCTGACAAGTTCTATACGTGTTTATGTTTGTTCATTTATCATTATATTTATAAATACCAAAACCCGAGAGGGCATACGTTATAAAATTATTACTCATTTTGACAGCGTGCTGACGGACTATGTGGATGTTTTTTACGAAATAGACCAAATAATTTCAACTGCAGGTGAAGTGTCTTGATGATTTTGCAGTGATGAAAACATGGTAAATTCGATCGCAAAATGATAGGATGACTTCTCAATGAGGGTTTTCGATTATTTTCTTCTGACACCAGATGTCGCAACGTTGACGTCTGGTCTAAACAACTGTCAAATTATATTGAATTTTTTGCCAGCGAAACTTTTTTCCAAAAATGCATCGTATATGCACAGTTTTAAAATATAAGTATGGGTTAGGGACAATGAAAAGTAGCTGAAGTAAAGATTGAGCTCAAACGCAGAGGAGCAAAAGTCACTGGTACCAAAGAGTGAGTTATTATAATTATTACTAATCAGTTTATATTTCAAGCTAAACAACTACGACAGAAACAACTTCAAACCAAATCTGAATATCAATTGTAATCTACCAAGTTGCGATGTAAGTCTAAACTTTTTCATGATATACATTAAAAATCAAAAATATTCTCACGCTTATCTTATATGTACTAAATCCTTCGGTAATTCATAATCATCGTCGTCAAGTGAATTGTACAGACGAGGAAATTCTTCGTTGGAGTAAACTTGGATCTCCGAATGGCTACAAGGCACTGTTTTACTCAAGTTTTATCTTTTAAGAGGAACTTATGCCCACCTATTTTATTTGCACACAGACAATGCACAGCACTGAGTCATTTTATGAAAGATAATTAAATGAAAAAATAATCGTAAACTACGAAACGTTCATGTATTTTGACAGATGATTAGACCTTACCTTACCTCCAGTGCTGCTACCTCGTGGATCTTATAAATAAAACCCGCATTGTAGAAAAGCATTTTAGCTAGACATAATCCTCGGAGATCTGCGGAGGGAAATTTAATGCATAGTATTAACTGAAACCTTCAAGATAAATGATTCGAATTTATTTAAATTAGACTGCTATAATACTATTTACAGTGGAGGTAACATTAATAAAAACGACGGCATAATCGTATTCATTAGAAATAATTTAAAATACACATCTAGGGTAGTAACAATAGACATCCATAAATTGGTAGAGCTAGACATTCAATTATCAAAAACTGAAAGAATTCTTCTTATAGCCACATATAGACCACCTGCAACAAACCCTCAAGGTTACGTAGATTCTCTCAAGGAGTACCTGGAAAAAATTAAAACATGTAATGTAATGTAATGTGGAGATATGAATATAAACATCTTAAAAACCGATAACGAAATTGTATTCAACTATCTAAATGTGCTAGGAGAATATAATTTTAGTTCAATGATAAATAAATATACACGTCTACAAGGAAATGCCCGCAGTTGTATAGATCATATATTTTTAAAAACCAGAAATGAATTAGTCTGTAGAAAAAGCCTGCCTCTCATTATCAAATCATCAATTACTGACCATTTCTCAACTTATTTGCAATTACCCACAAAAAATATCGAAAAAATTTAATATAAGGTCTACAAAAAAGTAATCTGCTATAAAAAATTGAGAAATGCAATAAGAAATTTTGGAGAAATAAATGAAAATGATGATATTGAAACTCTTACGTCGCAATTCATAACAAAACTAAGGAATGCAATTGCAAATAGTACAAACACTATCAAATTGAAGAGAAAAAATATCAAAAGAAAGTGCTGGGTCACAGAAGGGTTAATAAAATCTATAAATAGAAAAAATGAGTTGTACGCGAAGTCTCGAACAGACCCTGAAAAATATAACGAGGAATACATAAAATATCGTACACACTTGAATAAAGTTATTAAAATAGCGAAAAAGGATTACTACACCAAAAAAATTGAACAAAACTCAAATCGCTCAAAGGCACTATGGGAAACTATCAGAGAACTTACTGGTGCTCAATCAAAGAAAAAACACTTACTTAAAATCAAATCACTGGAAGGGAAATACATAGAAAATGAACAAGATATCTCAAAAATCTTTAACGAATACTTTGTCGATGTGGGAAAAAACCTTGCAAGCAATATAATAATTCCGAATACCAGACCACCTGTAAGGAAAATATGCAAAAAAAGTATTTTTCTCAAACCTACAAATGAAAATGAAATAATTGAAATTAAAAACTCTCTTAAAAGTAAGAAATCACCTGGCTACGACGGAATAAGACCAGAAACAGTTAAAGAAATTGTGAAACAAATTGCACTACCGCTTGCAAAAATAATAAATAGAATTTACGAAACAGGTATCTGTCCTAAAGAATTCAAATCTGCAATTGTAATACCTATTTACAAAAAAGGTGATAAAACCCGAACTGAAAATTATAGGCCCATTTCTCTAATAACCACCTTGCCAAAAAATTTCGAAAAAACTCTTAAAGTAAGACTCTCCGATTTTGTATATAAAAATAAGTAACTTTCTGATAACCAATATGGGTTTCTTCAGGGAAAATCCACACAGGATGCAATTGCTGACTTGACTTCAAAGGTATTCAAAAGTATGGGCGGCGAAGGGAATCCTTCTGTATGTATCTTTCTTGACCTTTCCAAGGCTTTCGACACATTAAATCACAAACTCCTTCTAGAGACCTTGGAAGATAACGGAATGCGCGGAAATACCTCAAAATTATTAGATAGTTATCTTAGTCAAAGAATGCAGAGTATCCAAATTGAAGATGATATTAATCCTCAAAAAATGGTAAATTGGGGAGTACCCCAAGGAATCGTGCTCGGACCACTTTTTTTCATTATTTATTTAAATAACTTATTAACAACGAAATGTGATGGTGGAATAACAAGTTTTGCGGATGACACTGTAATATTTTATATAGTTCGTGGCAAAACTTGAAAAACAAAATTGAAACAGATTTTGGAAAGGTCTTGAACTGGTTCAACTACAAATATCTAACAGTTAACTATGAAAAAACAAAGTTTATGCCCTTCGTTCCTTATGAAAGCAACCTACCACAATTCGATAGCCTAGAAATAAAGTCGAATCATAATATAAATGTAACAATAAATGTTACAAAAAATATTAAATACCTGGGTATAACGCTGGATCGACACATGAGATGGGATAGTCATATACATAATATTTTAGCAACACTGCGACAACTATTATATAAATTCAAATATCTCAGTAATATATTAAATACTCGTCACATGAAGGTTCTTTACTATGCATTAATTGAAAGCCGCCTTAGGTATGGAATTCTTGGATGGGGAGGAGTTGCAGAAAGCCACCTAAAAAATTTGAATATGATACAAAAATATTTTCTCAAAATAATTAAAAAAAAATTATACTTACTCGACAACTTCTCTCTATTCAGAAGAAAAATGCTACGACATAAGACAACTCTTCTTCCACTCTATAGTTACTCATCTATATAAAAACGAAACCCAGTTGGATTTCATAAAACATCAATACTCAACAAGACAAAAAATTAAATTGAACCTGAAAACAAATACAACTAAAAAAACACTAGGACAACGTTGTTACCCTTACCTTGCATCTGAATACAGAAATAAAAAAATTAATTATATTCTGCAATTCACCAAATTTATTCAAAAGTAAACTCAAATTATATATTTTGAGTACAGATCGATTAGTGATAGAAAACATTATAAAACCCGAAAACAACTAAATTATGTATCTCATTACTCATTTTATATCAATTCTTGATAAGCTTCAAAAATCCATAAAAAAATATTTTGTCTTTAATTCTTTAAATTTTAAACAGTTTCAAATCAATCATTATACTTCTTGTAAGTTCAATTTATAAAAGTTCTCAATGTTTTACAATGTGAATACTTCAAAATGCTAACAAGGAATCAATATCAAAGCCGCGCACAACTCCGGTTATAGCGAATTTTTTGTTTGTTCTGTAATTTTACAATTTTTGAATATGTCAAATTTAAATTCATACATACATGTACTCTTACAATTATATTGATGATTATTTATTATGAAGAATAAACATTATTATTATATTATTATTATATAGCTACCAACCATTTAATTTTTCGCTAATTCGGATTGGACACAGCACCAATGTTGTTGTCCAAGAGAAACTGTCAAAATGGAGTTCAGTAGTTGGGGGAATATGTGCAAAGTAATGCCATACATAATACTTATTCCAGTTTGCAAATCACATGGACCTGCAGAAAATAATAAATGTTGATGAGGGATTATACGAATCCAGAGTACCAGTATTTAGTTGGAGTAAGAATATCATTCAAAACTGTAATACTTCTCACGTATTATCTTGAATTTCTCAGGGAGCTCAAATCATTCGTTGAAATTCACATTCTTCTTTCGAACCAGGACGAACAAGATACACGGATCTATACAAACAGCAAAACCAAATATTCAGGAGTAGGAAACACTGGGGACGGCAAATAAAATCACACATTTTGGGTAGGTCCAAAGTCCCCGGACACGCAATTCGGAAGTACAAACAAAATATATTCACTCATGCACAATGATAGGGAGACACTCGTTGATTCACCGATGTGTTCCGTATTTCTATGTATATTGGGTCTCTAGCTATTTTTGTGTTTGTCCAGGGCTTCTACACTGGGAAAAATCTAGAAAGACGGCGGACTTTTCAAGCGTCTGAACGTTTACATTGGCGCTATCGCCGGATCCGGAAAATACAAATAATATAATCTTTAGTCAAGTCGAGGCATTTATACGGCTTGGTTCATCTAACCCGACGTAGGGTTAAAAAATAAACTAAAAGTTATTTGATGTCATGGGGAAAAGAAAATAGTAATATTTATTTTATTTGTGGTATTTGCCTCAATTTAATTTCAAACCTTCAAATTCCTTACCACGTGTTGTTACACTCCATGTGCTATGACTGTTTTCGGCGCGAATTCTTATAATTTTTCCTAGTAAATGTTTCAAATACTGTGTCCACGTAACTTGAAATATTGCTCCATGTGTTACATATTTATAATGTCTGGCAGTATCATGGCATATTTATTCATTTGTCCTTCTACACTATATATTTTCTTGAACTCACTCCTTTTTTCATACTGTGGAAGTTTAAGATACCCAAATACCCATGTCAAAATAAGTTTTTCGTTGCTTTGAACTAACCGTTTCATTTTTTGCTTCATCTTAATATCTCTTTATCATAGACCCAATGAATCATCAATATACTCACAACGTGTGAAGTGATTATTGAATCCATCTACCTATGTCAATAATTTTGGCCCTGTGCTATCAAACTTCCTCTCGGATATTTCTCTTCAATTGATAGTTAACTGGGTTTTATCCAAAGCTCCTTATCAGCTCGTTTTACTTGTAATGAACCAAAGAAGTTAATAGTATAAATAAAAGTTTGAATCATTAATCTTGTTGATAGAGCTTTTATATTCCATTCCAGACAAAGACAATTTGTTCCATTATTATAATTTACTAACAAACTATTCCTCTGCTCCACCGTAAAAAGGTTGAGAGCCAGTTTCCGTCTCATATTCAATGTGTTTACTGAAGTTAGGAAACTTGTTTATTTTTCGTTTTAGTAAATGATGATATTCTTCTTCAAGAATTCTACAGACACTAGAACCTATTTTGAATGTGCAAATCTTAAAATTTGTCAATTGTATCCCAATGGTGTCAATTTTATTTTTATTTTGGTACAAGAGTATTGTGTATTATACTCGTACTTATATTTGTAACCATATCCAAAATTTTTATCAAGCTGAGAATTAGACTTGATTCGTAGTGTTGATTCAGAAAGTGATATTGGAGAGTTTGTAGCTTAGTGAAAAGTGATTTTAAATCTAGATATCATTTTCAATTGTAAATAACTGTTCTGAATGAACTTTTTCGACATTATTGAAAATATGGGAAATTCACCCACTTTTAAAATTCCTGTTATTTGTTTTTCCCTGTATACCGTATAACAATTTGAAAATATTATTTCTACAATGGGAGTTTGTAATGTACCATCCTTTTTATTTTATGAAATTCTCTAGATAATAATAAGTGTTTTCCATATTGTAGCGTGTTTCATTCAATTTTATTAGAAATAAATTAATTTGATTTTTTCAATATTTAGTCAACGGTATAAAAAAATAATGAATGAGTTTTGAGTGTTCAAATGCCCATGGAAAGTACCTTAGTGTAATCAGAAAATATATTTCTAATTTAAATCTGATACATTGAATTATCTCAGGTTGAATTTTTCCTTTGAATTCAATTCAGATGTCAACAGCAATTTCATTCGAGAACCTCTTTGAAATGTTCTATTATACTAGTTATTTGAGTTCAATGTTTGACTCTGTAAAATTTTTAAATTATGTATGTAAACGTTGAAATGAAATCTGTTAGCCTTTAGGTTCGTTCTCCTTGTACAATGGATAATATTCTAAATGATTGTTGCTCATTAGTAGCCGCGTTTCATTGACCATTAGAGTTTACATCTACTAGTAGAAGTAGAGTATCATAAAAACGCACTTTCAGGGTTTCCAATAGAAGTCAGATAATTCTAAAATTTCCTAAATATCTGTAAAAAGTTTGAAACTCATAGTTTTTATTATTATAAATGATACATTCAATATGAATAATTTGCTATCATTAACAACTGCCACATCCGAAATACACAATGGGAGAAGGCGCGAGTAGTATTATATATCTATTCGAGGATTAGATCTAGGCGGGAATATTTCAAGTGCAATAAACTTATCATATATGCGATTTCCTTGAATAATTTTTACTCAGAAAACTTTTTCAGAACGTAAAAATCATTATGAAGAAGTGATTCCTAAACCTTCACACCTTCCACTTTCGAGGCAGCTTTGAGTGAAGTGCAAATATGCCGAAATTATCTTTAAAAAATGATAGCATATTTGTAGGTTGGGAACAAATAGAAACTGAAATATATTTTTTCACATTTATCTGGACAATTTTCTCAATTCATCATACATAAATCGATTTGACACAATGTTTCTATATCATACCACTGATGTTTTTGGATTTTCGCTACTTTCAGGGTCATCGCATCTTCTTTTTTGGTATCCATTTGTATATTTGTTTAGGATATAATTTTAAAAAGAAGGTTTAACAGAGGTTATCAATGAATTGAGAATCAATGTGAACCCACCTTCTTTATTATATCAATAAAAGTCGTTGTACGACCTATACGTATTTGAACATTTCCATCTATAACTTTACTCACGTCCATAACACTCATTAATTTTAACTAGAGGCTGTTCACTTCCAAAATCGTTTTAATGTGTGTAAATGAAGTTTTTTGAACTTCAGAATTAAACCAAACTGAAATGTACAGAAATTAAAGTCCATAGTATGTTTCAAACTACTGTCTGTCAATGTCAACAGTGTCAATTTCTGCTACGATTTAGGAATTTTCATTTTTCAACCAATTATCTACTTTTGCTACCCTCAAATTTGATCGTAGCGAAAGTAGAGAAAGTAGATATATTTGTTGTCAAAAAAAAAAAGATGTGTCAAATTCTACTTCTACGAGAAGAACATTTCTGCCTAAAATAAAACGCACCAATTGACAGAAACTCAGAATTACTATACATCATGATTAATTCAAGATCTATAAATACCTCGTAATACGTTTCAAACTTTTTTTGACACTCATTTTCAGTTTTCTTCGCCACGATTTCTTCACTTCGTTCAGTACGTGTGGAAGTGGTTCTACCATTACCAATTTCATATGACCTTACTGGAGGGCTCATTTTTCCTTACCCCACTCTGGTCTGCCAGATCCAACATAATGGTTAATCATATGGTTATTCATACACTTCTGTCTATTTTGGTGTTGCCTAATTCTATTTTCATCAATATTTAACTGCATGTCATTGTAATTGTTTTGTGTATTTTTCTCATCATTATAATTATATCCGAGATTCAACAATACTTATGAAATATCATAATATGACCTTCTATTAGAGTAAATACCTATTCTTTCTGGATACAGTCACAGAAATAACGTTTGTCGTATCTGAATTTTTTCATCGTTTTATTTTTTTTCTACATTCATGCAAAAAGCAAAACTTTATTGAACTATATTCAGTGGAAAAAGAAGTTCTTTATTGCACTAGTGCAATAAAGTTTTTATTGCACTCATCTGTCATTCTACTTCAACGTGCTGTCATCATGACAAACATAAACGTTTAAACCTACTACATATTTAGCAGATATTCTGTGATATTGGCAATAGGTACTTCACTACGAAATATTCATATTGAAAATTGCACCAATTGTTCATTCACTTTCAACATTGAGGGTAAAAATAAAGTTTGAGTTAAATTGTTCGTAACGTATTAGTTCCTGTTTCAATGCAAATCGATATTAATAATAAAGTATTCAAGTTGCTCTTTTTATTTTCCTACACCTAGTGCCGCACCTCAATAAATCATTTTTTGCTTTTTGCATGAACGTAGAAAAAATGTTGTATGCAACTCATGCAAAAACTGTTTATTGCACTCGACGTGAAATTGTCAATAAACATTCACTTTTTGCACTTGTTGCATAAATAACTATTATCATTCAACCACTGTAATTAACCTTCCTTTGTGAACTGAAAATACTCGTTGAGGATTTCTTACTATTATTTCAACATGCTCTGTCTCAAATTATTCAATTACTTTCAAAATTCTCGATTTTTGTATATTTGTACCATGACCCACTGCCATCATATTATGGAGACCTGCGTTAGCTTGTTCGATGTTTGTCAAAACAAAAACAACTGCCACAAAGAAACAGTGAATGCTAGAAATCACATTTATTTCTCAGTGTATACTCTTCTATTTCCTAAGTTGATGGCAGTTTCTTTATTCGTTTGTCCATTTCCCTATACCTCGGCAACGTTTGCCTACTTGATGCTTGATGGCGTCCCAGAGGACCCGAAGTTTCCAACTTAACAGGCCACAGTGAACCCTCAAATTCAATCCTCGATAATTTTTCAAAAAACTTTTGTTGCTCGAAAGTTTTTATATTTGTCAAAACATTTGTCATTTCTGTTTTGACCGAGCTCTCCGGGGAACGATCAATCATGTTTAAAAAAGGATATTCGGAAGCCAAGTCTGGAATGAATTGAACAAATAAGTATACGAAATTCGTTGGGAGAAGTGTGTTTTGAAATTCATCGTGGAACTTTTGACTCATTCAATAATTTAGTTTGAAAACAACTCACAGGTGGGTCACTGATAATACTTTATAGAAGAACATTAAAAAACGGTTAAATTCAACCTCCCGTAATACCCTGTACTTACAATAAAAATGGATCAGTGAGAAACCAATGAAAAAGCTATTTTCTCAGACTACACAGTTGGATTATTTAAATTTTCTCCCGTGCTTCAACAATTTATGATTAAAAAATCACACACTATCTATGTAACATCTTTTTCTATCAAAGTTGTTTTTTGGCGTATCACTTTTTCAAAATTATTTTTTCCGTTTTAAAAACTTTTCATTTTCACGTTGAAACGGGATTTTTTAAAATTAAATTCAACATTTTAAAACCATGATGTAACAACGGTTCAAAGATATGGGGCGCCGTTTGGGTAAAAGTATATTTATAAATATATAAAATTTTGTGTCATTATATTTATTAGTTGCAGCAATATTTTTTTATTTTGCTTTCCGATATATTTATTTTTGATCAAACACAATATATTTACGTTTCAAAGCGCTCCAAATATAAAAACGTGAATTCCCATATTAAATTTATAAATTCGATCTATTTCATGTTGTCAGGAGATGGCGCTACCTACGCAATTCATCACACTCTCGAGTATATAGCGGCCGAATGATATCACAGCCGCCAGAATATATCCTCAGAATACTCTTTCATTCGTTTTTTTGAATAATCATTGGATTACTTGAAATGTAAATATATTATGTTTGGTAGAAAATAAATATATCGGAAAGCAAAATAATAAAAAAAATATTGCTACAACTAATAAATATATTGACACAAAATTATACATATTTGCAAAAACACTTTTTACCCAAACGGCGCTTCATACAAAGCTGTCAGTAGTCTGTGTTTTGGTATTGGGTTTTGAAGTAAAGGTGGAAGAAATTATACAATAAAGTATCATTTACGGATTTAGAAAAAAAAATACTAATAATTAACCGAACTTCACAGAATACTTTTGTTTAGATGAGTTGAATGCAGCAAAAACTTAAATATCTGTCTGGTTGTATTATTTTGTTCATTTTAAACATTATCATTAAAATAAAAGTTAGGTTCGCTAGCCTCACTTTTAACTCTATTTCGAGTTCTGAACGCATAAATCAATGTTGGAAAATATGTCGTTGCAGTTGTAAATGTAAAATCTTCAATCAATATCAGCTTCATTTGTTACCTAAATCATGATTTCATATTAGTGTCAATTAAGATGCCTAAAAACCCTGGTGTGTCGAGTGATTCGATTTTGTTTAGATTTTTCAGAAGGCAAATAAACAAATGAAATAGTGGTCTGCTTCTTTAGTCGGTTCCAGAGATGGCGCCGTTATAGAATTTTAGTCTTGTTGATATTCCAGGGATATGGTGATTGATGACTGTTGTCAATTTTATGGAATTTCAAGAAACTTCAATTACAATCCAAAAGTGAATGATTGTGACGGTATCTAAATTTCATAGTGCAATTTCCTTGTATTGATGACTATTATTAATGTGTGTCTTCATTTTGCTGTATATCTTCTTAGACATTCATTCAATAATAATTTGAATTTCCTGATTGACTCTGCATTTACTTGAATTGATGAAGATCAATAGTAATTGTACAAATTGCAGTGAAAATGATTCCATCTCCACAAACTTTATTTATTCAGGCAGTGAAGAAGCTAGTGTGCAGGCGAAACATGTCTGATTAAATACAATTTGTGAATATCTGATCGTTTCATGTGTTGTTTGTACAATAATAATTTGATCATGTTCCGTGTTTTTATCATTTGTGGGTAATCCAAAGAGACGAACAAAATAATTCATCCATATCCAGTACCGCAAGTGAGTAGTGAGTAGCACCATATTATGAAGATTATTACATAGTATTTTGTATTATTGGCAATAGGTACTTCACTACGAAATATTCATATTGAAAATTGCACCAATTGTTCATTCACTTTCAACATTGAGGGTAAAAATAAAGTTTGAGTTAAATTGTTCGTAACGTATTAGTTCCTGTTTTAATGCAAATCGATATTAATAATAAAGTATTCAAGTTGCGCTTTTCATTTTCCTACACCTAGTGCCGCACCACAATAAATCATTTTTTGCTTTTTGCATGAACGTACAAAAAATGTTGTATGCAACTTGTGCAAAAACTGTTTATTGCACTCGACGTGAAATTGTCCGACGAGGCCGTTAGGCCGAGTTGGACAATAAACATTCACTTTTTGCACTTGTTGCATAAATAACTATTTCTACGATATTCCCAATTTTAAAAATTAGTTTTCTTTCTTGTAGACTGGTGTTTATAGCAGTTTTGAAAGCGTTTGGGCAATCACCAGTACGAAATGCCCAGTACATCATGAATGCTAGATGTTTTGTTATATCTCGCGAAATCAACACCAAAGTTTCAGATTTGATACCACGAACGCCCAGAGACTTTTCATTTTTAAGTTTGTCTACTTCTTTTCTCTGTTTTACTATTATTTTACCAAAACTTTCCATAAACCACTTGCGTTGTTGCTATTATTTTCAATTTCTTTTCAGCAGAAGTTTTTCATTCCATCATGGATTGAAATGCTAGATCATTTTTTAAATGTTTCTTTATTGTATTCTGATGGGTTATTTTTCCATATTTCATATAAATTATTTTTTTCTGTAGTTTTACAATAGCTATTCATGTACCAAGTGCGTTAAATAGATCCTAACGCCCGGAGGGTAACATTCACCCGAGAGCCTTTAGCCCGAGGGATGAATGTTGCCCGATGGGCGTTAGGATCTAGTAACGCTCGTGGTGCATACATGTAGGTACTTGTACATGAACTACAGAAAAAAACATTTAGCGGGCGTGATGATTCATAATGCCCTCCATAACGCCCCGGGCGTTATGGGTCTGTTGATTGCAACCGTTGCCAAGGTATTATAAAGCAGTAATGGACAAGTGAAAATTAAATAAATTAATTACTCAGAAAAGTTTTATTTATAACTAAACATAAAAAAGTGACTAATTATTTTCTTTCGAATAGAAATTACAATTTCCAAATGTTCCTGAAAAATTAGTACCAAGTTTGAAGTTCTGTGAGTTGACCAATGATGAACTCCTCAATGTGCATTCGGTTTCGATCGGAACGTTAACATTTTCTTTTTCGGAAACGGAATGGGCTATCATTGTAGCAATTTTGTTCTTTGAGGAGATCCTTTCTTCAATATAGCTCTCCGCTACCGTACTACTCTTCATTTTCCATGTAATTTTAGTGTTTTAAAGGAAGCACCACCTTGAACAAGAAGCTTTGACGACGTTCGGCGTAGAAAATGTCCGTGTAACCTTTCGGGTTTTCCAAATTATCCCTTAGCTGGTGACATGTCATTTGAGTCGCATAGTTGATGACATGGAGTCTGATAGACTCTTATGTATAAGATGAAGCTTCACAGTATTAGTAAATTGAAAATTGAATCAATATCTGAAAAAAAAAACAATAGGTAACCTTTTCTTTATTATTTTATTGCAAAATAAAGAACAGAAATGTTTGTAATGTAACTATTTTTAGGAAAAACCAGAGATATTGCAATATCTTAAATGAAAAAAAGAGTAATGTAATTTTTAAAAATAATAAACAAATTAAGACAAAAATCAAAATAAAAATCGTGTCTGGCGTAAGTATAGAGATTATTTCATAACACAACATAAATGTCACTCTGAAAAATTAACAACTAAAAAATTCAGCACTCGGTAGTTGTTAGTCAAAATAAACGCTAGTTATTTTTATTTTCACAGCACTGTACATGAACTACAGAAAAAAACATTTAGCGGGCGTGATGATTCATAATGCCCTCCATAACGCCCCGGGCGTTATGGGTCTGTTGATTGCAACCGTTGCCAAGGTGTTATAAAGCAGTAATGGACAAGTGAAAATTAAATAAATTAATAACTCAGAAAAGTTTTATTTATAACTGAACATAAAAAAGGGACTAATTATTTTCTCTCAAATAGAAATTACAATTTTCAAATGTTCCTGAAAAATTAGTACCAAGTTTGAAGTTCTGTGAGTTGACCGATGATGAACTCCTCAATGTGCATTCGGTTTCGTTCCGAACGTTAACATTTTTTTTTCGGAAACGGAATGGGCTATAATTGTAGCAATTTTGCTCTTTGAGGAGACCCTTTCTTCAATATAGCTCTCCGCTACCGTACTACTCTTCATTTTCCATGTAATTTTAGTGTTTTAAAGGAAGCACCACCTTGAACAAGAAGCTTTGACGACGTTCGGAGTAGAAAATGTCCGATGTAACCTTTCGGGTTTTCCAAATTAACCCTTAGCTGGTGACATGTCATTTGAGTCGCATAGTTGATGACATGGAGTCTGATAGACTCTTATGTTTAAGATGAAGCTTCACAGTATTAGTTAATTGAAAATTGAATCAATATCTGAAAAAAAAAACAATAGGTAACCTTTTCTTTATTATTTTATTGCAAAATAAAGAACAGAAATGTTTGTAATGTAACTATGTTTAGAAAAAACCAGAGATATTGCAATATCTTAAATGAAAAAAAGAGTAATGTAATTTTTAAAAATAATAAACAAATTAAGACAAAAATCAAAATAAAAATCGTGTCTGGCGTAAGTATAGAGATTATTTCATAACACAACATAAATGTCACTCTGAAAAATTAACAACTAAAAAATTCACCACCCGGTAGCTGTTAGTCAAAATAAACGCTAGTTATTTTTATTTTCACAGCACTGCATACAGCATTTTCGTGAACATTAAAGGCATATAGGTCTTTTACATTGAAAACAAATATAAAATGTTTTTCTTTTCTTCTGAGATGGACATATGTAGCAATATTTGCGGATTTCCAATTTAGTTTCTTCAGTTTCCCCGGGATTTTCCTCTATTTTGAGAATTCTGGCAATGATACATTTAAGTTCCCGTGGAATGTTTTTTTGTAATCTTCTACGCATTTGGTCACAAGTATCACCCTCTTCCTCATACCATTTCAAACACTTTTCTTCTAAATCGGGATCTAAGAGGTTAACTTTTTCGCGTAATTTTGACATGATCCAGTTTTTTATTTGTAACAAACTGGTGACACGGAGTCTCAGAGACTCCACTAGTAAAGTTGCCGAGTTTCCGAAAGAGCAATTGTGATACCTCTTTTACAGCTTGAATTACACTAAAAGTTATGAAGGTACTGCAACGTACCTACATGAATTTGCTCGAATTTATAGTAGGGGAAAAGTGTAAGTAAATGGCGCGCGGAGTCTGACAGACTCCGCGTCACCAGCTAAGGGTTAAGGTATTTCGCTATGATAGATGGAACACTTCCTATAGTATTTTTACCTACAGGTAACTCAATGCATTCATTATTTCTGATGTTGTTATCGTCCTCTTGGTAGTAGTGCAATGTACTTTTCAACTAAGTTCAAGGCTCCTATTTCGCTTTCTTCAACAATGGTGAAACTTTTTGAGGTGCAGGTCTTGGTTTCTGGTGTCATCAATTATCATCTTGACCAATTCATCACGCTTTAAGCCTCCAAATAGCCCATTACCAGAAAAACTTTATGTAGCAGAAAAGTATCATCTGGAGCTTTTCTTATGAAAAGTAATACTTGTCCACCTTCCCACACCTTTGATTTTTTAGGAATGTCTCCTTCTGATTTAACTTTCAGAAAGGCCATCAGCTGACTGAATGCTGATATATTAATGTTGATTTTAGCGGTGAGTATTTGGTCCATAGACTATTTGCACTATATTTTTCAGACTGAAATAATGTAAAATAAATAAAAAATATTAATATTTTTCATGAGATAAACTCACCAGTTCCTGGAAGTATGCCATTAAGACACTTTCATTTACGGTATTCCCTCTGTCTTCATCTCCCCATTTCAAAAAATGGTCATACTCCTTCTCGTATAAGTATTTGGATTTCACAGGCAGTAAATTTCCTAACTTTTTTCAGCTTTGAGCGTCACATCCTGTGGGATCCCCATAATTATTATGAACACAACCGTTTTTAGTTTCCTCTACTAACAAGCTTGTCAATTCTTACAAAATTGCAGCGACATTTTATTAAATAAACAACCCTTGGCAACCTCTTCAATATTTCCATGGCAATCGCATAGAAGCTCACTTGTGCTCAGTTGCCGACAAGAACGCAGTAAATACTATGAGAAGAAATTTATGAAGTTGTTTACTCCATAAATTTCTTTGTCGTTTAAGATAATTTTTTCGTGAAAAATAAAATCTTGTATGCACCACGAGCGTTACTAGATCATAACGCCCATCGGGCAACATTCATCCCTTAGGATCTATATAACGCACTTGGTAAATAAGTAGCTATGAACTACAGAAAAAAAACATTAAGCGGGCGTTATGATTCATAATGCCCTCCATAACGCCCGGGCGCTATGGTTCTGTTAATAGCAACCAATGCCAAGGTATTATAAAGCAGTAATGGACAAGTGAAAAATTATAAATAATTCGTCATCCAAGGATTTCTTTTAGTTTCTGTCTTATTAATTTTTAATCTATTTGTATCTACTTTGTTCATTTATTTCTTCGACGAGTGCTATGAAATTATCCGTACCTTTTTCGAGGTTTTCGAATGAATGAACTGTTGTCCAATTTTCCAGTTGCATATTATTTATTTGTGATCTAGAAAATATTTGTTTGTTCATTAAGTCTACTTTTTTGTGTTTCAGAATTTATTATTTGAAGTATGATGGAACTGTGATATGTAATATGAAGGTGTTCAACAATCTCTGAAAAAGAAGGATTTACTATAAAAGGTAGTTCTGGTATAGTCATTGACATGGGATTTAAATACATTTATTCTTTTATTAGCATACCAGACTCCATACTGACAGCCGTAATGCGACGTAGTTTGGATTTCCTCATGGCCTTATTGTAAAACTGTTTTTACCAAAACTCACTAACTGACCAAAAAATATTAGAATCGGTGCAATACTATTTCTGATCAATAATACAACTTGAAGGACCAAGGACCATTTTTTATAAGTGTGTCAGGTTCTTTGTATTAAAGCTGTGCTTAGGTGTTTTCACATTCAAATTCGAAATAGCATTTCAGTGAGCATTCACATTATCCATCAACTATTCGTGGAGCAACTTTTCCCTCAAAAGAAACACTCCGCCAGTTCGGTGTACACAGTGTACATTACAGCCGTGCCACGATACAAAAGAAAGATCTCGGAAAGCTTCCGACGATCTGGAGGTGTTGTAAACAAAGTTATTCCGTCATTCAAGCCGAGAGGATGTTGCAGACTCCTGGGACTCGCTGACAGGGCGAGACGAAGTCAGGACAGCTCGACGCTAATGCTTGTGCCTCATCTTCACAGTGCCACCGTCTATTGTTACTCGTTTTTACAATACGGTACAAGGAATCGGCGAAATTTGATGGATTCTGCGACGTTTTGTGTTCGGGAGACAAGGGGTTTTATTTAATGAAAACATGTCTACTTCTGTAGAGGTGATGCAATAAATCTCTATAAAGCGAGTGGTGGTATTTTTGTTATGTGTTGGCAGACTTCTCCTGAAGAACATGGAAGGAATATTTAGTCAACAGATACCAAAATAGTTAAAAAAGTAGCTTGTCAGGTGAATGATTCGCATAGTTTTATACAATAGCAAATTGTTTATCTTCGACCATTTGTCCCCAACCAATTGAACTGAAACTTGGTACACATGTAACTTTGATGGCAATGCAATAATTATGATACCATGGAGTTCTTTGTTTCTCATAGAATACATATTATCTTTCTCGTTTCATTTTGCAAGTTTATAAATGGAAGACAGTTTTGAGAAAGTTTTCTTAAGTTTATTTCCTTTTACTATGAGTTTGATTTTGTTACAATACTATGTGAGTGATGTTAGGAAACGAGGGGACATGAAATAGTATGTGGTTGTAGTGGATTTTACAAAGAATACAAGTTATTTTGTAAGTGGAAATTGGATAAGGCATTGATGATGGTTCATGATGGTTTGAAGATATTAGTACTTTGCGAAAACCTGTCGAGTTCAGTAGAAATTTTTTACAGGACTAGTCCGGTAATAGTTATTTATTGTATAAGTGTTTTAGATATCATTTTATTTGCGCAAGAATGTTTAAACGCGAGAGCGAAGCTCGAGCGTTTAAATTTCTTAAGCAAATAAAATGTATCTAAAACACGCATGCAATACAACGTTTTATTCACAATCACATTCATTTAGAATCAGAATCGCGGAAATTTTTCATCACAAAATGATTTGACGTTTTGCTCTGACAGCGGGTGTCACCTCCTCAAAAATCATTGAAATAACAACAAAAGTATCGGAAGGTGTTGAATGGTTGCTATGTATTTTCGATTGTTTATAGACTCCATTTGTAAAAATTTGTAAAGTTGGTGATAATAAGTAAAATGTGATTGGTATTCAATATTGTATTTTTCATTATTCTACTAGTGGAATAAAGTAATTCCAGTATTCCACTAGTGGATAAAGTGGTACTTTATACGGTTCAAAAGTGTGGATAAAACTTCAATTATAAGGTGATTGTGGATAAAAAATATTTACCGGACTAGTCCGGTAAAACTTTTAAGTACGGTACTCAATACCATAAAAGGTATATACCGGACTGAAATCAAGTATGTAAAAAAGTTTTTACTATACAGTATGAAATAAATTATTGTACTGGTCACAATCTGTAGTCGTGATTTTGACTTGGGTGTTGTCACATCGCGTAAGTGATAAGTCTTTATCATAGACAAAATTGTGTCACTATACGTATTCCATTCGATAAAAATCGAGTTGCCAAAAAGTCTAATAAATGTCTATCAAAATTTGGATTCATCTTTAGGTTTTCATCTGATGTCACAGAAAAAGCGGCTTGGTTGAAGAAGTTGGGGATGAAATGTAAAACTGTGTTCCAAATTCTGCTAGGATTTGTTCCATTCATTTTGAAGGCGCTTCATTTGAGATAAAACCAGGTGGAAGAATGATTTTGAAAAAAGGAGCTCTTCCCAAATTTAATGAACTTCAGGGTAATTATTATCATCTGTCAGAAATGTTATTTTCTATAAGTTATTTCAAATAATAGAAGAGATTTGTACTCACATATTTTCAGATTGAACGATTTCAGCAAGAGAAAATCTCCAACTGATTTCATTGAAACAGCCCCAAGTGCAGATTTTGAGGAAATTGTCGATAACTCAAGTCCCCTACTGAAAAGGTGAGGACAAGTTGAGAAGGGCATAATTCAAAAAATTTTAACTCCATTTTTGCAACTGAGTTCCACCCACTTCTGGTTGTTTGACCTTGAAAAACTGACTATATAACAGATAATAATACTTAGGTCAATTTCATGTTTTCTGGATTGAGAAACTATTAGTTATAGGGGTACACACTTTCAGTGATAAATATAATAAAATATTTTCTTTTCTTAAACATCCAGGAGGAAAATAGATTCTGAAACGATTGATCTGGTAATTGTTAATCAGGTGGCCACTGATGAACCAGATCATGAAAAAGTGATCGGATCATATTCTTCAGGCACCATGACTGCATCAGAAACTGAACTGATTTAAATATTATTATCAGGAGAAAAAACAGGACAATGAGAATTTCAAATTCAACTATCACCCTCTACTAATCCTATAATATATATATATATATATATATATATATCAAATAATCTAAAATTTGTCAAAAATTTTCAGAACCAACGACAATACAAGAATTTCAAAATATTAAGGTATCTAATGATGATAATAATGATGAGAATTTTCGAATTCGATTCCAATCTTCCGAATAATCTGAAATTGGGCTCACATATCAAGGACCGATGGCAGTATATGGATTTAATTTTAAAAATGTTATGATAATTATAATGATAATGATGTGAATTTTTTAATTCAATATCCATCTACTTCTATTCGTCCGAAAATTTGAAAATTTACACAATTTGAATAATATGCGTTGAAAATTACTGTGAAATATTTATCACAATATTCATTTATTATAATATGTATATAGGAACATGTATTTATTGAATATATGAATTACCAATCATCAGTCAATACCCTCCTTATTCTTATTTTTAGTCGACTGTCTCCAGCTTTCCATTCACTGAAAACGAAAGTCTTACAGCCGTATGCATAGTCAATAGCCAGCGCCTCGCCAGAGTTTCGCCGTTTGTTACACAAGGATTATAATGCACAGTCGATCTCCAAAAAAGTGACAACTTCGCGATGAGTCACATTTTGGCGAAACGCTGGCGATGTACCACTTTTTTGGAGCTCGACTGTGCATTATAGTTCTTGTGTAGCGAGCGGCGAAACTCTGGCGAGTCGCTGAAATTGACTATGCATACGGCTGTATAAGTCTCATTCTTTTTTATTTTGCAAACTTTGTGAACCTAATTTTCTAGGGATCGATACTAAAATACAAAAAGTGATCATTATTGACACTACCATCAAACAAACACTCATATCCAATTAGAAATCAAGAATACATTTTGCCAAATTATAATTACAACAGAACTAGGAATGGGCCGTTATATTCTGGAATCAAAGTTTACAATCACCTGCCTTCCTCTATGAAATCTTTAAGCACTATGCGTTTCAAGAAACAACTGAAAAAATTATTGCATCAACAAGTTTTTTATCATATGAACCAATTCTTTTCTCAAAGTTTAGAATAGGTCATAACATTATTGTTATTATTTTTTGCACCGCACCCTTCACTTTTTCGATGATGTATGCTATATAGAATCTCAATATAAATTGTTAAATTAGCTTAGGTATTAATGTAATTTTGATTCTGAGAAATAAATTTATCTTATCTTATCTTATCTCAGACAATGAACTATTGCATGACATCAGGGATGTCATACGAATTTTTCTATCTCACGAGTCCCATCGGATATATATTCTATCACTTTAGTTCATATCTTCATCATTATTTCAAATTAATCAGTTTTTTCTTGTGATTGAACCCTATTTTATCAAATGCGTGCGCTCTTGTCGGTTGTGGAAAGGTCACAGTCTATCGCTACCTTCTCTCTTCCCCGCAGCCCAAGCGCCAACAAAATGAGCGACTTCAAAACTATCCTAGTTGTAGGTATGACAATGCTGAGTCCATCAATATTTATACGATATTATTCGTCCATGGTTTCAATCGTAACAACAAGAGATCGCAATAAAAATTAAAGCGTTCTGTACCTTTTATACAACCCTCTAGTCGACTGATCCAAATTAAAAGAACTCTTCAGAGCAACCGAGCCCAAACCCATCGAGGATTGCATAATTGTCCTAACGATATCTATCAGGAGTACATTCCGTCAGACGGGCGCAATCTAATTATGCAATTTCGGTTGACACGAACTTGGCAGCGACGCCGCATCGCCGGGGAAATGAGTGACAACGATGCACTAATCACGCTGACAACGTCGCACTAATCATTGATGCTCGCCTGCAAATCTCCAGTGCTTACGATGCAGCCCGAATACAATCTGAGCAATTAGTTTCCATCGATTGGCAATTCCCACAAGTTGGCTGTGCATTTCGTTATTCAATTGTTACACTACGATGTTTATCGACTAATGCGATTATCCTGTGCAGTATCTGTTAATTATTAGACGAAGAATCGGTAAACGAAGTTACCGTTCGGTAGCGGAGGTTCGGTAGTTGATTGCTGAGGTTTGCAGCATTCGATTCCCCCTGAAAAAATAAAATAAAGATATAAGTAAAACGAAAGATCAGTGTCTTCAAGTATGTGTGATACTATTTCTAAAATTCGCCAGAGAAACAAGATTCTACCACCTTCTGAGACCAAGCGTTTTCAATTGTTTGCCAGAATTGTTACCAGACTGTTGCTGATATGCTGTAGAATGATTTTAATAAAATGATATTGATAAAAGTTTCATTTGGTTACATATACAGTGTCCCCAAGATAAGGATGAACAGCATGGGGATCTCGGGAACCGTTATAGTTAAATAGAAGGTCAATTAGGCAAAAAGATGCGCAATTAAGGGAATAATAAATAAATGTTGAGAAATCTCTAAAATGGTGTTTACTTCCGGAGATATTCGATATTTCTATTTTTTCTGAATTTATTTGAAAAGTTTCGAAAAAATCAAAGGCACTTTTTTACCTCTACAAAATGGCGTTCGCAGAATCTCCAACAACGTTTCGTTTGGAAGAAACCATCATCAACTTTATTTTTTTACATGGCACGACAAAAATGTACACGATGCAACGACGTATGGCACAATTCTATGTTTTTATTCAGTAAAAATGCATATTACAATTTTTTAACATAGGCGGCTCAGAAAAAATCCATGGCAACCATGGATCTATAAAGTATTGTACTGGACCTAGCTGTTTACATCCTAGTCTGAAGTCGTGGATGGTCACAATCTGTAGTCGTGATATTGAGTTGGGCGTTGTCACATCTCGTAGATGATAAGTCTTTATCATAGACAAAATTGTCTCACTTTACGTATTCCATTCGATAACAATCGAAGAATGAAGGATGGTGATGGTGACATTATCATGCAACTCAAACCTGTATAACTTACAAGTTTTAGAGTCCCAACTATCGAAAAAAATCATTACCCGCGTCTTCAAATGGTTTTGTAGAGTTTGTTTTGTCTGATTATTTGTCAACGCTGTTGAATATCAATGTTTATGTTCTGACAGTTTTCTCATATTCTGTCATTGCCTTTTTGTGAGATTATTGTTGAAATAGTGTTTTTCGAACTAATTTGTGTTATTTAGTGGCAGTATAATAAACAGAGACTCATAATGGTGCAATCTTGTTGGGTTTATTCCATTCGTAAGTACCATAGGCGTTACGGTGGGTATCAATCTGTTTTCGCCGAACAAAATGAAATTAATTCGTTTATTCAAACCTTTTTATTAGGTCTTTGGATGATGAATTAAAAAAAATGTTGCCAAAAAGTTTAAGAAATGTCTATCAGAATCTGGATTTATCTTTGGGTTTCCAGCTAAGAAAAAGCGGCTTGGTTGAATAAGTTGGGGATGAAATGTTCAACTGAATATGTTCCAAAGTCTGCTAGGATTTGCTGCGATCTGATATGAAAAAAATAATTGAACTTCTCGATTATAGACCGTCAACCTATTTCAATGGTACTATTTTCTGTTTTGCGGAAATGCTCTGTTGTCAAGTTGGTCACTTCGGTTAACTGGAAATCTGATATGGAGATGGATCGAAGTGGATATTATGCTTTTCAATCAGGTGGTTGCTGCTATGACATTTTAACTTTGCGGAAATGCGCTGTTGCCAAGTTTTGGATACGGGAAATGATTGAGAGAAGCTTTATAGAAATTGTCCATGGAGAGTATTAATATAAATTTTCAGCCTATTCTAGTGGTGTCATTTTCGTTTTGAGAAAATATGGTGTTGTTAAGGTATTTACTTGGGATTACCGGATACCAGGAAATGGGGATTGATATGGATAAGAGGACAATATCCCATTCAATCAAGTGATTTGATATTTTGACTATGCGAAAATGGGTTGATGCCAAGTTATGGACACAGGAAATCATTCAGAAAAGTTTCATAGACGTTTTGGACTCAACCTCAACTTACTGACCGAGCTATCCAAGTTGCTGCTAATTCGATCACTGATTGATATGAGAAAGTGAAATCACAGCAGATGATCGCTGCGCTCGCATTTTGTAAATTACCACAAGGGACAAGCCAAAGGCGTGTCTCTTCCTTCAATCACTGATTAGTATGAAAAGGTGAAATCACAGCAGATGCTCGCTGCGCTCGCTTTTTGCAAACTACCAGAAAAAAGAGACACGCCGTAACTCTTGTTTCCATGGAGATGAAGTTGATGTAAAACTATTGATCATTCATAGTCCGTGAGCTGTAGTATGATAATTTGTGACTGAGAATCCAGAACATTTCAATGTTGTTTCGCATCATTTAGTGTTTTATGATTTTTTTTTAACGTATCATTTGCACTTAAAGTGGAGATAAACTTAGTGATATGAAATGGTTATTTGGACCATGCGTCATCAGATTTCCAAAAGTATTGTAAAAAAATTGATCATACAAATTGATTAGAATGAATATTTATAATGATATTCATTGTACAAAATTTCCCTAAATCTTTTTTTAATAATTTCCAGCGACCAAGACTTGACAACATTGGCGCATCCATGCAAGGTTCAAATTCCATAGCGAATTCATCTAATTGAATAGTGCATGTATTCACTTAGAACCAACCTCATATCAGATTTCCATTTATCCAAAGAGACCAAAACATGGCCACGGCGCATTTTCGCAAAACGAAAATGGTATCATTAGAATAGGTTGAGGGTCTATAATCGAAATGTTCAATTGTTTTTTGTTAGATTTCCAGTAATCCGAAGTGGCCAACTTGGCTACAGGGTATTTCCGCATAACAAAAATGGAATAATATACTGACGGCCCACAATCGCGACGTTCCATTGGTTTTTCCATATCAGATTTCCAGTAATCCCACGTGTCCAAAACTTGGCAACGGTGAATTTCCGTAAAACAAAAATAGTACCATTAGAATAGGTTGAGGGTCTATAATCCATACATTTAACTGTTTTTTTTTTTCATATCAGATTTCCAGTAATCCGGAGAGGTTAACTTGTCAACAGGGCATTTCCGCAAAACAAAAATGGTACCATTACAAATATCCGAGGGTCCACAATCGCGACGTTGAATTGTTTTTTTTTTATTTAGAAAACTTTGTGAATTTAATTTTCTAAGGATTGATACTGTCAGTCAATGAAGTAATGCATGATTTCAGGTATGTCATACGAGTTTTACTATCTCACAAAGTCTCATCGGATGTATATTCTATCACTTTCGATGATATTTTCATCATTATTTCAAATTCAGCAATTTTTTCTTGTGATTGAACCCCATTTTATCAAATACGTGCGCTCCTGTCAGTTGTGGGAAGACCACAGTCTATCACTACTTTCTCGCTTCCCCGCAGCCCGCACGCCAACAAAATGAGCGACTTCAAAACAATCCGTGTTGTAGGGATGGCAATGCTTAGTCCATCTGTATTTATACGATATTATACGTCCTTGATGGCAACATAAATTGCTGTCAGCTTGCATAAATAATTTTGTTGTTGTTACTGTTGTTATTGCCTTCGTTTCTTTCTACAATAAAATGGAAGGAGGTAATTTTACAAACGAAGAAAAGTTTGATATGCTGTCCTGCTACATTTTGTGCCAAGGGAATTGTGTAGAAGCCGAACACATGTATTCGAACGGATATTCAGAGCGAAAACAACCTGGCAAGCCTATTTTCAGGCGTTAAGTACATAACTTGAAAATTGTTTCATTTACAAAACCTGTGCTATCCCGTAAAAAACCGTCTGCTGAAGAAAAAGAAAACCTAGTTTTACAATCAGTCATTGAAATCCCAGAAAGTTCCACTAGAGAAATTGAAGACCAGACTGGGGTACGTACCTAAATCAAAAGCTGAATTTATTTTGAAAAAAAAAAATTCAGGCCATAAAAATTTCTTATTTGTCAAGGCTTGATTGAGACCAGGTGATGACGAGTTGCGTTGACATTTTTGCGAGTGGTATACAAGAATATGTGATGACGATGCCAATTTTCCTTTCAAATTGATCTTGTCGGATGAAACTATTGTTACCAATAACGATATTTTCAACAGGCGCAACACACCATTGGTCACAACAAAATCCACGTGTGAAGAGATCATCCAGATACCAACATCGATTTGGATTTGATATTTGTTGTGGAATTTTTGCTAAAAAGGTTATAGGTCCATTCATCTACCAGGCCTATTTAAGAGAAAAAACAAATAGTTTTGCAAAAATTATGAAATTTTGGTTTTCCACTTTTTTAATAACATAAATTAAAAAAAGTGATTCCTAGGTAATTTTTTTATCATCTTGCATGTTTCGAGTCTTTAGGGGTTAAAGATGAATAATAAAAATTTTTTTTTTCACCACCATTGTTTTAAAAATTGTTATAAACAAATACATTGTTTATGAGCATATCAATTTTTTTTTGGTAATATATTTATTGCTGAAAATTATGATTTTGAAAGGAAAATCGTTTCCTTGAAAAAATATATTTGTTGCTAAAAAAAATTTATTTACCTTTTTTATTTTTGTATTTTTAATTGTTACTAAAAAAGTGGACAACAAAATTTTTACAATTTTCGCAACGTTATCTTTTTGTGAGCCGATTCAGAATAACTTCACATAGTGAAACAAATCCTACAGTTTCAGTTCAATAATATCGGGGTTTTTACGTTAACATTCAGTTTGAGAATATTTGTTCATTAACAAATTCATAATTTATCGAGAAATTGGTATTAAATTTTTCAACTGCATATTATTATTAATTGGTGTATCTCAATAGTACATGAATATATTATTCCTTACCTATTCATATTTACCTAATATGTCAATAGTAATTTTTGTATATAGTGCGTGAAATGCTTCTTTGGTGATCGAAAAAATAGTCGAAATCACCAAAGTATTTCGTTCACGAGATGCAAACAAATGGCATTTGTTGACACAGTGACAGTTGTTGAAAATTATTTTAGAGTAACTTTTTGTTCGCGTCAGTTTTGTGCCTGATATTTATAACTGTGAAATATTGGTATTTTCGAGCAATAATGAACTAAGCAGAACCCCACCTAACTTTCTTTGATTTTTTCTTGATTAGGGAACATAATGGTTGAAATATAAAAATCCCATATAGTTTACATGCATTGTGCGAAGTAAGTTTTTCGCTCACTACTTCGCGCACGGTGTCATGGTAAAGAAGAAAAGTGAAAAAAGGGTCACTTCGCATATTGTTGTCAATGCGCGAACTTTGTCATTTTTTTACGTTTGTAGAAAATAATTTTTTTTACGACAGTACGTAAACTAAGCTTTTACGCACTGCAGTGCGTGCAAATTGGTGGCAACAGAATAAGTGAGTGAAGTAAAAACGTAAGAGGCCTGAACTATAATAGATGCTTTCAGAATGATACATGTGCGTTGAAAAAAGCTAGATGTTTCTCTCGACCTTCGAAATGTGCCCTTACCTTGGATGGGGTGTGGCCTCGAAGATTTCATAAATAGATTTTTGAATATTTTCCCCAAATCCCCAATCAGATGGGTGAATCAATATCATCAATAATAATATTCATGGAATATTATACAAGTTCTCCTCTTTTGGCTAGAAAATCCACAAATTTGTGTTCATTAGTGAAACATGCTTTCACTATAGAATCATGATCTTATTTGAAATAATCAGTGAAAGCAATTGGTGGGGAAATGAAGTAGATAAATGAGAAAATTACTAAGAAGTTGGCCTTTGTTTACATTTGATAGAACATGTTCGAATTTGAAACTTCTGAGGTTAGATGAATTACCTCTAAACTGCTGTACAGGGTGTGAATAACTCCACTGATCTCTCAAGCTATTTAAAATATAATAATATTTTTCTTTTTTTCAGGTACCATAACCTAAAGCATAAGAGGGTTCAGTAGGATGTCTCTTCCAATAGTTCCAGCTATTCGATTGATTGAGATTGTAGTTATTATTCAATAAAGTGATTGAAAAATGTCTTGAATTATTTCACAATCTGAATAAATATAAAAATGGGATTGGTAAGTATCACTAAATAAAGTGAATGAAAATTGTCCTAAATCATCTTATATTCTGAATGAATATAAGGATGAGATTTATAAATTATTAATTATTAAAGTTAATGAAAGTTGTAAATTATCTTATAATCTAAATGAATAATATAAAGATGAGATTTATAATTATTATCAAATACACAGAATGAAAATTGTCTTGAGCGATTCCACATGCTTAAAAAATTTAATGATGGGATTCAACAAAACATTCAAATTAATGCTACAATTTGGCAATATAATAACTGGCGAAGAAAAAACTTTGTATGAAACACTTTCGTAAAGTGCTTTTTTGTACTCGCATATTTGTTGAACTCATGCTCATAAAAAAAGTCCTACTTCACGAACTTGTGTCATAATTAGCAATTTTTTATCCCTATGTCATTGCGACAATTTCCCGACTATGAGTAAACCACATCAATCTGACTGTCAACTTGAAATCACCTTGGAAATCTACCCGACCACGAAACGAACTGAAAAAAGTAAAACAAGTTCTTGCATCAACCTTTTACTGCACTCATTAAGTAAAACGCAGGGGCTAGAAATAATGTTTTCCCCGAGACTACCTAAATAAAGAATTATTTCCATCCACCACCCTCGCTTTTTTTAATCACGCCAAATCAAAAACCTTATTTTGTTATTGCTTTACGGCCTTCGGAATTACAGGAGCTTGAGTGTAAAATACATTGCCGCACAATATGTTCGCGAGAACGGAGAAAAACCTACAAGGGGTGAGTCTACGACATAATAAAACATTATACAAGAAAATGAAAACATGCCGCTCGTAAATAAAACGTCCCCGTTTATACGGAATATGGTAAAAGGTAAGGAGATGTTTAGGGACATATTCTTTTATATTTTTCCGGGCGCGTAAAATTTCAGATACTGGATTATGTAGAGACAGGGTCTCTGTGTGTTTTATGAGGAGTTAGCTCATAGGGGGCAGCAACGCCTCGAGTGGAGTTGCTTATCCAATAAAAAAATTCATGGATGGTGAGTTTTTTCATGTTAGTGAATTTCCAATTCTTTGAATAGAAAAAAAATTTAGTGAACATTTCAGTGGAGAAATGGTATAAAAATAATAACAGGAACCAAAAAACATGATGGCAGTATAATCAATATTATTGTTTTCATTGATTGTTCGCCATTTTACGAAAAACAGTTACTACTTATAAAAAAAATTGCATGGTCTAAAACCTGAAACACAACCATCATATATAAATTTTTTTCAGTCTTACATGAAGTTTTTTCAAAAATATGAATTTCAAGAAAAGTAAATCATCCTTATTTTTGACAATATCGAAATTTGTTATGGAAAGTTGTTTAGAATGAAAAAGTACTAGATATACGATCAATTCTATCTACTATGAAAAATATATTTTGGTTATGTTGATTTCATTGAAAATATGAACAGGATGTTCATAAAGTTAGTTGTGGAATCAACATGCCATACCCATGACAGGTTTTATGTCAGAAAAATATTTTCAAAGTTTCACCGCACACTAAATAGTCCTCATTACAGTGTGAAATTGCTTCTGAAGAGTATGTTTTTCAATTCTTCCGACCTCCCTGATGATCTTAGAAGAATGAAATAGATTTTTGTCGACCAAAATGTAAGAGGCCTAGCGAAAGAGATGCAATATCCATGCATCAATGAAATGAGCGATTTTCTATGAGTGATATTTCTGAATAACATTCTCCATTATCTCATTCATAGATAAGAATATCCAATGGAAACTGGAAATTTAATAAATAATCAACTATCTGAATGAAAATGCAAATTTTCACTTTCAGATTTTTTCTCTCGAGTTATATAGGGTCTTTCTCAATATCTATCAGATGTAGTCCAATGTCCAGCGTGGCTTTTGCCGGGGAAGTAGTTGTTTTCTGTTAGATATTACAAAAAAGTAACTTCAATTTTATCGTAGGGTTTTTCCATTTCCAGAGGAGTCATGTATTGATTCAATTTTCAATTGAGAATGTTTCTCTTTAAAATATTTTGGTTATTTTTACATTTTTCTTTTTTTGTTAGTTTTAGTAAAAAAACGTAAAAATGTTTGCATGGTCGAAAACCTGAAACACAACCACTAAGGGCCAAATTATGCATAATTTGCATTATCATAGTCCTAATCACAGTTACTCTCTCAGTCATAAAATAAAATTAAAACTGATGTACATTTCAGTAGGGGCATTTATGCATTTTCTTTAGTTTTAGTCTTAATCATAATCATAAGAATTTGACCTTCAAAGTTGGCAATTTCCAATTTTCATGCTTATGATTAGGACGACATGCAAAATGCGCATGCGCGTCGACACCTATTTCACAAATGACATAAATAATTATTCTTTTGACTAGTTATCCTTGTTTTTTTTTCTTTGGTGTTCTGGCATCGACTGCTATGGTCATTAGCCACGTGTTCTGGATAGGCCTTGTTACTAACTCCATGCGCCACCTTAGGAGCAGCACTGTTAATTGGAACGCAACAGTGAATCGTGCAGGACTCACCCCAGTCCTGCCACGAGATTTGAATAATTTATTCGGTCAAATTAAATTAAAAAATCCCAGCCGCAACTGGGGCTTGAACTCCGGACCTTTCGACACAAAGTCAGACGCTCTAACCACTGCGCCACGCCCCGACATAGTTATCTTTGTTATTTGTTATTGTTTGTTGTGTTTCGGCATATTGTTCCTCGTATGAAGTTCATATTAAATATAAATTTCATATTGAATATGAACTTCATCCAATAGTAAAATATATTATTAGAATTCTTCTGGACTTCTATTATCTAGAAACAAAGAAAACAAATTCTTTGCATGTGTTTTGAGTCACGTCGTTTCATTTACTAAAACAGAGTCACTGAAACATGTTTTGAAATAATATTTTCATTATACCCATCTGAAAACACTATATTGACATGCTTATTCAGCATACTGAAAAATGTTTTTTTCCGTGCGCTGGTGTCATTATAGCTTCCTATTTACGTGTCAAACTTGAATAATATGTTGTTCTATAGAAATCGCAATTTGTTTGAATATTTTCTTACCAACAGGGTAAGTAACGCTTGTTTTGTGGCAATTTCAGGATATTTTTGTACCATAAATATTTCAATTAATAATACATATTCTTGTTCCTTCATCATCAAAAATAAATGTTTCTGAACAATATGTGGTTTTCAGGTAGATATAATGAAAAATATCGTTCATTACTCGTCTATAAATGCAGGTAGCCGAGTGGTTAAAGCGACATTGTTTTAATCACTTTTGGCTGCCAGTCAATGGTTCGAATCCTAGCGATTGCAGAACTTTTTCTGATGGCCCGAGAAAGTGCTAGGAATCGCACGTAAAAAGGTAAGACCTCGTTAATCCTTAACTCGCACAAGTTTAGAATTCTAAGGGCTGTCGTTCGTAAGGGGACGACAGCTGGTTAACGGAAAAAAACAATTTAACAATTTAATTTCAAAATTTTTCCGTGCTTGGTGTTCGGTTCCGCCTCCTACGGGAACACTTCGCGCACGCACAGAATAAGCCTACTTTCTGAACTCGAAATGAAAAATATTTACCAATCACATTTTTGGCGGAAGCACTTGTTTAAATTTTGGTGAAGGAACATGTATCACAAGCCATTCAATAAAAATAATGTCATTTACATTCATTATTCAATGGGAGAGTACGCAGAAAGCATGATAAAAATCAATAAAAATTCACTTCATTAGTTCTTATATTTTAACAAACAAACATTTCCAACGAAAGCGTCTTAAATGTTGTTGAAATTGTAAAGAGAAACATTCTCAAATGAAAATTGAACCAAAACATGACTCCTTTGGAAATGGAAAAATCCTACGATAAATTGAAGTTACTTTTTTGTAATATCTAAAAGAAAACAGCTACTTCCTTGGAAAAACTCACGCTGGACATTGGACTACATCTGATAGATATTGTGAAAATTTCCTATATTACTTGAGACAACAAGTCTGAAAGTGTAAATTTGCATTTTCATTCAGATTGTTGAAATTAAAAGAAGCAATTTTTTTGTAATATCTAACAGAAAACAACTACTTCCACGGCAGGAGCCACGCTGGATATTGAACTACATTTGATAGATATTGTGATAGAACTTTGCATTTGCATTTTCATTCAGTTAGTTGATTATTTCTTATATCCAGTCTCCATTGGAGATTCATATCTATGAATATTTTATTTATAAATTGTCTGTTTCATAAAATATATGGAGGACATTGAAACCAATCCTAATCTGTTGTGATCCACAAAGATTTCCATATGTCTTACACACCAGAAGCAAATGATGAATAATAAAACCAAACAAATTTGTTGAACAAATTTCTGTAAATACGTCAAAAAATTCCGATGATTTAATTAAATTCACTGACTTTTATACAAAACACATAAAATGTATTTCGCAAATTGTTCCATTCCTAAATTTTACAGTACTACGATTTTATTCAGATACTTTATGGTCAAGTAAAGCAAAAATTCTAGATTACTTTGCTTGACATGAATTTCATGGACTACAATGATCTCACAGATTATCTGATTTTTTTTTTATTCACCATTTTCTGTCAACTTCATCAAAATGAATTTGAAGAAAACGGAGAGATTGAGCTACTGTCAAGTTATTCCTCTTATTTTGTGTAACTATTGTCTGTTAATTGTATTTTTTCTACCTAATAATTTTTGCGAGATTCATTGATACAATATACTGCTTCAAGTTAAAACCTACACAGATATCTACTTGATTTTTCAGATTTTTAGATGAGAAATAGATATTCATATTTTATTTTTTAGATATTCAAAATTAGAAAATATCTTGTATGTAACATAACAAATAACATTTTGTGTAACTTATATCATTTTGCTGGAACTCGCTTCGCTCACCCCGCAAACATCTACTCGTTACACAAAATGAAGCTTTTCCCCATTTTACTTATTTCAAGCACGCCTCATCGTGTATAACTCGAACTTTAAAAAACGCGCGTTTTTTAGTTACCATGGCAACATCAACAACTCGAGAAAGGTGAAGTCTTAATGACAATATTTTGATTATTGATCTGACAGGAGTACCTTGTAGCGTCAAATGAAATATTACTAACAAATGCAAAACAGCACAACTCGCTCATTTATATCTGGTTACCTTTTCCATCCATTTGATGAACGTCATTTTATTTTTTTTACAACTCTGACAGTTTCTTGACATTTCTGCATCTCCATTGATGCGAGAATATTTACTTATTTTCACAGTGCGCCGTCGCGCTCGAAAAATCGCTCGTGTTTGAAAGACCTTTTCATCCAATCATACTTTAATATACTATTTTCTTCGAAAGTGCGTAAGCTGTGGTTTTACTCACTATTTACGATGCATAAAGTGATACTTTTTAGCACAAGAGTGTGAAAAAAATCAACTGCGTAAGGTAATGTTTTACGCACTCTTCTTACATTTTTCAAAAAGACAGGTTTTTGTGTCAGATTGTACTCGGATGTCATCATTTGATAATGAGACAAACATTGAAAACTTCATAAGATAAAACATTCTACAATAGCTAAAATTTGTCAGCTTAATAACTGCTGTCGTAGAAAAAAAATTATAATACATTTTCGTAAAGAGCTTTCTTATATTCGCGTTTTTTTTAATGAGGCTCAAACAAAAAAGTACTACTTTACGAACTTGTGTCATAAATAACTCTTTTGTGTTCATAACAGTATTATAATTTCCTGTATTTTTCTTTTGGAATATTCAATTCAAACAGACCACACTTATATTAGCTAAATTTTATAAATATTTCAAATATAAGGAATTTTTCGCAGAAGAACAGACGAAAACAAAGAAAGACCAACTCTTACAGTAGGTATAGGTACATCTTAAGTTTAACTTTGAAATTATAGAGACTAGCAGAACTTCTCACATGAATTGGAATACTATTGTACATGGTTACACCTTTAAAAAAAAAGAGTTTTGGCTATATGTTCTGCTAACCAGTAGAACAAGAAGACTCTACCTCCACATCTAGTGTTGTGCTCATGAACATCTTGAGTGAGAAGTAAAATATTCTGCAAAATAAATATTCAGGAGTCATACCAATTTAAATTTTATCAATGAAATAAGGGACTGATATGATAGATAACTCTCAACCTATAACCAATGAAGAATATCGACAATTGAATTTATTGACGTGCATAAGAAAGAAAAATTCGCATAGCTAATTTTTGTAAACGGCTTAGCACATTTTAATTCACCAGATGAAGCACAGTGGCACAGTAGTTGAAATGAGAAAGTATAAGGGTATTATAAATTATAGTTTTACTCCACTGCCTGAAATGCGGACAAAATCTTCTCAGATAATACATTTTTATCGAAATATTTTCTTAAGTTTTTTGCATGGTCATTGAAGTACAGTTGACGATCAACCAATTGCTCTAAATATTGATAAAATTTATTATATCATAAAACTATTTTTATTTATAGTATCGAAAAGTAAACTCATTGTCGGAGAAATACAAAAACATTTTCTCTCATCCAATGTTGGACATGTGTATCTACCAGAGATGTCGAGAGAAAATCCCATTTATCATCCACCGAAAGAATGCAACAGCATAATTTGTTTCATCACTGCCGATACGATATCCCCACCCTACAGCCCTATTCGCAAGAAAACAGAAAGAAACTACAAAAATCTGCTCAACCACAACCGAAGAATCCCTGCTTCACCGCAACCAACCCTTCTCAATCGCCCGGTATTCACGTGGTCGCATAGACGAGATCAAGAACGCATTAAGAAGGGGTGTGTCGCATATTAGACGCGCTAAGGGCGGTTTCTGCGCTGGACACACCCCTCCTGTTGGTCCGCCGAACTCGAGAATATTTCTGTTCATAATTTATTTTTAATTATTTCGTCCTGATAAATTGGGACCCAGGAGATGTCCACACCTCATATCAATTATGAAAAATGAGGGCCTGCGTCTAAGCAACACCGGGGAATCATCAATTTTAATGTTTCGGAAAAAGTTGTTTTTACACGGAATGTGAATCAGCAGAAAGAATTGATGTCGTTCCTGAGTGGAAATATCTTTTAGCGGGGAATGTTCTGGTATAGAGAAAATGGAAAAGTTGAGAATTTTGTTCGTTTCCTATTAGGTTTAATGGTTTAGAAATGGGAGAGAGTAATTTGTTGTAGTTTGTAGATACCTATTTCGTGAAAGTGTGGACATTATGGAATATTCTACGGTTCAATGTATTGTCAATAATGCAACATCTGTCAGTGATATAATAACTTGATCTAATGATTTGATCAATTGAAAGAAGTGGGTTCACGAGATTGGTTGTGATAGGTATGTTGATGTTTATATGTTTATTGTACATAAAAATAAATTCTTGTTTACAAACACAGGTAAAATTATGAATAACATGTACTATACAAACTCTTAAAATTTAGAAATCAACCAAATAATAACAATGCTGGCATATGGGTATTTACATGATGAAGATATGTTAGGGTTGAAATGAGAAATATGTTAAGTAGAAAGTTAATTGTTTTAAAATTATAAATCTTAGTGATAAAATGAGTCGTCATAAAACTCCATTACACCATAATATTCCTTATCAAGTCGTCTTTTTGTCATATTTCTAAAAATATTTTACCTTTCTTCCTTAATTTAATAAATCATTATTAAACATTTTCACCCCATTATAGATCAGAGAGTCTTTAATAAGATATGTCATGGGAATGATTTAAACTATTTTCGTTTCGGTCTGTAAATGGGTTTGGTTGTCGATTCATTCGTTGCAGTCATTAGTTATTGACTGGTAGATCTACCCTATACTGATGAGGAGCAACACTCCGAAATCGATATATTGGTGGTCCGAATGTTTCGATGAACATTCCCATGCAACCAAGCGATTGCAGAGATAACCTTGTAGGAACTCTGCACGGAAATTTCATCAGATGTAATTCAATGTTCGTCGTGGCATTAGCCAGGAAAGTAGTTGTTTTCTGATGGATTTTCGACCCAACTTTTCCTATTGTATATGATATTAGCAATGAGCAGTCCTCCGGACATCTTATGCCTCTTGTCATAAGCTCATTGTGACCTACAGTTTTCTTTTCTGTTTTACATACGGTCTTGACGATCGTGGTCATGGGTATCGCTTGGTTGGGCTTCCGGCGCTGGGATGGCGCTCGCAGTTTGGAGTTAATCCACTGTGCGGGCGCGGTCTCAGTTTCGGTCTGTAAATGGGTTTGGTTGTCGATTCATTTGTTGCAGTCATTAGTTATTGACTGCTAGACCTACCCTATACTGATGAGGAGCAACACTCCGAAATCGATATATAGGTGGTCCGAATGTATCGACGAACATTCCCATGCAACCAAGCGATTGCAGAGATAACCTTGTAGGAACTCTGCACGGAAATTTCATTAGACGTAATTCAATGTTCGTCGTGGCATTAGCCAGGAAAGTAGTTGTTTTCTGATGGATTTTCGACCCAACTTTTCCTATTGTATAGGATATTAGCAATGAGCAGTCCTCCGGACATCTTATCCCAAGTAACAATTTAAATGTTATTTGGATTTATCCTAGTTTTATGAAAGTTTTATGAAGGTTAGGTAATGCCCAATTTGATTTATGCAGGTCATATATTATTCCTAATACGCTCCCAGAGCAAACAGATTTATGAATCAGTTTCAAAACACTCCTGAAGGCTATAAGATAAAACCATTCAGCATTTAAGTATATTTGTTTCTATGATGGTTTTACAATGGCTTATACACATACACGATAAATCTTTTTGGTATTTAAATAATCCACATAGAAACTTAGTTTTATTATGGTTTTATAGCACTCCTCAAGACCATGCAATGGTTCTGTAATAAAACTAACGATGAGGTTATATCAAGGTTTTGAGATGTACTCTCGAGAACCGCTATAAAATCAAAGCATAAAACTATTTCTACTTGAATGCTAGTAGCTCCCCCTAACCGGTAATAAATAAATCACATTGGGTAAAGATAACTCGAAAAAATAAATAGTAATTAAACGTTTCACAAGACTTACAGCCGTATGCATAGTCAATCGCCAGCGACTCGCCAGTGTTTCGCCGTTTGCTACACAAGGATTATAATGCACAGTCGAGCTCCAAAAAAGTGACAACTACGCGATGAGTCACATTTTGGCGAAACGCTGACGATGTACCTACCACTTTTTTGGAGCTCGACTGTGCATTATAGTTCTTGTGTAGCGAGCGGCGAAACTCTGGCGAGTCGCTGGAATTGACTATGCATACGGCTGATAGACACCAAATACTTATCCCGGGAGTCTAGACACTGAGTATACTGACCTCGTCGATCACGAAAAGACGAATGTCAGGCGGGATTGACAATTGACAGTTGAAATATTTTGGAAATTGGATTAAATAATACCAAACGTACTTTTTTAGAATAAAATTATTTTAAAATGGTTTATTTTGAGGAGAAACGACTTTATGACGGCAATATGTGCAGCTAATTAGAATAAAGGTAGGGTAGTCATATTTTATTACAACCAGAGGGAACAACTAAAGAGAGCCTAATTTCAATTCATGTTTCTTGCAATTTGGTGTGTATGACGGAAAGGAAATACACAATTATTGGTATTCATTTGTATTTAGATATAGCACAAATCATTCCGGGAAAGATATAAGTAAAAATAATTTTTTAATTTTATGTGGTATTTTGTTTATTTCCTTAATTTCGCGTTGTTATTGGGTTATTGCAAATTTACCACCTAACTGATGTCATTTTGTCAAAAAAATTTCATTCGCAGATGATATTCGACATTTCACGTTGTTGAATACCTATATATTTTTCATATATCACTGCTAGGACGCCATCATTATAATTTTGCTTGTAAATTAGTCGCTCTATTTTTTGCAACTGAAGAATTAGATTAATTTAAGTCCGTTTTGGCTGTAGTTATTTATGGAATATTTTCTAACCCAATTTCATTCAAAAAAAGATATTTTGATGCCAAATAGATTTTTTTAATGACATACAGGTTTATAACAGCCCCATGATTTGGTTTTATAATGATCCTCAGGAGGTTATTAAGAATCCTGCGAATAAGGCAAGCAGGTTTTATGCTTGCATTTCAAAAAAGCCCTGAGAACCTTCATAGGAGTGGGCCCTCGTAGATGTATAGCAGCTTTAAGGAGGTTTTATGGATGTCGTTACAGCAAAACAGTTTTATCGATGCTGTGATTGTTATGGTCTTCAGTACCTTCTGAGGGCTATCACAAAACTGAAATTGTTACTTGGGATGCCTCTTGTCATAAGCTCATTGTGACCTACAGTTTTCTTTTCTATTTTCGTTTTGACGATTATAATAAAATAAATAAATAAAGTAAAATAGTCAATCTTTATTTTTGTGAATTAATGAAACCGTTTCCAATATGAGAATCCAAACAAGGTAGTACCTATAAACACTGACTGAAACAATTGGTTGTCAGACTTCCCAAAATGATATACCATAACGCAAATGGGACTCCACAAGTGCGTAATAAAATGGTTTTGCAGCAGCAAATCCCAACTCATTAGAAACTTCCCTCAGAACATAACAACCAGATGCACATTTTTAATCATGTTTCTTGTGCTCTCCATATTTCAGATTTGTGCCTAACTGAATTTCCGAAAATTTTGCTGTGTCATTATTTTCTAATATTTGACTACCTAGGTATACATATATTCACATTCGGTATCATAGCTTTGAAAGAAATGGCACTCGTCTTTTTGGTGTTTAGCGAAAGTAAATTGGAATCACGCTAGTCTTAAGACCATGTCACTGCACATCATGTTGCGGAGTTCATCTTCATATTTATGGTGCCATAATATGGTTGTACCATCTGCAAATAACGTCGAATTTCCCGAAATTGGTAGAATTGTAATGTTATTTACATATTAAATAATAGCTGGTAATACCGTTCTTCGGTACCCTCAATGGCGATAATATGATTTAGACAATCTGTTGAAATTTTCACTTATTTTTTTGAGGTAGAAATGATCGTTAAAACAATTTAAAAAAATGAAAGGAACTCAGTCGAATTTTTCTGTAGATAGTAAATTCCTCAACCAAAAAAGCGAAATTTTTGTTGTGTTTAACTGAATTTCCGCTTGGAAACATTGTAGGTAGATACCTATTGACTGACACAAATATATTGTAGAAGCTTTTTGTATGAGCGTGAAGTTTGATGATTGAGGCGCAGCCGAGTTCAACAAACACGAGAGTACAAAAAAGCCCTTTACGAAAGTGTTTCATACAAAGTTTTTTCTTCGACAGTGATTATATTGCCAAATTGTAGCAGTTATATCATTAATTTGTATGTTTAATGATGTGAATTGTCGTCGTATTATCAAATAATGACTTCCGAGTTAAGGTAAATGTCCCAATGATCGCCACTGACCGAGTTAGTCAGTGCGATTAAGTTTCTTTAAAAATTAAGCATCCAATAGCAAAATTCCACCATAAAATAATTTTAATAATATGTAGCGACATCTGATGGAATAACTGGTAAAAATTATTTTCAATCGAGTGACATTTGTAATGCGAGCGTTGAAAGTGTGTTGAAAGTGCTGGTGTATTGATTGAATCTGGGGTTGTTAAACTTGTTAATGTAATTGTTAAGTTAAGTTGTTATTGTAAATCTTTCTATAGCATGCACGTAGAGGGTGTTATTGGCAAGGAATAACTTTTTGATGAATTAGATACATATAAACTAAGTAACTGGCAAAAATTTTAAGGTTAGGAATCCATTAGAAATTAATTTTTGTGTTGACGAATACTGGTACAGGAAAACAGTTATCTGTCCCAATATTCGTCAGGTATGACGATCACTGGATCATCGATCATTTTGATAGAATTCCATATTTTTCTTTTTTTGAAGTTGCTTTTATAACTATAGAGGAACAAAGGCATTGAACTTTTGTTGAAATTTTGTACCAGTATTCGTCATATCAATATAGGGTGGGGATAATATTTACGTTGGTATAAAATGTTTAGACGAATACTGGGTAAATAAGTGACGATAACTGGGTATCTTTATTATAGATGAGTCGTTTCAATTATGATGACGAAGATATGAAAAAAGTGATCGAAGCAGTTAAAAAAGGGTTCGCCAATTGCCACAGCAGCTAAAACTTTTAAAGATCCCCGAATGACACTCGGACAAATGTAAAGGAAAAACTCCGATGCAGAGGAATTGAAGAATTGAAGAATAAAATTCAGTTAGATGGATTTGTCACTTAGGTAGCAGGAGTTTTCCGGTAACAATTTGTCATCTTCTTGATAGTGTCCAAATATTACCTAAATCTCAAGAGAAACCTAACCCATTTGCTAACGATCGACCAGGGCGACACTGGCTGGAGGCTTTTCAAAGAAGGCATCCTGAGATAGCTACAAGAGTGTCTCAAAACTTAACCAAAAGTCGGGCGTCTGTTTCAGAAACGAATATACGTCGGTGGTTTGAAGAGGTCACCGAGTACTTTAAGCAGAATAATATGTTAGATGTATGCAATGATCCATTTCGAGTATTCAATTGTGACTAAACCGCATTTTTCTCAAGTCCTGGCAACAATCGTGTTCTAGTTAGAAAAGTACAAAAAATGGTTCATAGTGTAATCAATTCAGATGAAAAAAAAAATATCACAACACTCGTCATGGGAAACGCAGAAGGGGAATTGGCTCCACCTATGGTTGTAGTCAATTTAAAAAGGGTGCCTAAATCATTGGCCGCTTCCATGCCACAATCTTGGGCTTTTGGTAGATCTGACAACGGTTGAATGACTGGACAGACATTTTTTGAATACGTTACTAACGTTTTCTATCCTTGGTTACTAGAAAAAAATATTGAACTACCAGTAATTCTTTATCTAGATGGACACTCCTCTCACTTGACATTACCATTAATTGAGTTTTGCAAAGATTTAGGAATAGAAATTATTGCGCTTTATCCAAACTCTACACACTTTCTACAACCAATGGATGTAGCAATGTTCCAACCATTAATGTCTTCTTGGAAAAAAGAAGTTTATAAATGGAGAATAGAAAACGCAGGAGTACGTTCAAGACAATATGATTTTTCTTTACTTCTCCACAAAGTACTAAAAAATACACTCAAACCCGAGATGTTGAAGAATGGATTCAGGGCTTGTGGATTAGTTCCTCTAGATCCAGATGCTTTAGACTTCTTTAAGTTAAAAAACAAGGAAGATAACGTCTCAATATAAAAATCATCAAAGAATGTAGAGGATATGAAGAATCATTTAAAGTATATTGAGTGCCTTGTCCCGCAAGATAAGCTTAAATTATTCAATGAGTCTGGGCCGACATGGTTACATGAGATGGAATTTATAGAATTATTTAAAATTTGGCATCAAATTAACACCAGCATCAGTGGAGAAGGTACAAAGACTGCATTGGAAAACCAAGAAGAACTTTCGAGTTCTCTAGATAATGAAATATTTGACGATATTTTAATAGACCTATTGCCTAAAAATGAAACAATTGACTTTGTTGTGGGAGAAGAAGGTACACTGCAGAAAGCCACTAATATAGGTACGGTAGTGCTAAAGTCAAGTCTACTTCTATACTCGTTAACTAATCAATTTTTTTGCTTCTAGATCTTTCTCCTGAATTAAACTCATCAGAAGTCAACGAAGCAGAATCTCCCAAAAAAGGTGAGTAGCATAATATCAGATATTGCGAGAACTCAAGTATCCTGAATTTCGTATTCATTATTTGCAGATGATCTAAGTGCTCCAATAAACTCAAAACCAGATGAACCAAACATTTTTCCACATACTCAGCCTATTTTATGCCCAGTTACTTGCGAAACTTCAAGTGAACTATCAGTAAATAGTATTACCATTCAGCAGGCAAGTGATATTACCCAAAAAGGTAGGTAATAGGTATTCATGAAATGTTTAATTCAAGTATCAATCAATATTATATCGTAACCATTCGTAACATATGATTTTCAGATAATTTGTCAGACAATATATCGATTACTGAAACAGATGTACCCAGGTTACCTACAACGGAAATAGAGGTTCTTGACTGTAATAAAAAACTAAAAATAATAATAATTTATTTGAGTCTTCTTGCATTAAACTATGTGACGAATACTGGAAGTTAACTGACGATAACCCTTTTTTTGCATGGCGAGTAATGGTACATGGAAACGTTAATTCTGAATTTTAATAAAATAACATTTAAAGTTAAAATAAAGTGTATTTGTCTGAAACACACAGAAAATAACTTACCTCACTTATCATTAGAAAGATTTTAATACGAATAAATCAATATATGAATGTTATACTAAGTTTCATAATGCAAACATTGTCTTAGCGTGACGAATACTGGGACATTTACCTTATATTTGACGCAAAATACTGTATTTTTCGAAATTGCATGAATGTATGAACAGTGTGTGAAAAATCACTTTACGCACGTTCAATATAATGTAAGTTTCGATCCATATGAAGGAATAGTTTTCAAAACTGCAAGACATGCAAGAAATGCGAAACGCAGAATTCTTCAACAAAACCCAATTAAAAAAAGGAAAGCTCTTCTGCTTTAAGTAATGGAGAACATCTGAAAATAGTTGAGTTAGTTATGGGACGAGAATACTCCAGAGGGATTAAAAAAAACTCTTCCATTGAATAGCCGTTGAATTATCGTAGAGAGGTGGCGAAGCGACTTTCTGTCTAATAAGTTACTTTAAAGAAGAAGTTGACCATGAAGGAAATTCTACAGGTAAAATGTTGAAAAGCATTTCGGTCTAGAAGTATATTTTTTTTCTTGTTGTAGGTAGAATAGAATACAAACCCATATTCACTAAAACTGCACAAGGAGGCGATAAAAGCTTACAGACAGCAAATGGTTGGTTCAGAATACTACAGAAACAAAAATGTGCCCTATAAGATTATTTTAAAAGCTTCTCAGCAAAAGAGGCAATAATATTAAATCGGATAGGTTATTCTTAACCCCGAATCCTTTTTGGAAAAGACCCGAATCTACTACCTGGTACAAAAATTGCCCGATAGGAGTAAATCAAATATCGAAATGGACCCGAGAAGCAGCACAGACAATCGGAACATCAAGAAAGCAAAAATAACTTACTGTTTTAACCGATCAACAGCAGTTAGTAAGCTAGCTGAAAGTGGAATTCAAGAACAACTAATCAAAATCACAGGACATAACAGCGCATCTTCTATTAAACCATATTTTTAAATGGATCCCACTCACCATCTGGATATAATTAACAAAATGAGAAACATGTATGATATTGAAACAACCGGTCTATCAACAACTGCCAACAATCTGTCAGCCTCTCTTTCAGCTTCATCTGCCAAATCGTCTTCATTAAATACCAATGTCTCATCTAATATAAATATAATGAAGAAATTGTTAGAAAATGTCGGTGTTCATTATCAATAAAATTCTTTGTTGTTGGTTTTAATCTACCTCACTCAATTAATGATCTTTTCGTCCCCATTGAGTTCTATCAAAGAATACGTGTATATTATAATTTCAAGACAATCTGAATAAAAATCTCCTGTATCGTATGCCATATCCGTCTTTCTCTTTCAGAGAATATTAAAGAAAGAAGAGAAATCCCTACATAAGAACCATAAAACTACGAGAGAAAATTATAGCTACGTGCCTCGAAGGCCCTAACAATAGTCGTAATTCTAGACAAAAAGAATTAATCTTACACCAGTATACGTATCTCACAAAGCGTTACATGTGCGTGAGTCAACTCAACCCTCCTGAGCCAACTCCTCTGGGATCGGGTCCTGGATGATGGAAGCGCCCAGTCAATCCCGGTAACGCATCTTTTCAATCTGCGACGATGAAACTGCATTGCACACCCCTCATTACTTTCGTATCTTTACTCTTTGGCTGGAGTTGAATGGGACCGGGACAATGACGAAGAGGTGTATCGATGGATTTCCATGTGGATGCAGGGCAGCATTGGTAATGTGAAGGCGTGCCACTGTTTTATAATCAATAAAGAAACTCTAGGTAGATCGTTGAAACAACACGATCTACAAGGTGTCCCAGAATAAAGGGTTTCTCCAATGGTAGAATCCTCACTTCATTTTGAGGCTAAAAGTTCCCATAATCACACATCCTGTACTGTGCGGGTTTTTAATCGCCCCCTTGTTAACTCTTGAACAAACATTAACCTAACCTAGATCGTGTCATATTTATCCGGAAGAACCCAATGCGTATCTCTTCAAGGCTACAACTCTGAAGTCACAAACATTACATCAGGGGTGCCACAAGTAACGCACAAATGCCATTACATTTACAAGAAACATGAATTTATTTGATGGTCAATATAATAAATGGAGTTTTCTTGGAGCGATGCAGCCAGATAAGAGACTTAGGATGTTAAGTTATATCATGAGACAAACTAAATTCATATTTAACCATCAGGCCATATTAGCTCTATATTATGCATAGGTATTTAGTAGGAGGGTTTAATTTAATTAATAATAATCTTTATTGATTTCAAATAGGTAAATCCTGATATACATACATTTCAGAAAGACTCACATAGTGGCTAAAACATAAAGAAATATATAATAATCACATTGAAGGTAGAAATATAAAGTAAATGTAAATAATTTCTGACAATTTAAATAATTAAGTTCCTTTACCCAAAGTATTTTACTGCAAGGATTTAATATGACTTATAAGTTCCTTCTTGAATTGGAAGAGAGTTGTAGACTTTTTCACAGTTTGTGGAAGTTTATTGTATTCATTCAAACCCTTATATAGTAAGCTCAATTTCGCTTTTTCCATTTGGAATCCTCAGTATAATGTTTACGTTGAACGACTCGAGAAGGTCCTGAATAAGTTCCTGAAATAGTCGTCTTTCAAAACACTAAACACACACACAAATCTAATCTGCAGAATAACAAAAAATTTCAATTTATATTTCAATGAATATGACATATTCAGTACACCATTGACAATATTCAAGAAATGTATCAAACATTTTTTTCTGAATGTTGATCCTAATTTGACATGAAACTTGTGAACTCTGTTAAGCTTATTGTTAATTGTTTAAATGTTAAAGTTAAAAATTTTACTGACTTTTGCAGTTCCTTTATGAAGTGAATTGAATATTATTATTATGTCAAAATTGATGTTTATTTAGAATGTGTAATCTGTAAATGAATATTAAGTGGTTACTGATTTGGGATTTTGCCTGTTGTATCCCAAACATAAATAAATGAATAAATAAAACATGGGACAAACATGGGACAATAAGCGGTTCGAATAATATCACTACTTTCTGCAATGAAAGACATCATGATTGCTCGAAAGACGGGGCGAGGGGCATATCAATTTAAAAATTTCAAATGACATAGAGGTTCAAAAAGTTGTAAAAATTGTTTTTTCCGTTAACCTCCTGTCGTCCCCTTTCGAATGGCAGCGAGCTAACGATAAACGAGGTCTTACCCTTTTAGGTACGATTACTAGCAGTTTCTCAGGCTGCCAAAGTCATTGAAATGTCGTCGCTTTAACCACTCGGCTACCTGGGTCAAAGGACACAATGTTGAAAAAAGAATTCAATTGTCTTTTCAACCTTTTAAATTTATTTGGATTTCGTCAATTTTTTTTAAAATGCAGTCGAAATATCAATTGTGATTGCGGATCTGCTTGGTAACCTTATCTCGATGAATTTAAACGTTTTGATGTGGACAAAAATATCGTGAATATAGCCGATGCTACTTTTTGAGATCTCCACTTATATAGACTTAAGCTCAGGGAGCGATCGATATTACAAGTCTGCCTGGTAGGAAAACGAGAATTTCTCACCGGTGTGACAGCAGCCACGAATTTCTATCCACGAGTTTACCGGATTGTACCGCGTTGATGAAGTCGTGGCCAGCCGATATCGATAACATCATATCACAGGTAAAAACGAGGCTCGGCCACGAATTCGTGGCTACCAAATTGTGCCGGCCATGGATTTTACTTCATGAGAAACTGATTCAATATTGTCTCGCTTATTTTCGAATGTCACTGTGAATGCATATCATTCAAAGATTTAGAATCGTTGAGGTAGTTGTGAATGAAAAACATAATTCCGATATTTTCATCCATTACTTTGAGGTTAGTGAAATAAGAGACCTACACACTCAGAAAGTAAGTGGAAAAGTATTAAACTACGCGAATTATTATTTCGAAAAGTACGTCAGATTTGAAAAATAAAACGAAATGCTTATTATGAAAAATCATACGAAGCTTGGAGTGGTAGTGAATAAGACCTTATACGCAAAATATTTTGCCAGGCAAGATTTTACCTCACACGGACCCTCAAAAATGTGGAGAAAAACGACAAAAAGCCAACTTTGAAAAATCATACAAAACTAACCGCGCATTTTCCTTAAAATGTTTTGGGGTGAAAGTATTCTTACGACCATTTATTCATGTTCCAGTTAAACTCCAGATAACTGACTAATAGTTTAGAGTGTGATCCTTCAAACTTCATTTGAAGAATGTCGTTCACCATCTAAACTATCAGTTAGTTATGTGGAGTTCAACTGAAACCTGAAAAACTGGCCCTTAGAGAAGCAGTAAATAAGACCTGATGCACGAAATATTTTGCCGGGCAGGATTTTACCTAATACGGACCTTTCAAAATGTGCCAAGAAACGACGAAATGCTATCTTTGAAAAATCATACGAAGCTAACCGCGGATTTTTCTGCGAATTTTTTGGGTTGGAAGGATTTTTATAGTAGCAGGGAATAATACCTGATTAACGGAATATTTTGCAGTGCCGAATTTTACCTCATACGGCCCTTTCAAAATGAGAAAAAAACGACAAAATGCTAACTTTGAAAAATCATACGAAGCTAACCGCGGATTTTTTTGCGAATTTTTTGGGCCGAAAGTATTTTTAGAGTGGCAGTGAATAATACCTGATTCACGGAATATTTTGCCGTGCCGAATTTTACCTCATACGGCCCTTTGAAAATGTGATAAAAAAAGACAAAATGCTAACTTTGAAAAATCATACGAAGCTAACCGCGGATTTTTCTGTGAATTTTTCGAGCTGAAAGATTTCCGAGAAAGGCAGTTAATAACATTGCAATTACTCGACAGATGGCGCTAGGGGCACATCAACTCAAGAATTTCCAATGACAGAGAGATCGAGTTAGTGAAAATACCTCTTTACGAAAATAAAAAAAATAGGTTGTTGAAAAAAGCATCGAATTCTCTTTCCAACGTATTATTTGTCCCCTCCCCCATCTTCTTATCGAGCAATCAGGACGTTTTTTATTACAAAAAGTAGTATCGGTTACGTTATTCAATATGGTTTTTGTTCCATATTCATCGAATCGTTCAGAAGATAACAAACAGGTGGGGGGACTAAAAAAGTAGCTGTGTATACAGGGTGGTCCATCAGTGTGAGAAACTACAGTATCTCACCTATCATGAGGAGTATGAAAAAATATTTGAGATAAAAGTTATACAGTTCACTTTGTTGCTTATTATAAAAATATCCCGAAATATACAGACTGTTTCTTCAAAGCTGGGTTACACAATTCCACCCTGTAAATTTTATCATCATTGAACTGAGCAAAACATTACACTCACGGAAGTATTTCCTTCTCCCAAAGATTTTTCTGCGTTGTCAAGGTATTGCTGAAAGAATGAAAATCTTCGGAAAAACAGGCCATCACAAATACCATCATAAAAACTTTTTGAATAGAATTAAATCAAAAATATTTGTGTCCGGCAACACCAAAATATCAGTGAATATCAGTATGGATTGGAAGTCACATTTCTCAAATAGGAGATTTCATACAGAGGCAATAACTTGACAAACCTAAACATCAAAAACTTGATTTTTTGAATTAAACACCCATTGTGTTGTCACCATTTTACAGAATTATTTCATCCCTACAAATTTAGATAACATGATACGATCTCTAAATCTCACATTTTTTGAGAAATTTACAATTTAATTTTCAATTTGTCAAACATTGTCTCTCTATTCACGTACGCTAGTATTTTGGTCCTTGGTTATTTCACTATAATTCAAGATAATTGTACGTGAACATATTTTTGTTGAAGTATTTATGAAAGAAAAAAATTGAAACACTTATTTTTTTAAATATTGAAAATTCATAACAACTGCTCAAAGGGACCACCAGCTAATTCCAAATAATGAAGTATTCGGTTTTCAAATTCTTCACTAACTCGCCTCAACATATTGACTGTAATATTTTGGAATAAATCCTCAATTCTAAATTTCATATCATCCTTTGTAGATGGGGGTGTTCTATAAACTTGATCTTTGACGAAGTCAAAAAAATACATTTTCGTCAAATCTGGTGCGCGAGGTGGCCATTTTGAAGGGCCTTCTCTACCTATTCATCTTCTGTGAATTCAGAATCTAAATAATTGTTAATAGGAACAGTGTGGTAGACAGGTACTCCATCGTGTAAATTCCACATCCTTCGTTTGATTGAAGTGGGTAAATGATTACTTAATTATGGTGCAACCCTCTTTTCTTCAAAGTTAAATAAAAAGGAGCAATTCAGACGGCAGCTCTTCGACGGTAGGCACGTTTATACTTTATAACAGAATTATATCATTGAACAGTAACAGAATGGTCACAAAAATAGGAGAAGGCGCCACAGCAACTTTTAATATGTCTATGTCAAATAGTACTACTTGGGAAGTTGTGCAACCGAATAACGACAATTACATGTTATACCCAAAACTATAAGAGACTTTACCATACGATGTTGTCAAGTTTAAAAGTGTTAATCAATAAATAAATAAAACATAAATAAACACACAAACATTTATTATGAATAAATCTTCACTGGACAGAGTAACAGTTTTTCAAAACTAAGACTGATTCTAATAATATTCAGTATCTGTTGAATCTGAGGTTAAAAATGAAAGATTTTATTAGGAAACAAATTTTCCCAGCGCATAGTACTATGTGGTGATTTACAGATCGTGTTGAAAGATATAAAGTTAAACCGGAGATAATATAAATATTGAATAATAATAAATAATTAAAATTGAAATGGTAAGTGAAACCTATTTCTCTGCTGACACCAATGTGAGGATTTTGGACTAGATCCTAGTCCAACTAGGACTAGAGTAACGGTGGAAGGGAGTCTATGAAGACCATCAATGAAGACGGCTTCGTCTTATCTGACAGCAATCGACAGTTCATCAGGCAAAACCAGGCATTCTATACTTCAGCAAATCAGCTATACTAGAGCCATAATACAATAAATATCCAACAGGAAGACGTGGGGCTTAACCAAAGCTTGTGAGAAACCCAACCAGGCAAGGAAACGTGACACTTCCCTGGGTTAAATTCCTCCGGGTACAACAACAACCCTATAAATGTTTTTTAGTAAATAGCTGTTCTAAACAGTCGTTAGCATGAAACGATGAAAAGAAAAGTTGGAAAACTCACCTTCTGTGAAGGGTTTTATCTTCTAAAAAAATATCGGCATGGTACAAAGTTTTCAAACGCCAAATTGTTCCAAGATAGACATCTATCAAAAGCCAGGACTTTGGAGCTGATGGTGAGATAAGTAGAATGTAATATCCACTAAGGATCACTTCACAAATTCAGAATTCGTCAGCCGAACAAAACCTGGAACCCCTGTATGGCTAGACACCTGTAAATATAATGATGTGTTTGGTTGTCTCTGGTCAGACACACCAAAAGCTAAGTTGGCTACACTGATATTTTAAACATGACTACAGTTGGCAGCTGACAGTTGAAATATCATCGGACAGCTGACAAATAATAATAAAAGTAAACACGAACGCAATCAAAACATCTAGTTTATAATCACTTCAAACCCTAAAAATTAAAACAGAGACAATAATTCGAAAACACTCCTTATGAACCTTCTCAATAACCAGAACTTAGACATACATATGAAATACTAGTTCAAAGACAACATTGGATATAAAAGTGAGTAGGATATATTTCATTTCGAAGAAATTCCCAGCTTTAATCATTTTTAGATCGACACTTGCAAAGCGTAAAACAGATCACACTTTTCTAGTAAGCAGAAATACAAGCACTACTTGGACGGCAGCCCTCAGAAGTCGAAACTTGTGCGAGTTAAGGATTAACGAGGTCTTACCTTTTTACGTGCGATTCCTAGCACTTTCTCGGGCCATCAGAATTGAATTTTTATAATTTTTATGATTTCAACATGCTTTTGATTATGGTTACGATTCTGTATTTTTTATATTTATACAGGGTGTTTCTTAAGTACGTGTAGAAACTTCAGGAGCATGTTGCTGACGTCAAAATAAGAAAAAAAGTTCCTATAAACACATGTCCGCAAGTTATCCGTTTGTAAGATACAGAGTGTCAAAGTTTAATTCTTATATTTGTTTTTTGTGAATAAATTCCAAAATATTTGTGAAATTCGAGTAAAATTTGGTATCTGGAATTTTATGAAAATTGTGAAAAAAACTAATTTCTAATTGAATTTATTTTTAATTAAAAAATCTTGTCAATCAAAATCACTTGCATCGATTATTTCAAATTTCAATAACTCGAAAACAGTTGCTCTCAGTGACCTCTACCAAGAATACATTTTTTAAACAAACTAAATAATAAATGTTCCCGGATACCAAACTTTACCCAAATATCAAAATTATTTTGAAATTATTCACAAAAAATAAAAATCAGAATTCAACTTTGACACTCTGTATCTCAGAAACGAATGATTTGCGGACATACGTTTATAGGAACTTTTCTTCTTATATTGATGTCAGCAACACGCTCCTAGATTTTCTACACGTACTTAAGAAACACCCTGTATATAAATCAATGTTTTTTTTGTTATTTTTGGCTTTCTAGTCTCATGGTAATGTATTCACTAGTAATAGTTGTACCACCTGCGTTTTGTTTATAGTTATTATTTTGAAATTAACTTATTTTTTTTTTGTTTCGTTTTTGTTTCATGTTATTCTGATAAGTGCAATTAATTGTCGGAAGCTCAATACTTATTTTATAGCATTTCCTGTTATTGGGTGTAAAACCTGTTGGAAATAAAAGCTTTTTTTTATCAGAAAAAGTTCTGCAGTTGCTAGGGTTTGAACTTTTGAATGGCAGCCAAAATTGATTGAAACAATGTCGCTTTAGCTACCTGGCTACAGGACCACACCTCTGCAGTTTCAATGAGGGCAAATCGAAAAGTTATGATTTATTATTGGAATTTAATTATTCTCCTTGTAATAACAACTTGTAAAATATGAATTGATCATTAAATGTGGTTTTGAATGGAAATTACCATGGGAATGTTGATAAGGTTTCAATGAATGACGTTAGACAACCAAGTAGGAACATACAGGCTGATTCACGGTGGATGGCACATTAGACGTTTCTGGTGAACCAGACAACGGATCACTTTGAAAATTCAATGGTGGGCATATTCAGACATTCTCTAGCCAACTAAAATATTTTCGACAATGCGGTGTTGCCGCTTCTATTAGAAAGCAGTAGCAACTTTGATTTTTCAAATGGAACACTCTGTATATAATATTATTTTTGGAAACTCCAACAATTGCCCGACAACTTTTCTTGATATTTCTCTATACCTATCTGTTACCGTTTTCGAAATAAAAATTAATTTCAATTTTTTTCTTCGAAAATCATGACTTCTAAAAATGCTGATATCTTTTAGTTAAGAAGTACTATGATATCGAAATTTGGTTTGGAGTTAAGTGATACTTGGATACTTCCCACACGTCAGCCTAATCTCCGTTACTTCAATACAGGATGGTAAAAAAATACAGTTTTTTCGTTTGCTTGAAAAAGTTGCTGAAATTTGATTATTTTAAATAGAACACCCTCTATATTATTGAAAATTCGGAAAGTTGCTGAAATTTGCTTTCTTTCTATGTATATCATATCTATACCTAACTAGTCAAGTTTCGGACTTATGAGCATTTATTTGTGAAAATGTCCCTTCAGAATGGTATTTCCATTCGGTATTTGGTAAGCAGGTCATGATTACTATTTGACAGTAGCGTTGTGACATTCTCCTAATAATATCGACATTTTCGTCACTTCAGAAGTTGCAAATATCTTCAAAACGATGAAACAAAACTAGTCAAACGAAGTTCTTATGAATTTGTTTATTATTTTTGGACAGTGTGACAAAATTATCAGCAGAACATGTAGAAAGTTCAATGAAATGTATCCGAATCTACCGCCAATGAACCTCAAGAAATTTATACGAATTCAGAACAATTTCAATATGTTTGGATAAACTTTAAAAAAGCACCAAGAAACTTGAAATTGGAAATATTGATATGAATAATTATAAAAAAGTAAAACAATCATGTGGAATATTTCAAAATATGTTCGAATCGCTGGCCGTTCACTTCCAAGCACTTTAGAATGCGGGTGTTGACTGCTTTCGTGGTGGCAGATCTGATTTCATTGGGATCCAAATCTTCAAATGTTTGGGCAATTCTTTCTAACAATTCATCTCTCGAACGCACGGGTATTTTGTAAACTTTTTCTTTAAACATTCCCCACAAATAAAAATCTAATGGATTAAGATCGGGTGATCTCGCTGGCCAATTCCGTGGTCCCAAGCGCCTTATCCACCGATCGTCAAAAAGTCTTTCCAGTTCTGCGCTCACTTCTCTTGTGCAATGTGCAGGAGCTCCGTCTAGTTGGTACCAACAGTTTCGATATTCTTCGAGTGGCAGATTATCCACGAAACTCTCTACAGTATTCTCCAAAATATTCAGGTAGCTTCTGGATGTTAATGACTCCTCGTATATCACGTACCTCAATTTGTTGTCCATCAACATGCAGAAGACATTAAAATTAAATTTTTCTTGAAATCCGGCTTCTTTTGTGACGTGAGGATTTTCACTGGACCAATAATGACGATTTTTTTTATTGAAAATCCCTTCTCTCGAAAATTTCGATTCATCAGTCCAAATAATTTTATTTAAAAAAAGTGGATCTTCTTGAATGCGTGTCAACAACATTTCACAAAATTCTACTCTCTGTTGAGGGTCTTGAGGCTTCATTGCTTGAATTTTGGTGAATATATAATCATGCATTTTATGTCTTCGCAAGATTCTTTGAACCGATGAATATTTTATACCCAAATCTTCTTCAGCACTTCTTATCGATGACTCGGGAAATGCGTGAAAATATGCTAAGACATTAATCTGGTTGTCTTCAGAAGTTACGGGTCGAGGCAAGTTTCTTGATGCTTTTAAAGTTGATCCAAATGCATTGAAATTGTTCTGAATTCGTATAAATTTCTTGAGGTTCATTGGCGGTAGATTCGGATACATTTCATTGAACTTTCTACATGTTCTGCTGATAATTTTATCACACTGTCCAAAAATAATAAACAAATTCATAAGAACTTCGTTCGAATAGTTTTGTTCCATCGTTTTGAAGGTATTTGCAACTTCTGAAGTGACGAAAATGTCGATATCATCAAGAGAATGTCACATCGCTACTGTCAAATAGTAATCATGGCCTGCTTACCAAATACCGATCGGAAATACCATTCTGAAGGGACATTTTCACAAATTAATGCTCATAATGTCCGAAACTTGACTAGTTAGGTATAGGTATGATATACATAGAAAGAAAGCAAATTTTAGCAGCTTTCCGAATTTTCAATAATATACAGGGTGTTCCATTCAAAATAATCAAATTTCAGCAACTTTTTCAAGCAAACGAAAAACTGTATTTTTTTACCACCCTGTATTGAAGTAACGGAGATTAGGCTGACGTGTGGGAAGTGTTCAAGTATCACCTAACTCCAAACTAAATTTTGATATCATAGTACTTCTTAACTAAAAGATATCGGCATTTTTAGAAGTCATGATTTTCGAAGAAAAAAATTGAAATTAATTTTTATTTCGAAAACGGTAACAGATAGGTATAGGGAAATATCAAGAAAAGTTGTCGGGCAATTGTTGGAGATTCCAAAAATAATATTATATACAGAGTGTTCCATTTGAAAAATCAAAGTTACTACTGCTTTCTAATAGAAGCGGCAACACCGCATTGTCGAAAAGATTTTAGTTGGCTAGAGAATGTCAATATGCCCTCCATTGAATTTTCAAAGTGATCCGTTGTCTGGTTCACCAGAAATGTCTAATGTGCCATCCACCGTGAATCAGCCTGTATATGTATGTTGTGTTTAGGCTCATTGAAAGTAGGTCACCACAGGGTGATGAAGTCTTCCTTGCTCTAAAGCTTTCTAAAAATTAACAAAATAAAGTAGCGAAAAGTTACATGCTACAGTGGTAACTGATTTTCTAAAAAATCAAGGTAATTCAAGCCATTGACTCTACCCTTGAAGAAATATGGCGCAATGATGAAATTTCCAATTATACCGTCCTATAGAGTTAGAGACTAATTTGTCTGACTGGTGGTTCGATAGCAATGAAGGTTATGTGTCGAATAATAATGAAAATTATGTCTATTTACTTACTTATTTACAGCTTTGGCAGACACTTTGACAAGTTGCTTGCCAAAGCTGCGTTCCCCCTTGCTCTTGGGGTGAAATATATATTGTGGAGACGACTTCGAGTTTTACTTAATTTTATTATAATCATAAGAGTTTGACCTTCAAAGTTGGCAATTTTCAGTTTTTATGCTTATGGTTAAGACGATATGCATAATTCACATGTGCGTCGATACTTATTTGAAAAATGACATGAATAATTATTTGTTTTGACTTGTGATTCTTGTTATTGTTTTTTGTGTTTCTGAATAGAAATTATCCAGGAAGAGGGTAATCTTATTGAAATGATTGAAAAATGTTTTGATTTGGAATAAAAATATAATAATGGCAGTGTTGTTACCTGTCAAGTTTTAATTTTCAAGCTAATGACTGTGATGCATGAATATAAAAAGTTCTTAAGGCATCGACTAAGACTAGGACTGGTGATAGTGATTGTGAGTATGATAATGATATGTTGCATAAATTTGCCCTTACTGAGCCCATTCACAAAATGTTACTATTTTCTCAAAATCATCGTCAAATAACTCTTGATGTAACAGAATACGGTACGGATGTAACTTATTCTTCTACAAAATTATTTGTATGACAGTCTGGCTTATGTCAGATTGTTTGTATATTTTTCTATGCTAGATATAAGGATCTTCTGTAACTCCTAAGAGGTCAGTCATTTCAGTTTCTTCAGTTAATGCAGTTTTGGTTCTTTAAATTTTTTCATATGCTTTATTACCTATTCGAGTAAATCGATGAAGCAAATTTCCAAATGTTTGGAACAAAAATCATTTCGAGTGATATCACCGATACTTCTTTTTGAAATAATAGTATATTGTATATCTAGCAGTAAAAGCAATACATTGCCGGACGACAATGTAAATTGTTGGCCGAGGCGTTAAGCCAAGGCCAACAAGCATTGAAGTCTGTAAAACTACGAGGTACACATACTATTTTTTCTGAAATCGCAATCAGCATTATCAAAAACTAAGGAATTCTACATATTGTTTGCGTGAATTCAATAACTGTCTAAAATGTAAACAAACGCAAAAATTTTCCCGTATCGTTTTCGATACGGGAAAGTACTTTTTCGGCAACCATCCGGGAAGTGTTCACTTCCCGGACACTTTTTCTCTGGGAAAGTAAGTACGTACTTCCCGGACTAGGCCGGGAAGTGCTAGAAATTTAAAATAAATAAGAATTAGAATGTTTCTGTTGGTACCTATCTTCTGTTCGAATTTCAATATATAATACAAATAAGAAGTGAAATGTTCGAAATATTCAAATTTGGAATATATAGCCAGGGTAGTTTACACTTGATCATAATTCTATTTTTTGTTCCAATCTGTACACCGTTGGGAAATTTAGAAGTTTGATAATTTCAATAAAAGTATTTCGTAGTGTACCGATTTTTATATAGTCATGGCCACCTTTTCATAGGCAACCCATTTTAGGCGATTTCGTCTATTTATGTAACTGAAAAAAAAGTATGTGTCATCCGGTTAACAGATGGGTGAAGGTCGACTTCTCTTCGTCTCTTAGACTAAATGCGTCTCATTGATTTGTTATTCTACATGATTGCCGAAAAAATAGTGTACGCAACACGTCCGTAAACAGTTTTTTTGGACTCGCAGACTTCCAGGACTCGCTAACGCTCGTAAACCCAGGTAGCACATCATATCGGCTGAATCTTGGTTCCATATTGGGCCAATATAGATATATTGTAAATGAAAATTCAATATTGGTCCAATATGGGTGAATGTTCAAAAAACAATATTATATTAATAACATTGGTGGAATATTGGTTGAACTAGTTTTGAATGTAGATTATCACACGAAATATTGGGTCAATATTGGTTGAATAATTTCTACCAATATCGATAATATAATATTGGTTATATATTGTTTTCCACATCTAGAATAAATATTGCAATCCAAATATTCCAGTCATATCGATTATAGGGGAAAAAACTATATTGTATTTCCAAGTTTGTTAGAATATTGGTTGAATATCATTTCCACTTTATTTGACAAATTGTAATAACTCATATTGAGTCAATATTGGTTCAATGATATTTACCAATATCGATAAAACAATATTGTCTTCACATCGTTTTTAACATCTACAATAAATATCGCAATCCCAATATTCCCCTGATATCGATTCTAGGAATAAAAACTATATTGTATCTCCAAGTGTGATTACACATTGGTTGAATATCATTTCGCCAATATTCAACAAATCTTATGAATTAATATTGGGTCAATATTGGTTCAATAATATTTATCGATATCGTTAAAACAATATTGTCTTCATATTGTTTCCTACATCTAGATTAAGATGAAATTTGAATATTGGCCGAATATTCAATGAAACATATTGAAATTATATCATGATCAAACTTAGATAAAAATCCGCTAGATGGTTCTACATATACAACGTCTTCTAAAACCTACGAAAGTATATTAAATACTTCCTTTACCTTGTTTTCAAGACAGCTCACTCGGTGGTTATGGCGATCAGAAGACAGACTCTGGTGTCACCTTCATCAACTAAAGGACATTTAATAATTTACCAAGGTATATTGACATCCACCAATATATCCAAATGATATTGTACCAATATCGATAAATATTGTACCAATATCGATAAATATTGTACCAATATCAATAAATATTTTGAGGCCATTATTGCTTCAAGATTATTCCACCTAAACTATTTCTAAAATATTCAAACAATATTCGACCAATATCGCAAAATGTTCACATACTACTTCTCGACAATATAACTTTTAAATATTGTGCCAATATTGTCAGAATATTGTATTAGCGATATTGTACCAATATCGCCGAACATTTTGAGGCCAATATTAGTTCAAGAATATTTTGCCAATATTATTCAAGTAATATTGGACCAATATCGCCGAATGTTCACATTTTTTTTCTCGCCAATATTGCATTTCCAATATTCCGCCAATATGTTCACAATATTGTACCAATAGTTTACCAATATAGGTGTGCTACTTGGGAATTACTATTCCCGTACCGTTTAGGTCCGAAAACGGTCCGGGAAAGTTCGTTGCTTAGCAACGGACTAAAATACTAGATTAGCGTATTTTGAGGCCTGAAGTTGCTCCGAGAAAGTGGGCATTCTTGAACGATTTCAGGAAAAAAACATTGTGATTGATTGATAGAAGGGGCGGGGGGAGGAGCATATTAATTTAAGAATTTCAAATATTATGGGGTCAAGTGATACAACAATCATATTAATATTTTCAGATTTCGTTAAAAAAAATTCTCCATTTGCACCCGACATATGTCGTATAGCTATGTATCTCGAAAAATTAGAACTGCTTGATGTGGATCGATACTACTTTTGGAAAGAACATACATTGCAATTATTCGACGGATAGCGCTGGGGGTACATGAACATGAAAATCTCGAAAGGCATAGATATTGAATTTGTGAAAATGTATATTAACGAAAATAAAAAAAAATTATAGTTGAAACGAGATTTGAATTCGTTTTCGACGATGTTTACTTGGACTTCACATGCCATTTAATATTTTTGCATATATGAGCCTCCCCACTCTTTTCTTCAGGCAACCACAATGATTTTTTTTCAAAACGTATTGTTGTTGATAACATTCAAACTATTAATCTGTTAACAGGGGGGAGGTATAAAGAAGCTGTATAATTGATCACTTGAAAAATATACCTGGTTAATCCATTTTCAAGAGTATTTCTGTTGGAGTTGATTCAAGTACTCTTGTAATCCGAAAATATCAAATTTTCTTATAAGGTTATTCAGTAGAAATCCCATCAAAGATTATACAGAAGTATTTCCAAAACATAATTGAATCAGTGTCTTCATTCATCTGATTATTTTGATGTTGATAGCGTGGTCATTGAATCTTTCCAACTCACTGACCTATGATAGATATGCACAATAAAACGTAGACTGAACAGTCTAGTACGAATTCTCCCTCACTCGCTATCAAGTAAGTGATCGAACTCCCTCCATCGACATCAATTGTTGAAACAAAAAGCATCTGACCACGTGACGGTGCCTTTGTAAATCCAAACTAACCGATGGTAAGTGTTCGGGCGGGATATCGGTGCCCAGAGCTGCAGTCCATCACGCGGAACCTCAGGGACGCCGATACATACGCTCTTTACTGCTCTTATATAGCGCCTCGACGCTCGGGACGCCGCTTTCCCTTTTCCGAAACTCTTTCTTGTCTCGTTCTCCGCCGCACTTTTGCCTAAATTATGGCTCTTCATGAACTGACACACTGTTGAGGATTTATTGGTTCGGTCTTGCTTTGTTGTCTGCGATGCTCTGGGAGTTGTTCTAATTTTTGGCGGAGGTTTTCGTTCAAAATATATTACTATCGCAATCAAAATCACAAATATAGGGATTAATTACAAAATTCAACAACATACTTGGTTTTTATTCCAGGACCTGGACTAGGATGCTGTGGGACAATTCGAGTATGGAGAATTTTTTTTCAGAAATGCTTAGTAGGAGTCCTAGCAAGTGGTTTGGACGTGGGGGGACATCCGCTACCTGGTACGTTTTCGAGCTATGACATGACGTTATTAATGATGGCGGCCGTTCGATCATACAACTGCTCATATCTCAGGCAAAACTTGACCGACTTGCAAGCAATTTGGGTCAATTTGATGGTATTACTATAGAGCATTCCAGAACACGTGACTTGGACAGGTCGGCCATTTTTGCTGAGGGGCACACAACATTTGTTTACAATTCAGTTGCGTTGTTATTTTTGTTTGGATAAAATCAATTTTGTATCTCCTGTGCTGTAATAGTATATTACGTAACAAGTGTTGTAAAAAGCATATTACGAACGAATGAGTGCATAATTGCTTTACAACATGCATTACGTACTACAATACTTTACCTACGGCCAAAAAAGTCTGGACATAATGACAGAGTATTTCACTCTGTATTTCATTGCATCTTTAGATTTTTTTCATAATTTAATTTCGAAAAATTTCACAAAGTTATCAAAAGAACGTTGAATTTTGGTTTTTGTATTTGGAATTTTAATAATGAAGGATTTTTCTGTGTCCTAAACATCTTCAACTTTCATATTTCTCAGTTCCTGTTTTCGTCATGCACCACTTACTTGCGCCAATTATAAGAACAGTATAAAAATAAAAATTTCTGACGTGTGGAAAATGGTATTAGTGGAAATATTTTACCTTCATAAACAAGTACTGATTGTCAGGAGCCGTTTCGAGGAAATCTTGAATATTTTTGGCAGTCAAAATTTTAGATTTTTTGCTTCTAAATCCATCCGATTTTTTTCTGATAGGTGTTGAAAATATGCTATCAAAATATTTTCGTTAAAAGAATTCACCTTATGTTTCAGTCTCCAGTCCATGAATCTACTGTAACAATTTTCATAGCGTTCGCGCGATTTACTTGGCAGTAAATCATTAGTTGCCATATCTGCCATTGCCATGACGTTGGGAGAAGTTAAATTTTCGTTTTCACTATCACTTGACATATTCTTTTTTGAATAATATGTATCTTATAATTATTAAAACCAAAAAACTTTGTTGTCTTTCATAAAGTTTGTTTGTATCATATTCATTTTGACAGTTGCTATGAGTACGGTGTTGATGAGTGATTGTGCCATCATGACCTACTTCCAGAATTATTTCAAACTGTGCGATTTCATTACGGAAACTGTGCGATTTATTTACCGTGCGTAACGAGCTATTTACTGAGGCTGCGCGTCGTGTGTTTTCGCCTATTTTCTATAGTGGCCGTAGGTATTAGATATTTACGATATAAGTGTCGTAAAGATTCATATTACGAAATGAGATGAGAAATTTGTCAAACGAGGCCGTTAGGCCGAGTTTAATAACCCATTGAGTATCTTATTATGAATTTACATTACGAATATAGTACAATATTTTACCTACTACCGATAATGTTAATTATTTACCCAAAATTAGTCAGTACTCCTGAAATTAATGATATTAGAATCATGTAACAATCAAGCGTTGCGCCCATTGTTGATTTATTTTGCGAACTGTCAATTTTGACGCGTTCACTTCAGTTTGGTATAATTGTATCGACATGAGTTCCGACTATGAAGGTGTGGATTCTGATATAGAACTTGCTGCAACTAACGCAATACAAACCCTAGTACCCGCTAAATCCGGTAATAGATACGAAAAAGAATATAAGCGATTCGAAGACTGTGCTCTAGTGCGGTAAAGTATCCCATTACGAAACTCATATCAGTATCGTAATGTTTGATATTACATATTGGTAGTAGGTAAAAAGTTTTTACATTTGTTGTTTATTGTATTCAGTGATAACAGGAAGAGACTGCTCAGTGGATTATTGCAATAATGTTGCTGTCGCGGAGTTCATGTTTTGCAACACTATCGGGAGATGTTCTTGCACGATATTTGAAGAAAATTGAAGTGATAAATAACATTGATCCGTACACTCTTACAATTAGTGAATGTTTGACGCTCCAAACTGATTTACCCACTGATTCAGTAGCTTATTTAGTGGAGACTCATATCCACTACATAACGAAGCTGTTGAAAGCTATAAAAAGCTTTAATGCCCATGACACTTTTCGTTAATTTAACTCATTAGTACCCAACGTTGAGTGTACGAAACATTTTTCAATCTATTTTTTTGTGAAAATGTCATTGAGTTTATTGAATTTTCACCCATTATATGTTATTTCAGGCATATTTATTTATCCTTTGGCAAGAAAATTTAGTGGTTTATTGAGAAACCCTATTTTTGGTATACTTCTCAAAGGTACTCAAATATAATTTTCAATCTGTCCCATTTTGACTGTACCAAAAATAATATCGAGGAAGAAAATGTATATTACAGTTCGCAAAAATAACTTAACATACTCCTAGTATGAAGTATCATACTGTCCCATTTGTTAAAATTCTATTAGTTTTTGTGTAATATACCATTTTGAATAATGTTGCGTTTACGCAACTTTGGGATTACTGAGCATTATAGTTCGGCAAAATTCGGAAAGGGAGAGACACGTGACGATCGTGATAATATGGATCCAACCGGTTGATTCCTGTGTAGTGTGATTTGTTTGGTCGTGAAGTTGTGCTCAGTTAGTATGCTAGATTGAATAATTGATATTATATTGGATCGTGAACTGTGTATTTTGAAACATATTGTGAATTATAAAATTCAAGTGAGTATTTTCATCTATTGCAATTGTGCATGGTTTTATTCTTATTGGTTTTTTGAAGGTTATGTCTTGGGAAAACAGAAGACCGTTATCTACTGCAGAAATGATGGCTTTATTAGAAGAGGACGACGAATTACAATAAGCTGACAGTATTGATGCCGTGTATATACCACCACCGGTTGATGAACTGACAGACGAGGAGGAGATTGATGATGGTATATCCGAGAATGAACTGGATATTCCAGACGTAGCTGGAACTTACGAAATCCACGCAAATTATCTTGATGAATCTCAAGGAGTTGATGAACAACCTATCCCATCATGTTCAAAAAAGTAAAGGTTTCTTCTAAAACAGACAAGAATGAAACAAAGAAAGAAAAGGCAAAGAAAGCTAATCCAAAGTGGAAAAAAGAAAATTCTACGTTTACCAGTGCACCACAAGAGGAAGAACATATTAGACTGGAGGAAATAGAAAGTAAAATTGGTGGAAAATCTCCTTACGAAGTTTTTTCTTTGTACTTCACTGATGAAATCTGGGATAAAATCGTTCATTTTTCAAAAAAATATGCGAATGATCATAATCGACATTCCTTTGAACTAAGCAGGGCAAGTCTGAAGCGCTTTTGTGGTATATTGTTCTTTTCCGGTTACCATACCTTACCAGCTACCAAAATGTATTGGTCAAAGGACGAAGACAAAGGTATACCGCTAGTGAGAAGTTGTATGAGCAGGAACAGATTTGATTCCATCAAACAACTTTTTTTCTTCATACAAACTATTCTGTTCATTGCGGGAAAAAGGTTTTTATGCAACCGGAACAATCCGTGAAAATCGGACCTGTAATAATACATTGGAAACCGTGAAAGTCGTAAAAAAGAAAGAAAGAGGTTTTTATGATTTTTCATTTGATAAGGATCAGGAAATCCTCCTAGTCAGATGGAATGATAACTCTGTTGTAACAATGGCAAGTAATACCTGCGGCATTGAACCCCTTGCAGCTGCAAAAAGATACGACAGAAAAGAAAAGAAGAAAATTGCAATTCCTCAGCCAAAACTTATTGCCGATTACAACCAGTACATGGGAGGAGTTGATCTCCACGATAACGGTATTTCAAACTACCGGATTCATGTAAGAGGAAAAAAATGGTGGTGGCCTCTCTTTATAAATTTGATGGATAGTGTTATGGTAAATTCCTGGAAAGTATATAATATAGCAAATAAACAGAAAAAGTCACAGATAGAATTCAAATCGTACGTTGCGGTTAGTCTAATGAAAACAGATGAAACTAGTCAAGGGAGTGAGGAAATTGTAGGACCCAATGGGCTAAATAGTGATTCCGTAAACCCGACCTGTGGAAGACCGTCTAAAAACGCATTACCTTCCACTTTACGCTTTGACAATGTTGGCCATGTGATAGTTGAACAGGAAAATAAGGCCAGAAGAAGGTGCCGACAGTGTAAAAGCAATACCATATACATGTGTTCAAAATGTCAGGTACATCTCCATCCTGACTGCTTCAAACGATTTCACCAAGTTTAATCAACTTTATGTATCCCGCAAATCCCAAAGTTGCGTAAACGCAACATTTTACTGCACCTTGTCTAATGAAAAAAAAATTTTTTTTTTGTTATAACTGGCTATTCAAATATATTCTTATTCATAATAAATAGTTAAATCACCCAAATAGTTTCAATTATCACCTTCGGGAATTAATGGGTTAAGCAAGGTAAGCAGATGCTAAATTGTAATAGTGTTCAATCAACAATCTCTATTAGAGTTGAAAAACTAATCATAATTATTCATTGCAGGTTCGTCATTCACCGTGTTATTTGTCCTGCATGCTAAATCTTGTATTGCGGATGGAAGCTCCATGTCTTGCACAGATGAGTTATCAACTTGGCCAGTTCCTCCTATAAAAAATATGGAGATGATGAGGGTTCGTGATATGGATTGGGGTAGAAAAGTTAAGCCGATATCCAGTTCCCAGCAACTCCATTTACCATACATGAATGAAGAAGAAGTGTACTGCTCACAAAGTTTGCCAACATTGGAATTTATTCAGCAAAGAACCGCTAGTTTCTGAGATAGCGAATAAAGCAAAGGAAATAGAGTTACCAATTAGCTTTGAATAAAATAATAATTGTAATTTCCCTTTGATTATAAATTTTTTATAATGTCCGTTTTGTATTTATTTTTTCTAACGTCTACAACAACTGAGAAATGTTCGAAGCATCAGTATTGTTATCAAAAATGATGATATTCAGCTGCTTAGGTAATACATTAAAATATATTGAAATTCAATGATAGTAAAAATGTAGGTTCAGAACTCAGAATAAAATTCAAGATATACTTTATTGATATACACTGGTCGGTGTACAATAAATTGGTAGATGTAATTATATCACAATATTAGAGGAATACAAATATCAAAAGTCAAAAAGTATTTTGTGTAAACGTTCAGCATAATTCAAGATTTCGAAGACAAATTGCACGTTAAACATTTCCCAATGAAGAGGTATTTGTGATGGGACACATATTTATTATCGCACTACAAACAACTACAATTTTATCCAAGGCACTCATATCATCTTCGCTAGTTTATGATACACCATCGAAATAGGAAGGGTTTCATGGAGGATCATGAAGTTTTCTTCAAATAGCCCATTACACTCTAAACATTTACCACTAATAAAATGCCTGGAACATACACGACCATGTCTCAGCTGCGTTTCTGTTGAAGGACTTCGTTTTAAAGTCCTTATCCATGCACTACGACTGTCACTAAATACTGCATTCAAATAATCTTGTCGATTTGTTACAACGGCAGGAAATCTGAAGAATGATACATTGTCCCTTTCAGCTCACATAGAGCACTTTAGAACATACAAAACGCTGGCATTTTCAATGATAAAGACAGATTATTTGAGTTGGACTAGAAAACTTTCCAGTGAGTTTGCAATCACAAATACAATCTAAACGAACATTGCAGCCTATTTCTGTTATCACTATATACTGTCAAGTCATAACTATTCTCAAATTTTGATATTAACACATCAGCAATTACAAATATTATAATGAACTTGAAACGTAAACAAACTTTGTCTGCCCCTCAGCAAACATGGCCGACCTGTCAGTGACGTCATTCTGGAATGGTCTATTGGCAATGTGGTTTAACTGTCACTATACACAAACTTACGATTTTGTTTATTCTGTTGTCGTTTTCATTTTCACATAAATACACATTGAATGAGTATAGTTATCATGGCTAGAAATACACAATATCATGAATAGGAAAAGATTCAAAGGAAATATTTTCAAACGAGTATTTAACGGGTATTTCTACAGTTTGACCCTTTACCACCACAATCGCAAAAAGAGCAACATTTAACTTAATCTTTCCTACAAATGAAGGAGAATTTGGATTATGTTGAACTGTTGCAAGCAAGAATGAAATCAGTAGGATATTTTTGTAAGTTTTTGTCGGGCACCAAATCATCTTCTATTAGTATAAAATCGATATCTCATGGATCTGAGCCAACAAGCACATCATCAATACAATGTCGCTGAAGATATGTGTAGAAATATGATCTCAACAAATGACCCCTAACACTTCTGCTTCTTGATGGAAAATCTTCAATGTCCATATTCTTGTCATGGTGATAAAGCCACAATCTAAGTTCGTCTAAGGACCTACAAGATGACCCTCTTCGTGTTCCAAGGTATTCTGCAGATTTGAGTCTTTGTTCAATGTCTTCCCAGTCAGACGATACGTCAGTGTTTCAAATGTTCCAAAGATGCATTATTGAGAGCTGCTTTGTTTGTGAATATTGTCGTGAATTGGGGTTTATTCACGACTAACTAGGTAGATACTCCCCCCATAGCCCTCACTAGCTGCGGGCACGGCAGAACACTGAACTCGACTACTAGATCGAACTATCAGTGGCATTTTTGAAAACTCTTGTTTATGTTCTGTTGAGTAGTATTTGAAAATAAAATATCTTCGCTCACGTACTGAATTGTAAATGGTAAAAAGTTTAGCCACGTATTGAATTCGATACAAGTTTACAAAAACTATGAAATTGATACTACGTAAATATAAATATACAAATAAATATGCGCAGAAGATGTCTGCTTGCACCATCTCCTTTTGATTTCTTCTTCCCCTTGCTGCCTCTTCCATCTTTCCATTTCGTTTCCATTCAATAGCTTGTACCATGATTCAACGTTGCCTGGGAACAATGAGATTAGCGATGGCATGGCTTGGTCCGGTTGGACTCCATTTTGGCTCTGCTTCTCTGTATTTCGCATGTATCTGCCTGCCGGGTCTTGGCGTGGCTTTACTGGACATTGGTACTGCTTGGTTGGGTTGGATACTCTATTTTGGTTCAGCTTCACTAGACAACATGTAGCTTGACATGGTAGAACTTGGCTCTGCTCTATCTCATTGACTGTGAGAAGGCTCAACTCGACATGGCTGTGGAAACTTTGGCTTCATCACGATTCACCTGGGGATTCTCTTGGAGTGGTACAAGGTTGAAGACTCTTCCGCGTTCCTTACAGGAGGTACAGTTCCTATAATTCAAAAATACAAAGTTTAAACGTAATGCTCATTTATTTCAATAAAAAATACCGTGCCCCAAAATATATCAGATACCAATCAACCTTATTCTCATTACAAAATTATGATACAACAACATGCCAACATTACAGTTTCAAAATACTTTTCAAATTTTCCGACATTAATATATATTAATTATAATATAAGCATTCTTTCGTTTTCAAAGAATAATAATTGTCACATTCTCAATTTATCCTTGCCTTTCTCTTTCTCTTTCTCAACAAATAAAAATACCACCATTTCTCACAAGACGAGGCTAATTTTGTGATGCGGTACCCTGAAATTCTTTGCCTAGGATTAGATACAGAATATCACAAAACAATTTCACACTCGCTTTTCAAATTGCATTCAACAATTTCTATTAAATTCTGTGCGACCTCATTCATTACTGATTAAAACACTGTTCAACTGTGCACAATTTTATCATCAGGCAGTTTCATATCAACATGTCGGCCATTGCCTACATCCTTATTTCGTTTTCCTACGAACTCTTCTGTTTCTTTAAGTTCCAAATCGCTTTAAGGAACTAATGTGTGCACACTCTTCTCATCATAGGTATTCCTACAACATAAAATATATCATTATAATAAGCTTACTCGATACGACTTTCAATCGCGATTTCATTGTCAAATTCTCTGACAAAAACCGTGTATTTAGACACCAAGAATTCAACAAATTACTTTCTCATGAGCTTACTCAAACGACTTCCAATCGCGATTTAATTGTCAAATTCTCTGAAAGAACCATTTACGAGTATTAAAAATACACCAAGGATTCAACATATTATTTTCTCATGATCATGACCAATGGTATACTTCACCTATTGGGTAAACTCCAAAATAATATTTTCTCAAATCATGTGTCTCTGAAGTACATCTCGTGCGATTCTTCAAAAAAATCCCAAGAGCAATTTTTCCTGGCGCTACGATTTCTGGAAAAGCAGCGGCCGTTCCTTTCTTTCTTGCTTCAGCCAACGTACTAATCTCTGCTAGGGGCCAGCGGGGAGCTGAAGATTCAGAGTAAAGTATAATATTAAAATTGTAACTACACGTAATTACTCTCAAAAACCGTATACCCAAAATATCACAATTTACACAATTTATTCTTTTAAAAATCCATAGGGAAGAACACAACAAAATTCAAATAATTATACTGAAAATTTCACACCTCACTTTTAGAGAGAACCAAAACATTCGTTCTTATTTAGATGCCATGGCAACCCAAAAAATTTCCGGAAATTTTTATCCTCCTGGGTACCCTGGCCGAAATTAATAAGTGGAAATTTTTCTGTCAAATATTTGACAGGTGATAGTTTATATTTTGCTTTGATGTACAAATGGAATCGTATTTTTCATTTGAAATGAGATAATATTTCATATTTATGTATTTATTAAATATTTCTAATGTGTCTGAATATTTTCTTCACGATAATCACAGAATTTGCAAATTCTGAAATCAAATTTCAGAAACACTTCAATACACAAGTTGTCTACATGTAAATTAAAGGCCCCGTGGCGAGTCAGTAAAGTGTCCGCCTCGTGGTCGTGTGGTCACTCGTGTGGTCACTAGTTCAATTCGCAGTGGAGCAAGAACATTTTTACTTTTTTTTTGATCAAATTTAAAAAAATCAAATTGAAATTTTGTTAAGTGTGTTTTACATATCAATATTTTCATGCATCTTTTTTGTACTATGCATATAAATAGTTCAGGTGAACCATAGTTAGTTATTTCTTATGAATTGTTGGATATATTTTGGTGTAAAATTTTCTTACCGAATCCCCCGCGTGCTTGAATTAATTGCAGGAAATTTATCTCGTACATGAATTTTTTAAGAAAATTACCCTCGTCGCTGCGCGACTCGGGTAATTTTCAAAAAATTCTTGTACTTGAAAAATTTCCGGCAATAATTCAAGCACTTGGGAGATTACAAGTGAAAATAAATCGTTATATCAGAACCTTACATCAATAGCATTTATTTACTCTTCATAAAATTTTCTGTAGTTTATTTTACGGCGATATATAGCGTAATTTCGTCAAACTTATTTTTATTCAGAAATGCTATTGTTGCACAATACTTGGGAGAGATTCATTCACAACAAAACATATGGATCAGCAATTCCTACCTAGTTGAACCGGATCTAGGGTTCAAAGTCTATGAACTGCAAGGAAAACAACTATATTGAGTTGATTGTACCACTACTCAATAATAAAACGAAATGAAAATTGGTTCATTATGAAGAATGAATCCACAAACTAAACCACGGCAGCCTCCACCACTTGTCGTGAATTGGGGTTTATTCACGACTAACTAGGTATATACTCACCATTTATAGATTTAAAACACTTTAGAAAAATATAAAAAGATTTATTTTACTATGTACAAATATGAGATTAAGACGATTGAAGTAAATGAAGGAAATAATGGATTAAAAACTTAATGAATCTCTCCTAGACTAGTTACGTTTTATATAAATTAACGGAAAAGACCAATACTCACAATTAAGACTGGCATATACAATTTGGGAACATCTTCAATGGATTCGAACTCTACTCTTCCAAACTCCCCGCATGCCCTCACTAGCTGCGGGCACGGCAGAAATCTAGACTCGACTACTAGATCGAACTATCAGTGGCATTTTTAAAACTCTTGTTTATGTTCTGTTGAGGACAAGTTGTGTTTCAAACTAAAATATCTTCGCTCACGTACTGAATTGTAAAAAGTAAACAGTTTAGTCACGTATTGAATGACAATAAAATGTTTTAATGTACTGGATGTTCCATATATTTTTGACAATATCATGAACAGGCAAAATTCGCGTGTATTTACCAACTCCACCCAAAGTTCCTTAAAACTAAGTCCATGAAGAGTAACCCAGAGAAACAAAGCTAACACCTTTATGTCAGTGTCAACACTAACGAAAACGACTTTATCCTACTCAGACATGCCTGTTTGGAATGAATCAGCATTCTGAAGTCTGCTTCCTCTACCGACATACAATTTGATTCTGGATGGTTCACTTACCTTCCACCTTCCACGATGTACAATTGAAGATCTTATTCACCACTTTAAAAAGCGCTAAAGGTGTGGTTGGTATTAGATGGTGTTTCAGTTAAAGATGCTATCAATGTAATGGCAATGAACAAATGTAAATTCAGCTTGTTCTTCGAAGACTCCCAGAAACTGCTGAGTTGCACAGGCAATGGAACATTTTCAGATATTTGCGCGACATGTTTTCATATGCTTCATATAGAGTTGTTCTGGTTTTTCCGGTTGGAATGTGAGACTTTCAAATTTCTTAGTGTTACTCGAGTGTTTAATTGTTTATTCTGATCAACGCATCGATTTCGAGCTTTTTTGCTGACAAACAGATTAACTTTGGATTTGATGGAGTAAACTGAAGGGCAGAATTTGTTCGACGCTTCGACCAAAGGAACTAGATCGGTATTGGGTCGATCTGTGGCCGTTATAAGATTAGTATCAGGGAAATAAATGTAAACCTGAGTGTCATCTGCTTGAGAAAGGCATTCAGTGAACTGTTAATGTTTATGAAATTCGTTGGTTTAGATAATAAAAAGTGTGGGCCCTAAGATGAATCCCTGGGGCACTCCATTTTCCAATACCATGTAATCGGAAGTAATATCACTCAAAGTCACAGCTTGTAGTCTATCGACGTGAACTTTCATCAGAGAAATGGATTCTTCTAAATTGTGCCACTTCCGTCTCTCACTTCGACAGCTTTCATTCCATCTCCAGAATAACCAGTGGCACCTTAAATACAAAATCAGGCGTAGTAGTATTAGATGTATCTATGCTACCACAGTGGCATACTGTTAACTGAGTGATTCTATATTCAGACACTCCTCAGTGTTTCCAACATGCCACCATGTCACCTATACCGATGGACAACACCCTGAATAATTAATTCAAATTCATTCGATAATTCGCTATTCAAACGCCATACATTCCGTGAAGATAAACTGTTAATAGCGTTCGTGAATAATGGAGGAATGGAGAAATAATGGAAGAACTTTAATAATTCAATTACATTAGTCGTTTGGCTTGTAGCAGATTAGATCTGATAAACTTTTCACAATTACAGAAATATTCAATTCAATCGTTAATAGTGATGGTAATTTGAGTGGGTTTGCGTGTAATATCCATGATGTTGTCTTTGTCCGTTATAGGCTGTCACGAAGTGTGCTGTGAAATTATTCTTCACGATTATTCTGGTGTGTTACTAACTAGGACTCTAGACTTGAATTGGATTATTACTTTGGGCTTGAACTCATGACTGAAAAATTTGCTTCTAAGAGTTGAAAGGAGATTATTCAGAGTGTTATCATGATGCAGGCTGGTGCCAAAGCGAATTTTAAAAGCACAAAATAAGAAAAAAGTAACAGGCAAGAACCAGGTGGAGAATGTTGTTGAGATTCCAACTTTGAGGGAACAAAATATTTATACACGAAAACTCTCAAAATGGTGAAATGGGGAAGCTCTTTAGGGGTTGAAAATGGTTTTTTGCGATTTGCGGCGAAACGTGACCTATTACCAAAAACTATTCCGTGAAAAAATTGTAGACAACGAAATAATCAGAAACTTTTGTATTGAAGACTTTCCGACACAACGTCAAATTAACCGTCATAATGGCGAAAACCCGATTTTTCAATATTTAATTTTATTCTTGCTCAAGAATGATTTAGGGTGGATTTAGTCAACTTTAGCGCAAGCATTATCATAAACATAACGGTAACATCGAAGGTTTTTAGCATAAACTTAACATTGTTGATATAACTGATTCAACTTTCGTTTTTAACATACATTTAAGCACAATTTTAAAATGATGTTGACTAAATGCACCTTAAATATACATGACATTTTTTAGGAATATGTCTTTTTGAGTGTTGAATAAGCAATATTTTTTTGCGATTTAGGAGAATAGTTTTCGAGTTTTGTACATTTTTCTAAAAAAAAAAAACTTTTATCTTGTTGTTTTTTTGTAATTTCAATTTTTGAATGGTTTATATAACTTGGTGGTGTATTGATCGTTAAACCACTTAAAATTAAAAATTAAAAATTATTTTGATGAATTTATTTTGTAGTGTTATTATGTACTCAAATATTTCAATATGAATAATTTAATATTAACCACTTTTTGTTATAAAAATATTGAATGAAGTCGAAAATCATTGGAAATGTTGAAAAGCATGATTCAAAGAGACTTTTTTATCAATTTTAAGCGGTTCAATAAACCACCAAGTTACATGAACCATTCGAAAGAAGACATTTCAACAATCAAAATGATCACTTATGTCGAGGTACAAAATCAACCGATTGTCACTTCAAAAGGACCAAAATAGTCCATTCCAGTATAAGTGAATGGAAGTACATAAGCAGCAACTTATTCAGCAGGTAAATCACTCATCATTGGTTCTTCTGGTTGGCACCTCCTCATCCTATATGTAAGGCAATTTCTTGAATAATTTTTCATAAGGTATCGTATATTTAGAATCCAGTTTTTTCTCTACTGCCATTCACTGTATAATCTTGTCCCAACTACCTATATTTTTCAAGAAAATAATGTACAAGCACTTCAGTAAATCGATGTTATGATGGCAAGATAACTGGATTTTTTATATTTTCATCTACTATACATGAGTGACTAATTCTTCCTCTCATTCACATCACCTGTTTGTCGTCAGTAGATGGTGTCAAGGTGAATAACTCACCTTTTTTCATGATTTCTTCATTTCTCTCGAGTGTCATTACTTCTTCAGGAATACTTTCTCTCTTTGAAATTCTGTTGAACCAGTTCGAAAACATTACTAGTTTTTGATGGGCCGAGCTCTTCAGAATAGCTACGAAATTTTTAAGTTGAATCACTTTGTTCGACCTCTTACTTGATTTCAGTGATGGATTCTTCTTTTAACCACTGCTGTTCTGGAAGTTTTAGGAAATCTGGTCCCTGTAAACATCCGCTATTGAAACGAATTTCAAGAATTCTTTTCCATTCTGTTCCTTCGTCTACAACGTTTTCTCTAGTGCTAGCTCAATGCCAGCAATTTATTTCTGTTGTTGTTTGAATTTTCCATTAGTATTCCTGATCCAAAATATAACAATTCGTGAATCTGACAATAGAAATATTTTTGAAAAATTTATAGAAAATTCATTTTTAATAAATTAATGGAGATTACTTGAAACAAGAGCAGCTTGCAGGTCAAGTCTCGGAATGGAAGGTACTTGCTCCAGTGGTAAAACTCGTGTTTTAGATATCAGAAAGGCTCTTTCAATAATTTTTCTTTTCAATCTCAAATAGGCACATACTGAATAGGCTTTATCACTTGCACCCAAGAAATTATTGTCGCGACTAGGGCTACTAGGGTAGCATCCTGAGCCGTATAAGGGGTTATTTTCCTTATACTAAATGCGACTTAGGGTGTAGCTATAGATGGTAGCTATTAAAACTCAATGGGTAGCAAAGGAATATAAACATGTATTACAGAACAACAGGGATACTGGGAAAGTTATATACAGATTGTAAAGTAAGAGACATTCAATAATTTAATAGGAAACAAATAAAACTCTTACCATCACTTAACCAATACTTACAGCTAAGGCCAAAAGGGCCTAGCGTATAAGGCTAACTGAGCGCTAGGGCTCTCTCTTCTACAGGAGTCTATTACTAACTCTATTCCTTGATGCAAATCACCTTATATTTATATATAGATATAAATGTTTTATTTTTATTTGGTGTGCACTGTCACGGTCATACAATTTGCTAGTCATCAAACCCGCAATTGATAATGACCTGCGGTCATGACCTAATCAATTAATAACAAGAAACAATAGATCAGTGCACTAAAACAATTCAAAGTGCATTGCTCGATATCACGACATATGCCCACCTTCTAAAAAAGCTGGACCCCAGCTTTAAAATACAAACACGAACCTACGAAACCTTTATACAAAGCAAGTGCCCTATTCTAATAATACTGAAATAATTACAAAAAATATATTTTTCTGGGTCCTATTACGAGGTAGGTACACACACCGCGACGGGGTCTGGTCCTGTTGATTCCATGAGTTTCTTCAGCTCTAGTATTTCTACAGTATTCCGTATCCGGTAACACAGCTCGAAACGGAACGGGATTGCATCGTTTGGCACCCTGGGTACTGGCTGTCGACAAACATCCATCGGTGGGATTGGCAGCTACGGTAGGCGTTACCAGCGCTACCACATTCTGGGACTGCAAGTATCCTTTGGGGCAGTTTCAGGAATATTAACGGCAAATATCTGGTGTCTCTTCTGGGTACCATTGGTTCAGAAAGCTGAGTCGGCTTGTGAGTTATCGACCTGGATAATCTTCTGGCGTCCTTGTCTAACTCACGTTTCTCCATCCTCCATTAATGTCTTCAGGAAGAAGTATCTGGATTACTCAGTTCGTCCAGTACTCCACTCCTATGAACAGCCTCTCCATTTTGATTTGCTGCCAATCTTTGGTACCATTTAACCTGCGTTTCCTGGGTCAATTTGGGAGCTTTCATTCCTAATACTTTCTGGGGTCCTCGCCGGACTCGCCGTTCAGCATCCTCATTCCACTTTTTGGGAAGGAAACATCTGGATTACTCAGTTCATCCAGTGTTCCATCCCTTTTTGTACCATATTGGATATCGCAGCTTTTCACTTTCAGTTATTGCCAGCCATGATAGGTGTCCAAATTCTATTCTCGAAATGCCAGACTGGGTACTCGGTTGTCCTGATCTCTTCTCTCCAGGATTGTGTGTGTACCATAACCGAGAAATAAAACAAGATACAAATAAATATCTAACCATATCAAATAAACAATCAAGAAATAAACAATTACAACTATTACTATTTCCCATATTTTTTTCATAATTATATTTATTACGATTAGTTTTTTTTTCAGCTTCTATGACTAATAGAAAATTTCAATAATTTTTTTTCTAACAGGTTAATCTTCAATAATTCTACTCAAAACACAATTCAATACAAACAATCATTATTTTGCATTGAATAGATATCTAATTAATAGTTTTCAAAGTTTTATTCGAATTACCAACAAGTTTTTCGAATTCAAAGCGAAGGAAACCGTTTTATTTTTTACGATAAAATCAGCTGAATATTATATTGAATTTGAGGACATGAAACGTTAAATTGCAAAAGTATTCGACTACGGATGGATAACTGTTAAACAAATTAGGTGTTTTCAAAACATGAGTGTTTGTTATGATTCATTTCATTATTTACTATTGCCAACTACGATATACTTTCGAATATTCATGCTTCTTGGAAATGAGAAATTGATTTCACATGATTCAGAAAAAATATCGTTTGATGTTATCTGGATGGCCAAATTACAATTTATCAATTTGTGATTGTTAGATATCAGTTCACGCATCCTGATCACCATCTTGAGTGTAACACTGGTATGCCATCGATTTGGTTAGGACAGTCATACAAATCTTCAATCACATTATATTGTCATGAATTGGGGTTGATTCACGACTAACTAGGTAGATACTGATCATTCATAGATTTAAAACACTTTAGAAAAATATAAAAACATTTATTTTACTATGTACAAATATGAGATTAAGACGATTGAAATTAATGAAGGAAATAATCAATAAAGAATTAATGAATTAAAGAATTGAAGAATCTCTCCTAGACTAGTTATTGATTGAATGAATAATTTTAAAAAGATCTTTACTTACAATACATATCGGCATTTACATTTAAGAAACATTTTCCTTCTATCTAATATCTGATCTTCCAAACTCCCCCCAGTGCCCCATTGTGGGCACGGCAGAACTCTAAACTCGACTCGACTCGACTACCAGATCGAACTATCAGTGGCCTTTTTGAAAACTCTTGTTTATGTTATGTTGAGGACAAGTTGTGTTTCAAAATAAAATATCTTCGCTCACGTACTGAATTGTAAAAAGGTTACCCACGTATTGAAATATAAAATATTTTAATGTACAGGATGTTCCATATATTTTTGACAATATCACAAATTTTAAATTGGTAATTTGAACCTCTTAATCACCTTTATGACAACATAATTTTCATCTCTTCAATGTTCTGTTTTACAGTTCAAGTACATACTTTAAATTTCGTATTCACACTCTTTACAATTCCTCATGACTCATTCATCCGAAAACCTTTCTCCGTGCAACTGTTTCTCTCATACATCGACATATCACATTATCGTAATTCACCTATTTTCTCGGCTACACATCGAGAAGAAAACAGCATCATTCATCAATTATTCTCTTGAAAACCCATCAAGAGCATGTATATGTATATACCATTTACCAAAAAATCTCAACTTTTGGCAACACTTCAAGAGTAAGATCCTGCAGACAGACGCTCAATCCCACTTTGAGGATTTTCTCCCACGTCACTCCTGCAAATTCCTTTACAACAGCCTCTTCCGGCCGTTATTCAATTCTTCTATAACTCCGTTATAGACATAGGTAACCTATTACCCTATAAATATTCTCATATCACGATATTCCATTAAAAAGTCGATCATACACCAATTGCACCAGATATTTCGAAGACGTCATGAGCATAATTCCAAGAGCATGCAAAGCAGAAAATATTTTTCAAATAAAAAATCGAAAACATCAAAATATGTCATTTACAAGTGAAGCAATTCAAAATTTAATTCAAAAATATGACACCGTTCTTGTCAAAAAAAAACCTTTACATTAAGTGTGTTTCAAAAATACCTTCAACCCTTTCATATTACTACTGTCACTCAAAACCATAATGCACAACAATTAAGGCAAACTCCTCATCCTCAAAACTATCAAGGAAGACTCAAAAAAATTTCAGGCAAATATGCAGCTTCCATATTTCATTCTTACTCAACATGCCCTTTCATTCGGGCATTCATCTACATTTTTCTCCACAGTTTTCTTAATAGAACTCGCATTTTTATACAGTGACACATGAAGGTATTTTTGGCGTAAATTTTCTTACATTAATTCATACAATCATCTCGCTTATCTTATTTGCATTCTTTCATTCACATTATTTAGTTTTCTCATACTTGCAATACTTTCAATAGTGTCCTTCTTGGTCCTTCTTGGTCCTTGTTGTTGATTTCTGCTATATACAAAATAACATTTTTTGTTAGAAACAACAAATTAATTATTTCCCTTTGTTCTGAACATGAACAGTATTCATTTATATCCTTCTCCTGGATTTATGTGCAAGGTTTGGTACAACATTACTCTGAACTTTGTAACAAATCCTATAAAAATTAATAAAATTATTCGAAACCTTCCATTAAATATATTAAACATGAGATCACTAAACATTAACATTACTATGAGTAGAGACAACCTAAAATAAGAGTCAATTTGATTTTTTCCGCTGCGCCTCCACCATAGTCCTTGGACTATGGTTGGCGTAATAAGGGATGGGGTATGACGAATTAACCCACCGGAACTAGCAAGGCGCCTCCACAATAGTCCTTGGACTATGGTTGGCGTAATAAGGGATAGGAGGGGTCTCCACCATATGTCGCGACTCGGGCTCTTTCCATGGGATGCCCGGCACCTCCACCATATGTCGCGACTAGGGTTACTAGGGTAGCATCCTGAGCCGTATAAGGGGTTATTTCCCTTATACTAAATGCGACTTAGGATGTAGCTATAGATGGTAGCTATTAAAACTCAATGGGTAGCAAAGGATTATAAACATTTATTTCAGAACAACAGGGATACTGGGAAAGTTATATACAGATTGTAAAGTAAGGGACATTCAATAATATAATAGGGAACAAATAAAACTCTTACCTAAAACCATCACACAACCAATACTTACAGCTAAGGCCAAAAGGGCCTAGCCTATAAGGCTAACTGAGCGCTAGGGCTCTCTCCTCTACAGGAGTCTATCCAACTCTATTCCTTGATGCAAATCACCTTATATTTATGTATGGATAGAAATGTTTTATTTTTATTTGGTGTGCACTGTCACGGTCATACAATTCGCTAGTTATCAAACCCGCAATTGATAATGACCTGCGGTCATGACCTAATCAATTAATAACAAGAAACAATACTACAATCAGTGCACTAAAACCATTCAAAGCGCATTGCTCGATATCACGACAATATGCAACTATAATGGAAAATTACTAAATGAACTTGTAACAAGGAGCCTTTTTAACTTCTTCTCCAAGGAATGTTGAATTTTGAATGTAATTTTTCGTAACAACCTATTTTTATTTTCCAAAAATCCTGGAGAATAATTTTCAGATATACAACGATATTCGAGTTAAAACCAAGTGGGTCGAGAATAGACATTGGTACTTTCAGTAACTCTCATGTTGGTATGCAAGTACCGTTCATGTTTACAGGATTTGAATTGTGGAATTTCAATTTGAAAAATTGTGTTTGGGTTCCATCGCAAAGTATTTTCTCACAGGGAATCTCTCCATTCTTCAGGTCTAGATTTTTGTTACCATATACAAGCAAGTCTCCTAGAATCATTTTAAGAAAATTTCTTGAGTCACAATTCCAATTACATATAGCAAATCCAGCATGTTTATGTATTTCTATCACTTGTTGGTTCACATGGATGGTTTCTCTTCATCAACACAACTATCCAAATAGTCATATATGTAATGGTAACTCCTAATGAAATTTGAAGCCTTTGGATAGGTAGATTGAAATTCATCCCCATTTTTTTGCGCAATTTGAGATGTCTATAGTGTCGTAAATATCGAGTAATGCCCTTTCAATTGTTTTAGTGATTGGTTATTTTTGTATCTTATTTATTAATTCGATCACGATAGAAGTTCATTGTCATATACGACCGACATTGAAATTAGCAAAGTCGCGTGACGAACTGAAATCGTTGACCGAATGATATAAACATTTCCTTATATAAATACAGGATGAATGGAACGATGAGAGAGTGGGTAACAGACTCCTATAGAGAAGAGAGCCCTAGCGCTCAGTTAGCCTTATATGCTGGGCCCTTTTGGCCTTAGCTGTAAATATTGGTTTAGTGATGGTTTCAGGTAAGAGTTTTATTTGTTCCCTATTATATTATTGAATGTCTCTTACTTTACAATGTGTATATAACTTTCCCCAGTATCTCTGTTGTTGTATAATGAATGTTTATATTCCCTTGCTACCTTTTGAGTTTTAAAAGCTACCATCTGTAGCATTTAGTATAGGGAACCAACCCCTTATACGACTCAGGATGATACCATACCAGCCCTAGTCGCGACAATAGCTTGGAGGGTGTGAATTTTAAAACAACGTATTTTTGGGAAAAAAAAGTCTTATTTGAACCCCAGAAATACGCCCTTGAAATATTTGTATAGAATTTTGTATAAACTGGTATTGAAAATTCAACTCAAAAATAACGAAGTTGTGGGCTATTCCAGGTATAACCAGTAGTTGCAGAACACTGAAAATATGTAGAAAAACAGTATCCATATTTATTTTTTGATGCAGGGATGGATACCTGCTCATACACCAAATTTCGGTGTTTATGTCTTCCAGAAATAACCACAATGTAAAAACGAGTATATATTTTGAGGAGCTTTCACTTGATACAGCGGCAGAGCGCTCTGTATAAAATCCGTTTCGCATGCCCTTGTCACTGCGTAACGGAGTATCAGTAGAAGATATGACCGCAACCATAGCGTAATTTGTGTCTTTCTTTCGTTTTCATCCGCACCAGGAATTATAGCGCTTGTCACGGCTGTTCATTTGTAGATGGAGTTTTTATCCCCTCGAGGAAATCCCCAATCACGAGCCGAGAAAATTGCTTATCTCTGCAACCGGTACCCGAATGCCGAATTCAGACAATGCATGCATTGGTATGGTCGCTTACGAAAAAAAAAATTCAAGGGAGCTTAATGTTTGAACTGTCCATACGTACAAAGTCTGAGTGGGATCTTTATTATTCGAAATTATAACGAAACATTGTTTCATGGAAAACATTTTTTACTTTTAAAACAGCGTTGACGACTAAATAGTCATCATCAGTGATCACCTCTAAGTAGGTAAAGAGGAAATGGAAATAGAAATTTTTAAGTTTTTGATTGGAAACGTTTAAAAATAAAAAAATTCAAATATTTTTGATGCTACCGCGTCAGGTTGAGAAACATGTTTCCAAAAAAATATCGTTAGTCCTTGTATATGGTCAAATTGAATGGATTTGAAAATAAACAGGTTTAATAATTTTTTTTCTACCTTCTCACTAGGAAATCTGGATTCCCCCTGATTTTAGGGAGGAACTTTACCCCTCTATAGAACTAAAGTATCTTATTGATTATGATTAAATTCAAATTTTCATTAAGAATTTTCTTGCAATTTCATTTATTTAAATCACAAACAGTTTACGAAACCAATAATACTGAACAAGAAAATTTTAAAAATACATATTTACAATTATTAAAATTAAATGAACAGTCTGAAAGTCATAGGTCAAAAAAACTCATATGAAATCCCTCCCGAATTAAAAAATGCGCATGATATTAACTCACACTTCACTTCCATACCCACTATAGATAAAACTGAGGCACAAAGTCGGATGTTGAATAAATATTCTATTACCCCACAGGAAGTAACTTTCGAATTCTCACCAACTACAGTTTATGAAGTTTCAAAATGTTTGAATTCAATTCGATCAGAGGCCTCAGGATGCGATAATATATCAAAAAAGATGTTCGAACTCGTTAGCTTTCATTTGATTGAGTATCTAACGCACATATTAATACATCATTGATGTCTGGTTCGTTTCCTGATCCGTGGAAGTGTGCAATGGTGCTTCCATTACCCAAAGTTGCAAACGCTTCATCATACTCGGATTTGCGGCCCATAAGTATTTTACCTATGCTATCTAAAACTTTAGAAATGATAATGAAAAAGCAAATTTCATATTACGTTTTCACAAACAACATAATACCTGCTTCACAGTTAGGGTTCCGAAAGCATCACAGCACTACTACGGCTCTGGCCTGCATCACCGATGATATTCTGATGAGCACCGACAAAAACGAAGTAAGCTGTTTAGTATTGTTAGACTTCAGTAAGGCCTTCGACACCCTAGATCCATTTGTACTTGAACAAAAACTTGAATATTTTGGGTTCGGGCTTGGTTCTGTGGAACTGATCGCTAGCTATCTGAGGAATCGATCGCAGTATGTTGTAGTCAATGACCAGATCCGAAGTCAAACCGCGAAGTCTTGGGGTACCACAGGGCTCCGTACTCGGCCCGCTTTTGTTTTCAATTTATATCTCAGATTTCATTGAATTCATGAATTTTTGTCAGATACACCTATATGCAGATGACACACAGCTATACCTTAGTTTCCAAATAGAAAATGTTATAGCTGCCATGGACCATATCAATGAAGATCTCGCGTGCTTGTATAATGTATCATCCGCACATAACCTGAAACTAAATGCTAGTAAATCAAAACTCTTGATTTTTGGGCCCAAAAATAGGAAACTAACTTTTGCGCGACAAAATAACATAAATATTTCTGGTGATGCACTACTAGTGGTAGAGGAATGCAAAAATTCAGGACTATGGATCGATAGCGATATGTGATAACATGTTAATCATCTGAGTAAAATATCGTACAATACACTTAGGAATTTATACCCGCAAAAAAATATTCTTGGTAACGGTCTAAAACTCCTCATATGTGAAGCGTTAATCATGTCTAAGCTCTCATACTGCGATTGTATATATGACCCTGCGCTTCTGAAACAAGATCAAATGCGTTTGCAAATAATAAAAAATTCATGCATGAGGTTTTCATTAGGTATTCGTAAGTTTGATGCAATAATCCATTCATTTCGAGAACAAAGAAACTTAAACTTCCACAGCTTCGCAAACTTCATTTCTTAAGACTCGTTCATAAGACCTTAATTACCCAGAAGCCTTCATACTTGATGAATAAACTGAAATTCTTCGAAAACATCAATGATTTTTCAACAAGGAATAGGCGTTTGCTAGTAACCACTTTCAAACGAAGCTTCTTCTACACCGCTTGCATGCTTTATAATGATTTGCCTCCGGAGTTCACCATATTCTATTAGAAACTTCAAGAAAAAACTTAAAGCTCATCTTCTCTCTACTGTGTTAGTTGATTATATACAAAAACTGTAATGCGGCCATGTTTCTGGGTTTCGAGATAGGCATTTGGTAGTACTTCTTTGGGATTTCATATAGTTTTGAATTGATACAGTCGTTGAAATTGTTGATATTATTGAGAATTAACGATTCAATTTAGTTCTATATTATTTAAATTTTTTATCATTAGTACTTTCTATTATACCATTTAATTTAGTTTCTATGCTGAAGGTTGAGTTGAAAAACACTGCTTGGCAGTGACACTCTGCCTATTCAATCATATAAGTATATTTATATTGTTTTATTGTAGTTGATTGAATAAAGTCCTATTATTATTATTATTATTATTATTTCATCACCTTGTGATGGAAAAACAACCGTAATTACTTTTTGATGAGCAGGAAAAGAAGCACTTTCCACCCTAGGCATCTGAATAACTATTTCCATGCTGAGATTATTCCGGTATTACATTTTGGAATTAAACATGTGAACATCAGCCTGGAGCTCTGGTGCAGTAATTAATAGTAATTGACAAAATATTTGAAGAGGTAAATGAAGGGGCTTATCAAAATGTTAACATGACCAAAGTGTAAAACAATAATAATTGACAAAATATTTGAAGGGGTAAATAAGAGGCTTATCAAAATGTAAACATGACCAAAGTATAAAACATGTAACCAGAACGACTTTATCTATCCGCATCCTGACAGAATTGTCTAGATTAGATTAATGATAATCAATCAAGCTGTGGTGGTCGTAATGGTAGAGAGTTCGCTTCTCAACTTCCCCAGCACGGTCACCGGTCACGTGCATGGCCTCACATGTGTGGTGAGGGCCGCGTTTTCACTATACCTTTTGAGTTTGGAGTACCTCCAAGATCAGTCCATGGGCCATTACTGTTTTCATTAAATATTTGTGACTTTCTTAATACAATGGGGTTCGGTCATGTTCATCACTATGCTGACGAGACCCAATTATACTTTAACAATTCAACATCAGCACAAATGAATGATGATTTCAGTCCTCTGTTCAATCTTTCAACTGCTCATAAACTAAAGATCAATCCTCGAAAGTCCCATGCTATGATTATCGGCGATAAATCTAAGCATGTAATGGATCTGCCGAATTTTTTGCTTTACTACTCAGTTGAACACATTCCATTCGTCAGCGAATTCAATAACTTAGATGTCTGGTCTGTCTTGGAATTTCTGATTGACTCAACCGTTATTTGATGAAGCAGTAATTGTACAAACTGCACTGAAAACGATTCGATTCTTACAAAATTCACTTCAATCACGCCCCCGTTTATTAATTTTCGGATTCATTCCATTTGGCAGATACATACTGTATACGTCAGATAAAGCAGGGACACTTTTCTTCAGTTGCAATAGATTTCAATTCGAATTCAAAAAATTCAAAAATTTATTCATTCTCTCTTTCGATACATTGTTTATGAAACACATTATAAGGGCAGCAGAAGGAGGAGAAAAGAGATGAATAAGATACATCTTACGAAGCAAAATAATCTGCCTGTGTGTAAGGGATATACAAACTAATTAACATGAAACGAATAGTAAGTAATTAATATAGAATGTATAACATAATAAAATAAAATAAAAACAGTGTATAACTAAATTATACCTGTTAAAATAAGTACAAGTTTACAAAAACAAATTAATATATTGTCGTATCAATTCACTCTAAACTAATTTATTTAACGAAATACAATGATTCACAGTACTCTAATTGACATAACAATCACTCTACTATTTATATTCGACTTTCACTTCACTGACTGCCCGTCTGTCTGCTGCGTCGTTCTTTTTATATTCATTGTTGACTTCTCCGAATGCTCTGGAATTTTCCATCGAATCGTCCAGATTCTTCTCGGTGCACGTATCGAAGGTCATATGCAACCTATGTGAGTGTTCAGGCCCGGCATCGCCCACAGCTTCGCCACAATATAATATATAGGTATAAGTAACAAAATATGTTTGGGTAGTAATTCAGTTTAGGTCTCTATTTGTCTATTTATTTCTGCTCGAGGAGTATGGATAATAATTGACTTTATTTTACTCTTGAACTTATTGAAGTTCAATTAGCATCTTAACTCACCAGGTAAGAGACTATATAGTTTTGGCCCTAGATAACCGTAATTTTTTTGGCCAAGTGTTTTGTGCATTAGTGGTATGACAATTCTGTGATTTCGACGAGTAGCATATTGATGGCTAAACGTGATAAGTTCATTTTTATTTTTATATTGTACAACGATAATATTCATATAATATAGCTGTCTAAGATCAAATATTTCAAATTCTGAGTAAAGAAGGTCGCTAGGGTAGTCATATTTTTTCTGCAGGATGCATCGTAGGAATCTTTTTTGGACAACCTCAAGAGGTTGTAGATAGGTTCTGGATACTCCACCCCAACCAATTATGCCATAGCTCAGATGGGACTCCACTTAACTTTTATAAAGAATGATTTACTGTTTATGATTGAGCATGTTTGTGATTCTTTTGAATTTGTAGAGTATACAGCGTAGTTTTTTAACTAAGTAATCCATGTGGTGGTTCCATCTAAGATGGCTATCCAGAAATATGCCAAGATATTTAATTTTTTTTGTGGGTTTGATAGCAGCTCTATCGGAAATTTTGTATTCATATTTTGGAAGGTATATTTCATAACTGCTCAGTGGTAAATAATGTGTTTTATCAAAGTTGATTGATAAGAGTCTGTAGTCGAACCACGAAATAATTTGATCTAGATTGTGTTCTAGTTTCCGTTTTAGTTCAAACCAGTTTTTGTCTTCGCAAAACAATACGGTGTCATCAGCAAAACTTATAATGTTGGAGTTGGTATTCAGTAAAAAAGTATTGTTTGAATAGATATTAAATAAGATCGGCCCTAACACCGTCCCTTGAGGCACACCACATTTCTCTCCACTTTCATGATCACCTATTTTTACCCTTTGCTTCCTGTTCAGTAAATAACTCTTGAAAAGTTCATTAGTCATGCCTCTTATTCCAAGATCTTCTAAGAGAGTCAACAATATATGGTGGTCAACGGTATCAAAGGCTTTCCTTAGGTCTATGAAAACAGCAATCGAAGGTTTTGATCTATCCAAACACTTACAAATTGGCTGTGTAAGTATTTTTATTGGATCTTGAGCTGACTTATTCTATCTGAAGCCGTATTGTGATTCTGACATCAGCTGGTGTTTTTTCAGGAATGTATTCAATCTCTTTTGGATGACCTTTTCTAATATTTTGGCATGCTTGTTATGAGAGATATCGGTCTATAGTTTGCTACATCACTTTTTTGTCCACTTTTATATATAGGTGTTATTATTGCTGTTTTGAAGGCTGTAGGAAGAAACGACATATTGATTAAATGTGTAAGTGGTTTAGAAATACTACTAGACACTAGTTTTAGAGTTTCTGCTCTGATTTCGTCATAACCAGGTGCTTTTTTGTTTTTAAGTTGGAATATAATATTTTTTATTTCCTCTTCAGTTGCTGGTTTTAGAAATATGGAATGGTTACATTTACGTTTTATTTCGGAGTAATTTACATTTCTGTTTATATTTATTGCTAATTTCTCACCTATTGAAATAAAATAATCGTTGAAATTATCTGCTATTTTAAGTGGATCTTTGATTGTTTCGTTGTTTTTTGTTTTTATCATATTTATAGGTATTGGTTCTTGTTCAGTTAGTATTTCATTGACAGTTTTCCAAAGTGTTTTAGAGTTATTTTCTCCTCTCTCAAATCGATCCCTGTAGTATTTCGTTTTGGCCTCTTTAATTGTTTTTTCCAAGATTTTTTTGTAATTTCGATATTCATGTTGTAGATCTGTATTGTTTGGATTTTTTCGTAGTTCACGGTACATACAATTATTTTTGTTTACAGAAATAATCAAGTTTCCAGTTATCCACTTTTTTCGTTTTTCTTGTTTATTTTTAATTTTTATGTATTTTGAACACTCTTCCAAATTTGTTTTTATGATTTCAATAAACTTGTTTACTCCAAGATCAAGACCGTTGCATTGAAAGATATCACTCCAGTCGACACCGTCTAGTTTCTCTATAAATGTTTCTTCGTCTAGTTTTTATAGATTTTTTTATTATTATTTATATTTCCAGCGATATAATCATCAGGTATAACTATTTGTGTTAAGGTTGAGAAATGGTTTGTAACGCATGTTTCAAAAGTGATTGGTAGGATTGTGTCATAATTTAGATTTTTTGTTTTGATGAAGATATGATCTAAACATGTGTGGGAATTTTGTTGGACCCTTGTCGGTGTATTTATTGCGGAAATATACCCATGTTCATTCATGGTGTCTAAGTAGTGGTCGCTTTCGCGTGAATTAACCAAAATATCAATGTTCATGTCACCAATTATCACATTGAAATCAGTTTTTTCATTATCCCGGTTCAGAATGGAGTTCATCTCATCATCAAAAGGTTCAATTTCTGTCGCTGGTGATCTATAGATACCGTTAATAGCGAAAATTGTATTATGCGTGTTCATTTTGACTTTGAGTAAAAAGCTTTTAATTAGTTCGATACTCCTGTGAGAGTCGTATATCTCCGACTTGACAAACATTATAACGCCATCGTTTTGATTTAGTTTCCCAAAATTGTTTAATGTTGTATAGCCTGGTATATTGTATATTGAGATGTCTGGTGAAAACTATACAGTCAATGAACAACTAGATTCTATAATGAGATCGTTAAACCACCCCCGTTCATTATTGTTCAAATATATTTTGCGTTCAGGAAAAGTTTAGAAATAATGAAGGAATATTTCATAAAAACGATTGAAGGCTTCATTGCAATACCCACATTTATAAATTTTGTTCCATTTTGTCATTTTCAATAAAGACTCGAAATTTTCTAATCTACTTTTAGTGTAAAATCAATTCATTCCAGTTTTTTTGCTTGATTTCAGAGAAGAGCTCTGTTAATTTCTAAGAAAATAGTACGATGATCGGATATTTCACAATCAGTAACGTAGCAGGTTTCTTCATTGTTATATTTTGAAAAGATCAGGTGTATCAAAGTGCAGCTGGTTTGCGAAATCCTTGTGGACGGACCAACCCACTAATGGGCAAAAATAGAAACATTACATTACATTACAGTATATAAAGTTTTGAAGTTATCATTGGACTACGAATCAAAGTCAAAATCACCAAAAATTAAATAATTTATACCAGATTTATAAGGAGAGTCCAATTTTTCACGAATATTGTGAAAAAAATCAGTCAGTCTCTTCGCAAGAGGATCTACAGTGTCCTTCATAAAGTCCGCATCATATGAGAAAAACTTTTATTAATGATTTATTTTGAAATTCGGCTTGGGCGTTAAATTGTGCTTTAAAAAATATGAAAAATGACCTACTCGGATGTGGTCACGTGACTTTCGCTACCTGTCAAAAGTAATATTTTTTCAAAGTAATCGCTGAAAATAGGCTTATTTATTCGAATTTCAAAAAATTTCAAAAGAAAAAGTTGTTTCTTTTTCGATTTTACATCTACATCTCGAATTTGAACGTTTTATTAAAACTTTCACTTTTTGCCATTTTTTTTATAATTACAAAATTTCTGGAACATTAAAAAATTCTTTACTTCGACATAACTGTTTTATACCAGTAGCTCTAATATGCGACTAACTTTCAATCACGAATCATCAAAAAAAAATGTTTTTCTCAAGAAAAAGAGAATTACTGGTTAACATTTCTGTTATGTTTGATGCAAAGTTGACGTATCTTCAAGCATGTAGGGTAAGAATGCATCTAACGGGATTTTTTCAGTATTAAAATGATACCAACGTCATAATTCAAAACATCATCAAACTTCTTTACTTAATTAACAAAATTTTATGACTTTTTACGGTACAAATCTCGAATTAAATTCTTACTAATTCGGCTATGAAACTTTCATCAATTTTGTGAAGTAGGCTTTGGAAACAAATGAAAAAGGTAGTAAATGGAAATAATTTCATATAATTTTAATACTGAATAAATCCACTTGAATGAATTCTTATCTTATCATGCTTGAAGATACGTCAACTTTGCATCAAACATATAACAGAAATGTTAATCAGTAATTCTCATTTTCTTGAGAAAAACATTTTTTTTTTGAAGATTCGTGTTTGAAAGTTAGTCGCATATTAGAGCTACTGGTATAAAACAATTTTGTCGAAGATACGAATTTTTTAATGTTCGAGAAATTTTGTTATTATCAAAAAAATGGCAAAAAGTGAAAGTTGCAGAACGTTCAAATTCGAGATGTAGGTGTAAAATCGAAAAAGAAACAACTTTTTCCTTTAAATTTTTTGGAAATTCGAATAAATAAGACTATTTTCAGTGATTACTTTGAAAAAATGTTACTTCCCAAGTAGCACACCTATATTGGTAAAATATTGGTACAATATTGTGAACATATTGGCGAAATCTTTGAAATGCAATATTGGCGAGAAAAAAAAATGTGAACATTCGGCGATATTGGTCCAATATAACTTGAATAATATTGGCGAAATATTCTTGAACTAATATTGGCCTCAAAATGTTCGGCGATATTGGTACAATATCGCTGATACAATATTCTGACAATATTGGCACAATATTCAAAAGTTATATTGTCGAGAAGTAAAATGTGAACATTTTGCGATATTGGCCGAATATTGTTTGAATATTTTAGAAATAGTTTTGGTGAAATATTCTTGAAGCAATAATGTCCTCAGAATATTTATCGATATTGGTACAATATTTATCGATATTGGTACAATATCTTTTGGATATATTGGTGGATGTCAATATACCTTGGTAAATTACTAAATGTTTTTTAGTTGATGAAGGTGACACCAGAGTCTGCCTTTTGATCGCCATAAGCACTGAGTGAGCTGTCTTGAAAACAAGTTATGAAAGTATTTAATATACTTTCGTAGGTTTTAGAAGACGTTATATATGGAGAGCCACCTAGCGTATTTTTATCCAGGTTTGATCATGATATAATTTCAATATTTCATTGAATATTCGGCCAATATTCTAAATCTCAATCTAGATATAGGAAACAATATGAAGACAATATTGTTTTAACCATATCGATAAATATTATTGAACCAATAGTGACCGAATATTAATTAATAAGATTTGTTGAATATTGGCGAAATGATATTCAACCAATGTGTAATCACACTTGGAGATACAATATAGTTTTTATTTCTAGAATCGATATTAGGGGAATATTGGGATCGCGATATTTATTCTAGATGTTACAAACGATGTGAAGACAATATTGTTTTATCGATATTGGTAAATATCATTCAACCAATATTGACTCAATATGAGTTATTACAATGTGTCAAATAAAGTGGAAATGATATTCAACCAATATTCTAACAAACTTGGAAATACAATATAGTTTTTTTCCCCTATAATCGATATGACTGGAATATTTGGATTGCAATATTCATTCTAGATGTGGAAAACAATATATAACCAATATTGTATTATCGATATTGGTAGAAATTATTCAACCAATATTGACCCAATATTTCGTGTGATAATCTACATTCAAAACTAGTTCAACCAATATTCCACCAATATTATTAATATAATATTATTTTTTGAATATTCACCCATAATGGACCAATATTGATTTTTCATTTACAACATATCTATATTGGCCCAATATGGAACCAAGATTCAGCCGATATGATGTGCTACCTGGGTTTTGACAGGTAGCGAAAGTCACGTGACCACATCCGAGTAGGTCATTTTTCATATTTTTCAAAGCACAACTTAACGCCCAAGTCGAATTTCAAAATAAATCATTAATAAAAGTTTTTCTCATATGATGCAAACTTTATGAAGGACACTGTATAACAATTAATCATGACAAACACAAGAAGCAAAACATGTCTTGAGTAAATAAAGATTGTGAAGACCGAATCGTTTTTGGTGTAGTTTGTACAATATTGTTGGAATTTCTAGACGAACCGTTCCCCTTGCTCCTCTTGTTCTTGTTTTCTCTATAAATGTGCTCCTCTTGATCTTGCTTCATGTGCATTACAAAGTGTTGAGAAAGCTAATTTTCTTCTCTTCTGGCTTCTTGTTCTCGTTTGGATTCCTGTTCTTTCAAAAACTGAAGAATGTCCACTGATGTCGCCATTTCGTCATAATTATAGGCTTGGGTATTCATCATGAAATACTGGAAAACTGCTTCACTTTTCTTTCTTTAGTACCACTCAATGTTACGTTTTCGAAATAAGAACGCTAGGTACTATACAACTGATTTCATTAGTTCAACTAATGTTGACAACACTGTACTATACTTGTCATTTCAAATATTTATCATTCATGAACTGTGAATTACTGAACTTATGTTAAACTTCACTGATCTAAATTTCACAATTGCACGACTTCTATAGGAAGATACAGTTTTCGAACCATTAAAAAAACCATAGAATACATTAAGAATATTATAGGTTTGATATGGAAGAAAAATTTGTGCTTCTAGATGTTTCCATCAAATTCATCAGAAGTTTCTAGAACAATATTCGCTATGATTTCGCCGCGTACCAGGTGAGTAACAATAGCATTGTCCCATTTCCCGTTCAAGCCCAATTCTCCTTCCTGTAGAATTTCAAACCATCAAATCATATTCTGTATCGAATAAACGAACAGTCTTGATCGGTACAACCAGAATAATCCCATTGAAAAATTCGAGACCTCAAATTGAAAAACCGATAATTACGCCTGTCATTGCAAAAACAACTCTCATGTTTGTCCATAAACGAGTCATTGTTGACCGACGGGTGTGACTGACAAACAGCCAGCGGTAAGCTTTGGCGTGTGCGGATAATTTCATTACACCGCCATTTAATTATGTGGCTTTTTCGGTGGTTTTTGCACAAAGATTAAATTTTGTTTGATGTCATAATTCAATTTGCCCTCGCTGTTTGCAGAGCTGATTTCCTGTAATACGATATCTGGCGACAAGGTAGGTCTGACGACGGGGAATTTCAGGAATCCTTGTATTCTACCAGAAATGAGGGGTTTTGAAGTTCTGATGATGGCAAAAAGGGTTTTTATGGAGGCGTAGAAGGGCACAATTCATTGCATTTTTCAGTTTCACTGATACCAGTGGCGCAGCCATAATTTAAATTCGTTATGCAGAACACAGAATTTCTGTTTTGTTTAGGTTTCTGTCAGCCGATTGCACCCATAAAGAAATGCTTGAATGTCCTGGAAATACTTGTGCGGGCTAGGGAAGACGAGGGCTTTACATTACAACCTACGCACCCAAACAAGTGGTTCAAAATTTCTATAGAATTAAAAGAAGGCGTTCAAGAAGAGGACACACTATTTTTTTTCATTTAAGTTTCATTTCAACCCAATATATCCATCACCCTTGCAATACCAAATTTGAAATTGTAATTAATACTCGAATGCTAACACTATTTCTCATTTTTAATTATAATAGTCCAGGAGCCCGGTAAAAATTTGGTCAGTCATTTCCTCTCAAGCGATATTCAGTGGAATGCATCAGAGAGTCGTATTATAAAGATTCGTGAACGTCAGCTGCGATTCCGTTGGTGGGGGGGATGATCAGCACAGTCGCTTCCTACGCACGAAGAAAAAAAATATCTTCAATTATGTCCTCCTTCCCGGAAACATGTAAAATTGACGCAATCCGAATATAAGGTGAAATTTTATTTGTGAGGAAATCATAGAAGGTACAATTTCTTTTTGTGTTCGACCAACTAGCTGTCGTATAATACACCATGCTATAGTCAGCTGATTTTTTCCTTCTTCAAGATATTGCTTTTACGATAATTTAACATGTTTTCAGGTAGGAAAACAAAATTGAATACATTTCTTCTTCTTTGTGCGTGGGAGGCTACCACCGCTCATCCTCCCCACGGAACCGCAGCTGACGATCACGAAGCTTTATAATGTAACTCTCTGATGCATTCCACTAATTTTCGCTTGAGAGGAACTTGGTCATGGAAATCTGTCACTGGCTCCCAGACTATAAGGTGTCCTTCAAAGAGTTGGCAACATTTGTGAAAAACTTTCATCGGTTTTTTACTTTGAAATTTGAGTTTGACGTCAAGGTGTGCTTCAAAAGAATATGGAAAATGGGCTACTCGATTAGTATCACGTAACTTATTTGGCTGACTGTCAACATATTTTTTTCTTTGTTAGACTATTTTATTGAATTTTGAAAACATTTAGAGAAAGAAGCAGTTTCTATTACGATTTTCCACTAATATTTCGAATTTGAATGTTCTATTGTATCTTTCAATTTTTGACATTTTTTTATTGTCACGAAATTTCTGGAATATTGGAAAAAATTACTTCAACAAAACTGTTTTGTACCAGTAACTGTAATATGCTACTACTCACTAATACAAGTTATCAACTAAAATAAGTTTTTCTTCAGAAAATGAGAATTACTGCTGAAATAGTCTGTTACATTCGATGCAAATTTAACATTTAGGATATAATTTTTTTTTTTTCGATTTTTGTCAGTTCCAAAATGATGATAAACTCATTAATTAAAAAATTATCGAATTATTTCACATATCTACCCATATTTTAGAACTTTCTACACAACAAATTTTGAGTGTGTTGAAAAAATTTAATCCGTAAAAACTGTCAAGGAATCGGTGAATTTTTGAATTTATCCAACATCATTATCATAGTCATAATCACTATCACAGTCCTAGTCTTAGTCGTTGTCATAAGAAATTTTTATATTTATGCGTCGTAGTCATTAGCTGGAAAATTAAAAATTGACTGATTGACAACACTGTCATTAGTGTATTTTTATCCCAAAGGTAGAGTTATTTTTCAATCATTTCAATAAGAGTACCCTCTTCCTTGCTAATTTTTTTCCGAAACACAATAAATAATAACAAATAACAAGGATCACAAGTAAAAACAAACAATTATTTCTGTCATTTGTCAAATAGGTATCGACACACTTGCGCGTTGTGCATCTGGTCTTAATGAAAAGCATAAAAATTGAAAACCAACTTTGAAGGTCAAATTCTTATGATTATGATTGAGACTAAAACTAAAGAAATTGCATAAATGCTCCTACTGAAATGTGCAGTTTTAATTTGATTCTATGATTAAGACAGTGACTGTGATTAGGACTATGATAAAGACATTGATGCATAAATTGACCCTTATACTGTGAAAAATAGATTAAATTGAATCTCTATCCTAAATACTCAACGATACGACAACTTTGCATCACACATATCAGAAATTTTACTAGAAATTTTCAATTCCTAAAGAAAATCATATCTTTGTTGATGAATCGGAACTGAAGAATAGTGGCATATTTGAGCTACTGGTATAAAACAGTTATATCGAAGTAACAAATTTTTTATTTTCCAGAAATTAAAAAAATGGAGAAAACTAAAAGTTGCAATTGAACGTTCAATTTCGAATCATAGTTGAAAAATCAAAATAGAAACAACTTTTTCCTTCTAACAATTACTCTAGCGCAGATTGTACGGGGTGCCATTGCATGTAACGATAAAACTGCGACCTAGCATATTATGTGCCAGTATATTAAAATCTCGAGATATCCATTTTTTTTTTAATTTGATGGTCAAACATTCTACAGACAATTTGTCAATGCTCTCAACAGATCCAGAAAAGTCGAACCAACCGGATTATTGGAATCACCATTAAGTACTATAAATGTTATTCAAATGATGCACTTTCAATTTAGTTATATTTCCTAAATCAGTGGTGACTATCAGTAGGTGAGTTTTTATATTCCATTCTCTTATAGAAACTGTTTTCGAGAGTTTTTGAAATGATTGAACGTAGTGATATTTATCTGTAATTTTCTATTTCTGTAGCGCTTTTTTTTGTGTAGAGTGAACTCTACTTACAGCTCTCTTCACTTTGCTAGAAAAAACACCATCAGAGACAGACTTGTTCATCAGGTATACCTATGGGTCAATTATCGAGGTTATAATGTTTTTAATAGTAGCCATTGATACATTATCAATACTAGCAGAATTTTTATATAGAAGAAAATTGAACTTTAATCGCAGCAGTATCTTACATCAATCAAGTTATTTGACAACTTTAGATAAATAATAAAATTTTATATGAAAATATATCTGTTATTACTACCAATTAAAAAACTCGATAAGGCAATTATTGAAAGTGGACGTGATATATAAAAATAAGTAAAATGGAAGCATAATAATATTTGCGTTTCAGAACTGTAAGTAGACAATATAGCAATGGAACGTATGCTCTTTATTTTTATTCAAATAGACGTAGAAGTTCAAGTCGCTGACTCTGAAAGATATGTTTTTTTCAAATCTTTTTTGAAGCGATTGATATTTTTGGAAGTTTTCAGGAATTTGATTGTACAATTTAGGTGCAAATTAGGTATATGATCTTTGAGTTATGCTCCTGACCATTAGGGACCTCATAGCGTATGTGGTACTGGTGGGAAAGAAGCAATGCTGTTTGTCTATTTTCTTGGTATTTAGTACTAGAACATAAAAATATAATGTCCAGTATACGAGTTTCGATGTATAAACGTTCAGAAAGATCTGCTATTTTCATAAAAATATTAACTTAAGAAAACGCCTTTGTATAACTTCTACTTGAATAATATCACCATGTATTGCTCCTCAACACCCCTCAATTCCAAATGACTTTCCACATGTGAGTAATATAGAGTTTTGAAATATTTCAGTGGTTGGAGTTCTTTCAAGTTTTCTGAATTTGTATGAAATTGTCCTTAAATCACTGTCAGTATATTTAATAAGAAGATCCCAAATGAGTATCAAGAATTACTCCTTAGTAATTTTTTTACAGGATCAATATAAAAGTATGTATTATTTCTCATTATCAGTTGATCGAATGTATGGGTTACAACTGCATTAAAACAGAACTGTAAGTTATGCGTTTTGTCAATATTAACCGTTATCAACTTCTAATCCAGCCAACATTTGATAAGTGAGACCTCAACTCCAGCTTTATAAAATATGGCTGTGTCATCTGCGAATTCAACTATGTTCGTGTTGCACTATGGAAAATGTCCGTTAGTTATATCTAGTGAATAGTTAGTCCTAGCATGGATCCTTGAGTTACTCCACTGTCGATCACCTTATCACTGCTCAGTATATCATCAATTATTACGGCTCCTCCATTTTAAGTAATTTTCAAATACTTTCACTTTGTTGCCCCACATTCCAGTATCTTCCAAAGACTTGAGGAGATGATGACTGCCAGTTTCGGGCCAGGATTTCAAAAGGTCTATGAACACTCCATAGAGGTTTTTCTTTCATTTAAGGCCTCGGTAACTTTAGAAGTCAAGGTGAGAACAGCATCTTGAGTAGAGATTTTTTCTCTAAATTCGAATTGATTCTGAAGATCATTTTGTATTTATTTAGGAAAGAAATACGAGCCTTCTTTGATGATATTGTCAAATATTTTCGAAAGATGAGTAACTAGAGAGATATGACGACAATTTGTGATTAATAGACGTAACCCCTTTCCTGAACAGTGGCGTAAATATAGATTATTTCAATTTACTGGGAAAAATACCTTTTTCCACACATCGGTTGAGAATATTACTAAAGGGATCTGGAATAAAAATTGAGATTTATTATAGAAGCTTTATATTTTCTGCTTTCAAAATCTCACAACCTATAGGGCCATTTTATTTGGTTTTTGCCAAACAATTGTGCTTTTTCGTTCCATCTGGTCAATTGGTTTGGAAAGGTATGAATTTAAAATCGAGATTCTTTCTATTTTCTGATTTTTGTTGTTCTTCATCTGGCCAGCAAGAACTTTACCCATCTCGGCACATTCTATATTGAATGCGTTTGTAATGTGCGTTTCATTTCAATTCAATTCATTCGATTCAATTCATTTTATTTCCTCTTTTGACAAATAATCATTGTTTTGGAAACGTCAAGAGTTGATAGAAAAGAGAAAGACACCATTTACAAACAACGAAAATGCACAATGAACAAACGGTTTTCTCAACGACAAAAATTCATTAATGGTATAAAAACAGTTTTCAGTCAGGAATGTTTTCAGGCTTAACTTGAACGAATTAATGGTTTTGATGGATTTTACGCAGTCTGGTAGTTTGTTAAACAGTTTCAAACCAATATGATCTGGCGAGCAGTATATTATTTTATTCCTCGACGAAGGCACACGAAATTGACCTTTTGTATGGTATAATAATCATGAAAGTATTCATTGAGTGAAAATTGTAACTTATTTTTAAACACATATATACATAGCTCATAGACATAAAGACAGCTTAGTGATAAAATTTTGTATTGGGCGAACAGATTTCTACATGACACCATTTTCGAAACTTTTGCTATACATCTGATAATGCTCTTCTGTGCAATAAATTCCTGTGAAATGGCTGTAGCATTACCCCAGAAACAAATGCCATAACGTAATCTAGACTCCACTTGTGCGTAATACAAATTAATAAGATGATTTATTTCTAATATATGTCTCAAATTTATGAAAAGAAATTTCAAGGAAAATAACTTCGATGTAAGTTTTTCACAGTGATCTCTCCAAGCCATGTTTTCATCTAGGGTAATGTCCAAGAATCTTACAGAGCTGTGACTATTTTGCATTTGACTATTGTTAATAGTAAATTTCAATTCATCTAGATGTTTTTGACTAGTGTGAATTCTAATTACTGATGTCTTCTGTATGTTAAAAAATAAACAGTCATCGTTGAAGAAATCTGAAACATTAGTCATTAAATCAGTACACTTGCTCTCAACTGTAATGATGTCTGCTGCCGAGATAACGAACGAAAAATCATCTGCATATGCAGTATAATGATTATCATCAATAAAGTTATCAAGGTGATACACATAAAGAATAAAAAGCACAGGTCCCAAAATTGATACTTGTGGAACCCCCATATTCAAAGTTAAACTATCCGAGTGGAATTGTTGAATTTCATTATCTACATGAGATTGTATGGATACAACATTTGTTAAAAGTTCATTTCTTGTGGGATGTTTAATTTTCTTGGATATTCGTCGTGTGACGTCTAATATAATTTTTGAATTATTTTGGTTTTCAACAATTTGTTTCTTATAAAAGTTGAATTTTGCTTGTGGATCAGTGAAGTTAGTGCTTTTCCGGCAAATCTGATGGGCGTATGGCTTATCATTCAAGGATTTCATGATTTCTGGATCAGTAACAGGTAAAAGATTTTGTTGAAAAAGTACAAGTGATTGCTAGATTCTGACCGAACTGGTTTGTGCTAGCCAACTCAGCAGCTGTATAGAAGTGCTGTGCAAAATAGTTATAGAACTGATTTTTTTTAACGAGGCGCAGCTGTGTCAAAAAAAATTGTCGAGATTACCCAAAGTATTTCGCGCATGAGATGCAAACAAAATTTTTTCTACAAACGTCAAAAATATTGTTCTAAAATAAGTAATAACTATGAAAAATAGTATTGAACTGGCTTAAATATTTTTTCCAAATCAAGTAATTACTGTAACTATGGAAATAAAATGGCATTTGTTGACATTTATTTCAAAGTGACAGTTCTTGATAATTATTTTGGAGTGACTTTTTATTCGCGTCAATTTCGTGCGTGATATTTATTATTGTAAAAGAATGGAAATTTCGAGCGACGATGAACTAAGCAGTACCCCACCTAACTTGATAGATGCGGCCAATTCCGTAATTTCCAACCTTTTACCGTAGAAATCGAGGCGGCAGTATGAAAATGCATATCAGCAATTTAAAGAGTGGTGTGAAGCAAATAAAGCCAGAAAAATATCTCTCACAATTTGAAAGCCTTAATTATTGTTCTACATTAATAAATAAACGATTTCTTGTTTTTTGCTTGATTGAGGAGTTGAGGACCATATAGGCGAATATGAAAATCCCATATAGTTTACATGCAGTGTGCGAAATATATTTCGCACATTACTTCGCGCACGGTGTCATGGTAACGAATGAAAATGAAAAAAAGTGCCACTTCGCATACTGTTGTCAATGCGCGAACCTTGTCATTTTTTGACGTTTGTAGAAAATAGTTATTTATGTATCAAGGGCGTAAAGTAGGCGTTTATGGCCTGCGGCGTGGATGATGGCCCGATGGCGTTAGCCGAGGGCCATCACACGCCGAAAGCCTTAAACGCATTTTACGCACGTGATACATACAAAATTTTATGCACTAGCGGTTTTATAGCGCGAATCACAAATACTGACTTGAATTGCAATGGTCTACACGTTTCATACGTTATGCATACAATAGTTAAGGGTAACATAATATGAGGAATGTGAAACTATAGTAGCTGAGTGCTATATTGGAGAATCTATTTCAAATAAATAGATCATCACCGAAAAAATTGCCTACGATTATGAACAAATGTTAGAAAGAGTATTGCTCTATTGAACTGAAATGATTCTAATTCGTGTTAGGAATTGCACGAAATGATGTGTGAGTATAGACAATTTGAGAATTTTGTCTACTTTACGGCCCACCGGGCCATAATGCGCCCACGGGCGGTAAAGTGCCACTTTACGAGCGGTGAACCGGGCGGTAATGTGTACTTTACCGCCCGCTAGTGCATAAAAGATACAAGCCCAATGTTTCGATACCCAGTGCCATCGTGAAATAATGGTCAGCATTATATGATATTGTTGTGTAAAGTTCTATTTCTGCTCCATGCATTCATTCAATCCTTTCAATTCTCGAATTCTATTGCTGGAACTTCAACCGTATGTACTTATTCGGAGTAGTTCGAAACTCATTAGTTAGTCAGTAATTTTTTCAAAATGCCAACGTCTTTCCTAGCTATACCCATAAAGAAATAGGTGTATTATTTTGATATATCGTGCAGCGACAGCTGTGAAATAGACATTTCATAAAATTGACCAGTTGTGTACATAAAACCGGACAAAATTTTCCATCTTCGTTACTCAGTGCAGTCGTTGCACATTTTACATTGCAATTTCGGGTGACACCACTACCGAAACACGGAATATATAAGATAGAAGTGTCTATAAATAAACGTGCGCGGTGTTATGCTAAAACAGAAACCGAATATAGTGATGGATTGGCCAAGTAGGCTGGGGATTTAGGAAAAGCTCAACAGGATCCTCCACTCGGCCAGCTGATTATGCTGCCACCTACTCTTTGTTCGCCTCTCGAGATGATATTATTTAGTGTGTCGGGTGGATGTGAAATATGTAGGTGGAGTTTTGGTCCAGGGGTTGTTGTACGTTGGCAAAGAGCATGGAGATTTTATGTAAAATTCCTCATTGGTATCGTCGTGTAAGGGTTGTTGGCATGAATGAAGCGTAAAACCGGATTATTAACAAGAAAAAACAGAGTTCAATTAGGCTCGACGGAAGGAGAAAACGTACCGGGTGGAGTAATAATAGTCAATATTATAATGAATGACTTTAGTGGTAAGAGCGTCTGACTCTGAGCTAAAGGTCAGGAGTTCAAGCCCTAGGTGGAGTTAAGTTTCTTTAAATTTAATTTAACCGTAAAAATTATCAAAATCTCGTGGCTCGACTAGGGTGAGTCATGCAAGATTCACTGTTGTGTTCCAATTAACAGTTCTACTCGTGAGGTGGCGTATGTAGTTAGTTACAGGGCATAGCCAGAACACGTGGCTAATGACCACAGCAGTTGATGTAAAAATACCAAAGAAAACCAATTGAAAATAAAAATGAATGACTTTGTTTGCAATCAATAGAATGAAAACACAATTATAGAGATCCCAAGTAGCATTTTGGCGACTATGACCACATAATATATCAAAATCAACATTGTACTTGATGTAGAAATTAGTCATTTATGAAACGATGCTCTCTTAACCACCAGACATCGTTGTCTTAACGTTGAGCATGACATCAGTTAAGCTGGCGGTGGGTCGACCTTGTAAGATTCAACCAAGCGGTGGCAATTTTTCAGTAAAGTTAAAAACGTTCTCGTAGAGTCATCTTTACAATTAACCTTTTTCCAAATATTTACTACAGAGGACGTGTCGGCTAAATTGCTTGATAAAAAAGTATAAAGTACAAGAAGAGAAACTGTAATGATCCTAACCTAACTTTTGAATGGGAAACGGAAAAAGATTTCTAATACACTGCCTCCTATTACAGGCGAAAAAAACATTACGTGGTGAAGAATCTTCATAGACACAAGCCCCCATGAAGACAGACAGTTTGGAGAGCTGAAGTTTAAATTAATTTAAAATTAAATTAATTAATTAATTAATTAAATTTAAATTTTTCGTTAGTTGTATTTGGTTCAGTTTTTGGTCTGATAATATATTCAGTCGCGCTCCGGGTATAAAATTGAAATTCAGCATGAGTTTCTATTTCATGCGACTCGATCGTGATAACCGAACCTAACCTAAAAAATTGGCAAAGTTGCAAATAGCGGTTTTATGTAGATAACTAAAAAAACTACAGCTCCGATCGAAAAAAGTCAAATCAAAAAATTGTAGGTATCGTAAATATCTATCAATTGAATCACTTATAATTTTCCGATATTATTGATACTTTTCGAGTTATATCGGAAACCGTAAAAAATCGGGTTTTCTATAACTCGTTAACTGTAAGGTATTCAAACTTGTTACTTACCGTTATGTGTAGCCTATGATAAGCCAAAAATTTCTTTCTTTGAAAAATTGATAAATATTGATTACCTATTTTTCAAAATATATGAAGTTTTCTCAAAAAAGATGCTCTCTCAATATGGCTACTCTTGCTCGGGGAATGATGCTACAGTAAATATTCATGGCTTATTTTTTTCTGTAAGAGTTGTTCTTTCATATTATCGAATGAGTATATTGATTTTTTAAATTTTATTGGTCAAAAAATTACTTTAAAAAAATTGCACAATTTTTTTACATGTTTTTGAAAATACATTGCTCAATTTTGTTTTTATATGAATGACTTTCATGAAAATGGATTCCTAGCATGATTTCAAGCATTAAGAAAAAAAATTGAATTCCTACGATCACTAGGAGCCGAAATAATTTTTTTTATTTCAAAAGAATCTGGAAGACGCAATAATCATCGTACAGCAGTCACCTTCATGGATATTAAGGTTGAATACCTATATTTTCAATAAAAAAAAAATACTAGGATATGTTTAGTTCATTTGCAGTATTATTAATTGATAAAGTGAGGCGTGCAGGCGCGGATCGCGATAGCTGTAGCGGGTGACGGAGTGGGGATAGCACTGAAAACTTATTCCGTGCGATCAAAGTTACTTGTGCTTGAAAAATATTGAGTATCTCGGCTTGTTGTACACGAACGTTTTTTTGCAATGTACACTAGTACCTGAAATTGAAATTGAACCAATAACTTTTCTTTTCTTTTTCAATAACACTGTCAGGACGAAAGTGTCTTTAATGTCAACAGTATTTGTATCCACACTGCGCCACCCGCTAAAATTCCATCGCTCCGCGCCTGCACGCCTCACTTTGTTCAAAAATTAATAATAGGGGAGACCGGGGCAAAATGATCCAGTCGGGCAAAACGATCCTTCCCAAATTTCTGACGATGTATTTCATTTTAGTAAATGGCAGCGTCTCCAACTGATCGAGCAATCTTTCATTCGGTCAGTTTCACTATCACCGTCCATTTGCGTGCACGTGTTATAAGTTTGTAGCATAAAACATTGTTTTTGTCGCTGTTGATCTAAGGTATGCATCCCACTATAAGGTCTATAATTCTGTACTAGTTGTTTTAATGATATGTTTGAATGGCAGGTATTGAACTCTACGTATTTCGCTAGATTTACGTTGTTTTAAAACTTCAACTTGATATACTATAGTTAATGCACGTGACTTAGTTTACAAGAGTAATAAATGGGGCAGAACGAACCTGTATGAGGTGGGGCAAAATGGTCCTGGATCATTTTGCCCCACTATATCGGATTTACCTTTTAAAATATCTGCTATAGATATTCGACCATTACCAAAAACAACAACCTCTATAAAAAAGACCAAAAGACAGAAAGGAAAAACCGCTATTTTAACCAGTAGTCCCTATAAAAATGAGCTGCAGGAACAAATAAAAAAAAAGAAGAAGCTGAAAACAAGAAACAAGAAAAAAGAAAGAGTAAAGAGGGGAAATCTCAGAATTTAGAAAAAAAGATGCCGAAGAGAAAAGAAAATGAAGTCAGACAATGATCCAGAATGTTTGATCTGTGGAGAGTGGTATTCGAGATCTGCAAGTGGAGAGGGTTGGATTCAATGCAGCCAGTGTCATCTGTGGGCCCATGACGCCTGTTCAGGGGCGGATGAAATTGATGACGTCTTCGTATGTGATCACTGTGCGTATAATCCGTTAGCAAAAAAAGTACGTCGTAGAGTGCTAGATTAAGGTATACGATGTATGAATAAATAATTTTTGTTTGGTTTATCAATATGTATATTGTTTATGTTTAGGGATCATTGCAATTATATCTTTTGTTTTCAACAATGGTTCCTTTATTTGTGATTTTTTCATAAATAAACAGTTACCGCATTGTTTTTCGATTTTCTTTTTATGGGATCATTATGCCCCACTAGGAGGGGCAAATTGATCCTTAGGTCAACACGTCATAATCCGTGAATATCTTACATTATACTTCGATTACAAGAATGACCGTGCCGTGGTTTTATTCATAAATGATGACTTTACCTACACCTACTGTACCAAATCTCCAAATTACATACACCCTTAATTATGAACATTTAAACCTTAAAGGGATCATTTTGCCCCGGTCTCCCCTACTGCAAATGAACTAGACATATCCTAGTACTTTATTATCGAAAATATAGGTATTCAATATCCATGAAGGTGACTGCTGTACGATGATTATTGCGTCTTCCAGATTCTTTTGAAATAGTGAAGTGATCGTAGGAATTCAATTTTTTTTAATGCGTGAAGTCATGCTAGAAATCTATTTTCATAAAAGTCATTTCTATAAAATCAAAATTAAGAAATTTATTTAGAAAAAAACATGTAAAAAAATTGTGCAATTTTTTTAAGTAATTTTTTGACACTTAAAATCAATATACTTATTCGAAAATATGAAAGTACAACTCTTACAGATAAAAATAAGCCCTGAATCGTTACTGTAGCATCATTCCCCGAGCAAGAGTAGCCATATTGAGAGAGCATCATTTTTGAGAAAACTTCATATATTATGAAAAATTATCAATATTCACCCATTTTTTTGAATAAGACTTTTTTGGCTTGCCATAGGCTACACGAAACTGTAATACCTTACAATACCTTACAATAAACGAGTTATAGAAAACCCGATTTTTTACTGTTTTTCCGATATAACTCGATAAGTCTCAATGATATCAAAAAATTATAGGTTATTTTGATAGATCTTTTTAATGCCTACAATTTCCTAATTTATTTTTTTTTTATTCGGAGCTGTAGTTTTTTAATTATCATCAAAAAACCAGGATCGAGTCGCATGAAATAGAAACTCATCCTGAATTTTAATTTCCAATACGCTCATATTCTTATTTTTCGGATATTAATTTTTGCACATTTAACATTGGGCCGCTTCCTCGTTTCTTGGACTATTTACGCCAAGTTGGAGTGTAATTCTGTTTGGAAACATGGCCGGTCATTCGAATTTTAGACGTAAACAAGCATAAAAAAGGATTATGGTGCCTTATTTTAGTTTTCTAGAAATAATTCACGTGTATTCCATTTAGTTCGAGATTTAATCAATATTAAATATTGTTCATCGGAATGATTATTTTTCTATTCTTGAGTTTCGAATAATTCGCAACAGATTAAAAGCCCCTGTGTTTTTTGGCATGAAACAATAGTATAGGGTTTTCCAATAAGAGGTGTTATTTTGATATTCAAAGGAAAATGCCATTTTGTGAGATAAATAATCGGATGTTTATTTCATTATAAATTGGAAGGAGTGCCGTTAATGATGGAACATAACATCAACCAAATGACCACCACGACCACGTCTACAGGACCATATCCTTTTCATGAAATTTTCCATAACTAAATCGCAAACTGGCTGCCCTATGTCCTCGATAGCCTCACGAATTCCATCTTTGAGTTCTTGAATCGACGCTGGGCTGTTGGCGTACACCTTCTCTTTCACGTGGCTCCAAAGGAAGGAGAGAGATAACACGGTCCGGAAACTTTTCCCGTAAAAGATCAATGGTTTCATTGCTTGTGTGGCACGTAGCACCGTCTTGTTGAAAGTAAACGTTGTCCAGATCAATACCATCCAGTTCCGTCCATAAAAAATCATTAATCATTTGTCGATAGCGCAATCCATTCACCGTAACTGGTGCTCCAGCCTTATTTTGAAGAAGTGAGGTCCAATGACCCCGCTGGACCATAAACCGCACAATTTTCAACAATAACTCTTGGGTTTTCCGAGCCCCAGATGCGACAATTTTGCTTGTTGACGAAGCCACCGAGGTGGAAATGTGCCTCATCAGTCAAGATGATTTTTCGATGGAATTCCGGATCATTTTCATGCATTTCAAGGACCCAATCGGCAAAGACACGACGTTGTTGATGATCGGCTGGCTTGAGTTCTTGTGTTAACTGAACTTTATAAGCCTTAAGACCCAAATCTTTACGCAAAATACGGTGTAATGACGTTTTTGGAATGTGTAATTCCAAAGAACGACGAGGAATGGACAAACCTGGGTTTTCTTGAACACTTTCGGCTACAGCAGCAATATTCTCGGCTGTTCTTGAGCGACGTGCACTGGTTTTATTCTTCACATCACTAACTTGTCCCAACAGCTCAAATTTTTCCTCCAATTTTCGTATGGCGGTCCGACAAGGTGCTTCACGACGACCCAACAATGTTCGAGTTTTACGAACCGTCTTTGCCAAATTTTCACCATTTTTATAGTGAATTTTAATAATGTCAGTGTGTTGTTGAAGCGTGTATCGTTCCATTTTTATTAATGGCGTAGTTGCTACTTGTCAAATGTCAAAAAATGACAGCTCCAAAAGTTACATCTGCCGATCTAGCGGGCTATTCAAAATAACACCTCTTATTGGAAAACCCTATTTAACAGTAAAATGAAATGCGTTGCCAATTTCTGTTTCGAAAATCATTATTTTTCAGGTATCTTCAGCCTTAAAGTTTTCTTTAAGTATCCATTTTGGCCATCAGTAATTATTTGGTTGATAAATTATCTATGTTTTAAACACCATGAAAAGTAAACTGTTATCGATGCGCGAGAGAACGCTGGTGTGTAGTTGTTTTTAAGTAAATTCAGCAACGTTTAGAAAACGACCATCCAGCTACCTCCACTTGGAGCTGAAACGTTTTATAAACCCAAAAATGATTGACCAAATTGGTGCAAAACAGGGTTGTGACATGGTTGTGTTGAGGTCGGCAACGCAACTTATGTTTGGCTGCGCAACATTTTTAAATACGTCGCCGCAACGTTGAATTGCTACTTGGGATTTCATTGTCGAAAAATGGAAACTCAGGTGAAATTCAACATAGTGGTACTCTTCCACTAATACTATGAAATAATATGAAACAAAGTTTAGCTGAGACTCAATATTCGTGGAATATTATTAATTTACCCTATACCATATTAGTCAATTTTTTATTAAATGATTGATGAAACTGTTCACTTGCAAGCAATGAATTTGAAAATTGTGTTTCAAGTCCAAAATTTATTATTTGTTGTAATTACTAGTCGAGGAGGAATACATATATCGGAAGAAAGAATAGTTGGCATTGAAAATGTATACCTCTGAATCTAATGCAACTATATACAATTTCGTGTTTGATCAATTTCTATTTAGATAAAGTCAAAATCGGTCTTATCGAGCGGGGTCAGCAAGCAAATGAATCGAATCGAAAAACCAAGTGGATACCAAAATGTTTTGTGATTATTTATCAAGGTATATTTTCACAATATCATGCATGTGTAACACAGAAATCGTTTGTCCAATGTTATTGGAATAAACAGTACAGTTGCAAAAGCAGTTACTCGCAGTGATACCTTTTGAATTGCCTAAGCAGATGAAGTCGATTATTTTGTCACTTTTCTAAAACTATGTGGATGAAAATAAATGTAGATAAAATGAAGATAAAAAATATTGAAAGAATTCATATTAACTAACAAGATAAACTCAGAAACTCTCCTTGTCACAATAGGATAAACACTTTCGGAATCGCTTTCAAATAGAACTATTATCACAGGTGATTCTTCGACATCGAGTAGGCGTTCTCGATCCCACCAATACCTCATTAATTGTTCCGTATGTTCAACTGATTTCTTCCAATACTCCTCCGTAATGTATTCCAGTGCAGCTTCCCAAACTATCTCTACTTCATCGGATATAGGGCCATACATGGTAATTATGGTATGATTCAGCCCCAGCCAATGTTAGTTCTACTGCATTGTACTGGCAATGATATGGTGGCAACCGTAACCATGCTCACGTAATATCTCATCCACGGCATAAATTGCAGCTTTTTTATGGATTCTGCAATCAAAAGAATTTCTGATTTCAACATATTTCACTTTTTTGCTAAGAAGAATTAGGCTATTTATATAATATTCTTGAATGATAAAATGCATTGTCCAAAATAATTAAAGGCGGATCTTCTAAATTTGGTTCAACCATTCCTAAGCAGCTTTTTGAAGATGTCACAATTCCAAACTTTTTGACTTTGAAGAAGAAATCATACTCGCATCTGGAACGAAGCCTATTGAAGAAACGACATGTAATATAATGTACCGTTTTCCTGGACCACATCCTCTTTTTCTTTCAATGCTCTTTACGGACTCATACTGCCACGATATTGGCCTACTCACATTCGAAAATTTTCAAGTTTTGTCCGAAAACACTACTCCTAATTGTAATTTTCTGTATGTTTTTTCAAAAACTGTACACGTTGACCCACAATTTGAGGCATATTTCATAAGTATCTTCTGTTACAATCTTTTCTGAAGCGAAACCCCAAGTTTTTAAGAAATTCTGACAATGCAGATAGTCCAAATTCTGAAATACCTCGTTTTTTAAGAGCATCCTTCAAAAGCACCACGTTTGTTTTCAATTTATGTAAATCAATAATTATATTACGTATTTCCTTTTTGATACCATCTCTCAAATCTTCATTCTTTGGCTTTTTTCATTTACATTTTATGTGACTATATTATAATTTTTCTAGGACACAATTTCCTGCACGGATCTCAATCTCACTCCCAGTGCTCTTGCTACAGTTTCCTGTATATTATTATCAGACGAGCTTCTATTTCGTTTTTAACTTTCGAAATAATTCAAAAGATTCAGTACCTACTATTTTTGTTATTGCTGGTATCCCCTCCCGAATGAAGTTTAATCCATTGTTAGTTTGCAATAAGCACTCACAATTGAGTCTTCTTGGAAGAACGTTGCACAAATATCTGTCAGATGTAGTTCAATATTAGGCGTGGCATTAGCCAGGGAAGTAGTTGTTTTCTGTCATATTTTCCACTTGGTGAAAATATTTGGAGGAAATGGTACTTCGACAGTGTCGACTTTATTTATGCATTTACATGATTATTCTCTATTTTTCGTTACATATTTTTAAATTCGTACCTAATTTTTATCATTTTGAAACTTCAACGCATTTGTTTATTATATTTAGACATTTTGCATATTTTACATGATTACAATCAGAATATTTACATTTTAAATTATCAACATTAATTATCCATCTTTTTCTCATGTATTAATTTTTTTATTTTTATCACATTGTTTATATCTCATTGAAAATATAATGTTTTCAAGGGCCGGTTGCATAAAAGCCAGTCAAATATTTGATGTCATTTGAAATATTAAACGTGGCGTTATAAATCATTTCTGGAAATTTCCTTCAAATATCCCTTTCGAGAAATTTATTTCAGTAGTTTCCAATCCGTGCACAATATTCAAACCAGCTGTTATCAATCGTCAAAAAATTGAACAAACACCATGATAAAAAACAATCGCAGCACATACGTATCGTCACAGTAAAAGAACTCCCATTCATATCTGTCACTTGTCGCAGTTTTAACAGGTTGTGTTTGTACGATTGTTTTGTAAGCCCCAACGCCCGACGTAAATCGATTCAATAATCAGTGATTTGTCGCTTGTCCCCCTCATCATTGAATCGCTTGTTTTTGCACAAAGGTTTATGGATGCAGTGCCGCTGTGAATGGGCACAATGAAAATGAGTTTATTCTTTGCGATAACATTTCGGCGAATGTTTGTTATTTTTATACAGGACGCTCAGGAACTAATGCATGTAGAAAGTATATAATGACTATTTTGATTTGCGTTCTTATTTCACTTTCCTTATGTTTAGTATCACTAGAATTATAAAGTTCTATATTTTCAAGGGTGGAGAGGAAAGCTTCAGAGAAAGGGAAATTATTCTCTTGGAAAAATCTACTTCCACAATCAGTTCCAAAGCTTTCAGTAAGAGGGACATACAGCCTTCATGCTAACAACAAAGGTATAGATATACTGATCGACAAGCGTAAGGACACAGCATAAGTAACAATCAGCAATGACACTCAGCCATGCCGCCTTTGATGTTGAAAAGTATCTAGACGCCATGTTGGGAAGTGCTGTTGTGAGGGCAGGACTCGCGCAATGATTTCGGACAGATCCGCATTCGAAATTTTTCAGATCCGATTTGAAAAAAAAAATCGATAAATCTCACTAAATATATGAATGGGTCCAAAATCAATAAAAGCAATTCTAATGTCGATAATTTTTCTGGGCCAATAATGTTTTGTATTTAAAAACAGGTTGTTCATTTCACAATGGTATTCAGGGACAAGTTCATAATCAGCTTGAAGTATTCTTTGAATTAAATTTACGTGTGATTGTGACTTCACTTTGAGTTCACCAAAGTCTTTTGAAATATACAGTGTGTTTCACTTCTCATGAAAACAACCTCGTATGTTTAATTTGTCGTAATTTTTGACGAAGAATCATGAAATTTTCAGGATCGATAGATTGACTAGAAATGAACTCACTGAACAAAAGGGGTCATCCTATATGATATACACTGCACGTCAGCAGCGATGGAACCACCAATTTTTCCGGAAATTTATATTAGGCGGCAAAAACAATAAAAGTGCATCGATATGACTGATGAAATGTACTCATTTCTAATCATGGAATATTAGAAGGAATTTCGTTTGATGTAATAATTCGTGTGATGTATTGGTATATAAGGTTTTTTTCATTTAATAGATTCCCATTTTTATTACAGAAACATAAATTATCGAAACAAAACTGAACTGTAATGAATCTAAGTAGCTTTTACACATTCTTTGTGGGGTGCTTTTTTAATATTCGTAGAATCTGATCGACCCCCGAATGAAATATTTCAGTGGTAAGGATGCTTTCAGGTTTTCGAAGGTAGCCAGATGATAGCAACTATCAAAGGAAAATAGAATATAAATACCAATAGTCCGTTTTCAGATATTTATTCATGTCTCCATATTATAATTTTGTTTCTTCTTCTTTTTTTCTCAATATTTCTCTGACATTTGAAATTCCTATTAATATACTTCAATGTATAAAATAATCTTACTCTAGCATATAACCTCAAGAGGTGTGACATTGGGAAGTTTTCACATGGGTGGGTATACATAAATTGTTCAAATACAGATACAAATCCTGCAATTACACTTTTTCCTACAATTAATTTTTCAAAATTGCTTTGAAAGCATACTTATTCCAAGGAGGAAATGAAATGAACAAAATCGTTCTTTGACATCCGTAAGTTCCCAAAGGTGTCAATACTTCCATTTTGAAATGCTCTAAAATAACAATACAGAGATTCATCATCTAAATCAAAATGTGTTTTGGAATAGCTTAAAAAAATTTTGCAACTATGAATTTTCAATGATTTTTTAATCAAACATCCGCAAATATATTTCATAATATTTTGCTGGAGCACATCATTAGTTTGAGAATCAGTGTCCATTACAGCAAATTTATGATTATCAACAACTTCTTTGGGTTCTGAGTCTAACACTTCATTGTTCTTGGGAAAATCTGAAATTTTCAGCAATACATTATCTGTATCTCCCTCACAATATTCACTTCCTGAATTCAACAAATTCAAACACAGTATTTCCGGCCGACACCTCGCAAAATAGCGGACTCATCGACGCCAAGGGTGTGCGCGAACTTTTCCCGTCAGTCAGAGTGTCAATGCCGATTGTTACTTATGCTGTGGTAAGGATGCCTCCGAGAATTGATTGCGCAGTAGACAAAACCCTGGAGTGGGGCAGGAGCTCAATCGCTATGCCTTATTAAACAGTAGTCGATCTTTGTCGCACATCTACTCACACTTTCTATCGTTTGCGCATCTCAGAGGCATCCTTACGCTTGTCGATCTGTACGAAATTTAACAAGTCGAAACTGCTTAGGGTTGAACATAATTTGATAATATAATGAATGTTTCAAGTTAAGTAATAGCCTCGGTATATGTTTTGCGGCTGTGACATCGATAAGGAGAAACAACAGGTTTGACTTTGTAAAAGTTGAACTGAGAAATACATACACAAAGAGAAAGAATATGCATTATTGTCTAAAGATAAGTCTTGTTGACAAAGTAGGGGACTAAAACAAACCTTGAATTAAAGTAAAATACAAACATAAAAAAGAAGAAATCGGAAGAAACGCACACAACATAGTAAAATCGCAGTTGGTGAAGTAGTATTGAAATGCCTTACAAAACAACATAAAAGTTAGCAAAGGAGAAACACTTTACAACATATTGAAAACGAGTTTGAGTTTTGAAATGCATCATCATAAAATTCTTGTAAACTATAATAGAGCTTACCCAACTGAATTTTTGGTTGGAAGTGATTGAATATGTTACATCCCAGTGGTATACTAGGCTAATTTGAAGAAGTAATATCCCGACAAAATGCAGAATTTTCGAAAAAAAACTTTGATATGGCCGTCATGAAAACTGCGTTTCTCAGAAACAAACAACAACAGAGATAACAACAGAGATAAATTATGGTCATACTCCTTCTCGTATAAGTATTTGGATTTCAGAGGCAGTAAATTTCCTAACGCTTTTTCAGCTTTGAGCGCCACATTCTGTCGAATCTCCATAATTATTATGACCACAACCGTTTTTAGATTCCTCCACTAACAATCTTGTCAATTCTTACGAAAATGCAGCGTCATTTTATTAAATAAACAACCCTTAGCAACCTCTTCAATGTTTCGATGGCAATTGCATAGAAGCTCACTTGTGCCGACCAGAACGCAGTAAATACTATGAGAAGAAATTTATGAAGTAAACAACGTCGTTTAAGATAATCTTTTCGTGAATAATAAAATCTTGTATGCACCACGAGCGTTATTAGATCCGTTATTCATCCCTCGGGTCAAAGGCCCTCTGGTGAATGTTACCCCCCGGGCGTTATTGGTACATAAATAGCTATTTTGTATGCCTTCCCCACAAAGAGTTTTCCCTCAATTCCAGGTTCTACAGATTCTTCTACCACACATCATCTCTAATCAGCTCACTGACCTCTTTACCTAGCATTAGAAACTGTTTTTGTGTCTATAGTTTTCTGTGCTTTGTCACGTTTTTTATACACTTTTGAGTATGATAAGCACAGTGATAAAGTCTCGATAGTCGATAGTCTCGATAGTCTCCCACCACCTCTTTCTTAGTGGTCTTCCCTTTAGCTGTAATTATATTGCTAATTTCGGTGTTACTGGTTGAAACGTTGAGAAAAAAAATACATTCTCCAGGGAAACAATTTATCAAGTTCAACAAAGATCAGAAGAACAAGATCCCCTATAATCCAGTCGCATTAGGTTTAGAGGTTTGTAGCTTGTAGCAGGATTAGAGGTTTGTAGCAGCACCAAATATATCATGCTACTAGCTGTAACTATGAAAAACAGGTTAATTTTTTAAATAATCCGGGGTGGAACCCATCAAATTTTTTATGAAAAAAAATTATGTTACCTCAGAAAGAATGAGGTTTCTCAAAACATTATTTCAATAGGGTGCAAGATAATATCCGCCTCTGCAATTTCTAGAAGGGCCGGAAATTAAAATTGTCATAACTTTGTTAAACAGATCAGAGAAGGAAAAGTGAAAGTACATTTTTTTACGGAAGACTTCTAGCTTCTCATGCATATATAACATGTACCTGAAATGTTTTTGTACCACTTTCCATAACCCTTCTGCACTGTTTACAGATGATGCATATCATGGATATTTTAGTTAAAATGGACTAATCATACTAAAGCAGGTACCATTCACTTGTTGGACTATATACAATGCTTTGAGAGTAGTGAGACAGGTTCCATTCCTGCCTCATTTTTCAACTTAACTCATATCCCGCCATCTTCTTCAGTAAATACTGAAAATAATCTCTTGTACACATCCTGAATGAAACATCAAGTATGCAGTTTCAAGCTTGAGGTTTGTACGTGTTGAACATACAAAAACAACCCTAAATCGGGTCTCAGTTTCAAAAATTCAAATGCTTTCTGAAAACTCATGTTTTCATTACGATGAAGAATTTTGTCGAACCAACGGGATTTTCAGAATCCACTGAATATCAAAAACCATAAAAAATGTTTTTTCTGTTCATTTCACATAGTCGACACAGTCCAAGATCAGCTCACCATGATATCAAAGCCAACAATAGACCACTATTTTGGAGCAGTATACCGATTCAGATTGAGCTGCGGGTGCAGTGTCTCAGACTCCCGAGTTCCGTCTCATTATAGACATATCATACCCCAACTGTCAAGTCATTTATTCTTGCTGTGAAAATCGAAAAAGAATAATAATAGATCCACCTGCGTTTGTCCGACTAAAAGTGAGGAGACATTTATTGTGGAGCAGTGATGACCTCAAAAATTCGTAGGGCGGATTGGAGCTGTATTGAATGTTGTGGTTCCTATGCAATTATTAGTGCTTAGGTTTTACAGATGTCACGATATAAAATCATTCTGGAGAAGAATAAAAGTTTTGTCAAGTACTTATACTACAACTTTCTATCTCCCAAAGAAATTAAATTCAATTTGAATTTGTCATATAGATGTTTTTCCTGTAGGGATTATTTGAGTGGGTTACTAAGGAAAATCTAATATATCAGCAGGTTATCATCTTGTTTGAGTTGAAGTGAAGTGAAGTGTAGTTTGATAAATGGGCTGTGGTGGTCGTGTTGGTAGAACATTCGCTTCTCAACTATACGAGGATGTATTGATATCTAGTTAGCCTAGACCAGTTCCCTGCATGAACAAAATATTGCGTTACCATAGCAACGAACAAAATCTTATTAGAAGTGTCAGTGTAAAGTTTGACGTCAAACAAGTAAACCAAAGTTACGCAATAAATTAAAAGAAAAATATATGCACCGAAATTGTGAAAATCGAAAAATTGGAGTATCGAGCCATCATTAAGTTCCTGTATTTAAAAGGGTTAAGAGGTAAGCAGATTTACGAAGATATGCTTAATACCCTTGGTGATCAATGTCCTTCGTATGCGACCGTGAAAAATTGGACTGCAAGCTTCAAAAGAGGTAAATTTTCCATTGAAGATGATGACCGATCGGGAAGGCCAGTTTCTGTGTCAGTCCCCGAAAATATCGAAGCAGTTCATGACATGATTTTAACAGACCGCCGAATTGGGCTAAAACGGATATCTGAAGCACTGAATATTTCATACGAACGCGTTCATCATATAGTTCACGTCAATTTGGACATGAGAAAAATTGCTGCAAAATGGATCCCCAAATGTTTGAATGTTGACCAATAGCGTGCAAGGGTAGTAGCATCGCGTTCAATCTGTGCTCGATTTGAAAACGATGTAGACTTCTTAAACCGAATTGTTACTATGGATGAGACTTGGGTACATTTCTACGATCCAGAAACAAAGCAACAATCGATGGAATGGCGACACTCCGGTTCTCCAAGACCTAAGAAGTTTCGTGTCCAAACATCTGCTGGAAAAGTTCTTGCTTCAGTTTTTTGGGATTGCCATGGAGTAATCATGATTGATTTTTTGGATAAGGGTAGAACAGTAACTGGAGATTACTATTCGACATTACTGACCAGTCTACAGGAAAAAACTGAAGAGAAAAGACGCGGAAAGTTATCCAAAGGTGTTTTGTTTTTGCAGGACAACGCACCTGCACACAAATCTCATGTTGCCATAAAAAAAATTCGTAATTTAGGGTTTGAATTACTAGAACACCCCCCTTATTCACCAGATTTGGCTCCGTCCGACTATGATTTCTTTCCTCAACTGAAAAAAGTTTAAAAGGTCCTAAATTTTTATCCAACGAGGAGGTAATAAAAGCTGTGGAGGTCTGGTTTGCAGAGCAAGAAGAAACATTTTTTTTGAAAGGTCTAGAGACGTTGCAGGTTTGCTGTAATAAATGTATCCAATTAAGAGGAGAATATGTTGAGTAATAAAATATTTTGACATTGAAATTTTGTTTGGTTCTATGGTAGGCTAAAAATTTTTCAATATATCCTCGTGAAGACATGGATTCAAATCCCAGCACAGCCACCGGTCCCAAATCCTTCGCACCGTTATAATCCTATTTTGTTATTGCATTATTATTTTTTGTTTCGTTTTGAAATAAATATTTCAATATCTGCTTCATAACATAACAATATCGATACCTAATAGGGAAAGTGTTTCAACTGACTGCCTTCAAGGGAATGAGGATGGATGTTTTGCAGGCCACCATATTTGAAAATGTTTCATATGGAAAGCTTTCGACCGTTTTTCAATCTCCTTAGAAAGCTTACACGTCTGGAGGATAAACTCTATGCCCACCCTGTACAAAAACCTTGAGCAGCACAAAAATAGAAATGACTCACATTTCCTAAACAAACACCCCAAACGAAGCATCCAAAATTGAAATATTATGTAGATGCGAGTCAGAGGTCACTAGATATAACGAGCGTTAAACGTTGAACGCGTCCGAAGGCAGTGCATTGAATGCACCCTCATTATTGCCCCATTCGGCGTTCGGCAACTGTTTTGTGAGGCTCGCTGGGTGTGTGCACGTCGTAATGGCCATGGAAATTTAATAGTCCTACAATTCTGCGATCCGCACTTCGCGCAAAAACAGGAAAATGAATGGTCATTTTAGGCGCGAACATTGGCGTAGGATACATGGGTTTTCAAGAAGAAATCAAGAAAGCAATGCGATGATTCCTCTAGGTCATTTGAGATTTACTGAAAATGAAACTGAAATGAAATTGCGAGATGAATCAATTTTAGGTTTTTATATACAGGGTGTTTCAAATTCGATCCTCATCATTGGGATCTCGGAAACTATGAGAGATACGAAGATGGTTAAATAGGGAATATGCATAATTCATTTTTACTTGTTTAATCAATTTTTTACTTCTTTACAACATAGTAAAAAATATAAATACGGTTGAAAGACTTGGAATTAATTTTTAAAATAATATATAAAATACCGATTGAATTTGACCTATTTGAACGCCTCCATTTTCGCGCGCTGTGGATGACATCACATAGCGCTATCAGTGTTGTTCTTCTTCAGTGTCGTTCGTTTTGACGTACTCTGATTGCTCTACTTGCTTGAAGTTGATATTTTATAAAAGAGTAAGACAAATGCAGTACAAGTGTTAGATAGAGATGAACATATGTGAAAGTGATCTCGATCAACCAGAGCAGTCTTCAATGAACAAGCCTTTCTATAGTTATGGCCATTGACACTATTAACAGTTATTAATTTGGTTAGGAATTTGCAGTTTTAATCGCTATTACGATAATGGAAAATGCTAAAAAAACATCTTATAGGTATTGTCTAGTACCGGAATGCCAAAACACAATTATAAATACACCAAGTTAAGTTCCAAGAGTTGCGAAAATACGTAAACAATGGTGTAAGGTTATGAGAAGAGGCGAAGTATCTCCAATATCACATTTACATTGTTGTTAAGATCATTTCAATGTGAGTACATTGTATTTCGATAGTTAACATGAAGTGAATTGATCAGAAGTAAGTTTTGTATGCATAAATGTTTTGTATATACCTGCCTCACCTAAATTACAAAAGGAAAACTATCATTTGATATACTATTACTACTTATCAGATCCGGTATTGCCGGATTGTGCTTTGACGAAACCGCTTTCAGTCATTTCTCTTGATAATTTACAATTGTCACAAGACCAAAATCGAACTATGTAATGGAAAACACTACAAATATATAAATAAAAACAAATTTTTATTTTTTTTCATGCTTTATTTTTCGAAGGATTCGAAAATAAATTGCACTTCCACTTTTCATTGCCACTTTTTCCCTGCTACATAATGGTGTTTTCAGATCCGACGTTTGGTCTTCCGGTCACCATCATCAACTTTATTTTTTTCGTATTTTTTTCGTATTTTTCGAAAAAGAATGATAACTTATGATACATTATTGAAAAGTTGAAATCTGGTTCTATTCAAAACAGAAAGAATCCAATGTAGCGCCAATGAGAAAAACTAAAGTTGATGCTGGTGGCCGGAAGACAAAACGTTGGATATCAAATCTGAAAACACAAATAAAGCCAGAAAGAAATATAAACCATTTTCCGAAATTTCTGCTATTTCCGGATATCTCCAGATATACTCGGAATTTCAGAACTTTCTCAACGGCATATTGTTAGTCAGGTGAATGCAACTTTGCCCTAATTTAACCATCTTCCTACCTCTCATAGTTTCCGAGTTCCCAATGGTGAGGATCGAATTTGAAACACCCTGTATATCTTGAGTCTACCCTTTCGTATGCACCTTAGGCTTGACATGAAGTAGGCAAACAAATTTCCACCCTTCACTTCTTGAATTAAGCTTCGTTCAATCGGTGAATAATCCCGATTCCTGCAGCAGTGCCAGGCGACGCCTGGGGATAGGCCCTGCTGCTGGAACCGAGAGGCTTCTACCGCGGCCGTCGCTCTGCCTGAAGGGAACAAGTCTTGTCTCGAGGAACTGGGGGGAGGCAGGAGATAGACACCTGGACCCGCATACAAGAAGCACACATCAATTTTCAAAAAAAACATGGACGACGAAAAAAAGGATGGAACCGTAAACGTGTCCAGTCGTCACGGGGAACGCCCTAGTTCCCTATCAACTGAAGGGAGGGACACCAGCTCCCACCCTTCCAACGCCTCAGGGTCAGAGAGGGAGTCTAGACACTTTACCGATGACTCTGAGAGAAGGAGAAACAAAAAAAGGGAAAAGAAGAGGAATGGGAGGAGGAGACTCAGACAACAGTGGTCTGCTGCGCGTCTGAGAGGTGAGGAGCAGGAGAGGGATTTGGCAACGAATCTAACGACTGCAACCGAAGCCGACCAAGGCCCAGGGTCTACTGCTCCCCCTAGGGGGGTCTTGCCAAGGGCCAAGGACGGTCCCCCCGGGAGCAGGCAGACCTCAGTAAGAGAGGACCAGGTGCAAGGAAGGCGAGGAGGCTTGCGAAGCAAAGCCAGCCCATTCGGCTCCCGTCTGCGCCAGCCTCCCAGGAAGAGGCAGGGGGGTTCGTACGCCCTGGAAAGCGAACGACCCCTAGGCCGGCCAAGATGAGGTTTAGGACGGGCGGCAAGAATCCGCCGGAGAGAGGGGCCAAAAGGAGTAAGGGAGAACCACCCGCGAGAACCGACGAACACGTCTCTCCTCTTTTGAGGGGGGACAAAGGCCGGCCTTCGAGGCCTCAGGGTGAGAAATCCAAGCGCCTTCAGGCCTCGACCTCCTACAGCAGAGTTATGAAGCCCGAAAAGAGGGAGAAGCAGGTGGTCGTCCTGTCGAACAGGGTCGACACGAAGATCACCCAGGAGGAGGCTGGGAGTCTTCGGCAGGATCTGGTGAGGGAGATGCTTCGTGCCATGGAAAGTTCCGAGGGAACGTACCAGGCACTGCAGCTCCGGTACCGGAACTCAGGATTGGTCGAACCAGGATGGTTCCTAAACCTGCCCAAGACGACGAGTCGGCGGAATGGCTGCTCAGAAGCTGGTTACCGCCGGCGCGGGGAGAAGTCTCCTTCACGGTGGTGAGGGGAACCGAGGCCCCATGGCCGGAGCTGATAGGCTTCTGGATAGGGAGCCAGGAGCTGAACCTGGAAGAGGTTCGTCGAATGGTGACTCTCCAGAACCGCGCATTGCGCGTAGGTACCTGGGAGCACCTGGAGACGAGAGGCGGACCTGGAGGATGGCACCTCATCTTCAGGGTCAGCCGGGAGATAGCCAGGCTATTGGAGGAATCAGGCTGGGAGCTGTACTTCGAGCTGATCACCGTGACAGTGCGTCGGGTGACGGTTTGGGGTGCGGCTGTTGCCTCCTCTAGGCAAGGCACCTCCGGGCGGGCCGAGGAGAAGTAGGTTGCATCCCTTGATCTTCGAAGTCCTCGATGGATCAAATCAGGGTAAGTCAAGTCAATCTGCAGCACAGCCGGGATGCGTCAGCAGAACTGCTGCAAATCTTGACGAAACGCCTTGCAGATTTGATACTAATACAGGAACCATATGTATACAGGTCAGAAATAAGAGGATTGAAGGAGGCCAGCTTCGAGACGTTTCACGGAGCTGGAAAGAATGAAAACCCGAGGAGCTGCATCGTGGTGTCAAAAGCCCTCAACGCGTCGCCAATGCCGCACCTGGGGACCAGAGACGTCACCGTGATGCTCCTCGAGTTGAAGGTAGGTGGAAGTAGAATTAAGATTATTGTAGGTAGCGTGTATCTTCCTTATGATGCCGAAGTACCAACCCAAGGGTTGAGCGCTTGGTCTCATACGCGGAGGAAAACATACCACTAGTAATAGGCTGCGACGCTAATGCACACCACACAATGTGGGGAAGCACCGGGATTAATACCAGGGGTGAAGCTTTTCTGGAGTGCTTGGCATCGACAGACCTAGAGATATTAAACAGAGGAACAGAGCCCACTTCAATCAATAGGATTCGATAGGAGGTTATTGATATAACGGTGGTCTCGAGGGAAATTGAGGACCATATAAGGAACTGGAGGGTGACTCAGGACATAGCAATGTCCGACCACCGCATGATACGTTTTGATATCAAAGCGGAACGGGAAGAAGTCGCTCTTAGGCGGAACCCAAGGGCCACAAGATGGGACACCTATACAGAGTGTCTTTCAGACCTCACAGGTGTCTCACAGGACCTAACGTCCCCCGAGCTTTTGGACGAGGAAGTCGAAAGAGGAACAAAGGAAGTTATAGAAGCCTTCGAGAAAGCGTGTCCCTTGAGAGCACAACCGCCACGAAAAGTAAAGTGGTGGAGCACAAAGCTCCACCGTCTGAAGACAGCTGCTAAGCGAGAACATCGCAAGGCGGTCGGGTCGGGGCGGGATGACGATTGGGATGGCTTTCGGGAAGCGAGAAGGAACTTTAAACGAGAATTACGGCGGAGTAAACGGGACAGTTGGCGAACATACTGTGGGAAAATTGACTCCCTCCCAGAGTCCGCCAGACTGGCCAAGATACTGAGCAGTGAGGTGAAGGGCACAATTGGATCGCTCAAAAGGCAAGACGAAACTTGGACGATATCCAAACAGGAAGCTCTTGAGCACCTACTGGAGGTCCACTTTCCTGGACAGGCGGGTGACAACCGGGATCGAAGAGAAACGTTCATCCACAGGGTGGACAGACCTCTCGCTGAGGAGATAGTCACAGTCGGTGGGCTGTGAACGAGTTCAAACCATTCAAAGTGGCAGGCCTGGACTGCATATTTCCAGCATTGCTACAGAAAGCGCTGAAAGACATATTTCCCTGGATAAGGGACGTCTTCAGGGCCAGCTTGGCATTGGGATATGTACCAAGGACCTGGAGGACAGCTAGAGTAGTTTTTATCCCAAAATCAGGGAGAAGGGACTACACTCAAGCAAAGGCCTTCAGACCCATTAGCCTCACATCTTTTCTACTGAAGGCTCTGGAAAAGATTGTGGATAGATATCTGGAGGAGGTAGTACTGAGTAGGCACCCCTTCTAGAATAATCAACATGCATACCGCAGTGGACGGTCCACAGAAACTGCCCTTCATGCGGTAGTGCACAGGGTAGAAAAGGCACTCCATTTCAAGGAGTGGGCCCTCGGAGTCTTCTTCGAAGTGGAGGGTACCTTCGATATGGCAAGAACAGATGTTATCTGCAATGCACTGCAGATTAGGGGAACCCCTCCTACGCTGATTAGCTGGGTAGCTACGGCCATCGAGCGGAGGAAAGTGACCATGCCGACATCGAGGTGAGAGGCGGCTGCCCGCAAGGTAGCTGCGAGTATTAAATAAAAAATACTTTGTTATTTTTTACTTGGTTCAGAAAAGATCATTTATAGAATTGAGTTTTGTGAATAGTAGGGAGTCATGAAGTCAATTAGTTTCTTTGTGTTTTCCCCAATATTTTTATCGATAAGTTAGATAATTGTCAGTTTATTATTGTAGGTTCAAAAGTATCGTTCATGTTCTCGCGAATTTCGCAATTTTTTTGCGAATAAAATGGCTATGGACATGGTTCTGCATCAACGATTGGTCCAGCATGACTGGCAGCCGTTTTATTCGCAGAAAAATTGCGAAATTTGCGAAGGTATACTGTAACATTAATGTTTCCCATTCATTATGACAACAAGCAATTTTCACTTTTGAACTGCAGTCAACCAGAACACAAAACGCACTGGCGGTATAATTTCATTACAAAAACGCGGACGCCAGACGCTTCAAGCAAATCCAACAATCGTCACGGCCAGTCGTTATTGCTGAACGTCGATGCGGGACGCGAACGCTGGACGTCGCTAGGAAATCCCACCTTTAAGCGCTTTATTTTCCGCTGGATTTATTTGAAGCGGTTCAGTAGTCTGTAATTTGGACCATCTAGCAGACTTGTGAAGCGCTTTTAGGCTTCATCCAGCAAAGCGCTTTTCTCCGATGGACACCAACAAAAACCATTCTTGGCCCACTGATGTTATAACTTGTTTTGTCTTGAATAATCTTCAATTCAGATGAAATTAGCATTAATTTAATATATTTTGGTTTGAAATTTTCTTACCGAATCCCCTGCATACCTGAATTAATTGCAGGAAATTTGTCTCGTACATGAATTTTTTAAGAAAATTACTGTCGTTGCTGCGCGACTCGAAAACTTTCCGGCAATAATTCAAGCACTTGGGAGATTATGAGTGATAATTTTAGATGCTTTGCTTCGGTGTTGAATATTTCACGTGTTGTTTTAGTCCCACTACAGTCAATTATTTCCACTGTTTCTGAATCAACCATGCCACATTCTGCTTCTGTTGGAGTGTGTTCATTATTTGTTTGGAAGCTTGTCATCGGGCCTCTTAACTCTGCACTGTGATCTATCTGTGATTTTTGCTCTTTCCGTCTACACCCCTATGACAACAATCAGAAGTCACCGAAAGACTTGTTGCGAGCTAGGGAAGAGGTGGCCTCCACCTTTAAACGTGTAATGCCATGCACGAGACCGGTGACCATGCTGGAAATTTCCCCCATGGTTGAGAAGCGAGAGCTCTACCATCATTACCACCACGGCCACCGGCCACCCTTCACTACTTTCAATACTAGGGCCAACATTATTTCTTTTGTACATTAACGATTTGACAAGTATAAATATCTCAGGAAAATTCACACTATTTGCGGACGATACTACTATTTTTTGGCACTCTGACAATGCAAATGATTTAACTAGAATCATATCTAGTAATATGAAAAAAGTAAAGACTTGGTGTGATTCAAATCGACTTTCACTCAATATCTCGAAAACCAAAATAGTAACTTTCAGATGTGAGCTTGACAATATACCGATTGGGAATGATATCATTGAAAACAAAAGCAGTTTAAAATTTTTAGGAGTGCATATCGACCGTAAGTTAAAATTTGAAGACCATGTTCGTGCCTTGTGTAACAAAGTGTCTTCTGGCTGTTATGCAGTCAGAGTAGTCGCAAATAAGCTGAGTTTATCAGCAGCCAAGACTGTTTATTTTTCTCTGGTGTAATCCCACCTGAGATATGGAATTCCATTTTGGGGCGTATGTAGTGGATATCTACTACAAAATGTTTTAATTTTGCAAAAACGAGCCATAAGATATATGTGCCATTCGAAGCGTAGAGACTCTTGTAGACTCCTTTTCACTGCTCATGGAATTCTAACAGTGATTTCTATCTTTATAATGGACACAGTGTATTTAATCAAAAAACATTTGACTCAATTCCAATCTTCACCATCCTATTATGTGACAAAGCAATCCAGCAACATTAAGTTGCCAATACCAATGACATCTGTCATAAAGGATTCCATTCTTTATAATGGTCTTAAAATGTTCAACCATCTGCCAATAGATATAAAATAAATAAAATCTTTACGATGCTTTAGGAAGGCTGTGAAATGTTTTCTACGTGATAGACCTTATTATAATATAGAAGAATTTTTTAATAATAATTTTTAAAATAAACTGTACGTGATTTTAAATTTTCTTTCGAATGTATTTTGTACCTACGACTTACATTTTTTATACTTATATGAAGTGTCTATATATATATATATAGGTTAAGTCAAACTTTTTTGTTTTATTTGTATTTTGTACGAGTTATATGTTTTTATACATACAAACTAACTTCAATCCAAACTCCATTACTTTAAATGTTTTTTGGACCATTTATATATTTTTAGATATATATGTGCGAAGTGATTTTTATTTTTCTTAGCTTAACAAGATCATTCTTATGACAATAAAGTATATTCTCTCTCTCTCTCTCTTTTCTTACTTGCAACAGCTAACTCTTTCAGTGGTGGTGGAGTCGAATTTTTAGCAATTATAAGACCATTTTTTTCTTTCTCGTAAATAATTTCTGATTATTGAAATCCTAAAAAACGTTTTAGGTTCACCATAAGGTATCAAAACGTAATTGAATTCACTATGTTTTAACAGAATGGGAAAGCGATGTTGCCAATATATTTTATAATCGTCTCCTAGTTAGTTAAAGGGCTGCCTGTATGATTTAATGAAAGGTAAACAAACCGTCTGTTGGGCCTAAAATATGATTCCTGGTGTTGCCCCAAGTCGCCTAGATGTAGTTTTTCGAATTTCTTCAGGTCAAGGGTGTGGGGCGTTTGAAAACTAGACAGTTTGTAACCGTTGCTGCTTTTACACTCGGGTAGATATGGTCCTAAAAATACCTTCTGCCAAGTTTGACCAGCGGATTATCTCAAAATCCAGAGTTATGCCGAAAAGACCGAGATTTTAATTTTTTCGGCATAACTCTGGATCTTGAACTCGTTCGCGGGTCAAACTTGGCAGAAGGTATGTCCAGGACAATATCTACCACAATGTGAAACCTGCAAACGGTCACAAACTAACTTGTTTTCAAACGCCTTCCTCCCTCCTTGACCTTGACCTGGAGAAATGCGAAAACTACATCCAAGCGAGATGGGGCAACATCAAGAATTATATTTCATGCCCACCAGACGGTTTCCTTACCTGTCGGTGAGTCATATAGCTCTTTAACTGAGTAGTCAACTTCTATTATGGTTAGTAGCATATTGATAGACTATATAACAGTAATGCTCTCCTATCCAAAACGCTGCATCTGCAAATGAGTCAAAATTGAGTGAGATCAGTTTTGTTTAGATGTCTTACCGATGTAAACTATTCAGAATTGTGTTTGATCATTATTTACTGTCTAAAATGTATATAAAAACAGGTAGGGGCCGATTTTGATGGCCTAGGCCAGTAAAAATTTTCCACGATCGTTTTCCACCAGGGAAAGTTTGTTGCTTAGCAGCTCACTAAAATACTAGATTAGCGTATTTTGGAGTTTGTGTAAGTAGGCATTCTTTAGCGATTTCGGAAAATTGTTTTTTCTGAAAGTTAGTACTCACCATATTTATTTTATATTTTCGAATTCAACACTCTGCTACTTACAGCAAAGTATTTTTCATGAACATTCTTCAAGAAATATTTCCCGAGTTGAATTTGGATAACTATTATTATTCATAGTCTCGTTATTTCTATGTTGTTTTTATGCTGAGTTGTACTTTTGACGAAGGGAAACCAAAATCACTCAAGTATTTCTATGAAAATTAAGTAGGAACAGGGTACGGTTGTAACAACTCGAATATTATCGAAACTATCCGCAGTGTGACGAACAATACAAGGTAGTTGGAAGTAGACCGCAACTTTCGACACGATTCCCAGTGTGGCGATGTATTCCGTGCGATTAGTACGTTGTTAGAGGGAGGGGTCTATTGTGTTTTGTTAACCAAAAGTAAGTATTTTTGATGAATTATTTTCGATATAATTTCATTATCAATATATTTATCGTTTTTCAGTATTTGCATGAGTATTCTTTGTATTTTATAGATTATAATAAGCTAATTCGTTTTTATTTGGGTTATTCTGTTTCATGTCTGTGACTGATTTTTCGCCAAAATGGCGAGTGGGTACGGTTGTAACAATTTTCTTGGGGACGGTTGTAACATTTGTTTTATAATATTTTTCATTACAGATGCCTAGAACACGAATAAGGATGACTTCAAGAGGTGAAAGCGACAAATTGCTATACCAGAAAGCCTATGAAGACGTCAAAGTAGGGGCTTCTTTGAGAACAGCTGCAGAGAGATACGGTATTAATTATATCTCTTTTTTGAGATATAAACGGAAGCGGGATAAAGTAGATGAACATGACCATGAACAGGTAGAAAATGTTAGCATGGGATATGTAGCTCATAATAAAGTGTTCTATGATGATCAAGAGCGTCAATTTGCAAAATACCTGATTCGTTGTGTAGATAAATATTTTGGGCTCCCCAGAAAAGAGGTGAGAAAGTTGGCATTTCAACTTACTGTCAAGTACAAGTTGAAAGCTTCTTCCACTTGGTCTAAAAATGAAATGGCTGAAGAGGAATGGTTTCGTTCATTCATGAAGAAGAATCGCGACCTCTCTGTGCGCGCTGCTCAAGCTACAAGTCTATCTAGAGCGACGAGTTTCAACAGAACTAATGTCAACGCATTTTATGATAATCTCCAAATCGTTATGGATCGTGATCACTTTGAACCTCAGGACATTTACAATGTCGACAAAACGGGAGTTACCACAGTGCAGAAGCCTGATAGAGTTGTAGCCAAACGTGGTTCAAGGCAGGTGGGCGCACTCACATCTGCTGAACGAGGCACTTTGGTCACAATAGCATTTGCAGCTAACGCATTGGGTTACGCAATTCCACCAATGTTCGTATTTCCTCGAGTAAGATACCAAGAACATTTCATCAGAGACGGGTCAATAGGTGCAGGTAATCCATCAGGTTGGATGCAAGATGAAACTTTTCTTGTATTTCTAAAAAACAATTCAAAAAACACACGAATGCTTTCCCATCACATAAAGTATTACTGGTGCTAGACAACCATTCATCACATATACACATACATTCATTGAACTTTTGCAACTTTTCTAAGAAGTTGATTTTGCACCGTCGTTCGTGACAGACAAGCCAAATCCAAACGCTACAGAAGAGGTGGTCACTCCCAATCAACATAACATCAGACTTGCAATAGATGGTGGAACACCACCGTTGTCACCTACATTACTGAATGAGAATCGCCCTTCATCAAGCACAGTAGTTGCAGCCGGACCTGAAAACGGAGCATTGATTGATAATCAGTCTCCTCAAATCTGCGAACTTCAAGCAGAAAGAACGCCACCTAGACAGACTGCTGAAAAGGTTAATCAAAAGCCTGAAGCTGTTATAGTGAACCTGGAACGAAACATCTTTTCTCGTGATGCCTTGCTTCAGCAAACAGAACCACTTCCTTCTACAAGCAAACAATTTGTGTTTTCTCCTGAGTCAATACGACCCTACCCTAAAGCTCCTCCTAGGAAAATGGGAACCAGAGGTCGAAAATCCAAAAATTCGGCAATCTACACACATACTCCGGAGAAGGAAGCTGTTAGAAAAGAGTATGAAGAGCGACAGGCTCGGTTGAAAAATAAACAAACAAAGAAGAATGTATTTCAACCATCTACAGAAAAGACAAATATTAGCCTAGGAAAAGGTAAATCGATCAAATAGAAAGCCACACTACCGGATTCTTCGGAAGAAGATGAATATTATTGCGTTGTTTGTCTAGAGGCGTATTCAGAAAGTCGGTCTAGAGAGAAGTGGATTCAATGTCCAGGAAGCTGTAAACAATGGTCTGTAGCCTGTACAGATGGGAGTAGATATTACATATGCCATAACTACAGTGAATTGGATTAAGTATAGGATAACATATTTTTGTTGATTTTAGTTTTTTAACTCGCATTGTTTTGTTTAGTTTTGTTTATTTATTACCTATTCAGAGATTGTTTTTGTGTTTTAGTCTGATTAAATAAATAAGAAACATTATATTTGTTGATTTATTTTAGTTCAGCTCTAAAAACTATTTGAAAATATTGTTTTCAATAAAACTGATTCAAATATGTGAGTTGGGTATATTTCTGGAATGTTATAACTTCCTCCCATTACTGTTACAACTGTCCCCCATCGGTGTTGGTATGGGGGCAAATGTAACAATTGCAAACACTCATTAAAACGACTCATTTCTGTCTAGTTGTTGAACCTGGACATCTGACTTTGATATAAATTTAAAGACAAATAACCATGCTTTCACCTCAAATTCTTTAGTGTGTTTTGAGCAAGTAATAGAAAATTGTTACAACCGTACCCAGTCTACCCTAAAAATAAAAAAAAATCTTTTTCAAGACTGGTTTCGAAATTTAAATTGGTACGAAATAAAAATATTCAAAAGTTATAATTTTGATTATAAACGTCTACACGTTTTTTTTTACTTTTATAACAATTGTTTTTTCTGTGCAACTTTTGTTCGGTAATCGTACATAATCTTATATTTTGAAGCACTGAGGATGACGAAATATACATCCGAAACTTTGACTTACTGAGAAATGCTGTTTTTTCTTTAAAAGACCTAACCCGAACAACTTCTTTTCAATATAATGTATAATATTCGAAAACTCTATCCTTCAATTACTTTAAATGTTTAATTTTTATAAAAACAGCTAACCAACACAGACCTCCAAAGCAGAATGTTGGACATGGGGTGAATGAGCGAAGGTGGCGCTATCCATTGGATTTACGACGTCTTCCGACAATGCATCACACGTTCTCATTTACTGGGGGTCGTAGTGTAAGCGGACATCCTTCCTAATAAAACTTGGGCAAACACTACTGGCCATTTTTTACCTCGGCCGACAACTTACTAACCCACTCCGACGAAAGGAAAACGGTGAATTGGCGTTTTTAGCTTTTCGGGATCCTACTCATGCCTTTGGTACTTGATATTAAACAAAAATGTTCTAATATTATTAGGATGAATTTGAAACGTAATTCATCCAAAGACGTGAGTGAAGAAACATAAGAAATTAATAAAATATCTTTAATAATAATAATTGTCTTTTTCCTGCTGAATCATAGGTAAAAACATAAAATTTCATTTTGGTCGTAATGGCGCTAAGTTTACCTTAAGCTACTCTTATATCGAACTCCAAAATGTCAATTCTTGGTAAAAAAAGAATAGTATAAGTATAATTACTGATTATAATAATCATAAGAATGTAGCATTTGAAAATACAGAAGATCTGTTTAGACAGACTACGTAAAGGTGGCTCTAGTATTCATTTAGTAGTTTATGCTTGAACCAAAATTTAAAAGCATATTATTATGTACTGTAATTTTTGACTTCGATTGATGAAATGTTGAATAGTGTTATAGGATCAAATGAGAACCCTTTTTGAAATAGAGCAGTGGAGTGTTGGGGCACAGTTATTTGGTATAGATTTCTGACGTTAACTGAATGGACCTGTGACCGAGGAACAATTTCATTTTTTATGTCTTCTGAACCAACCGTTATGACCTTGTATGGGTTTGTGAATAGATATTACATTATATGATGCTCCATATTCAACCAATTGAGTTCTTTCAATTCATGACGAACGTATTCAAACTTTCGGAGTCAAAAGATAAATCTAACAAAAAAATTGGTACTTTTTGTATTTTTTTTTGGAATTGGTGTCAAGGAAGGGACCATAAAGAAAATAGTAATATGCGAACTGTGAGAGAGCCAAAGTATTAGTCAACTGTCTACGTATCTTGAAGTTGAGAATATCTCTATTGGAATATAAGAGTTTTAGGGTAGTAAATGTCTTCTTGAGTAAATTAGTAATGTGAATTTTGAAACTCAACCTCTACAACTTGGCCTGAATTTTTCGCTGAGTGTTCGAATTTTATTCGCGTTCCATTTATTAAAACTTGAAATTTAGTATTGGTTACGTGGAGAAGAAAGTAGTATCCTTGATTTTATGAGTAGAGTGGTATATTGTGTAAGGCACTTCCGGAGACTAGTGAATCAAGATAGGCCGTGGTAGTCGACTGGTAGAGCGTTTGCCCCTCAAGCGTAGGGTCGTGGGTTCGATCCACCAATTCACCAGTCTCGTGCATGGCATCACACGTTAAAAGGTAAGGGCTACGTCTTCCTCAGCTCGCACAAGTCTTTTGAAGACTTCTGAGAGTTGTACGTAAGGGTGCAGCAGATTGACGGAACTAACAATTGTAACAAAAACAAAAGAAGATCATTATTAAGATGGATTATCGATGTTGTAGGCTGTTCAAGTTAAATTTTATGGCGATCTGTGTGTTATCTGCGTACGCACAAACAGTAAAATTCTTTATAGATTTGAGTATGTTGGCGGTATATATCATGAAAAATAACGGACCAAGGATACTACTTTGAGGTACCCCAGTGGTGATATTATCGTTCCTATACTGCATGCCGTTAGATGATATCTTTTGTTTCCGATTTGTTTCAGGTGCATCTGACGATCAGCGCGGATGATCAGTCAGTTGGTCATTTTGGCTTCAGAAATTGCGGACAATCAGTTCAATTCTTGGTTTAGTTAACATCGGTCATGCATTCACAACGCAACGCAAGGCGCATTACAAATTGTGAAAGGCTTTCGCGGCCATCGTTGAATGAATGATGGTTATTCGGGTTTTTAGGCCGACGTTTATTTAGAGAAAAACTCTACGTTTCGCCAACACGAGTGGTTGGCATTTTCAAGAGAAATGTTTACAGTTTCGATCACTGAACACTACTTGTTTGGTATGCGTTGTCTCAGCTAGTATTAATGGGTCGACGTACTCGTACCTGCGTCCGGTGCCATCGTCCCTGCGTCGGTTACCCCTCGGATTCAATAATTTCCCGGTGTGGTGTTATTACCGTTTTCTTGAGAACAGGTAGCCATGCTTTATTCAATTGTAACCCTACTTCAATTCTGTTGAAATTGTTGGGATGTTTTTTGATTTCGATTGCTTCTCGGAAGATTCTTGGATAATATGCATGTGTTGTGGCAATTACTTGGGTTTCTTCGAACTTCACTCTGTGATTGTTATTGTTGAGCGCATGTTCTGCGACAGCGGATTTTTCTGAGTGTCCTAACCGGCAATTGGCCTTGTGTTCCTTTAATCTGGTATTTGTGGAACGCTTCGTGGTTCCGATATAAACGTTGCCACAGGTGCATGGAATGCGGTACACCCCAGATGAGCTTAGTTCATCACGTTTATCCTTCGCCGATCTCAAGTGATCCTTCAGTTTCTTTGAAGGTTTATATATGGTTTTGATATCATACTTTCGTAGTATACGGCCAATCCGATCTGTGACCCTAGGAACATACGGTAGGAATGCTTTACTTTGTTCCTGGCAGCCATTCGATCCACTGTCGCTAGAGTTCTTTCTTTTGCGTTTTATACATCGATCAATTTCGCTTTCCTTATATCCGTTTGAAAAACTCCCAGGGTCACAGATCGGATTGGCCGTATACTGCGAAAGTATGATATCAAAACCATATATAAACCTTCAAAGAAACTGAAGGATCACTGAAGGATCGGCGAAGGATAATCGTGATGAACTAAGCTCATCTGGGGTGTACCGCATTCCATGCACCTGTGGCAACGTTTATATCGGAACCACGAAGCGTTCCACAAATACCAGAATAAAGGAACACAAGGCCAATTGCCGGTTAGGACACTCAGAAAAATCCGCTGTCGCAGAACATGCGCTTAACAATAACAATCACAGAGTGAAGTTCGAAGAAACCCACGTGATTGCCACAACACATGCATATTATCCAAGACTCTTCCGAGAAGCAATCGAAATCAAAAAACATCCCAACAATTTCAACAGAATTGAAGAAGGGTTACAATTGAATAAAGCATGGCTACCTGTTCTCAAGAAAACGGTAATAACACCACACCGGGAAATTATTGAATCCGAGGGGGTACCCGACGCAGGGACGATGGCACCGGACGCAGGTACGAGTACGTCGACCCATAAATACTGGCTGAGACAACGCATACCAAACAAGTAGTGTTCAGTGATCGAAACTGTAAATATTTCTCTTGAAAATGCCAACCACTCGTGTTGGCGAAACGTCGAGTTTTTCTCTAAATAAACGTCGGCCTAAAAACCCGAAAAACCATCATTCATGCAAGGCGCATTGTTGCCACGTTGCTTCTTGTACAAAGGTGAAGACAGAAATCGAAGAAGAAAAAAATTTGGGTGCATCCTATTGTGATGGCAAGAAATATACAAGGCATTTGTACCGTTGTACTCCAGTCTGTGGGAAGACGAAAGAAACATTTTCCCAAATGCACTTTTGCTCTTCTGCAGCAGCTATTAAAAGTTCTGTATCCAAATGAAAACTACAATCACGAATAACTCTTCGACTTTACAAAAAAGAGGAAAACTCTCCTAAATAGTCGTCATCCCATTCAAACCTCGAGTTACTCAAGGATTCGAAGGTATTTTTAGATCCCTAAATGTGAAGGTGGTATACAAAACTTCGTGTTACCTTCAACAAGTATTGGGTACTCCTAAAAATAAAACAGATGAAAAAGAAAAGTATGGGATTTATGAAATTAGCTGTAAGGACTGCGAGAAAAAGTGTTTGAGTCAAACCCGAAGGGCCATGAAAGTACGGTTCAGAGAACACATTGCTCATATCCGTTATTCAAGACCCGAAAAATCGAATGTGGCCCAACATGCTTTGGATCACGACCACCGATTTGATGACACAAGCTTAAAATTAATCAGACAGAATCATGACCATAGACTTCTCGATGCATTCGAGAGTCTGGAAATTGCCAAGTGTAAAAAAAGTATGAATGCTGATAAGGGCCCCATTCCTCACAGCCCATTATTCAAGTTCGTAGTACATTGAAAAATGTTTTCTTTTCTTCACAATGAATTCAAAAGTTATTGTCTTTCCACGAAATATGTGTCATCCAATCCAAAACATAAAACATAACAATAACATTAAAATTAATTTAGTGCAGGTATATTACTAGAATTAGTAAACAACAAAAGTAGGGAAATTTGCCTCTCAGATAAGTACTAGGTAGAGTAGGTAGATTCGAAATGTTAGATAATTTGACGTCCATTAAGAAATAGTGGTAGAAATAGAAATAAGGTAGGATAAGTGGTTCAGTAAGCTTTTAGATCCTGAAGATGCTAACTTTGTTGGCGAAACACGCGTTGAGTGTGATTGTGACGTAGTTTTGGTGTTTGGGTAGTTTCTTTTTCTTGGACGATCAGTGGCCTTATTTTATTTTCGCATCAGATAGAAAATACATTTTTACAGAAACTTTGTCATATTGTGATGATGAATGATATCAGTCTTCCCATCCGAAGTTTTGTTATCGAACTAACATCTTCATTCATTTTTAATACGTTCCTGTTTCGAAAAGTACACTTTATTTTCTTTCCATTTTGAATGATGTATTACTTATGAAGATTTCAGATCCTTTTCGGCCATCATCAGACATCTTTAAGAGCATTTAAAATGTCAAACCAATATTTAAATTTTCTTCAGATCTAGGATTTTAATTAATAACACGAATTTTTTTCCAAACATTTCGTCAAAAATTCGAAATTGATCCGCTATGAGCAATACATTAAAAAAAAATTGATCAAAAGTATGGTTTTCATCTAGAAGATAATTTGAATCTCTTTTGTGGTTATCAAAGCTTCTTTTATGTTCATGAATGCGGGTTTCAAAATTTTCTAAAGGTTCTACCAACGTATATTTTAGGACAATCCCCACATTTTAATTTGTACACCACTGATTTGTGTTATTTTTCGGTTTTAGATTTATCGTTTTTGAAGAATATGCTCAAACCATTATTCGTTTTGTAGGAAGTTTTAAAATTGTGTTGTGTTATGAAAGATTTTATTTTGTCACTAGGTTTACCTGAATGTATAATAAAATAAAATCCTTCTTAACAACACAATTTTACAACTACTCACAAAACAAAAAATTATTTTATCAAATTCATTAAAAACAAACGAACTAAAACCGAGAAACCACAAAAGTCAGGGGTGTTCAAATTAAAATGTGGGGATCGCCCTAAAACATACGTCGGAAGAACCTTAAGATATATTCTAACCTGCATTCTTGAACATAAAAGAAGATTTGAAAACCACAAAAGAGATTCAAATTATTCAAATCACCTTATAGATGAAAACCATACTTTTGATAAAAATTTTGAAATTCAACATTCAGAAAGAACATGCTTAGAACTCAATTTCTTGGAAGCACTAGAGATCAACAAAAGGAAAATCTCCAATAATTTACTCAATGGCCAGTTAGATTCAAATCATTCACAACCCAATCTCTTCAACAACTGAATGCATCATTGTTATAGTATAACCTGAATGGTTTTCTGATATTAAGCAAGCAACCTGTTTATCATTACGCTACCTGCCTAAAATAATATTACATTCCTTCTATTTACCTAATTTCAAATAACTATAAATATTGAAAAGGTAAACATTCTCAATTTAACTAAACTTGAGACTGTTTCCCTTTCCAACATGAATCCTTTCCTAGAGAGGTTATCTTGAATAAGGGAAAAAGGCGCTGAAGTTTGTCTTTCAGTCGCAGGTGATTCCACACCTGATTTTATAAATATGTCTGTACATTTACTGAATTCCATTTTATGTTTGAGAAAGCTATAGTAATAGCGAAACGCGTCACATATTACAAGTTGTAATATAAAGTGGATATTTAAAAACAAGTGTTTATTGTTTAACTCCGAGCAATTACCGATGTCCATCAAGTACCGGTCAAATCAATCAAGATATTAAAAAAAAAATGAAAACATGGTTGGGTAACTTAATTCAAAATGTGATGATATAAGTAAATTTCATCCAGCCGATAAAAAAATCCACCAAACCAGCCTTCAAAGTTTTCCTCACAACAGTCACCCCACTTCACAACCTGCCACTCCTGGAGACGTTCGGTCCGGCCACGGCCGCCGAACAAATTCATCAGAGCGCCCCCTGACAGTCGAAAGTGTCCGCTTAGGGTGCGTTCCCCGATGCTTGTTCGGCATACTCTTTTTATCCATCCATTATCATTCTAATTATTTACGCGGAGTGGCGGTGGATCGAATAACCAAACTAACTAAGTGGCAGGCCCTCTCCATCACTTTGTGCCCCGTCCCTATAATGATTCCGGATGGATCGTGATTAGGGCATTGTTTGATAAATTATTGGCCCATCATATTTTCCTCTCGAAAAACCTGTCGCAGATGTTTGCCAAAAGGGGCGCAATTGGTAAAAATGTGGCCAGATTGTTGCAGTATCAATAACTGACCGTATGGTTGTGTTACTGGAGCACAGTTGGTTTTTTTTCAGCAGAAGAGGATGTTCGCTTTGTTTGTTGATGAAGCATTATGAAGTGGAGCGTTACACCAAAAAATAGAATGCATATTGCAGAATCAGCAAGTGTAACCATATTCAATAAGCTTTTATCTTCCATATGAAATATCTGTTTTGTGATCGGGAGGCAAAATAATGAATTGATCCACGGGCGTAAACTGAATGTAACAACATATCACGAAATATTCCATAAATTCATTAAGGATTCGGATGTTTCTCAAGGAAGTATTGTCAATTTCTTGATATTTTCGCTATTCAAAAATTTGCTATTTGAGTATATGAATAATAGAAAATATTCAATGTCTGTAGAAGAAACGTCAAACACCGCGGCAACATTAAAAGATATCGAAATATTTTCACTCGTATTTTCACTTGTAATCTCCCTAGTGCTTGGATTATTACCGGAAATTTTATACCTGTTGTCTCAGGCCAATCAGAAATCATGACCTCAACTGGTTGCTATGACGAGAACCTAAATTTTCCAAAAAAAATTCGGTGACGTGACCAAGCTGCAAAATTAATGAGTGATAATTTTCCTGGCTTGACAGCTGTCACGTGCAGATGCCAGAATAACAGAAACGTAGATAATTTTTGACAAATACTTGTTTTCAATTTCATAATAAGTACATGTTTTTATTATTGACAACATCAACTATTAACTGCAAGTGTTTTTGAAATTCATTTTCCACTTCATTTTTCGTCAATGGCGAATAAAGTAAAGTGCAATGGGTTTTCTTCACTAGATGTGTATGTTTCATGCAATGAAAGTAATACTTCAATTTGATTTTGTTTTTCTCAACACTGGATTTATGGGTGGAATATGGTATAATTCAAGAGGGGTATTGCTCAAAACTTTGAATATATCTTCTTGCTCAGGATTTAATCCAGAAATACGTTATATATTTTTGTGATAAATTTGAAAGTGCTCAAATTTCGTACAAAGGAAGAAGAATTTTCCACTCATTTTATGATGTTTTCTTGGCGACTCTAATTCTAATATGACGAATAATGTGGAATGTCCTTCCACCAAACCGCAGATTTTATGTTACCGCGTAAAGTGGTCATTGATTTTGCATCATTAATTTTCCTTTATCTCTAGTAGATTCAAACCTTATTCCACTAGAGCACAAACAAGGAAATGAAAAAAAATAAGCATTTAGCAACAATATAACACTGACTTACATTTTTTTCTACCCTCTAGTATTATAAAATTATGTGATAGTTAAAATTTAATCAACTTGATTAAAAAATTTGAACTTTGTTTCACTAGGGAACAAGGAAATTTAAAAAAAAGATAGATAAGCACTGACGCCGCCGCGTTTGCCTAGTCAAATCGGTATCGCTACTTTGTCAACTTTTCTTTTCTCAAGTCTTTCGTTGAAATAAAAAATGAAATATGAATAATTTGTTATTTGATACTTTATTCAAAGAAAGGAATTTACTGAGTAGCTAAGAATCTAATAATTGGTAATGACAAAAAGACAGTTATTGTCAACAATATTACTACCAGACTGTATTGCAGTTGTTTTTTTAAAGAAGAACTTATTATTTTGGGGTTTTTGGTTGTCTACTAAGGAATTATCACTTTTCATACTTCAATTATATTTTGGTGATGCTCATCAGCATTCATTTGAAGATAAGATTTTATGGAATTTATATTGCTGTATCCAGTAATCTTAATGATCTGCTCTTCTTGCACTCCATTTTTATCCAAATTTAATGCTGCTATGGCTTGTACAGAATGATTTGTCACTCTAGTTTTTTTAATGTCGATTCCAATTCTGGCAGCAGTTCCTTTGAACAGTTTCAACCAAGAAGTTAGTTTATTTTTGCCGATGGGACAATTTTCATCCTTTCGAAAACTGCTCATTCCAATTCGTATTTGGTGTACCAGATAATCGATCAACTTGGATACTCCCACGTTTCTCCACGTACTTTTCAATCAATCTCACTGGACCCTCCTTCATATTGCTGTTATTTCAGTTCGCGAGTTTTTTGGACCCACTTTGAGCAGTTCTTGTAAGAACCGGATTATTTAATTCTTCCTGTAAAATTACTTTAATGGTCTGTTTCTTTTGCAAAATGCTCAACTTTGGCCTTAATCCCTTCCCCACCCCTCCAAGACAGTTCTCGTGAAATAACGTAAAAAAATTTCAATGCAAACCTACAGGCTCGTTATCATCCCACATTTGTATGATATTTTTGTAGTCTTCGTTTGTAAGATCATCTGCACTTGTACTCCTTTTTGCTGGGTCTTTTTGGAAAATTCATTGCTTTGCATCTCACGCAGCTCTTGCTGCTGTCAATTCCGCATCTGAAAATTAATTATACTCAATCTGGAATTTGGCAAAATACATTTCTTGTTACTGTTTAGAAGTTGAAATCCACATAATCTGAAACAAAAAACTCTGACGTAATTCATTTGGGTAACCTAACCTGCCGATTCCCTAACCTTTATTAAAAAAAAATCAAAAATTAAAAATAATTCTCTACCTTCACAACCGATTCATCATAGACCTCTGAATTTTTCCTCGTAATGATAATTCCCCAATCTTCTAAAATTCTAGCGAGATCTACTACAGATGTTTGCTCTCCAATTTTGTATTTTCTTCCGTCACAAATGGCAAAAAATTATTTCCATATCATTGACTTTGATTTCTTCGTATTGGACGGAATTGAGTTATCCTCCTGAGGTTTTATTATTTCTTGACTGTCTTTTTCAAAACGCGACTTTTTCTTTTTGTATTTAATCACATATAGAATTTCACTAAGTACACCTTTGAATCTTGTCATCAAAGCGTAAAAAAAGTCATGTAATTGTCAGCTACCTTCATTTATTAAGGAACCAAACATCAAAGCAAAATGAACTTCTAAACTGTCAAAAATTGTATATAATTTTAAACTAATTTTTTGGTATGAAATTTCCGTACCAAATCTCCCGCGAGCTAATATATTTATCAACATAAAAAAAGAAATGGGGTGACATATCATTCAGTCAGAGCTACAGTGTCTAACTCAGTTAAAAAAAGAAGATGGTAAGCAGCAATTTATTAAAACAACTGGTCATAGCAGCAGCCAATCAATTGAAAATTTGAAAATTGTTGTTAAATTACCCATATACCCAGTTAGATTCTGAACATCATCAAAATATAATTGAGTCCTCAACACCAATTCTTCGACAAACGTTTTCCATAAATCAGTTGAATTTAAAGAAAACACGTTTTATGGAGGTCCAAATCATCCAACAAATATTTGTAATTATTGTATTTTCAATATTACCAATAACAAATAGAATATGCTAATAATTTAAAATAGTGATATGATATGAATCACTTTTCAATTATAGCTTTGTGTTGATATTAGTGAAAGGTACTGATAATAATTGTTAGAAGTTATTATTATAATGAAGTTTTGCACAATAAAACAGGTAATCCTTATTTTTTTATAATTCAAGTGCTAAAATTGCAGGTACAAAGTATACAAATAAAATCGTAAAAATAACATTGTTCTTCTAATTTTAGTTCAATAATTTCGTAAAAATCATGTAGAACAAATTTATTTGACAGGTATAACCTAGTTTATGTTCACTAAAATAGGTGAAACATCGTTTTTTTCATTATTCAAGTGTAGGTACAAAGTATCTAAATGAATTAGTATAAATAATAATAATTCACCGATTTAAGTTTAAAAAAAATTAATAAAAATTATCTGAAACCAATTTATTTTACAGTTATAACCTAAGTTATGTTCAGTAAAGTAGATGGAACTGTTTTTTAAAAAAATTTAAATGTAAAAATGAATGTTTTGTGTCATTATTGAGAAAATATCGAATTAATATGGAAGAAGTTGAAGAATAAACATTGTGAGCAACCCTGTGATCTCAAAGTGTATAACCCAAATTCAAAATATTTGTCATACCTCACTGGGAATGTAGTTTGGAGTGCAATTTACAAGATCCAGGGGAAAATCTGTTTAATATTATTGAGACTGCGCCTGTAAATCATTATTTCCAATTTACTACCATTTTTAAAGAGTGGTTTCACGATTCCAATTTTCAACGATTGGAAAATGAGAGTGAATATTTATATTATAGAAGTGACACAGTTTGAAAATTAAAAATATACACCGTCCCTCGAAAAATAATTCATCTGAAGTACCCTAGCAATAAATTGTCGTCGATGAACCGACTTCTACTGTATGCAGTGAAGGGTTGGGGTGTTATAAATCACCGGTTACGAGTCAGAAATATAGTAATTAATTGTAATGTTGATGCTGGTCCTAGTGTAAGGTGTGCATCTGGCATCGTCACGCCTGGTTGGCACTCACCCCCAGGCCTAGGATATAGACACGACCAGTGGCGCACTTAATAGTACGGGGTTATTTTGCTAGGGCTTGTTTATGTTTCGCTGTAGATAATTTTAGAAATATGAGTTTCCAAGTAATGCAAATTGTTGTATTTTCTTTTCTTCCGGTTTATAGACCCCTCAATCAAAAATATATTTAAACTTCATTCTAAAACATCCACCAGGAAAAATGTTCAGAAAAAGTCCATTATAGGATGCTTGGACAAGTTTCATTCCTACATTTTATATTCCAAAGTTTCGACAGTCATTTTCGCCAGCATCAGGGCTGGAAAACGAATATTAAACAATATTGAGCAGAAAATCGATGATAGTTATAAACCAATGTTAATTAGCATCTACAATTTTCTAGGAGATAATATGAATAGTTTATCATGAGTAAAGTTACCATTTTAATTCTAACGGTATGGGTCATGTTCTATTTGAACTCCAAAAATCATTTCAGTGCGTCCAAACATGCATGATTTTTTTTCTGAAAAACACTCTCAGAGACAATACTCAGTTTGAAAAATTCAGGTACAAACAATATCCATCGTAAAATAAATTAACTGCTTCCATAACTATTAACAACAATGAATGAAAATATGCACAATGTAGTAAAATACAGTATTTCAAGCAGAATTTGAGGTTCAATTGAATTTCTTAACAGATGCTACAACTATATCCAACTTTTTCTAATTGATGATTTTTAACGTCCCTTCAAGTGACGAATAGTTTTTATTAGTCTGTAGAGCAGGATGTTATTAAAAAAGTGAATATATGACGTGTTGTTAATTTTTTTGTGCCCCATTTTACCTATTTAAAGCACTCCTCAGCGTGTTCAAATCGAACTTTCAAAAACGCGCGTTTTTAAAAGTTACCATGGTAACATCAACAACTCGAAAAACGTGAAGTCTAAATGAAAACTTTTGATTATTGATCTAGCAGCTGTAACTTTTATCGTGAAATAAACAACCGTTCAGTTATATCTGTTACCTTTTCCATCCATTTGATGAACGTATTCATTTCCAGTTGTGCCAATAACCTACTTAGTTCTACGCCACTGTTAATGGCAGATATGCATCATTATTCTTTTGTACAATTCTCAATGGCTTGTGGTATTAACACCCTTTGGGGCACTAACAATACACGAAAATTTAAAGTTTATGTTGTGAATCCGAAGTTTATGCGGATGAGTTGTCTACAACAACAACTGTTGGTTCTCCCATTCGTTGATGGTGAATTGTGATTGATTATGTTCCAAATGTTCGAAAATCGGTAAGATTTAAATATCCAGACTAATTTGAAAATTTAACAAGATGAGAAATGAGTCCAATACATACTCTGATGGTGAATCTGATCTGAGAATATTGCGGTCATTGACTTCGATGAAGATGATTTTCAGTTTTCCAACCTTGAAATAAACTTACCATACTTACAGCGCATGCCATATGAGATCTCCTATATGTTGTAGGAATAAATTTTCTGAATTTTTTTGGATAAATCGTCAATTTCCAATCCACTTCCAGTGTTTTGATGTGGGTTGTGATCACTAATCCCAGAAAGTTCAAGGATATTTTGTAGAAATGAATTTTGGCACATTGTTTTTATTCTCAACTGATTGATGGAAATATATACTCCCAGACATTAACTTATGTAGGTAACCCAAGTTTTTCATGTAGAAGATTTCTCATAGTTTTCGTTTCATTGTGTTTAATTCTCTTTTGTACGATTACGAGGGCACTGTTGAGAATGCAAAGACAGCAGCTTTCAGTTTGGTTTACTGTTCGCTGTATATTTGTTAAAATATAATCAAGCAATGTAATGACAAAAAATATTGTTGACTTTCAATTACAATAAATATGACAGTTATATGACATTAAATGGCGACCGTGACGGCGGATAAACTACATTTATTGAAGAAGGAACGTGAACCACTATGAAAGAGTTTCCACAACATTCGTGATGAAATGAATAAGTGAGTTGAAAAACCAGGTATTCAAGTAGCAGAGACGTGTGTCACAACTTGAAGATAACGGTACCAGGTTATTTGCTCTAGATGAACAGATCCGAAGTCATATGCTAGAGTCCAAAAAAACGCATGCAAGATGATGATATAATGAGGGAATTCGAATCAGCGGAGGTACTTAGAGAAGAACTGATCATGTTTCGGTTTTCTTTTGAAAATGATGGGATTCCAGATGAAGCGAGTTCTTGTTCCAACACTTCATCAGTGTCAATAGAAAATTCAAATTACCAAAACTCAAAATGAAGAAATTTGATAATGATGTGAAATATTGGATGGCATTCTGGAGACAATTTTGCAACATTCATGAAAAAATAATCATCATATAGAGAAACTGAGTAGCAACACTAACAATATAGTAATGAATGTAATGGTTACTTAATACTCTAAAAACACTCATTGCGAACTATAAACGTCAGGCTAATCGGAAGTATAGGAAGCAAAATTGTTAGGGCGCTTTTAGATTCTACCAGCTTTTCTATATACCTACTAGGTGAAAAAAGAGATTATTGTACAGGGTGTTCTCGGAGGACCTAATTCGCACCAAAGTCACATGGATTATATGATACTATACAGTTCGAGAATTGAATGATACGTTTCAATTTAAACTTTAAGCACAAGAACAAAATGAAATTTTTCTGAAATCGTTAAAGAGTGCCCACTTTCTCGGAGCAACTTCAGGCCTCAAAATACGCTAATCTAGTATTTTAGTCCGTTGCTAAGCAACGAACTTTCCCGGACCGTTTTCGGACCTAAACGGTACGGGAATAGTAATTTACGTAAGAAGTCCGGAAAATACTGTTTTTTTGGACGAGTAGACCAAATTCTAGGACGAGCGCTAGCGAGTCCTGGAAGTCTCTACGAGTCCAAAAAATCTGTTTTCGAATGTGTTGCGTACACTATTTTTTAGGCAATCATGTAGAATAACAAATCAATGAGACGCATTTAGTATAAGAGACGAAGAGAGGTCAATTTTCACCCATCTGTTAACCGGATGAAACGATTCCAACTTTGAATATTTCGAACATTTCAGTTCTTATTTGTATTATACAGGCCGTTTCTTTTATCATGTGGTAACATTGCTATATTCTAAACCGTAACAGATACGAAGACGATTAAATGGGAGAAATGGTAACTATTGTGGAGAACAGTACAATGGTCAAAGAAAATTTACAGGGAGTCTCGCCCTTCCCGAGTTATACAGGGAAAACTAAAAATGCTGTTATTTGTTTTTTACGAATAAAATTGTTATTTCTGAAAATATAAAAAAATGGAAAAAGGAAGTTTTAATGTATTCCAAATGTACTATAAAAATGTAAGAATGAATCTTTGATTAAACGTTTCGTGTCAACACGGCCACCATCAACATTTCTTTTCAAATACGGACCTGTCTGTTTTAGTACAAATATTGATAAAGCGATAAAATCACAATTCAGTGGTACATCACACTTGATATTTTTATAACGTTTCATTTAAAATAACTAACATCATCAGTGACAACAATTTTTAATTACGGTCCTGTCGTTAGGTCGTTTATGGATTCCACAAAACCTAACTCTCCGATATAAAAATTATCAGTGACGCTTTGAATAAATGTATCTATTAAAATTATGTTTACACTATAATAAAAGATATCTGTAGTTTTAGAGACGAACGATAGCAATTTACCTCGGAAATAAACTTACTTAAGAGTAGAAGAAATCAAACAAACAGAAAACAATTTATTTCATATTGAATTTTTGAGTGAAAATAAAACCAATACCGAAAATGAATTCTTCATGATAACCTACATTAAATGCTCGAATTGCCGACCTCTTTGTTGAATGCACATAAGTTGTCTGTCCATACAATTTCTGTGGCAATTTTCTAGCATGATGGGTGTAATGCTATTACATGTATCTCTTATTTTTTGTTTGAGATGGTCGATATCTGTACTAGTTGTCGAAAAAACTTTATCCTTTATGTATCCCCAGACAAAAAAATCTAAAGGAGTCAGGTCTGGGGATAGAGCTGGCCAGGCAATTGGTCCATTGTTTCCAATCCATTTTCTTGGGAATATTGCATCTAAATGTTCCCTTACTATTGCTGCATTATGGGGAGGGGCACCGTCTTGTTGAAAATATTGTATTTCACGGCGGATGTTCAGTGTCAATTCATCTAAGTAGCCATCAAACTCATTGGATTAAAAATGTAAATACATTCCACCATTCAAATGCTCGTCGTAAAAGAAAGGACCTATAGTGTGTTTGTTCCCAAAAGTCCCAACCAAACATTTATTCCGATCCTTTCCTGGAAATTGGTTTCTCTAAGTAAATGTTCATTTGTATTATTCCACCTATAATGGATGTTTCTGTTAAATCAACCATTGTTGGTGAATTTTGATTCGTCCGTCCATATTATTTTATTACAAATATTTCCAACTTCCCTATTTCTACGTCTCAACCACATCGCAAATCGTACTCTCATTCCGTAATCCCTTTCATTGAGGTGATGAACTTTGCGTATCCTGTAGCATTTATATTTGTTCTTTTTCAAAATATTTCTGGTAGATTTTACATAAATCCCTAGTTCGTGGGCAATTTCTCGTAAAGAACAATCTTGATTAGAAATATTTTTGTAACTGACCAATCCTAAATTGAAAAAAAATATTTTCGTCACTTTGTTAATCTTTATGAAGTAATATTTGCTTACCTAAAACATTTATTTGGTTCCGCATACTTCCAGTAACAACACATTTTCTAGTTTTATTTCTATCAAATGCACCACAGTCTCTCAAATTTCTTTCTAATCGTCTAAACATTTGAATGTTTGGAATACGACGATTTGGGTATAGCTCACCATACATATTTTTTGCCAAAAGAGGATTTCTATTTGATTTTGCATAAGCAAATAGCATATCAGTCCTTTCGTCATTTGAATACATATTTGATATGACTGAGTGTATAAACGACTGACAGTTCTCAACACGTATCATCAACTCATTTATTTGTCCTGCCATAGAAACCAAGCAAAGCCTAATAGTTTAAAAATGGTAAATGAAGTGAGATGCTATTTAATTGTACCATATCACACAATAGTCGTATTTTGACCAAAAACTAATATTTTCGTTACTTCCAGGATTGAGAATTATAGAAATATTCAGTATGATAATTGATTCAGAAGAAATAAGACTTGAAACAAGGATTTCTGTAATTCAAAAATGCCCAAGAAGGAAAAATACGAATGTTCGTTGTGTTGGGGTATCTTCTTATCGAAATGATTGGGAGAAGTCTGAAGTATGCCAATAGTGGAATAGGTTTTGAAGAAATCAAAATAATTTACCAATGAAGTAACGACAGGGCCGTAATTAAAAATTGTTGTCACTGAGGATGCTAGTTATTTTAAATGAAACGTTATAAAAATATCAAGTGTGATATACCACTGAATTGTGATTTTATCGCTTTATCAATATTTGTACTAATATAGACAGGTCCGTATTTGAAAAAAAAAATGTTGATGGTGGCCGTGTTGACACGAAACGTTTAATCAAAGATTCATTGTTACATTTTTATAGTACATTTTAAATACATTGAAACTTTCCTCATAAATTTTTTTATATTTTCAGAAATAACAGTTCTATTCGTAAAAAACAAATAACAACATTTTTTGTTTTCCCTGTATAACTCGGGAAGGGCGAGACTCCCTGTAAATTTTCTTTGACCATTGTACTGTTCTCCACAATAGTTACCTTTTCTCCCATTTACTCGTCTTCGTATCTGTTACGGTTTAGAATATAGCAATGTTACCACATGATAAAAGAAACGGCCTGTATATTGAAATTCGAACAGAAGATAGGTACCAACAGAAAAATTCTAATTCTTATTTATATTAATATTTGTATTGAAATTCGAGCACTTTCCCAAAGAAAACGATACGGGAAATTTTTTGCCGGCTTGTTTACATTTTAGACAGTTATTGAATTCACGCAAACAATATGTAGAATTCCTTAGTTTTTGATAATGCTGATTGCGATTTCAGAAAAAATAGTATGTGTACCTCGTAGTAAAAGCACATTCCCAGACTTCAATGCTTGTTGGCCTCGGCTTAACGCCTCGGCCAACAATTTACATTGTCGTCCGGGAATGTATTGCTTTTACTACTAGATAGGTACACAATATACTATTCTATTTTCTTTCTACGATTAGAAAACTTGGAAACTATTGATCAGTTAAAGGAACCAAATATAGTTATATCTCATGTTGTACAAGTGATGAATTTCGTTTATTTTTGGGTGATGATATTTATAGAAAAATCATTTCTAGTAGGATTTCAACAGTCGATGATTTGGTATGTAGACATTTCAGTTATCAATGAACCAGCATTCGTTGAAAGCAGATATATTGTATAGGCAGAAGCTATCAAACATTTTTATAAAACTATATCAATAATTATGGCAGGTACGGCGTAAGGATTCTTTAGATTGAAAGTCATACAAAACTTCTACACATTTTCAAGTAGTAAATCAGAAACGGTAATGTTAATTTCGGAAAGCGTAAGTTGTAATTTAGATTGGTGATTTGTATTTCAGAAAGTATAAATTGAAATTCAGGATAATAAAGTAAATTTCAGAATGCATGAATTGTAATTCAGAAAGGTAATTTGTATTTCAGAAAGTATAAATTGAAATTCAGAATAGTAAAGTAAATTTCAGAATGCGTGAATTGTTATTCAAAACGGTGAATTGAATTTCAGAATGTGTAAATTTAAATTCAGAAAAAGTAATTTGTAATTCAGAAACAGTAGTTTGTAAATCAGAAAATATCATTTGGATTCCAAAAATATATGATTGGCTAACATTTTGTCTTTATGAAAAGTTATAATACACGACCATGTATAACACAAATGACGAAAATATCTTGCAATAGAAAATTTCTCACAGCAAATTTTTCATACATAGAACCCTCCATCAAGTAATAAACTTTACAAAAACAACGTGATATTTGACCACAATTCGAAAGAATTCAAATTTGAACATAAATGAACACATTTCAATAGTAACGAAGTTTGGCATACTTCGATGAAAAATTACTGGGCTCATAATCACCCACTTTCATCTCAACTCATGAATTGGCCATATTCACCATTTTGATGAAGTTTTTTGTGTAGATAATTATCCTCTGATTTACAAGTTACGCTTTCTGAAAATCAATTCACATATTCTGAATTTCAATTCACAGTTCTGAATTTCAATCTACACATTCTGAAATTCAATTTACCTTTCTGAATTACAATTCACGCATTCTGAAATTCAATTCACTATTCTCAATTTCAATTTACACATTCTGAAATTCAATTCAACTTTCTGAATTACAATGAACACATTCTGAAATTCAATTCACTTTTCTGAATATCAATTTACACATTCTGAAATTCAATTCAACTTTTTGAATTACAATGAACACATTCTGAAATTCAATTCACTTTTCTGAATTTCAATTTACACATTCTGAAATTCAATTCACCTTTCTGAATTACACTGAAAATTTTAGTTCACATTATCTGATTTACATCTTGAAAAGGTGTAGAGATAGAACGATTCAGGGAACTTTGACATATTTTAACAATAATATCCTTCAAACATTGATAATTTGAAACATCTCACACATCACCCAGATATTTAAGGATCCAGCAGAAGTAGGAAAATATATGACCAGTTTCTGATGTGTCATCAAAAGATTAACTAGAAGTATTAATGAATCAATGTAAAGAGAAAGATCCAAATCTCATTGAACTGATTCCTAATCTTTTGCTCAAATTTGGTAAAACTGTTATCATCTCCAATATAAAGAAAGGTATTTCTTCATGACTTTATAGCTCTAGATGAAAGAAATGTTCTCAAATTTCACTGGTGGGATAACTTTGCGACAATCACGCATCATCTGACCAATAAGTATGGAGAAAACGGCTGGTATACTGATTGATTCATTTTATGTGGATTAGTCACAAGGGTTAACAGTTCTGAAGAACTACACCTTTTCAATTAGTAAATCAGAAATGGTAACGTTAATTTCGGAAAGCGTAAATTGTAATCCAGATTGGTGATTTGTATTTCAGAAAGCATGAATTGAAATTCAGAATAGGAAAGTAAATTTCAGAATACGTGAATTTTAATTCAATAAGGTGATTTGTATTTCAGAATGATAAAATAAATTTCAGAATGTGTGAATTGTAATTCAGAAAGGTGAATTGAATTTCAGAATTTGTTATTGAAATTCAGAAAAGTGAATTGAATTCCAGAAAGTGTAAATTCAAATTCAGAAAAGGTAATTTGTAATTCAGAAACAGTAATTTGTAAATCAGAAAATATCATTTGAACTCCACAAATATATGATTTGCTAATCTTTTATGTGTATGTAGAAAAATAATGCACTAAAATATGAAAAGTTATAATACACGACTATGTTTAACACATGACGATATCTTTCAGTAGATAGTTTTTCACAGCAGATAAACTTTATTTAATTTATATGGATATCTAAATTCTTTCGTGCTTACAAAAATACAATTGTGAAAAATTAACGTCTCACTTCCACATCGTGGAATGCTGTAATAGCAGCCGCATGAAATTAAAGCCGTATGTTGCAGCCCTTGCGCAATCTCCTCCAACTATTCTATTCTTTATCTCTTCAAGATATACAAGCCTCTGATAACCAACTCCAATAGATAGAAGTTGGGCATACGAAACAACGTGATATTTGACCACAATTCAAAAGAATTCAACTTTGTAAATAAATGCATACATATCAATAGTAACGAAATTAGGTGTGCGGATAGGCACACTTCGATTAAAAATTTGATGGAAAATTTTTGGGATCATAATTTCCCACTTATCTACATAAACTCATGTATTGCCAATATTCATCATGCTGATGATGTTTTTTCATGATTTACAAGATACGGTTTCTGAAAATCAATTCACATATTCTGAATTTCAATTCACATTTCTGAATTTCAATCTACACATTCTGAAATTCAATATACCTTTCTGAATTATAATTCACGCATTCTGAAATTCAATTCACTGTTCTGAATTTTAATTTACACATTCTGAAATTCAATTGACCTTTCTGAATAACAATGAACAAATTCTGAAATTCAATTCACTATTCTGAATCTCAATTTACACATTCTGAAATTCAATTCACCTTTCTGAATTACAATTCACACATTCTGAAATTCAGTTCACTATTCTGAATTTCAGTTCACACATTCTGATTTACATCTTGAAAAGGTGTAGTGAAAATCATGGATGAATCTAAATTACTAATGACATCTACAAATTTACATTTAAGAGGTTGGGTTCACAATTAACCAAAAAGTATCGAAGATAATGACAAAGAGATACCAATGATTGAGAAGCAGTTCCAGTGTTAGGTCTTCTCTGTAATTCCATTCAAGATACATTTTTTTCATGTAAGTAATTTTAACGTTGAAAAAATTACAATAACAGAAAGAGGGTTTATTATCAGCTGCATATCGGGTTTTTGATACAATTGGATTAACGTCTCCTGTTACTTTGATTCCTAAAATTTCAATCAAGTGTTAAAATGTCCATAAGAGGTGTTGAATTACAGTGAAAATTTTTTGATAGTTCTAACAACCATTCAAATTTTGTCGTTTTGTGTCACATGAGACAATTTCACCCAATCATGTCAACATTACCCTGATAATTGCATTCTGTGCAATTTTCAATCACTATGACAACACGATTGAGTTTGACAACTTCATTCCAAATAAATTTCAAAATGTCATGTTTTGGCAATGCGAATGTTCAAAGTATAAGTGCGCTCATCAAAGAAAACATTCCTAGAAATACAACCTACAGTCACAAACATAGTTAGGGAATATTTATGGAATTTTGCTGCGAACGAGAATATGAATTAAATGAACATAGAAGCTTAGAAGAATTGGCGTTGATACTGAAAGATTGGGATGTCAATATAAGAAACAAAGACGGGACCGAATTTAAAGAAGCAACGGTGAAGACAATGTGGAACGTTTCGTGCAAACTTTTGCAAGGAAAGTACTATAATGACCCGTTTAACAGTATAGTATTTAAACCAGCCCGAGATGCCCGCGATGCAATCAGGAAGAAACTACAAGCAGATCCATGTAAACGTAAGTCCAGTTCAGTTTCGTTAAATTTGTCTGAAGTTAACAAAATAATATTGCTATGGGATGAAAATACTCCTGAAGGTCTCATGCGTAAATTTTACCATATTGCTGCTGTAGAATTAGCGTGGCGAGGAGGAGAGGCAGATGCTTGTCTGGTGGACCTTTTTCAAATCGAGAGAAATAACGATGACTCTCCAACAAATTGCATTGAATACAATCCGCTGTTCAGTAAAACGTGCCAAGGTGGTTCTAAAAGCTGTACAAGTGGTAAATGGTTGGTTTCCAATAGTGAAAGACAAAGCTGCCCTGTACGTCTTTTTCATAAACTGATATCATAACGAGGCGACAATATTACCTCACCACGACTGTTCTTGAAACCAAATCGACTCTGGAAAAATGAAACTGACAAATGGTACGATAATGTACCTGTTGGAAGAAATACAATAACTGAATGGACTAAATCTGTTGCTGAGGCAATTGGCTTGAATGTAAAGGACAGAAAGATAACAAATCACTCGAATAGATCAACTACTGTTAGCGAATTGGCAAAAAGTGGTGTAGAAGAACAACAATTGCTGAAAATTACTGGTTATAGCCATCAAAATTCTATAAAACCATATTTAAATCTCGATCAAGAACACCTCAAGATCATATATATTATTATAGATCTTCTATAGTAGAGAACAGCAACGAATCTAATGTTAAGTTAAATTTTAATAATTGTACTTTCACTAACTGTATTTTTTATAAATTAATAAATTTTCGTTGTGTTGAGTTATAAATTTTTTTGGCAAAAAATTTTCCGCAGAATATCCCTCGGACATTGACAAACGCCTCATAATTATATGACAGATTTCTCAAGCTCGTACCAAGGAACGAGCTTTCGATTGTCATAAAATTATCTCGTCTATTATCAATGTCCTAGGGATATTACTACTGATGATCTACCCACTATGTAATTTAGCGCGCTTGATAACAATTCATCTGCTGAAGTGACTGATGAATGACAGGACATGCCAACTATCAACAGCTATCAACAGATAGATGAAGAACATCATCAGGCTAACGTTGACAAAATGCTTGGCAATGAAAATCTACAACCATGCGCGCCAGGAGGAGGTTCAAGATCAACTTCAGTTACGGAGAAGACAAATACAAATGTTTACAATATTACTAACAATAATCATTGTAGTTTTGACTGAAACAATAAATTTTGTGAATCTTTTTGTATTCTTGAAATTTTGTACCGAATAGCATTCGTGCTTTGAAAATTAACCAAATAATTCTGAAAAAAACGTGTTTTTTGAAAAAACTGCACCCGATTATTTTTTCGTTGTTTGAAAAAATTGCCCTTCTCCTTCGGAGTTTAGCAATTTGTGCTTTGAAGCAAAGAAAAAAATCAACTCATGCATTTTTTTTATTATCGGTAATTGTTAAAGCACTTAAGGTATTATCCTCGAAACTACTGTTACAGGAATCGTTGAAAGTTAGAGAAGCAGCTTCGCAGCCTCGAACACCTCGCTCGATGGTAATGCTTAATCTCTCTATCAAGAAAGAATGAAGTTGTACGAAAATGTTTCGTTGCTAGGCCTAATCTCTTTTCGAATTCTTGGAAAGATAAAAAGTTTTTCCAGGTTTCCTTGCAGCTCTAGAAGCGAATGCGTCATCAAATCAAGTGCCAATTAATTTATTTATTGTTATTTGGTTCAGTCGACAGGTAGTTTCAGACAAAAAACTTCAGGATGTTGTGCAGGGATGATCAATTAACATTTATTGAAGTTTTGGACCTCGAGGACCCTGTGCTGAAGGAGGAGTGGGGGGGGAACTGCAACATTTTCGACTTTGCTCTGGTTTGTCCTCAATAACTTTTTTGTCTTAGGTTCTACGGCAAAAACGTTGATCTACTTTTTTGTAGATAGTAGAATTCCATACAATTGTGTTTGTGTATCAATTCGTTACCGCGATATGGCGCTTCGAAGAATAGGTCATTTTTCAAATTTCGCAAAAAAATGACACGAAATGCAGAATTCCACCATACTTCTTCCGTTATGCCAGAATTATCATGAAATGTAGTTGTTATTACGATTTCTACTTGAAATCGCCAACTTCAGATAACCCCCACCCCTGCTTGCCCACCAGATATCAGGTCGTTCCTCACAAAGACAAGAGAGTGTCGGGCCAAGGGGAGAGTGTGATCAGCAATAAAAAGCTGGAAAACAATTGATATTGGAACACTGCTTCTGTGGGATTGTGGAATTCAAACGAGGGCCAATATTCAACATAGAAGGCTGAAATTTGTCTATTCTATCTGCGCCACCTAGACCTATTTATTTTCGATTATTGCATGAGGTCATATTACATCACTTCTTTCAACAGGACTCCATTAATCAATAATTCCAAGAAAACGTGTGTGTCATCAAAATCGAAAACAAATATGTTAGAAAAATAGTATAGAAGGGTTTAGGTACCGCAGGATATGCGTACGCCAGGGCTGTTCGCGTCCACATCCTGGTACATGCTGCTTTGGCAGGCAAAATTTTTGAAGACATCAATTTCAATGAACAAGACTTGACAGCGCTAGACCAAGTGCTTAATTTTCCGAATAGGTCCATTATCTTTAGGTCAGCAGATGATCCCGACTTCCATGCTGAAACTGCGCGATTTTCAGAGATGCTGACCACTATTGAAAGTGAAAGTTGGTAACTTCAACCAAGAACCATAATTACAACACTTCATCATAATTCGAGTATAACAGATGAAATAAGGTGGAATTTTACATTTTTTCGCCATATCTCGATAGCAAAACCACATACAAACATGTGTCATTAGTCAAAATTGTAGGAAATTTAACGCCCTACAAAAAAGCATGAGAATGTTTATGCCGTAGGACGTGAGGAAAAAAAGGAATCTAGGAAATACCGGAAGAAGGTCAAAAATTTTGCAGTTTCCCCCCTTTTTTTCGCATAAGGTCTTCGAGGTCCAAAACTTGAGAAAAAGTAGATTATCCACCCCTGAACAACATCCTGCAGTTTCATTAACTTCCGAATTTTTTCCAGCTAACCCCTCTTCTTTCAACCTGTCGACTGAAGTAATTGTTGTATTAACTATTTAATAAAAGTTCATATTTATTTGTCCCAACAAGTTGGTATTAGTTGATGATCAACAGTTTGAACATTTAATTTGATTTGTTTAGCTATTTTCTCAATAAATCAGTCGTTTTCAAGCAACAGACATTTTCATCAAAATGAAGAATTCGGTCTCAGCTATTGATATGTTCAATTGCTAGCGTTTCAAACTACTTAGTTTGGGTACAGAACATAGTACATGAAATCTATTCACAATTTGATGCAGAATTTTGGGACAATCTGTGTTCATGAAGTCAACATCAGAAAAACTGCAGCCGAAAATAAAAATCGTCGTGTCCAGACATTTTTGTAAAAAAATAATCCACTGAATTTTGAAGGAAGTTGTTCCAACCCACGCGTCCTCACTGTATACAAAACTTACAATAAAACCCTCCGTGCACACTCCATCCATCAAATAAACGTAACATCAGTTCCAGTTCAGTCGCAGAAATTGATTTATCCGAAGAAATACTTTTCCAAAGTATGGAAATAAATCATAATTATCGGGATTTTGTTCAGACCTTCCGATCTGTTTATCCTCGTTGAAGATTCGAGAGAGACGGCACTTCCGGGACGCCCTAACGACCGATTCATCTGAATGCGGATTATTTATTCCTTTTTTACGCATTAACTCTAATCATTTTGAATGATAAGGTTTTATCTGGAGTGGATATAAACATTATTCCTGATTTTCAGGAGGGATATTCTAAATTCGCGATGACGGCGAAATGTAACGGTGAGTTTTTCTGGAAAATGGGCTGGAAAATCGGAAAGATTAGGAGATATGAATGGCATTATGTTTATAGTTATAAAAAAATACTCCCTAACTGTGAATATTATCGAAGCAACGGGATAATATTGCAAATTACGATTCAGTGTATAGAAGAAATAGGTCTTAATCTAATTTTTTTCAACCAGATTAGTGTCCAAAATCTCCGATAAATAGGTACCAATATAAATAGTACAGATTATATTTAATCTAACCCTTATAGGAAAACATATTGAGTAGTGGAGAATTACTCAGTTCGAGTTGGTCAATGAGAAGATTCTAACAATTTTTTCATTTATTAATCTCGCACACTTCCTAAAAGATTCAGCCTCATGCCCTTGTTTTGAACATGAAGGATTTCAAAATCATGGTCCAAAATATGGTTTTCGGTTAATAAATAGGAGACTATGTTGAATTTGTTTTTGCGTTTACAAAGCTGTTTCTATGTTCGGTTAGGCGTTTGACTAAGATAAAGCTTGGAACAACTATACCACAGGTTAATTTGTAGACTTGCTTTTCCACTTTATCTTTGTTGTTTTCAATGTGTTTGTCCACAGTATTGTTTTTCTCAAAATCAATCAATAAACCAAGATATACTTCATTGGCGGAAGAATCGAGTTCTTAAAGACAAAGCATGTGTAAGTAACGTAAAACTAAAAATAAAAATATTATATATATATATATATATATATATATGACACCACTATATCTAAATAAATCTCTAAAATATGGTGCATACAGAAATATAGGATATTCGAGAATAATTTGTATCAAGTTATGAGGAGTCATGAAGTGACATGCTGTATTTTTGAAGTGTTAAATAAAATAGCTCTACTTATTTCTCAAATTAGAACATTGGCGACGAGGATGGGATCGGTACCATTTGCTCTTAAACCTAAAATAGAACAAGAAATTGAACGTTTGGTAAAAAATGATGTTCTCGTTCCGGTAGAGTTTTCAGAATGGGCCACGCCGATTGTTCCAATTATGAAAAAGAATGGCAGTCTTAGAATTTGCGGTGATTTCAAAGTTACCCTCAATCCTCAGTTGGAGATACAACAATATCCATTACCTAGAATAGAATATCTATTCAGTCAATTACAAGGTGGAGAAAAATTTTCAAAAATTGATCAATCCGAAGCTTATCAACAAATAAATCTATCGGAGGAATCCTCTAAATTAGTTACCATTTCCACTCATAAAGGATTATTCTCCTATAAAAGGCTACCGTATGGAATTCACTGCGCGCCTTCTATCTTTCAGAATTTGTTAGAACAAATACTTGTTATACCAGGGGTCGTCTCGTTTATAGATGACATCCTGATAACTGGTAGAAACGACGAAGAACATATTAAAAGATTGGAGAAGGTTTTAGAAAGACTCAAAGATTATGGGCTGAAAGTTAAGAAAGAAAAATGTGCATTTTTCCAGGACTCGATAAATTATATGGGTCATATTATCGATAAAAATGGTTTACATCCAACTCAGGAACGGGTAGAAGCAATCAAATCATCTAAAATTCCTTCGAATGTCACAGAACTAAAATCATTCCTTGGCATGGTAAATTATTATTGTAAATTCATTCCTTTGTTACATCCACTTTACCGATTGTTGAGCAAAAATGTTGATTGGTTCTGGACACTTGCCAGAAAAGTTTCGATAGAATTAAAACTCATTTAGTTTCCCCGTTAGTACTCACACATTTCGATTCTGAGAGACAAGTAAAACTCACCGTTGATGCTTCCAGCATAGGTTTGGGTGCAATAATAAGTCATATTTACGATGATGGATCAGAACGACCTATTGCTTTTGCTTCTCGTTTATTGAATTCGAATGAAGTTTCTTATTCTCAGATCGAGAAAGAGAAAGCAGCCATAATATTTGGAGTTAAAAAGTTTTTTCAGTATTTATACGGTCGGAAATTCCTACTTTCTACTGATCACAAACCACTTCTTACCATTCTTGGAGAAAAGAAAGGTTTGCCTGTCTTTGCAGCAAATCGTTTACAGCGTTGGGCACATATTCTGTCTGCGTTCAATTATGAAATAAAATATATTAGTTCTGATAAGAACTGTGCTGACTTTTTGTCTCGTTTGTCTGCACCAATTTTTGAAAATGAGTATAGCAATTCATTCTATTTCTATGGAAACGAAGATAGTGATAAAATATCATATTTGAATTACCTAGAAAATTCTGACTTTCCAATCAATTTTAAAATAATAAAAAAGGAAACTTCCAAACATGTTATTTTGGGAAAGGTATCACTTTACGTTCGAACAGGTTGGCCAACAAAATGTACTTTTGATGAACTGAAGCCATATTTCAATAGAAGATTTCAAATAACTGAAGAACAGGGTTGTTTAATGTGGGGATATAGATTGATTGTACCACCGAGTTTTCATCAGAGTATTCTACAGGAACTTCATTCTGGTCATATGGGTATGACGAAAATGAAGTCTTTAGCCAGGTCATATATTTGGTGGCCTAATATAGACAATCATATTGAAAATTTGGCAAATTCTTGCGATACGTGTGCAGTTTATGCCTGTAATTCGCCCAGAGCATCACTGGTTTCTTGGGATTGGCCTAAAAGAGCATGGAATCGAGTCCATGCAAATTTTTTTGGGCCATGCTTAAATAATTTTTTTTTAGTAGTTGAAGATGCGACTTCAAAGTGGATCGAATGTTTTGAGGTTAAAAACATAACAACGAGTACCACAATAAAAATTATTCGCAAGTTGTTTGCACGATTTGGACTGCCCAAAGAATTATGTTCGGATGTTGCACCTACTTTTTGTTCACGAGAATTTAAGATTTTTTTAGATCAGTTTGGAATTCGACATACAACAGGCACTCCTTATCACCCGGAGACAAATGGTTTAGCAGAGTCTGCTGTGAAAATAATGAAAAGGGCTATTTTGAAAGCACACAATGACGGTGTTAGAGATATAGATCTCATTTTAGATACTTTTTTATTGCATTACCGTAACACTGAACACACCACTACAGGAATGTCGCCAGCACAGGTTCTTTTCGGTCGTAATTTACGAACAAAATTTGATTTATTATTGCCATCAACTGAGGATGTAGTGAGAGAAAAACAACTTCGCATGGAAAAACCTTTGATGAACAGAAGGGAGATAATTTTTCTCAGGATGAGAAGGTGTGGGTTAAAGATTACCGTAAAAATGCCCAAAATTGGTGTAAGGGTAAGATTCATCAGGTACTTGGTGGAAGGACCTATATTGTAGAAGTAGATGGTGATATTACATGGAAAAGACATACTGATCAATTGAAAAAAGATGGTTGTGCTTCCGGGTAGAATGTTATACAAAATGTTTCTGTAATACCGCGATCTTCTTTGATAGATACTCCTTTACCCACTTCAGTTTCTAATATCGATTTGGATAGTGAAACTCCTCGATATGAGACTGCTCGTGTTTTGAGGAGACGAAGTCAATTAAGAAAACCAGATAAATTTGAATTTTAGTATAGAAATTATGATATTAGAGAAGGAGGTGTTATATATGTTGTTTTTCCCTCTGTATATATTGAATAAATTTTATCAAGTTATGAGGAGTCACGAAGTGACATGCTGTATTTTTGAAGTGTTAAATAAAATAGCTCTACTTAATAATCGCTTATTTCTCAAATTAGGACACAAAACGTGTAAAGTAAAGTGTAGGTAAATTTAAAAACTAACAATTATTATATTTTATATATTCAGTCATAACAAGTTCTGCAAGGGTTCTGAAATAATTCCTAATCAAGGAAGCAACATTAAACAGTTTTTCAAGGAATTTCCTATTTTATTGTTTGGTTCACCGATATGAGTAATTGTTTTCAACCTTTGGTGGTCTTTTAGAGGGGGGGTGACTTTCTTGAATTCCTTTCTTATTTTGCATTGTTGACTGCAATTTGATGGGTTATTTCTAATTCTTCATTAAAATTTGATGTACTGAGAGAAATGTTAACTGACCAATTTATCATACTATTGTTAGCTGTTACTTTATGTTGATATGGTTGTGATGAGCTATTGTGAATTGTGATATCTGTATACGATTTGTGGAAAATAGAAAATTCATGTCTACTATTTACTTTAGTTATTGTTAGGTACAAAAAATGTATTGTACTATCCTTTTCTGATTCTACTGTGGAGTTAATTGGAGGGCGAAGAAAATTAATGAATTCCAAGAATGGATTCAGTTGTCTAATTATTGCTCCTATAAAACCTACCAAAATATCATCAACAAGTATTTTTTTCTGAATTATCCATGAAAATTTCAGCTAATAATGGGCTCAAAGGATCCATAATCAACGATAGAGTCATTTAAGGGTACTACAACTTTGTCATCAGATGTTTTAATGTGTGATACAAATAGTTTTGGGCTTTCTAAAACATAATTGTTGAAGTTATTAACGATATCCTGAGGTTGCTCAATTGAAACTCATCCTCTCTAGTAATATCACTATTTGAATTTTACTTTTTTATTTGTTACTTCAGATAGCACACTCCATACTGCGTTGAAGTTAAGTTCTTTCAGCATTCATTATTCTATTCTGTAGTATGTGTTTGATTAGTTTCACAGAATATTTTTTTGCTTTGTTGTAAACATTTATTAAAGAAATGTCAACTTTTTTCAAATTGTATAGCTGTTTCACTGAGGCACTAGATTCTGTATTGTTTATTCCACCCTTTGTCGTTTCGTTTTAGAAAACACAACTCGAAATTATAACACAATATATTGTCAAATTTGTCAAATTCTTCTCCAGAAGAATTGACGACATAGATCCCAGTCCCTTCTCTTTCATGTTTCATGTTTCATGTTTGTTTCGGAAAATAGTCTTTTGATTTCGGTTGTTACTTGCTTTTCCTTATGAGTGTTAGTCGAAGGCTCCAACCAGTAAGACTGTACTTTGGTCTAATAATTTTTTATCAAAAACAAGTATGTGGGTCGCTTGTAAATATTCAATCTATAATGGTGTAAGTATTATAGACCACAAGCCTAGGCACATTTTCAGGGGGTGATTTTATACACCACGAGTCATATAATGTTGAAGTACTGGTCGAGAAACAAACGTTGGGCACTATGCCGTCAATTTTCCGCGGTACAGGTGAGTGTACAGGCGAGTTGAAATGTAGTAAAAAAGGGGGTACTTTTTGATTACTTTATACATGACGGCACTATTACAATGAAGAAAGAATGCTCTAAAACCCAGTGCCGTCAAAAAATAGCGGTACAGGGAGTCTGAATTTTTTTTTGAAATCGGCGATTTTACCCCCCCCCCCCCCCTCCCCAGTTAATCGAATACTTGACGGGGTTGATTCAGTTAACTTTGCCTTACCTTAAAAAACTATAATACATCTATGCCGTCAGAAAAAGGTGGTACATGGGGTCAGAAATCGCGAATCAAAACCCGATTTTTACCCCTTGTGGGGGTGGTCATTTTATACAACCTAAAATTAAGCTGTTTCAATGCTATATCCATCAAAGATAACATATTTTACTATGCCGTCAATTTTATATGGTACAATACGCTGAAAAATGTGTTTTTCATGTCGAAATCAAATTAGTCCGACAATGCAGCTACTTCCTATTAATTTTGGGGACATGTGGTTTCAACAGAATGGTTGTTCGAGTCACAATGTCACGAGTCACGACCAGTGACACAATTTCTTTAAAACACATTTCGTGATCGCTTAATATCTACATGTGGTATGATATTGTGGCCTCCCAGATCACCAGATTTAAATGATTTCTTTCTTTGGGAATATTTGAAAGAATCCTCGTATCGACATGCATTTCAGAGAGCAACAAATCCTGATGAATTAAGGGGCATAATTATCCAACGTTGTGCCTACAATCCGTGATATGAGATTATCTCTGTTACAGATTCGGCTATTGTTTGGCACAACAAGGTGTTATTTTTCAAACTTTATTATATTAAATATTTTTGTGTTAGTTGAATTTCAATTTATTTTTCAGAAGTTAAGATTATTATATTTTTCGTAGAATGTAATTTATTTTAAATAACGTTATGGCAAATTATGGCAGCAAATAATTTCTCGCAGACAATGGAACGTTGTAAACAAAATTCGTTTCCTGAGAAGCCAGACATATCCCTATTCTCTAATATGTTGATAGTGTCTATAGGCGCTAGAAGTGAGTACCATCCATTGAAGAGTTAAATACTTGAATGTCCATCGCGTGTAATTGCCGCCAGTTTTTGAGCACGAAAAACGGAGCGTAGTCCATGTGCGCATACATATCCCCACTTTGACATCTCCTTTCTATTCTCCACTTTTAGAGAATATAATCTCCCTAGTAAAGAAAATTCATGTACTCAAAAAATTTCCGTCAATTAATTCAAGCACGCGGTGGATTCGGTAAGAAAATTTCACAACGAGAAATGAAAATCACCCAACAGTTCCTAAGAAATAACTAACGATGGTTTCACCTGAACTATTTATATACATTTATACACTACCATTGAAATATTGATATGTAAAATACCTAACAAAATTTTCATCGATAAATGAGTTTAAATTTGGAACAAAAAAAATGTGTTGTGATCGTGGATTGAACCTTCGACCTACATACTCATATGCAGCAACAGTACCGCTAAGCTACGGGACTTGTTATAAAACGTTTTGAGAAATGGTGTATTGAACTGCTTCTAAAATATGATTTCAGAATTGACAATTGTACCGAAAACGAATATTACCAAGATTATCGTTGAAATTTTGAAATTCTCTTATTACGAAGAGTTTCCGTTTAATGTTGAAGGCAACACAATTTTAAATTACTGTTCAATATGGTCAATATTATATTGTTAATGTCGTCTTGTAATTTTTGACCAAAATTATGACCAAAATGGTAGGTGAAATAAGCTAAAAGTAGTAAGAGATTTCACGTCAAATGCATAAAATATAACAAGGGAAAATTGACGGCACCAACTTTTCTATGTTTTTTAATGTTTAATGAAGTGCTATCCACAATAATATTTCAAAAATAAACTCTTATAAATGTGCAGGCAATTTACAATTTTTTTAAATTTTTTCGTTTTTATATTTATTCTGTATTTCAATTGGGTACCATGAATTATTGACGGCATAATTATAAAGCCATTATAAATAGTTTCTGCTTAAAAAAGAACCGTATGCCGTCCTGAAATAAATGACCTTATAAGAAAACATTGATTTTTTGCTCTAAAATTTTAGTAATTTTTTATTTATTTCTGCATGAACTATAATTTTTTGACGGCACCATGTTTAGAATACTCATTAAATGTTAACTCAGAGCTAGAAATCAGTGCCGTCAAATTCTAAATGACCACCCCCATAAGGGGTAAAAATCGGGTTTTGATTCGCGATATCTGACCCCATGTACCACCATGTTCTGAAGGCGTAGATGTATTATAGTTTTTTAAGGAAAGGCAAAGTTAACTGAATCATCGCCGTCAAGTATTCGATTAACTGGGGAGGGGCGGTAAAATCACCGATTTCAAAAAAAAATTCCAACTCCCTGTACCGCTATTTTTTGACGGCACTGAGTTTTAGAGCATTCTTTCTTCATTGCCTCTTTGACGAGAATAGTGCCGTCATGTATAAAGTAATCAAAAAGTACCCCCTTTTTTACGACATTTCAACTCGCCTGTACACTCACCTGTACCGCGGAAAATTGACGGCATAGTGCCCAACGTTTGTTTCTCGACCAGTACTTCAACATTATATATGACTCGTAGTGTATAAAATCACCCCCTGAAATTGTGCCTGGGCTTGTGGTCTATTATTGGTAACCCTTGTGGGCCATTCCACCGTTTGTATTTAATTGAGACAAGACATCAGGGAACATAACACATCAAAATTTGATTTGGTGAACAAATCAAAATCAAAATCGCCACAAACCATACAATGAACGCTTAAATATGTATTCAATTACAAGTTTAAATTGGGTAAGAGAAGGAGATCTATGGCAAAACGAAAATCCAATGCATTCAACCTCAATGATGTGAAATCATCATCTAGAAAATGCTGAGATATTCTGAAGTGCAAATTATGGACCCCAACCACAAGAAGTATCGTCATAGCCACCTTATCAATTCAAATTCATAATTATTTAAAATGGTGGAAAAAGAGTTAAAGGTTAGATGATAAAAATTAAAACTTACTATTACTTATTTTTGGAAAATCATACGTAAAACGTCTATAGACCCATTTTGGAATTCTTTATAGAACTCGAAAGCAAATTTCCAGTTTTCCCCTCATGACATTCCATTCTGGCTTGGAGAAGGGAAATGAAATTTTACCGGGAGATACTTCAACCCTTAAATCCCATATCTCATAATTTGCTCCTGAAAAATAATGCCCTAATAAATATTAAACTAATCAAGTGACCTAATATTTCCCGAAAAAACCCTTACATACTTTCAGGGGTCATTTCGTACATTCGCACTTTTTCCCCGCTCCACTAAATATTCATGGAGGACTGTGAGTTATGATAATTTTTGTCTGAATTCACAGTACTAAATTAAAAATGGATAGAGTCCATTACATTTGCATGGAAAGGGGTTTCACACACGCTTTCGCACCTCGGATAAGAAGCTTTCGGACAAGAGGTATGAAATATGAGGAGGATGGCTGAAATTAACAATTATGTTTTTCTACATTCATGCAAAAAGCAAAACTTTATTGAACTATATTCAGTGGAAAAAGAAGTTCTTTATTGCATCTGTCATTCTACTTCAACGTGCTGTCATCATGACAAACATAAACGTTTAAACCTACTACATATTTAGCAGATATTCTGTGAGATTGGCAATAGGTACTTCACTACGAAATATTCATATTGAAAATTGCACCAATTGTTCATTCACTTTCAACATTGAGGGTAAAAATAAAGTTTGAGTTAAATTGTTCGTAACGTATTAGTTCCTGTTTCAATGCAAATCGATATTAATAATAAAGTATTCAAGTTGCGCTTTTTATTTTCCCACACCTAGTGCCGCACCTCAATAAATCATTTTTTGCTTTTTGCATGAACGTAGAAAAAATGTTGTATGCAACTCGTGCAAAAATTGTTTATTGCACTCGACGTGTTGTCCAACTCGGCCTAACGGCCTCGTCGGACAATTTCACGTCGAATGCAATAAACATTCACTTTTTGCACTTGTTGCATAAATAACTATTATCTGATGTGGATACATATATGGATGTACGATACGTACTGAAACAAACACGTAAGAAAAGATAACAGCAACTAAATGAGTGAGTTTGAGACCCATTTAAAATCCAGCAAGACTAAGTTTACTTCATTGTAATTGCCCATTTTTTAATATCTACGTTTTTATTCATTCGCATTATTCTCCATGTGCTTCTTGATTTGTTTATTTATTTATTTCTTTGTTTATACGTGTTTGATAGTTGGATTGTTGTCTGTTCGTTCCAAATTTTGCATTCCATTTTAAACTTCCTGACGTTCAAATGATAATTATGACTTTTCAATCCTAACACCAACTGAAATTGAAATATTGTTTCGAAATGGACTGAGAAAAAGAATTCAACTTTTATTGTTTAGTGGTTTTTCACTGAAAAGATTTGAGTAATCATTTGGAAAACATTCCATTTGAGCATTTTTTATTAGCATTATCAGTACTTTTCCATCTCACAAGGAGTAAAGACATCAAACTGTCCACCATTCAACTGATAATAAAAAAGCAGTCAGGTCTATGCCACCATAATTTGGATTCACATATTATATAGTCAGGAGCGATAGCCCTTGTCAACAAGTCAGCAGCAGGTAAAAAATCATGTTTCTCCAAGTCTACTGGCACCAAGATAATCCTAGTGTTCTAGTATAATCCTAGTATAAATGTGTTCAAATTTCATTTCCAAGATGTCTAGTTTTCTCTTCACTAAATTTGCTAGCAATACTTACTGCTCCACGTGATCCTAATTAAGGCAGACTTATTTGTTTCAGTTGTGCCAGTTCTCAAGAATTCCCTGAGAATTTGACTGATTTCTTGAATGGAATGCTTACAATAAATCTACCACTAGAATAACGATACGCTGTTCCAGCAAAATGTGTCACAATATTTATCAGATCCTGACATCAATTTGTTTTAACCACCATTTTCTTCTACCAACTACCAAAACCTCGTTATATTTTCATCTGATGGATCAGTATCGAGAACACTGAAATGTACAGCACGCATGCAATACTTGCACTAGGTCAATTCAGACCATGAATGTTCCACGCTGCAGACTCAGGTATAATCAAAAATTTATGACGTATCTGGGACCAAAACTTTACAATAATCTACCTGAACTACTGAAAAGCATGAGAAACAAACGCAAATTCAAAAGAGTTGAAAAAATTTGTTGATAATAATTATGAAATGCTTCTACTGATTCTTGAATAATGAATAATCATTTTTATAGTTGCCTTCCAGATCTCACCTCAAACAGATCTCTCTCTCTCACTCTCTAGCACTCTCTCTCTTTCGCTCTTTGTCTCTCTCTTTCGCTCTCTCTCTCTCTCTATCTCTCTTCCTGTCTACATCCTGCAATATTAGTATGTCTGATAATATAGGAACAGGGTCACTATTTTGTTTGCTGGCTACAATACAAGCTTGCTTAGGTAGTCGCAACTTTAATTAGTTCTCCTAGGATTATGTAATCTTTATAGTTAGGTACACATCTTTTTTTGTTATAAACGAATCTGTATCTGTTTTATATCTGAATTGAATAAATTTACTTACTTACTTACTTACCTAAATTATTATAGAGAATTATTTTCAAAATTGACATTTCAGATACCACACTAGTTTCGTATTTAGTAAAACAGGTAAATCAAAACCAAGTTTACAATGACCAGAACATAAAACAGTCCAAAGTACATTCCTATCAGTAAATCAATATCTCTTGGTACATTGAAAAGTGGATCAGCAAGATTGATTTCAGCTAAAATATTTTGAATATTCCTATCAGATCCTAGAAAATGTAGTTTCTCTGTGATTCATGGTAGAACTAAATATCGGTTGATATACATATGGAAATTTCTGTGACATGACTCTATAGATGTGTTTGCCTGTATCAATATCAGTTATTATCTTACCTACACTTTCAACTATATGATAACATTTGAAATTTGGCAATCTTAGTTCTTTTGCTTAATTATCAGCGAGAAATAGCTATTTATATACCAAGTGCGTTATACCGGGTGGCTACGGAAGTATTGCCTACGGAATATCTCAGTTATTGTATGAAGTAGGTGTGTGAAATTTGGAGCGTCGATATAATGACATAAGAGCTAGAATTTGAGCATATTGACATGTCGAAGTTAACTTTCGGTCTAACCGGAAGTAACATCAACTTTCATATTTTAAATGGAAACCCTATTATTTTTTCGTTTCGCTTTATTCAGCATTCAATTCCCTTTCTAATGACATATTACAAGTTGGTATCTAACCAGAAACTAGATCAGAAAAAAATTATTATTGAAATTCACCGAGTAGGCCGTGGAAGCAAAATGAAAGCCAAAAATTGAAAAGTTGGCAATGGAAACCATACGTCACTTGATAACAGTTGCTACTACTGTGATATTTTATTTTCATTCGTCGGCGTTATAAAAAGCCGCCAAAAAAATATTGGAAAAATTGGGAAAAAAACAATACTCTGTAGGTCCATAACTTAAATAGGAACATACAACTTTTTCTTGCCTGTACTATTCAGCATAACCATTCCTTTCTAATGATATAATAGAAAATAATTTTTTGAACTGAGATACCGAAAAATCCAATTACTATTCTTCAAATAACAAAACAGATTATCGCCATACGCAAAAATAAAATTAAAAATAATGTGGAATGATAAATTATATCCTGTAGGTTCTAGGTTAAATAGGAACATAAACGTACTTGGTCTGTGCCATCGTCCATAGATATTCCAATATCTACCTATGGACGATGTTTGTGCTATTCAGAATAATCATTCCATTGCAATAATCATTCGAACCAAAATATTAACGAGTAGGCTGATTAAGATGTATTTTGGAATGAAACAAAATTGAAATGAGAGCTGTCACGAACGCTGCTATCCATATTATTTTGACGTTCGAAGTAGTGTTTTTGATTCTGCCATTTTAAAAGGGTTTGGAAATCGAAATCAGTTAGTGGAATATTCAAAAAATGCCCCGTTATTCACGAACCGAACAAATTGACATGCTTCTCATTTATGGTGAATGTTTAAAAAATTCTTATGCCGCTGAACGATTGTATTTAGAGCGATATCCAGGGAGGCAGCAACCGTCAAGAAGGTATTTCCAGTTGCTTGAAGAAAAATTAAGAACTGAGCCTGATGTTCACGAAGACCAAGAAGCATTTGTTATTAATGAGGAAACTGGAATTAATGTATTAGCTTTAGTACAATATGATACAATTTCCTCAAGGCAGATTGGCGCCGAATTAGCTATAAGTAAGGACTCTGCTAGGAAAATTTTGAAAAAACATCGATTGAAATCCTTCAAGTATCAGTTGCATCAACATTTGTATGAAAATGACGGTGAAAGGCGCCTGGAATATTGTAATTGGTTTCTTCGACAAAATGCTGAGAATCGCACCTATTTAACTATTATATCTTGTTTATGGACGAGTCAAGATTTACCAACAATGGATTATTTAACAGGAATAATACAAGGTTGGTACTGTTCTTTATTTGGATTATTATCGATAGTCGAAGTGTAAAGTGCTAAAAGTGTGAACGGTCTTTTGTTCCAGGTACTGGGCGATAGCAAACGAGCACCGGTTTCGACAAGGCGGCTTCCAGGAGAGATTTGGTGTGAATGTTTGGGCAGGAATAGTTGGAACTCATATTGTTGGCCCCATTCTTTTTCAAGGCCAACTAACCGGAGAGAGATACTTTAATTTTTTAACGAATGAAATTTCGGAATTCATTAACAACCTACCAGCGGAAATAACTGAGAGAATGTACTTCCAGCAAGATGGCGCCTCTCCGCATAATTCAAGAATAGCGAGAAATTATCTTCAAAATCGCTTTCAAGAGAGACTTATAACAACCCATGGTCCAGTCAGGTGGCCACCAAGGTCACCTGATCTTACTCCGTGCGACTTTTTTCTATGGGGGCATCTTAAAAATAGGGTGTATTCCACACAGCCTACAGATCTACATGAGCTAGAAGTAAAAATTAGTAGAGCTTTCCAAGATATCACGCCCCAAATGTTGAGAAACGTTTTACATGAAAATATCACCAGAGTCAATAAATGTATTGACGCTGAGGGAATGCATTTCGAACATTTGTTTTGAATTTATTTTATCTTTAATCCTATCAATTTGAATTTTTTTTTCGATAAATCTGTTTTTTCGTTATTTGAAGAATAATAATTGGATTTTTTGGTATTTCATTTCAAAAAATTACTTTCTATTATATCATTAGAAAGGAATGGTTATGCTGAATAGTACAGGCAAGAAAAAGTTGTATGTTCCTATTTAAGTTATGGACCTACAGAGTATTGTTTTTTTCCCAATTTTTCCAATATTTTTTTGGCGGCTTCTTATAACGCCGACGAATGAAAATAAAATATCACAGTAGTAGCAACTGTTATCAAGTAACGTATGGTTTCCATAGCCAACTTTTTAATTTTTGGCTTTCATTTTGCTTCCACGGCCTACTCGGTGAATTTCAATAATAATTTTTTTCTGATCTAGTTTCTGGTTAGATACCAACTTGTGATATGTCATTAGGAAGGAAATTGAATGCTGAATGAAGCGAAAAGAAAAAAATAGGGTTTCCATTTAAAATAAGAAAGTTGATGTTACTTCCGGTCAGACTGGAAGTTAACTTCGACATGTCAATATGCCCAAATTCTAGCTCTTATGTCATTATATCGACGCTCCAAATTTCACAAACCTACTTCATACAATAACTGAGATATTCCGTAGGCAATACTTCCGTAGCCACCCGGTATAGATCCTAATGCCCGATGGGCGTTAGGATTTAGTAACGCTCGTGGTGCATACAAGATTTTATTTTTCACGAAAAATTTATCTTAAACGACGTTGTTTACTTCATAAATTTCTTCTCATATTATTTACTGCGTTCTGATCGGCAACTGAGCACAAGTGAGCTTCTATGCAATTGCCATGGAAACATTGAAGAGGTTGCTAAGGGTTGTTTATTCAATAAAATGAATCTGCTTTTTGTTAGAATTGACAAGCTTGTTAATGGAGGAAACTAAAACGGTTGTGTTAATAATAATTATGGAAATCCCACAGAATGTGACGCTCAAAGCTGAAAACGCATTAGGAAATTTACTGCCTGTGAAATCCAAATCTTTATACGAGAAGAAGTATGACCATTTTTTTAAATGGAAAGATGAAAACAGAGTGTATACCTTAAATGAAACTGCCTTATTGGCATACTTCCAGGAACTGAAAAATATTAATATTTTTTCTTTATTTTACATTATTTCAGTATGTAAAATATAGTGCAAATAGTCTATGGACCGAATAGTCACAGCTGAAATCAACATTGATTGTTAAAGAAAACATTAATATATCAGCAATCAGTCAACTGATGTTAAATCAAAAGGATACATTCCTAAAAAATCAAAGGTGTTGGAAGATGGACAAGTATTACTTTTCATAAGAAAAGCTCCAGAGGATACTTTTCTGCTACATAAAGTTATTCTGGCAATGGGCGTATTTGGAGGCTTAAGACGTGATAAAGTGGTCAAGATGACAATTGAAGACAGAGGAGCCGTTTTACTAATCAGGGTACCAGACACCTGTACTTCAAAAAGTTTCACCATTCTTGAGGAAAGCTAAATAAGAGGAACTTAGTTAAAAAGTATATTGCACTACGACCAGAAGGATGTAAACAACGTAGGTTTTTCTTAACCTGCAGAAATAATAAATGCATTGAGTTACTTGTGAAAAATAAATTAATTTGGGAGCCACTGTTCAGTAAGGCGCGACATTTAGCCACTTCATTACCAAATCTGATTTGCTGTAGATAATAAAGTCTGTGAAGTTATTGGTGGCCCAACTGGTCGACCAATCCATCTGTTTCTGATCGCTGATTTGAAAATTCACGAACTATTAAAATGAAATGCGATAGCGCTCCATCATGCATAAACCATATTATTTGTCTCAGTAAGAGTCCCTGGAAAAAAGTGAGGACCAATCGAATAATCTCCAACAATACCTATCCACACAGTCAATGAAAACTGGAGTTGGACTGAACTCATTGGGTATCCGTCGAACCACACATAATTATTATGGAAGTTCATTATGGCATTCTTTGAAAAATTGGCATTGTCAGTAAACAATACCTATTTTGTGCAATTTTCTGAAGGATCCATTGGCAAAATGTTACACGGAAAAGGGACATGCTGTATGTGGTAAGGATACAACTGATTTTGATTGATAATCAACCAAACTAATTTGTGACGTACGTCCATAATTTGAGCATTTTTTCTCGTGATTGTATGTAGATCGTCTTCGAATCAGAGAAGACTAAAAAACTATGTAATAAAAAACCAGAAGAATTTTTTGATCACGGAAATAATTCAAATGAGTCGATTGTTTCAAATCCAAATATCTCGAAAACTGCTCTACCAAAAACATATATTTCAAATAAAACTTTTAGAAAAATATAATTTTATACTAGAAAATGTGAAACAGATACGTACAAAAAAGCTATGGAATTGCAAATGACTGAAAAGGCTTGTAGGTGACCCACCCCCACGAAAGAGACAAACTAACATCAAATTGGATATTGTTATGACAATTACTCCCAGATACCAAATGTAGTATCTAATATCACGAATATTTTGAAAGTTAATTACAGAAAACAAAAATAAGAATTCACCTTTGACACTCACAGCCGTATGCATAGTCAATTCCAGCGACTCGCCGGAGTTTCGCCGCTCGCTACACAAGAACTATAATGCACAGTCGGGCTCTAAAAAAGTGGTACATCGCCAGCGTATCGCACAAATGTGACTTATCGCGTAGTTGTCACTTTTTTGGAGCTCGACTGTGCATTATAATCCTTGTGTAGCGAACGGCGAAACTCTGGCGAGTCGCTGGCGATTGACTATGCATACGGCTGTCAGTATCTCAGAAACGAATAACTTGAGGTCACATGTTTATGGAAGCATTCATTCTCATTTCGACGTAAGCAATATGCTCCTGAATTTTCTACAAGTACTCAAGAAACACCCTTTATGCCTCAACAATGAGCTAGAGACTTGAAATTTTTAGCATAGCTCAAAACTGAATGACAATGCAATATTACTGATTATAATAAAATTTAATAATAATATTAATAGTATTCATGGGTTTTTGTCTCTTCGGTACAAATTTTGCAATCGATTTCAAACCATCTTTAAACATAGCTGGATGACAATGCACTATCATTGCATAATTCTTTGTGTTAACATGTCAAATTTACGGTTTCACGGTCACATTATAATTTTTTTGTGCTTTTGTTCAAATGGTGTTTCCATAGTATCATTGGACTTGCCAACCCAGCAACCCATCCCTGCCAAAAATATCACATATAATCTCATAAAAAAATATAGACTAATTATGAGAATTCATAAGGATCTACGAGGAAAGTCTGTAACCTACACGTACGTTATCCCTGGCACATACACGTTTTGGAAGTATGTATGAGGATTTATAAGTAGGTGTATTTTATAAGCATACCTGAATACATGTCATACGAGTCTGTATCAGGCAGTGGTTGTTTGGGAACTATGAGATTCGATGAGGTATTCCACTTTCAATCACAACGATATTATATGCTCATTCACAAGCTTGTCGACGTATGAGAAATGTGTGGAAATTCACAATTACTAATCTTATTTGGTATCGTATGAAGAAAGTGGATTCAATATTCGATGATCTGTATCAGAAATTCCGTATCCAATTTTATTGGGTATCTTGTGGGTAAAGTGGGATCACGATGTGATGGTTTGGATCAGGAATTCCTTATCTAAGTATATGCGATTCCTATAAGTTTTCATACAACTCAACATCACTGAGAAGTCACAAGTGTCGATAAGAAAACAAGAATACAGAGTATAAGAGTTTGTTTTTGGCAATATACACGATTCGATGAGGTATTCCAATTTCAAACAAAATAATGTTTTATCCTCATTCAAAATCTTGAGAAACTATGTGTGGAAATACACAATTTATAATCTCATTCGGTATCGTTTAAAAAAAGTGTGATCAGGACTTGATGGTCCAATCTGTATTTGGAATTCTGTATCCAATTTAATGCGATTCCTTTGAGATTTCATGAGATCCAACAGTAGGAACATTACGAAACCAAGTGGAAAATTCTGAACAAAATATTCTTAAGAATATTCGAATAGATTATTATTATCATATCATGCCAGAATATTTCAAAAATATTTCAGAAAGATCAACACAAGATCAACGACATGCAACATTCCAGAAAAATCTTTCTAGAATATTGCTGAAATATTCGAATAGATTATCATTATTATTTAACTCCAGATTTTTAAAACATATCAGAAGAATCATAATGTACCCTAGGTTAGTTTATCTACGCCTACAAATAATGAAATATATTTCAAAATGACTTTAATTGCAAATGATCAATTTTTTTATCATAATCGGATAATCGAGAAAGAATTTATTTACTTATTATATCCCTCGTATGTCAAATGTATTCGCTGATAAACAGTTTTCTTTTCTTTTCCAATGAACTGCATAGTTCTTTCACGAGTTATGAGCTCTGAATGTCTGAATCGTTGTATGAGGAGTAATATTTTTTTATCAGTCTCTATGAGACATTTTTGGCAGGGATATTACAAAAAGAGCGAATCCCTTCATCCATGCTCCTTGATCTGGTCGCAAGTAAACGGACTGGCCGCGGTAATGTACCCATTAAAAGCGTGGCCAACTCTGATATGATTACGTACGGGAGATGCAAGGTTATTCGGGCTTTTATACGAGTCTCGTGCGACCGACTGAGGTTAGGTACCGTCGCAAAGGGTCACCAGGTGACGATTTGTCACATCTAGGAGGCGGCGAACAAGCTTCGGCCATTCCGTGGACATTTGCCAAAGGATTTAGCCTGATTACGCTATTTTCATTGATAATTATGGAGGTGTTATCTTAGGTGTCGAGATGATATGGAAACTGGGACTGCACATTTCGAGGGAAATTTGTGTAACTTGTGTAATTTCCCACACGATTTCTATAGAAGGCCTCACAAAGATGCATATTTATAAAATACAATGTCTTCTACAATAGATGCTCAACAGATCTCCGGGATCAGTAGTAAAAAAGGCTGAATCGGTCGAATTCGATCTATCTGCTGGTATTTTTCTAGGTTAGATGAAAATTATGTTCGTATTTGGATGCATGCACGAAGAAATATTTATCTTGATATTTACAATAATTTCTGGTACTTTATATGACAGCAATAAAATTATATTCTTTCAAGTTATTTTTCAAGTATTTTTACAATATCTACCAGATGAAGTTCAATGGCCAGCGTGGCTTTAGCAGGAGAAGTAGTTGTTTTCTATTAAATATTACAAAAAAGTAACTTCATTTTTATCGTAGCTTATTTCCATTTTTAGAGGAGTCATATTTGGTTCAATTTTCAATTGAGAATGTTTTCGTTTTCAACATGATTCCAATCCAAGAGAGGTTATCCTGAACGATGGAAAATAGCGACTGGAGTTTATTTTTCAGTCGCTGATCATTCCACATCTAATTTTATGTACCTCCTGTTTACATTTTCCATAAAATCATTATATTACACCCACAACCATAAAACATTTTACCTTTTTTTGAGTATTTCATCACTAACAATCCGAATCTTTAGGGTTACGAAAAAAAATTGTTATTTTCACCACAATCTCTTGAAATTACCATTATGTTCCATAGAGTTTCCTCAGTGTATACAGATAGTAATAAATTATTTCATTTTAGCACATAAAGCTAATTTTCCATTATCACAGGTAAAACTGATTAAACATTTATATAAAATTATGTGGAATATAACTTTATTACAGTCACGAATATAACAAATAACATATACGTACATATGAAACACGTCAAAAATAAAGTTTACGATAAAACAATTGAATGATTTGTAAAAACTAAATTAAAACATGGCCTGTATTACGAGTAGTTACACACGAGTAATAGTGACAATCATTTATAAAAATCGCTTAACAAACATGTTTAATTTTTTCAAAAGTAATTACTGCACCACCTGTTTTCAAAAAATCGCCTAATTCAATGAAACACACTACGAATTTATGAAAAATTGATTTTTTAAAGCTTATTTTGTGTTTTGTTTAAAATCGAATAGGTGTTTATGTCTATATGTCTGTATGTTGTGTAAACTGTTATCTAACACTGATTTAGATTACACGTATGATGGGTAATGAAATTTCCATTTTGTGAATCGAAATCGTAGTATAGTATTCCAAGTAATATTTTAACCAGAGCCAATTCAAATTACGTAGCATGTGTCTCTTGGAAAATTCAATATAATTCTCATGTCATGACGTTTTGAAAAACTCAATAGTACTGATTTGCCTCTGTACTTTGGTCGAAACACTAGAAGTTATAAAAATGAAAAAAAAAACAATAATAATGTAGGATATTGACGACCTGGGTCTATCAAAAACTTGATTGACCCTCGCTTTCTTCAGGAGAAGTGGTCTGAAGTTGTAGACCAAAGGATTCATAATGGCCTGCCACGATGGTATTTTCAACACCCTGGTCTACCGTAGTCGCGTGATGAGTATAGAGGTCCCGACAGTAGATGTAAAGAAAGGACGCTTTTTAATTTTTTTTTTAAATTGATGGTTACCTGCAACCTCGCTTTCGAATTTCCGCAATAAAAAAAAGAAACTAAACTTTTAATAGCCCTAAATAGTCCGCTATGTTTTTTCAATTCATTATTGGTGTAAATTTTTTTTTGCATGTTTTTTCAGATCTTGTAATTCTATGATAGGAAAATTTTATTTCACTTTATCACTAATGAAACATAAATTTTTCCAACCAATTCCAGTTTTATGTGCCCCAGAAATTGCATTCAATTCAATAGCATTACTATCCCACCATTGTTTTGGGATGTTAATGAGTAAAAGTATTTGTAAATTTACCAATTCTCAGTTCTGCTTATGGAACTCCTTTTGACGTCAACTTCTAGGTAGTTATAACAAAACCTAGCAAAAATCGTATCTGCAAATGTCAAATTCAAATGAGTGTCCCCAAAAATCCAATTTTTTAATTGGTCAAGCAAAATTCTCATATAATCGCATGCGTCCCAAAACTAAGCACCCAGGAAATAACTTCCTACAGTGTTCAAAAATAGCGGTTCTCTCGTTTTATTCTTTCACGTGAGAATTTAATATGGATGGATGTTTTATGAGAGAATCAATTTTAAAAAATTTCAAAATATTTATTCAACGTGTCACATTTTCTTAAATTACATGTTTACTTTTGGTAACGTTACATCTTCAGGACAAGGACTTGCATTTCCACTGGAACATAAACGCAAGCTTGGGGTACACATGGGACACTGACTGGTTCGCAGGAACATGGGGGTTGAGGGGGGCAGGGACACACAGTTACAGGGACACAGCAGTTGGTGGGGAGCACCCTTGACAGATGCAGCCGAATCTTGCAGTAAAAGTGAAGGGCTTAGTGTACCTACAATACACACCATATAAATGAAGCTTTCATATACAGTTTTTCTTCATTTCTAATGCATTGTCTCAAATACCATAATTACACAATTATTCCAGCATTAGTTTGTGATCAACTGTTTCAAAGGCCTATATAGGGCAGGTATAGAAAAACGGGCGGAGGTAAACTCCTCACCAACCGTTCGGGTCAGATAATCCTATAGGTATTCTCCTCACCAATTTATATTTTGACTTGTCAATCAAAAACGAATATGAAAGGAATCCATCCCAAGTATTTAGACAGTATGATCGAACCTATTCGTAGACATTTGTATGCATAGAAATTGAATACACTCATTTTGTGAGAAGAAATTATTTAGTATAATTGAACCATAACAAACTAACTTCACGTAAACATTTCAGTTCGTGGAAATTGAATACACACTTTTTGTGAGGAGAAATTATTTAGTATAATCGAACCAGAACGAACTAACCTTACGTAAACATTTGAATGCGTGGAAATTGAATACACACATTTTGTGAGTATAATCGAACCAGAACGAACCAACCTCACGTAGACATTTCAGTGCGTGGAAATTGAATACATACATTTTGGGAGGAGAAATTTTTAAGTATAATCGAATCAGAACGAACTAACCTTACGTAGACATTTGAGTGCGTGGAAATTGAATACACACTTTTTGTGAGGAGAAATCATTTAGTACAATCGAACCAGAACGAACTGACCTTACGTAGACATTTGAATGCATGCAAATTGAATACACACATCTTTTGAGAAGAAATTGTGTAGTATAATCGAACGAACGAACTAATCTCACGTAGACACTCGAGTGCGTGGAAATTGAATTATGTATCTTCAAATGATTGAATTCAATATAATATACCTACTTCAATTTCAGTATGGAGAGGAGATTACCTATAGTATTATTGTACACCCTTGCTTTTACAGGTAGAAATGGGTTTTTGGTGAGGAGAATACGCCCGCCCAGGAAAAAGACCAAGTGTTTGGTTGACCTGTCGATGGCCACCACGCTGTTTTCGAGGAAATCCATATTGACATTTTCAGTGCTTGAGTTTTTCACGAAACCGAATTGTTTGTCAGAAATTCAAGAATCCTTTCCTTGACTTAATTTTCAAATACTTTGGCTAGAGTATTTATGACAGATATAGGTCTATAATTATTGATTTGGGATTTTTCCAACTTTGGTGATTTTCCATTGGCACGGTATGACACCTGTTGAAAATATTTGATTAATGATGTGGCACTAAACTATTGGTGTGAACAGTTTTCTCAGTCTTTGCATGAGTTAATTCTGCAGATTTATTCTTTAAATTTACTTTTGTTATGACAATTTCGTTGTTTGATATAGGGTTCAGAAACATTGATTGATTACCTCCAATATCAGATGAGAAAGTTTTCGGGTAGGTTTGTGTACGTTATTTTTTGACTGTATTTTTCATGTTCTGATTCCAACTCTTTTGAATGTTCCTTTAGCAGTTGTATTTTCCAGGTTTTCACGATGCTTCGTAGAGATCACCAGTCCTGTTGTAACTCAATGTTTGATTTTGATTATTGATTTATTATTTTTCAAGAACTCATCAGATGTATATTAATAATTTTCAAGTTTACCAATGAATATATCATCCGTGGATCCGTTACAAGTGGACAAGATTTCAGACTAAATGTTATCCCGATCCTCACCTGAAAAACGATTTGAAACACAGCTCAAGTGGAACCAATGGACTCGGAAATAGAATCACCAGCATCTGGAGGTATTGAGGTATAATCTGGTAGGCACATATGGCTCAAAAACAGACGTTACAGGAGCAGGAATATATAGGGTGAGGCCGAAAGGTAAAGTTCCACTAGGCAAAAACACCACAGTATTCCAAGCTGAGGCATATGCCATAAGGAGATGCATACAAATGAATTTAGAAAGTGGGTATAAAAGAAACACATCTGTTTCTTTGGGGCCACATTCATTCCATTAGATATATTGCTGTTTTGTTTCATTTCTCCTTCCAATTGGATCACTCCTTTTAGGTCCTGAATTAATTTTGTTTCTTTCCTTCACCATCACTAACTATCTATCCAGTTCCCACTGTTGACCAAAAGTATTTCATCCATAAGACGATCTATGGAAAATCAATACTCCCTGCCCTAGCGTCCATATATTTTTTATGGTAAAATAATCCAATACCGCCTTATGTTCGCATAAAGGGTAATTCGTTTAGCCGTATGTGTGTGTGTGTCTGTGTGTGGGGTCGGATAAATCAGACTGCACTTCAAGTATATCAATTATTCAGGAGCACATCTGTCAGGGATACGTACCAACAATGCGGCAATAACGATACAATAAGAGGTACAAGCAGTTTGTTCGATTTCACGCCGTGCAAATGTCCTTTTTCATGCGCGAGGACCCCTCGTTTTCCGGCATAATTTGTGAATTTGCAAAACTGTGTAATTCTGAACGATGCTTTATGATGAGGGGTGTGAGTATCTCAGTAGTTTCTGCTCTGGCAAGTGGAATGATTACTGGTGGAAATAATTGGTGTGAAATCGAAATTGATAGTTTATTACAAAAATAAATACATTTTGCTTTGAGTTGTAGTGGTTCATTCTCCAATTCTCACATCAAATTATGAGATAGAATTGAAGTTGTTATCCCCCATCTCCCTGGATACCCAGATCTAGTATACTTGGAACAGAATATATATAGGAACATTTTTATGCTTACGAGTACACGTAGATATATAACACATCTAATAAAAAATATATCATTATATTCGGCCTCGTCTCGTAAATAAGAAGTGTAGTACCCTCACTTGTCACCGAATCTATCACACATTTTCAAAGCTAAACTTGACAACTCCGCCTGTCCCAGTACATCCATACACACTTCCCGTTCCTCAGTCTTCATTTGTGTGCCTTGCGGATCGCACGTAAACAACACGCTTAGCACAAGATGCCAAAACATGGAAAAAGGCGTCGTAGCCGTTCTCCTTCAGATGAACGGGACAGTATATTGCAAATAGTGAAAAGACTTGATCGACGTTTGAGTCAATTGGAAAGAAAACATCGCCGTCGACATTCGAAGCCACCAAGGTCTGACAGCAGTGACAGCGCGAGCAGCAATAGCTCAAGATCTGTGCGTTTGACACGTAGAGGCAGCAAAGTAAATGGTGGCGAATCAGATTCAGATGAGACATCCGGAAAGAAGGACAAAGAATCCATCGCTGCAGAATCTGTGGGTCAACAAGTTACGAACGTAATACCCAAGTGTGGCATAAACCGACTTAGATGTCAATTACTGTTTGAAATGACAGTATTGAATTTTGCTTGGGAGGGCAATATTTAATGATGAGCTGCTCGTGATAGCAGCCTCGTACCGCTTGTGATAGCGATATTATACTGTTTGTGAATACAGTACTAGTTGTTTGTGATGACAACTGTTATTATTTGCGATAATAATTGCGCACTGCGAAGAAGAGAGTGATGCCGGCTTTAGAAATTGAACATTAGGAAATGTTTAGTTACGACATGAGTAACCAGATGAATAAAACTGTTTTATTTTTATTTCAGGTGAAATTGATTTAGAAATTCAAACGAATTCAACACCGGTTGTTGAGGAACCGGTAGCAGGGGCTGAAAATAATCCTTTGAATGTGGAATATTTATCAATTCTGGGAGATGATGTTGTCCCTAGTAAAGCGTCTGCAGCACCCTTACAATGTGACATTGCTGGTCGTTGGTGTCATGTATTGAAAAATAGCCTCAAACCTGACACTAGGAAAGAACTGATGATAAAATACCCTCCACCAGAAAATTGTGTTTTTCTGGGCCCTCCCCAACTCAACCCGGAGGTGAAGGCCGCTATCTCTGATTCGGTTGTACGTAGGGACACGCGATTGTCTCAACTTCAAGAACAGATTGGTGCCGGGGTGGCAGCAATCGGAATCGTAATCAGTTCACTATTGAAAGATAGGGAGGGGGATAATAAGATGCTTGTAGAGGCATTGAGCGACGCTGGCCGACTTTTAGCAGAAATTCATTATTCAGAATCTTTGTCTCGGCGGGAACTCATAGCAATAAATCTGAATAAAGAACTGAAAGAGACTCTTACCAATACTCCTGTGGATGAATGGCTTTTCGGAGGGGGGCTAGAGGACCGCATAAAAGCGGCTAAAAGTCTGGAGCGTTCCAGTCGGGAACTGAAAGCTACAAAAAAGACTTTTAACAAACCAGCAGCTACTCTCAAACACTTAAACTTCAAGAGTCCATCTCAGCAGCTTCAGGGAGTGCGCCAAGGTGGACAAAATTTTCGTCAAACTCCTCATTACAACCATTACCGTCGGGTACCGAACCAACGGTCGAGAAAACTAGAAAAACCCAGACTGACAAAGCGCCAGTAACACCCTTGAAGGTTGGTAAACCAGCAGGTAGACTTAGATATTTTGCTAGCAGATGGTACCAGTGTATAAAAGATAGGCACATTATATCTTGGCTGACTGGTTACCGTATACCCTTTATCAAAAGACCCAAACAAAATATTGCACCTGTTGAACGAAAATGGTCAATATCTGAATTCCAACTGATTAAAAATGCAATAAAGGGTTAACTGGAGTCAGGTGCCATTAGCAAAGTCGATCCATGTGTGGGTCAGTTTTTGTCACATGTATTTCTCGTTGCTAAACCAGATGGCAATTATCGTCTAGTCTTGAATCTCAAACGACTCAACGAATATGTTGAGCTGAACCATTTCAAAATGGAAAACAATAATACTGTGGCTAGATTAATTAGACATAACTATTACATGGCAAATTTGGACTTGGAAAATGCTTATCATTTAGTGCCAATTCAGGAATGTCATAGAAAATATTTACGATTCAGATTTGATAACTCTGTTTATCAATACAATTGCTTACCATTTGGTTTGAATTGCGCGCCACGGGTATTTACTAAATTGTTGAAACCTGTCATGTCTTACCTTATAGAAAGAGGTAACCTTTCTGTCATATACCTGGATGATATTCTATTGCTTGGGAAGTCATTCACAGAGTGTGTACAAAATGTTTCAGCAACTGTGGACTTTCTGAAATATTTAGGCTTCATAATAAATGATAAGAAAAGTAATCTCAATCCAAGCAGGGTTTGTAGATAACTAGGGATTGTGTACAATTCAGCCAATATGACTATTATGATATGAAACTATTGCAAAAATATTCAAATCGGAGTGAATGTAGGATCAGAGAATTTTCAAAATTTCTTGGAACCCTAGTTTCTTGCTGCACCGCAGTCAAATACGGGTTTCTGTATACCAAGCTGTTCGAGTGTGAGAAATATTTAGCTCTTAAGAAGTCAAACGGAGATTTTGATGCAGAAATGAAAATTCCAAAATCTCTGACAAATGACTTCGTTGTGGACTAATAACATACCAAGAGCTATCAACTTTATACGCTCAGACTCTTACACAATTGAAATTTTCTCAGATGCCTCTACCACAGGGTGGGGTATTTATTGTGGGGAGACCTGTACTTATGGCTTTTGGTCCGAGTCAGAGAAAGAAAGTCATATAAATTTTCTCGAGTTGCTGGCAGTATTTTTTGGACTGAATTGCTTTGCGGATGAACTGTTAAATTGCAGTGTCCTCTGTCGAGTGGATAACACAACGGCTTTAGCCTATATTAATCGGATGGGAAGTGTGCAATACCCCAAATTGAATGATCTTTCTCGAAAAATTTGGCAGTGGTGCGAGGAAAGAAACTTATTCATTTTCGCATCATATATACGATCCAAGGATAATACAGAGGCAGACAAAGCATCTCGTCAGTTGAAAATTGAAACGGAGTGGAGCCTTTCAGATTCGGCATTTGAAACAATAATTTCAAAATAAGGCTTTCCCGAAGTCGATCTCTTTGCAAGCCATATCAATATTAAATGTGAACAAATCGTAGCCTGGCTGAAAGATCCAGAGGCCATGGCAGTAGATGCTTTCACCCTGGATTGGAATGCATTTTAATTTTATGCGTTTTCTCCTTTTACCATGATTTTAAGGGTGCTACAAAAAATAATTGATAATAAAGCGGAAGGGATTGTTGTGGTCCCTTTATGGAAATCTCAACCGTGGTATCCGGTTTTTACATCATTACTAAAATCTGAACCTATAATTTTTGAACCTAATTTAGATTTACTTTCTTTCGGCAGAACTCCTCGCCCAATGTGGAACAAACTTTTCCTTGTAGCCGCAAGGTTATCTGGGAAGCACTCCGATTGAGAATGGTACCACAAGAATCTTTGGAGATCTGCATAGCATCTATAACTAATTCGACTTTAGCACAATACAATTGTGGTTTAAAATTATGGTGGGAGTTTTGTTTTTCCAAAAAATCGAATCCACTTGTTGTTTCAGTAGTAAATGTTTTGGAGTTTCTAACACAACAGTTTGATAACGGAGCATCATATAGCTCTCTCAATTCCTACAGATCGGCAATTGCTCAAATAACAGGGCCTGTTTTGTCACAAGATTTTCTCATCAAAAGATTTTTTAAAGGAGTTTATGGAAAGAGGCCAGCACTTCCCAGGTATGAAAATACTTGGGATCCTGCAATTATTCTCAATTATATACGCAATCTGAATAATAGTAGTATATCACTTGAAAATATTACTCAAAAACTGGTTATTTTGTTGGCGCTGGCTACAGGACAACGGATCCAAACACTAGCCCTTATAGAAATCGCTAATATTTTCATTAATGAGGAAAATATAGAAATTCGAATTTCCCAAAGAATCAAGACGACGAGTCTTACTAGACCTCAACCTATTCTGAAACTGCCCTTTTTTTAACTCGGATCCCAATGTATGTGTGGCAAGAACACTAATAGCATATTTAAAAAGAACAAAGTACTTGAGAGGGGAATTCTGTAAATATTTGCTAATAACGGTCAAAAGACCATACCATGATGCCTCTAGTCAAACCATTGGAAAATGGATTAAAAAAGTGTTTGTCAAAAGTGGTTTGAATACAAATATTTTTAAGCCACATAGCACTCGCCATGCTTCCACTTCGGCGGCAGCCAGAAAAGGTGTAAGTTTTGACACAATCAGACTAGCGGCACGTTGGTCCAAAGAATCCAAAACATTTGCTATCTTTTATAATAGACCCTTAAGGTCAGACGACAATTTTGCCAATGTCATTTTAAATTGTTCATAAAGTACATTTATAACAATTATTATTAGATGATTGTGCACTAAAATATGAATTACCAATAAAGTTTGAGATTGTATGTAACATAGTGTTGCAACTTACTTTAAACAACTACACTTCTTATTTACGAGACGAGGCCGAATATAATCATAAGATCAAACGAACTCACCAAGTAATGTTCGATCTTGATTATGTGAAGGCCTCGTCGAAGTAAATAAGTCCCATCCCACCCTTTTTCATGGACCCCATATTGAAGTTGCAACCACTAACTTTGAAATAGACTGAGGAACGGGAAGTGTGTATGGATGTACTGGGACAGGCGGAGTTGTCAAGTTTAGCTTTGAAAATGTGTGATAGATTCGGTGACAAGTGAGGGTACTACACTTCTTATTTACTTCGACGAGGCCTTCACATAATCAAGATCGAACAAACTTCGAATCAGATTGTCACTATTACTCAGAATTATTAATGTATACCTGTTTTTTGTTTTCTGACTTTTGGATATATTTCTCATATCATATTTTCTTTTAGAATAATACCCTTTATAGAGGGATCAAACCGAGGGATTCGGTATTTCCATCGTCCTGTCCTTAACCTGCCAAATATCTCTTTTCAGGACTCTTTCTTCCGACAAACAACAGAACTTCAAAACTCATTGTTGAGAAAGTTTCTCACATAGTTTACGACTTTCAAATTTTCAAAAATTTCTATTAATTTTCCTTTCTTCACATCCATGATATTCTCTGTGAAAGCAAAGTTCCAGTTTTCGTGTGAATCTGAACATGAAAAGGTTTGTATTGAACAAACATCTAACATTAATACCTAGTGTTTTTCGTGAACTAATGGGTATTTCCTTCATAATTATATGAATAAAGTCTCTCGACATCTGTATACGGTGTGACTTTATTGTATAGTAAAGTCCGCATCATATGTGATTTTTTTATTAATAGCGTTATTCGAAATTTTACTTTGGCATCAATTTCTGATTCGCATTATCTGTATAATTTTTTTCCAATAAAAATCCAAAATTAGGGGTTTTCCGCTGTATGAGGTAATATTGATTTTTTGCAAATTTTTTATAAATTGCACATGTTTTCTTCAATCCAGCGCCATATTAAAAATAAGTTATTATAAAAAATCCAAATAGGGCTATGTATCAAAATTTAATACACCTCACGACACATTTTGAAATTTGGATTTTCTTGAGCCCACCATCTACAATTTTGAGAGCTAACAACGCAGTTTAAGGTGAAGGTGGACTCGACGGTCCATAAAACGTGAAAGGAAAAGGCCACATTTTTTTTTCCATTGGTGCCAAAAAGAGAATTACAAACGTATTTCAAAGTCTTGTTCCTTTACCCCTACATTGCTCAGCATAAAGTAAGCACTTCGCCCATACCCCAAACGAATATTAATTTTCAATGAACTAAAGATATGTGTAGATTGCTGTTTGAGTATAATTTTTTTGTTTCTCATTTTTTTTTTATCAAAAATGTAGAAACGTTTATACACGTCTTGAGCACCCATTTTTTGGCTTGGTGCTTAGAATCGTGTTCACACGTCTCATGGTCTTTGTGGAATAATGCAGAAGCCGTGTACACCCGTCCGGCGCACTGGGCGTCACATGCGCAAAGGCGTGTAAACACGTCCTGAGCAGTGAACGGGTTAACAGTATTTAATAATGTAGGATTGCAAGGTTTAAATTCATTTTTGTGGAAAATCTTCCGTACACTCCATCTTTTAACCCTAGAAAAATCTCTAATAATTGTTTGGAACGTTCCACAATATCTAAGCACGCATTCAATTGAACTTCTTAACTTTGTTTAAAAGAGAGTTTTATTTTTAATTGAACTTCCCAGCCCAGTAGATTTTTACCACATATCAACACAATTTCCAGTTTTTCATGGAAATTATTTCATTTAGTGCATTATTAATTAAAAGCCACGTTGACAAACAGAAAGCGATTTAACAATCTTTATTAAAGCAAGGACTTGTCGATCTTTTTTTCAAATGTTTTACAACTTTTTGCTGGTGAGAAACTACACCACTTTTGCAACTTTTTTGAAAAAAAAATGTAATTTCGCTGACAATGCGAATCAAGTAACCACTATTTCTTTTGGTTCTTTTTATCTCAACCGAAGCAGAAATTGATGTCATAGTCAAATTTCGAATAAAACTGTTGATAAAGACAAAATCCATGTGAAGCGGATTTTACTAGTCACACTGTATACAGGGTGATTCAAAATTCGATGTAAATATTTCAAGGGCGTATTGTTGGGATCAAAATAAGACTTTTACTTCAAATCAACATGTGTCCTAAAATGCACCCCCTCCGAGCTACAGCCCCTGTAAGTTAGGAAAAAAACAAGATTATCTAAAACTGTGACTATAATAAGGAATCGAATCTTCTGAAAATTGGCAAACCCCTATTTTTTTAGGCACTCTATTCTGTTTTTGCTTCAAAAATTATGTAAACCCAGTTTTGGGGGAGTTGGAGGGGGGTCCACACTTTATTGGCCCAATTTTTATGTCCAGAAATAGAAACTCCGAATTCGAATTGCATAATCTTATTGGCAATAAAAAACACTAAGAATTTGGTCTCCTGCATTTTTGTCGTACAACCAACCGTTTGCCGGAAAATTCAACGAAAGGGGGGTATTTTCACAATATCAAACTAACAAAACATGTATTAGCTAATTTATTCAAAATTCAATGTGAATATTTCAAAAACGTATCGTTTGGATCAAAATAAAACTTGTTCTTCAAATCAACAGCCCCTGTAATTTAGGAAAGAAAAACGAGATTACCTAAAACTGTAGCTCGGAGGGGGTGCATTTTAGGACACATGCTGATTTGAAGAAAAAGTCTTATTTGGATCCCAACAATATGTTTCTCAAATATTGACATCGAATTTTGAATTAATTAGCTAATACATGTTTTGTTAGTTTGATATTGTGAAAATACCCCCCTTTCGTTGATTACGATTTTCCGGCAAACGGTTGGTTGTACGACAAAAATGCAAAAGACCGAATTCCTATTTTTTATGGCCAATAAGATTATGCTATTCGAATTCGGAGTTTCTCTTTTAGAACATAAAAATTGGTCCAATAAATGTGTGGACCCCCTCCAACTCCCCCAAAACTGGGTTTACATAATTTTTGGAGCAAAAAAAGAATAGAGTGTCTAAAAAAGTAGGGGTATGCCAATTTTCAGAAGATTCGATTCCTTATTATAGTCACAGTTTTAGATAATCTTGGTTTTTTCCTAACTTACAGGGGCTGTAGCTCGGAGGGGGTGCATTTTAGAACACATGTTGATTTGAAAAAAAAGTCTTATTTTGATCCCAACAATACGCCATTGAAATATTTACATCGAATTTTGAATCACCCTGTATATCAAATCTATGATGAATTCGAAATACACTCAAATGATGTGATTCTATTCAATCTGTTTACATTCAGAAATTAGTTCTTTTCATTTACATCCATGAAATTATAAGCAATGAAAAAAGTTTTGACAAAATTAAATACAAATTGTTATTGGCCATTTGGGAGTGTTGCCATAATGAGAAAGGGATCCTGTGATATATCGTTAAGACATGGACTAGATAGGGTGGGTGTTGCAGCAAATTCATATTATATTCTTGCTTTTTGTATTGCCAATTAGTTCAGTGTGAGTCATTCTTCATAATGTTGATGATTCTTGTATTGATAAATTGGCAGTAAGTTCGAAAAATTATGCCGAACAGTATCAATTAAATTATAGAATGAAATCGACAATGTATATTTCCACCAATGGACTATATGACGTAAACATATGACAGAAAACAACTACTTCACTGGCTAAAATCAGGACGCATATTGAACCAAATATGAGAGATATTTGGTTCTCCAGAAGGACCAAACTGCAGGTGCTTTATGTTAATAAACAGAGATTTTGAACTTTCTATGTTTTTTTCTGTTTGTAACTAACGGTATTGCAGTTTCGTCCTATATGGACATTAACAAATGAATATTAAAATTTTAAACAATATTATCAAACGAATACTATAATTTTATATTATTCTTCTAATAATATCCATATAGGACAAAACTGCAGTAACGTTATATACAAATAGAAGTGGTATAAAAACATGAAACATTGTATTTCTCGTTTTTCGTGACTTAGAAAAAAATGATTCAAAATCTATGGTTTAAAAAAAAAGTTGTTTCGGTAATGATAATATCCCCTAAGAAATTTTCAGATACCATGTTGGGCTTCTCGATATTTTCAGACTTTTTTGCGTCAATGGTTGAGGAAAAGTTATTCAGTAGGTACGTTAGATTTTTCACGGATATTAGAAACTACATCCCCATTTGTCAACTTTAATGGCAAATCTTAGATTTTCATTTTTGTTTTGATATAAGTTGATATTTCATTCATTGTTTTCCAAGTCTGCTTAGAATTTCCTTTTACTGTGCCAGTAATATTGGTTTTTCGTAAGTAATTGTTCGTAAGATGATTTCTGTCCCATGTGTAGTTTTTGCACAATCTCGTTATAAATAATTTAAGGGCAAATCTTTCTAAATGCGCCGATTTAAAGGAAATCATCTCATTCAAATTCTGTAAATGGCATTTGGAAGTGAAGATAAGTATCTACAATTTGTATATTTTGGATTATCACCTGAAAGGTGGTAAATATGCTGAAAATATCACTGGAAGTTACTCTAAATGCTTCATCTCTCTATATTATGCGTTCGTCAACAGCAAGCTCTCTTTTGCGTCAGCAATTTGGAACCCTCAATATGCAGTACACTCAAGAAGGATAGAAAGTGTTCAAAATAAATTGTTAAGATTCCTAGCCTTTCAAAACAAGATTCGCTGTCAGGACCACAATTATCAGCCGATTCGAAAACAATTTAAAATTATGCCACTTAGTAAAAGACGTACTATGACAGGCTTATCTATTTTTTTCAAAGTTTTTAGACATGAAGTCGATTGCCCATATCTACTTGCAAAAATAAATTTCAATGTTCCCAGTGGAAACAATCTTCGATATTATACACCATTCATTGTCCCTTATTGTAGATTCAATCTAGGACAAAACTCTCCACTAGTTCGTATGCAAAGAGCATTCAATACAGACTGTCACGATCCCAATCCATCTCTAGACATTTTCTCGATGTATCTGCCTCGATTCAATTTTTTTTTGAAAAAAATGTTTCTCAATTCAGATCAATAGGTATGGTTCCTCATTCCCTGTACTTGTTCTTTTATGATCTATTATGTTCTATTATTTTTGACTATATTATTAATATAAAAACATTTCACAACATATTTTTAAGTCACGTATTTGTATTACTGCCAGATAATTTTATTTCGATAAGTAAAGTTTATGTATAATTTTGGAAATAGCTTAGAATAATTCTTATATAGTGGATGCTGTTTTCTGGAACTTTGTTCTATTATCATCCTAAAATGGTAAATAAATAAAAAGTGCACCCGAAGACGCCCGAACTCAACTCGAGTTAACTTCAGTACGACGCGTCGTCGGGTGACTTCGGACGCACAGTATTGATCAACTTTCAGTGACATTTTAAATACATTTCCCACCTCTCAGGTAAAAATCCAAAATACACAAATTGTATTAATTTATCTCTACTTCCAGATGCCGTTTACTGAATTTGAATAGTACGATTTCTCGGCGCATCTTGCAAGATGTGCCTTAAATTGTTTAAATCGCGATTGTGCAAAAACTGCACATCGAACAGAATATATCTTGCGCACAGTTGAACCACATATTATTATCTATCAGTTTCCGCAATATTGTCCAACTTCAGATGTATAAAAGTTATGAATTTTTGAATAATTATCTCTTTTTCGAGGTTTTCCCGGATTTTCTCTGTGGAAAATGTACCTATCCGGTCGAATGGAAATACATTTTGTAGGTTTTATAAATCTTCACAAAAGTTTTTGTAAAACGACTGTAAAACGATTCCTCCAATAATCTTTGAGATATTTCCAAAAAACCTCCTTCCCAACTAATAATTCTATAATTTGACTGATCGATTTCAGTCAACTTCGTGGAAAAATTATTTATTACAAGCAGAATCAGTTATAACGAGTATTACAAGGATCACTCTTAGCTTTGGAACAAATTAGATACAGACACACGTCACAAACCCTTTGGAAATTTTTTCAATTGTATTTTCTTAGATTTCTCATTACAATTTAGAGAAACTCGTACTTCTCCAATTCCAACAATGTTTGATGAAATCTAAAAACTCAACTTTTGTTATTTTTCATTGTGTTTAAAAAGGATTTCATCAAGTTTGCCGAGTCAATCCAATCGCCGACTCATTCCATCCTCGTGTACTAAATCATCGACACACCCCGTTCGTAGCGACGCTTTTCCGTATCGAAACCAAATCAACGGGCCCAATTTTTCCGATATTCAACGTTTATTTCTCTTTATTTCCCATTCACCGGCCACATGTGCCGAAAAGATGAACGAGATTGGTGATTGGAGAGCCAATAAGGCGATCGCGGCGGCGGCGCCCAGGTAAAGGCGGCACGGCGTCGGGACGCTCCGGAGCGGCGGTCCCAGGACGCTCGTCCCACGGCCACGTGCCCATTACAACGGTATTTACCTCTCGCGGCTATTGTAATGGACGCGATAACGGCCTCATGCTAGGTTGCTTTAGATTCGAGACGATTGGGTGGTGATGACTTCAACGCTGAACTAATTGTCATTTATGTAACAAGTGAGTAAAGTACACTCAGGTGAATAAAAAACGGTCACCTTGAAATGTTAACAAATTTTGATCTTGAATAACTTTTTTATTTCCGATTTTGATAGATTGTTTTTTAAATGAAAGGAAATGTATCCTAGATTAATTTTCACAATACAAATTTTCTGATGAGGTCCGAATTATTCATATTATACGAGGGAAACAAAGTTATGTTTCTATCATCTAAGTTTAAGACACCCTGTTGTGAAATACAGCATTTGGATGAAACTCAAAACCATTCTGTAGCAAGCTTGGTTAATTGCCTATCCATTGCTCCTTCATTTATTTTGATCTCACGAATCGTTTCAAATTCATGAATTATTGAATAAAGCATTGCATTTTCTCTACATATTTGTCATATTGTGGTGAATTGATTGGGGTTTAGTCACGACTACCTAGGTAGATACTGACATTTTTATCTCTAAAACACTTTAGAAAAATATAAAAACATTTATTTTACTGTGTACAAATATGAGATTAAAACGATTGAATTAAATGAAGGAATTAGTGAATATCTCCTAGACCAGTTACTGTTTAAACAAATTATTCTAAAAAGACTTTTACTTACAATAATTACTGAAATATGCATTTTAAGAACATTTTCCATGAATCTTATCTCTACTCTTCCAAATTCCCCCCATAGCCCTCACTATCTGCGGGCACGCCAAAACTCGACTACCAGATCACACTATCAGTGGCCTTTTTGAAAACTCTTATTTTCTGTTTACGGCACAATTGTGTTTCAAAATAAAATAACTTCGTTCACGTACTGAATTGTAAAAGGTAAAAAGGTTACCCACGTATTGAATGATAATAAAATATTTTAAAATACAGTGCGTTGGGTCTATTTTTGACAATACCCCACCGGTTCACCGGTTCACAAAAACTATGAAATTAATACTAAGTAAATATAATTATACAAATAAATATCCGCAGAAGACGCCTGCTTGCACCATCTCCATTTGAACTCTTCTCCCCCTTGCTGCCTTTTCCATCTTTGACTGGCTCATTTCGGTTCCATTCAATTGTAACATGGTTCATCGTTGCCTGGGTACAATAATTGGCTCATCGTAGACCTACTGTGCTGGTGTAGTCAGGCTTGGGTTGGATTGGCTGGACCAGGTGTGGTATTTGACTGTATTTGACATTGATCTGCCTACCGGGACTTGACACGGCTTCAGTGGACTTGGCATGGATTTGCCTGTCGGGACTTGGCATGGCTTGGTCCGGTTTGACTCCGTTTTGGCTCAGCTTTACTAGACAACACGGAGCTTGCCATGGTAGGACTTGGCTTGTCTCTGCCTAATTGAATGTGAACAGGCTGAATACGACATGGCTGTGGAAACTGTAGCTTCATCACGATTTACTCTGGGATTCTCTTGGAGTGGTACAAGGTTGAAGACTCTTCCGCGTTCCTTACAGGAGGTACAGTTCCTATAGTACAAAAATCAAAGTTCAGGTAAACATACTGCTATCATCTAATTTTACAACAAATACCGTTCCCAAAAATATATCAAATACCAATCAACCTTATTCTCATTACAAAATTGTGATACAACTACATGTGAACAGTACAGTTTCAAAATATTTTTCAAATTTTCTGTCATTAATGTATACTAATTATAATATAACCATACTTTCATTTTCGAAGAAAACTAATTGTTATATTCTCAATTTATACTTGTCTTTCTCTTTGTATTTCACAACAAATGAAAATACCACCATCTCTCATATAACGAGGCTAATTTTGTGATGCGATACCCTGAAATTCTTTACCTAGGATTAGATACAGAATATCTCAAAACAATTTCATACTCGCTTTTCACATTCAACAACCCAGGTAGTATGGTGTTGTCAAAATGACGTATCATTTTTACGTGAAAATGTTGATTGTCAATAGCCGCTACAAGCAGCCGTTTTCGAAATATTTTGATTTAAATTGATCGAATCATGCTTTTGTCAAAAATTAAAAAAAATTAGATTTTCAATTTTATTCAACCTTGAAACATTTCAAACGCTAATTGTTAATCAACAATGAAAAACGGAACACTAGGTATAAATCTGATTCAAAATCGCGATAAATGTTCACCTCCTGCCTATATGCACGCATCTTCTTATCATTGATTCGCGCACTTTTGGAAAATTCCTGGAGCATCTTGAATCGATCTGCAAGAGTTTTTTTTCTTTGGTGTTTTGGCATCGACTCCTATGGTCATTAGCCACGTGTTTTGGATAGGCCTTGTTACTAACTCCATGCGTCACCTCAGGAGCAGCACTGTTAATTGGAACGCAACAGTGAATCGTGCAGGACTCACTCCAGTCCAGCCACGAGATTTGAATAATTTAATCTGTCAGATTGAATTAAAAAATCCCAGCTGCAACTGGGGCTCGAACTCCGGACCTTTCGACCCAGAGTCGGACGCTCTAACCACTGCGCCACGCCCCGACATGCAAGAGTTTATTATTCGCTTTCTTAATTCTTCTTCATTTTGGATTGGTGTCTGGTAAATTAAGGAGTTTAGATGTCTCCACAGGAAAAAAAATCCAAACTGTTAAGGTCTGGTGACCTAGGGGGCCATGGTAGAGGCCCTCTCCGACCTATTCAACTGTTGCCGAATTTAAAAATTCTCGTGCTAGTATGCTCAAATGTGCCAAGCACCGTTATGCATAAACCATATCTCATTTCGCAGTCTAAGCGGTACAGCTTCCAGTAAAATAGGCAAATATTTTTCAAGAAAATGATCTCTCTCCGTTTAATCTGCCCGGAATGAAGAGTGGTTCTATAAAATAATCTCCAAGGATTCCTGCCAACACGTTGAGACAGAGAACTGTTCTTGGAAATGTGATTCCTGTATCGCATGGGGGTTTTCCTCTGACCACAAATGATTGTTGTGAAAATTGCGTATAGCGTTGCGTGAAAAATTGCTTCGTCGGTAAACAGGATTTGATTTTCAAATAAAGGATTTTGAATAAGGCGTTAGAGAAACCAACGACAGAAGTTGATACGTAACGGAAAGTCACAAGGAAGGAGTGCCTGAACTCTTTGAATATGGTAGGGATATAACAAATTATCAATTAAAATGTTCCACAACACAGCATGAGAAAAGTTCAACGTCATCGCTATTTTCCTGAAACTTGTTTCCGGGTGTTCTCCTACCAGATTAAGAACTGCTGATGTGCATCCGACAGATGACTAGCTTTCTCAAAACTTCCTGTTTCCCTTAATCGAGTGTGAATTCTTGAAAAGGTTTTTGAAGAAGGAGTTGTGCGGTTCGGATAACGCTCCTGATACAAACGTCTGGCATCATATGCATTTTCGTTAGCAAGTCCGTATTTGAAATGTATGTCAGCATACTCTGCATTGGTAAAGTTTACCATTTTTTAACAAATAATCACCCAAATAACAAATAAAACTATTTAACTATGCGACTGTATTTTTGACATGACAGCACAAAAAAAACATTGGAATATACTTACTTGCCTACTTACTTTTATTTTCAAAGAGTTCCCAAATCAATGAGAAGAGGATGGATGCATCGATTAACTTAAATTAAAATATCTCGAAAACGGCTGCTTGTAGCGACTTTTGATAGGCACACCTTTTTCACGTAAAAATGATAAGGAAATAGATTTTTCTTCTAGAAAATGTGATACATACATGCATGACAAAGTTGAAACTCCCCAGAAGAGACCAAGACCTGTAGGTGGTGCCCCCTACAATTAAGTGCCAAATTAAATTTTCAACACCCTATATCTCAAAACTGAAGGCCTTGCGGACCCATGTTTAAATGAACTTTTAACCTTATAAATAACTCAGGAATCGTCACGTGAAATATCGGACACATAACACACTGTATATGTCGGAGATTGATTATCAATGGGTTATTCCTCTACTGTAGTTTGATTATAAAATCTTATGGTGAGATTTGTTATTCAATCTTTTCACAGGTTATCTCCACTTCATAACGGTACCTATGAGATTATCTTCGTATCTGAAGAGACCGTTAGACATAGATGTTGGCGAACGAATGACACGTGCGACAGGACGTTTAGGTATACAAATAAGGAGAGGCAGTTTGTCTTCTGGGAAAATGATTACTATAAACCATTAAGTGTGTGAAATATTTCCTAACTCGACGAGCCACCATGTTGCTATTTGAAAATTAAATTTTACATGGCAAATACCATCCACCTGTTAACTGCGAATATGGATAATAAGGGCAGCCTATGTGAATTGGACGCTGCTGAATTAATGCGCTTGCGCCGAAGATTTCCATTCAAAGATGCGATTTTGCTTTTTTATATTTTTCTAGCGTGCATGGTTCGGCAGCTACAACTATCGAAGGTATGACAAACATATCTTATGAGGTGCTATTTCGGCAAAGAGACCGTTAGACATTCCATTTTTACACAGTAGTTTGATTGTAAAATATTGTGGGCTTATACAAAATAGGGACTAGATATTGGCGTGATAGTTATCGCGAACGAAAGACACGTGCGACAGGATGTTTAGGTATACAAATAAGGAGAGGCAGTTTGTCTTCTGGGGAAATGATTACTTGAAGTTCTAAAGGAAAAGGGAACGGATTTTGGATGGCAGTCCAGTTGAGTTGTGGTAGGCGAGCGAAGTGCTTGCACGTTGTTGTCCTAGTCGCCGTGTATTCGTTTTCAAGTTCTAATCTTATCACCTTCTAGCTACTCGGAAATATTGATACCATTAACTATTGTGAAATCGTTCTGGATTAATAGTTGCGTGTGCATATTCAGTGTTAATTACCTGAGATAGGATGTCTGACTTAGAAATTATTCAACACAAGAGCTCCTACTTTACTCTGGAAGCTCTGCTCTGACATATATTCATTTTAAAGCTGGGATCCCGAGATTGAAGTTGGGATCCCGGGATTAAAGTCAGGATCCCGAAATTAAAGTCGTGATGATCCCGATATTAAAGTCAGGAACTCGTGATTAAAGTCAGTATCCCTAACTTAAAGTCGGGTTCCCGAGACTAATGTCGGGATCCCAAGATTAAAGTCGGGATCCCGAGTTCAAAGTCGGGATAATAAAGAAAGAAAAACTTTGACCCTCCAGCACCTTCGTAGTTTTTTAATGAACGAAGTGTTCAATTTCCTTTGTGTTGATCCATGAAATTTAAAGTTTCACCTCCTTGAAGACTTTTCTTGCACCACTCTGCCCTGCACTCGAGGCTTCAACCACAGTAACACAATCGTCGGCAATATGTCGCAGTAACAATCAACACTAACGATCGTTTTACACTTTTTAATGAACAATCAGATTACGACACGCTGACGAAACGGCATTGTCGACATGTCGTTAGCCGTTATGGGCTCAATGAAGGCCGTTTTGCCTTTAATTATTTCGTTTTGGAATCCGCATGCAAAAACGTTGACAATACAATCTTGGTGAGACCGTGTTATTGGGTTCGGCAAGTGCAAAAAATGCATTCATTGAGCACACTTTGTCGCGAAGTTTTTCTGGTTTTCGATACGTCCGCCAACACAAGCGCGGAACTGAAAGGGATACGAATGATAATAATGATTTTGGATTTGAAGAAATAGAAGAGGGCTTCAATATTTTTTGTGAGCATATGAGTGCGTTAAATTGATGAAAAAGCTAAGCACTAAACCAAATAGCTCATGCTACTGTATTATTATAATAGAATACTAAACTCCTCAAATGATTTTTTCCTCAAAATAAATATTGCAAAGGTGTCAGATGAATTGCATCAGTAGATAGTTTCACTAGCTATCATCAATCTCGCATCTCTTGTGATATAGACTGGGAGATGGTGACAGATTTCAGGTGACGATTTTCTCGTTTATGCCTCTGAGACCAGTGAAAATTCTGACAAAAATGATGAAAAATTTGAGCGGTCGTCACGTGGCTTTCATATAAAAAATAAATTCGATTTTCATAAAAGAATATATGTGTTTTAGGACGATTTTATCGCTGCTGCCAAGTACTCCAACGGCATCTCAAGATAGATAATAGCAGCGAAAAAATGTTGGGCACAAGGGCTGCACGTGGCCAAAGAGTAGATATCAATGATGGCTTGAACTTGTGAAGAAAAAAAAATTAATTTTATAAGATTTTCCCGTTGCTGCCCATTGAAATAATGGAAGTTTCCATCATGAATGTCCCATAAAAAAAAGTGGCATAAGGTTTGCGGATGTCGAAGTGAGGTTAACTGCCGGATTTGAATTTTTTATATGGAAGCCACTCGGTGACCGCTCAAATTTCTTATCTTTTTTGTCAGCATCTTCACATCTTTCACTGGTCTGAAAGGCATAAACGAGAAAATCGTCACCTGAAATCTGTCACCATCTCCCAGTCTAATATAAGGACCAATCAAAACAGTGTGTCTTAAGATTCTTTAGCCTCTTAAATAAGAAACGTATATCGTCAGATGGCAGTGCGTGTGTAGATGATGATGTCTGAAATATCAGATAAAGGGTAATGTCAAATAAAACATGACATGCATGCAGCACAAAAACAGCATTTTGGACCAAAATTACTTTTATGAGATACAAGTATACTATATGTAGGTATGTAATGAAATCGTTGAACAAAATTTACACTTGCAGACGTCCGAATGATTTGATATTTGATAGGTGTTCACTGTTTATAATTCCAGTAGCAGGTGGGAACTCCATTATAAATGTCTTTAAAGAAAATACAAAACAGCGAGATTTGTGATTTGGTTTCTGATTCGATACAAAATGAGTAGGAGCTGGTTTTCGGGGTCGTAGATTATGAATCTAATCAATCAATCAAAATTTGTCTATGGTTTTTTCTAGCTCAGAGATTATGAATTTGAGATGGCGGACGAGTTTTGTTATTATGTCCGATTCGATGCAAAATCGGTTTTTGGGTTTAGAGATCCTGATGATTTCTGTTAAAATTCGTGAATTCAAAATGACGGAAAAGTTTTGTAATTTCTGGGCGGGTTCTAAGATTATAACATATGTATAGTTGTTTCTGGGTTTGAAGACAATGATTTTTTGTCAAAATTCAGGTATTCAAGATGGCAGACGAGTTTTGTGATTTATGGTTGAATTCTATATAAGAATGGTATTTTCAATAATTCAAAATGGCACTCCAAGATGGATTCCGTTTATTGTGTGAGTAATGGTCGTAATATGTTCAAAATTACTATTTAGGTGTAAATGAATGCATTAATTTGAATTGATTCGAAAATATAAAATCAGATGTGGAATCATGAATAAAAAATTTAAAATCATCAGTTATCAGATTTTGACTTTTAAGTTAGTTATTAAAAATAGTCACCAATCGTAATTTTCTTGAAAACTATTTTCTAGATTTGAAAAAAAAAATTGCAGGAAAGGTCCATAGTTTAGGTACATATGTCTTATTCCATATAAAGGGTGAAACAATATACGACTCTATCACCCGTGAAACATTCAATTCAACCGATGTGAATTAATACAACTGTTAAAAATAAATTAAACAATGTTTTAGCTAGCTATTTTATTCTAATATAGGTACCTAAATATTAAAACAAATTAGCTATTTCTTTATTTTTTTACATTTCTTCCTCTACCTTCAACAACAAGAAGCATATATCCCTAATTCACATTCCTCTAGGAAGATGCCCGTCCGATATTTCAGGTAGAGTGCAATTTACATAAAATGCTTTCAGCTTTGGAAGCATTATTGATTCCCAGACACAAACGTCTCTGTGTTTTTTTTTTACATTGAAATCATTTCCCGTATATATCTATAACTCAATCGCAAGTTGTCCTTGAAATTGATAAAAATAATTGGGATTCTTCTCCAACATAAATGCCGCCAAAGAAACAAGCAAAGCCGTAACAATCACCTGGTATCAAGTCAATGTTTCATTTGTTTATCTTACCGCGCTGCCTATTGGAACGTTCAAGAAGAGTCCGCTGTAGCTTTTCAACTTCAAAGGAACATCAAAAACGCCGCGCCGCCCAAATAAACCGTTGTATCGGAAACCAATGTAGAACGAAGTTGCCGATATGGGAGTCACAAGAACAAGTTATTTAGGAATATGCGTAAAAATATGCCACTAACTCCGAAATTCTCGCTAAATAGCCCTGGCGAAGTGGAGAGTGTATTTACTGATAAATATGAATGGAAAAATTTTTTTAAGACAAGATTTTATTCAAATGCACTGAAAACGGTTATTTTTTTAGATCTTTCGTAAAATATGCCATATTGAATTATTTAGTTTTGAAAAACTCATCTCCTATTCCAAAAACTCCTACATACAAATTTTGTATAGAATCTGATCTCAATTTTCGCCATCTTGAAATTTATGATTTTGACAAAAAAAGTCAAAATCACCGATCCAAAGAACCCCTACATTCTAATTTTGAACGGACTCGGACAATAATTATTCGTTCACCGTTTTGTAGCTGTCATTTCGAAATATCAAACATTGACAAAAAAAATCATGTTATTCGACCACAAAAATCCCTATACCTATACCAACTCAAAATAGAATCAGACCAAGAATCAGAAATTTCGTCCGATATTTTGGAGCCGCTATGTTGAATTATCAAAAAAAATCATGACTTCCCAAACCCAAAAGCTTCTATATACCAATTTTGAATGGAATTGTATCAGAAATCACTAAACTTGTCCAACATTCTGGAGCCGCCTCTTGGTTTTTCCTAATATGAAAATGTTATGGGGTATTGTCCCTCAAGTGATGAAAACATGTTGTTGAAAAAAGCTATTAATTGTAAAAGTTATAATATTCCATAGTTTCGATCGACCCGAATGAGTTTTATTTTTTCCCATTCCCGATCCGACCCTGTGCCAGATGTCATACTGGCTATATGATACTCTCTCTTTTCCTCACCAGTCGTGTGGGAGGAGCAACCTGAGGGGCGTGTCATTTAAAAGAAATTCAGTTCTATTTCTGAATCCAGAATTGCAAGTAATAATTAGTTTTCACTGGTCGACGGCTGAACCAAACCTTTATTAGTTGACTTTGACAAAGCTGAATATTTCTCATTTCGAAGGCAATAAAGCAAGGAAACCCATTTCGCAAAAACAACACATTTTTGTGAAATTATTCACAAAAAAATTAAATATTAAGGAGAAAAATAAGAAAGTCGTTTAACTAAATGAATGATAGACTTCGATACTGAAATGAAACAACACGAAAATGCCCAAAAATGGAGGAAAATTTAATTTTCATTCATTTAAAACTCAAAGGATTTTTTTCGTTATTTTTATCTTTATACAATCAACCCTTCACCACTCAGAAAAAAAATCGTTTCAGACTCCCCTTTTTTCAGGGATGAAGACCCTAAGTACAACAGACACTACAGTGTATAGCACAAGTCATCAAAATAGGTACGAGGTAATACAACATGGTTCAACATGTTCAAAGATTGGTTAAAAAATGAATAAGGTACAAGGATAAAATGTTTCTCATATATGGGTTCCTTTTTTCATGGAAATACAACAGAGAGTAAAATGTATCGTGAATATACAGTGTTAGTTTCAAATCATTAAAAAAAACAGATGTCAATCATACGGTGAATACTGTATGGTTAAAGGATAACTCAAACCAACCGGGGTCAACATCCACCCAACTCGAATAATATTTTTTTATTCTGTGTTAATAGCTTTCACACAACACCTCTCATCTTGCATCTTCCGTAATTTGATGATCCTGGCAATCACCGAAACCGTTAGTTATGCTTTCAGCAAATGAAAGTAGAAATAATGGTTAGTGAAGGAATGGCGATTTCTGGTGCTGCCCCCGAGAGTGCAATCGGCGGAGCGGCCGGCGGTTACGACTGTCCGATAGCTCGGAATTGCGGGCCAACACAATAACACGAAGTCGTTTTTTCAGAGGATTTTCTGCTAATCGAATACATGCGATTCCAACTTTTACTGCATGCTCTTATTTTCTAGAGAAAATGCAGAGAAGGTTAAGTTGATGCTGTGAAATTTTATAGGAACTATTTAATTCAAGATATTAGAAATTCAGTCAGTATTGAATCAAAATTATGTTCGGCTTAACACTTGATAAATATGTTACAGAAAAACGTACCTAATAATTCTCTGTCAATATCAGCAACAGCAGTAGACTCCACAATATATACAATTGGTATAAGTTCAATGTGGAAGTAGAGTTTTGTTTGTGTACACGGAAAAAAAATCTATACCCAGTATCCGAAATTCATATACTCTTCATCTGAATGGCGGATACCCGGGGTGACAGCAAAACGCTTGTTCGTTATTATCCGACGCTAGTTACTGTTCCAGCTATACTTTGGTATCTTATGACTATACTACAATCAGATATAATCAATTAACCAGTGTTTTGAGATGTGCTGTCCTAGGCATATAAAACTAGTGACATCGTTTTACAAAAATAGATTCCTTGCCGTATAGAAATGATAATCTTGTAGTATAAAGGTTGGTAGCTAGGAGGAGAGAACTGGAAAGCTGTTCCTATCAAACTAGTTATCCCGTAATATAAAACTTGAATTACCGTCCGATAACACCAGTTATCCTGTTTTATGAAACTAGCATGCTTGTCTTATGAACCCGCACTTCAATTTTCATATAATGGTAATAACTTTGTCATATCAAAATAGCAGTTCGTTTGCCAATATACAGGGTTAGTCGAAAGTATGGATTTGTCCATTTTTCTCAGTTAATATGGGAGTTATTAAAAAAAAGTTGGGGTAAAAGTTGAAGAGTCTTTTAGTTTGTACCTTTTAATGTACTTATTCATATATTTTTTTCATCTCATAGACATTTATATGTCATGTTTACTATCTTCGGAAAAGTCGTTTTCATCTCATTTCAGCAGTACTAATGTTATTTTCAACAGACAGATTCGATCGATAGATGCAGTGCTCTACTTTCTTTTGTTTTTTTTCAGCTCAATCTCCTATATTGCTTCATTAATTTAAAACTTCAATCTGTCGGGAAATGTAGCCAGACAGATATTCTAGCAGTAAGATAATACAAGTCAGACAGTTGCGTACTTACTGTCCCTATTGGAAAATTGCACTCAAAAAACTTGCTCAAGGACAATGCAAGTGAAACAAATATTGAATATTTCCTAATTGGAAAAAGATGTAAGAAATAGCGAAATAGTTTCATTAGTACACAAAAAAACAAGAAAATTTATTTTTTGTAGTAATGCAATATATACTTTTAGTATTTATTTAAATTTAGATAAAAATTGGGAATTTGGACACATAAACTGTTCTTCAAGCAACATTTTCGAGTGAAATTTTTCAATATGAGAATAACTAGTAAGGCCCTTTGAACAATTACCATCTGATAAAGTAATATCTAATTATGCCACTGTCTAATCAAAATTGTCACATCGCTAGAATATTCGTCTGGCTACATTCCCCCAATGGGTCAAGTGCTACTGAAGTGAGAAAAAACAAGATTTGGAACGATACTGAACTTGATAAATTATACTTAGTTATAAATTATACATGAAAAGGTGCAAAGTAAAATACCTTTCAACCTTCAGTCCAACTTTCTTCGATGGATTCCCATATTAATTGAGAAAAATGGGCGAATTGCAGTCCTTAAATTGCTTAAAACCTTTCGCGCACTACTGACCGATTGACATGCACGAACGCGTACACGGTCGGTGCAGTTCGTACAAGTTCGCTGCACATTTTTTAAGAAAGGCTTCTAATCGAGAATACCATATAACTACTTTAAATTTCTTAGAAGATTGCTATCAGAGAACGGGAGTATTGGTGGTATACGAAATTTCCTGTAGAACTCGGCATATAGTGCTTATACAAAGCATTTTTGAATCTACACGCCAGAAATCTGTCTTCAGATGACGATTTCTAATATAACTAGATTTTTTATCGATAACCGACGGGTCTTCTGTTTCAAAGACACATCATTTACAGAATATAGGAATTTCATATAACTAGTATATAATACTTTTGTAGAACAGTCTTTCTAAGCCATTTTTTTTCGTGTAGTTTTGTTGTCCACGTGATCGTTTCATGTGAACATTCTATACAGAATGACACCTATATATTTCGTTTCTGCTGTAAATGGAATAACCTCACCATTGAAATAAAGTGGAATTTAATCTTCCAGTTTCCTAGTCCTGGTGAAGGGTACTATTACAAGGCAACAGCCGTATGCATAGTCAATCGCCAGCGACTCGCCAGAGTTTCGCCATTCGCTACACAAGGCTTATAATGCACAGTCGAGCTCCAAAAAAGTGACAACTACGCGATAAGTCACATTTTGGCGAAACGCTGGCGATGTACCTCTTTTTTGGAGCTCGACTGTGAATTATAGTTCTTGTGTAGCGAGCGGCGAAACTCTGGCGACTCGCTGGAATTGACTATGCATACGGCTGTTACTCTTGCCTCTGGCACCAACTATGTGTACGTCTTTCAACACCATTTGGAGGATATTAGAAGCTACCCTTTGCGATGTTGTATCCCTTCGCGATGTTGTCATGAGCCTATGCATTTCAAGGACATTACGTAAGTTGTTCCTCAGGAGTGACCACAGAAGTACCCTGCTTTGTGGACATCCCCTGGAGAACTTGAATCGAATAACCTCGTCTTGTAGAGATACATCAGCTCTTCTGTCTATGAGCTTGGCTTAGATCCAGCCAGTAGTGTTTGGTTCCATAACCCTTTCAGCCAATTTCTGATCTAATAGAGGCAAGAATGAGAGGCAAGAACCATGAAACATGTCTACAGTTGGTCAGTCCCTACAAAATGAAGGATAAACTCTGCTGTATGATTACAAGAAGCACTTGCAATTAAGTGCTCTGGGAGAAAAGTTACACAAATATCTGTCAGATGTCGTACAATGTTCGTCGTAGTAGAGAAGAGGACTTTTGACATACTCGATTATATTAGTACGAAAACTCTCCCTAAAATCTGCCGAAATTTGTCTTAAACTTTCAATTTTCTAACAGATATTGTTATCCAAGACGTTTCTTCTGCATACTCCTGTTTAATTTCTAGGAAATATTTTCGTTTCACATATAATTGGTTGGATAGGAAGGAGGGGAGCACGACCTAGGCGTCGGCAAATCCCAGATTTGGATCCTTCCGATTTCTTCCCAATAGTTTATACGACCACAACCGAAAAAGTGAAAGTGATACTGAATCGCATCAATGCTGATTGATGAACAGTTCAAAAGTTAAAATTCAACATAAAATGTAAAAGAGCTTTCGAGTAGATGAAGATTTTATATGATCTTCTTTTAACTTCTTCAAACTAAGTTTCAACGCTACGAAAAACTACAAAACTCATCGAAAGTTAGATTTTCTTATTCTCTGGGGCTAGTAGATTATGATAGGAAAGTATTCATTGAAAGTTTGATTTTGTAGAAGAAATTCGCATCTTGAGCTGGTGTTTTGAGTGTTTTAACCTTCCCCAATCTGGAAACGAGTCTGCATACAAGTGTAGAAGAGCAAATGAGTTAATTTGCTCGAATAAGTCACTGGGTTTACAACACTGTTGCCTTGAATTGAATTATTAAATTTTGCCAGTTACATATGATATTCTGAATAATACTGAATTTTGACAAACTAAAAATTACACCTCATTTTCAAAAAACGTTGACGTTTCTGTAACTATAACTTTCGTTATCAAAGCTTACTGAAAACTCAATATCTGTCAGGTTTGGAGCTATAAGGTTTTTTTTGACAGAGTCAAGGCAAAGTCAAATGAAGCCTACTTCAAAATTCTTTAGGATGACATTTGATATCTTGTTAAATGGGGTGACCAGAGTCAATCAATTACAATGGACCTTTCCACGAGATATGAGAAAAGACTGTAATGAGAAAGTATATTTGTCAAATAGTGTTGAGTGTGAGAGAGTACTTTCTCATCTAGTATGAGAAAGTGCTAACTCTACCTTTTGGATGTATGTTATTACTACCAATAAAAGCATTTATTATTATTATTATTAAATATCATTCGGGATTTCTTTATTTTTTTCTAACCGCTAGTTTCTCTGTAATCAGAAGAAAAGTGATTCGTGACGTTACGTTCATCAAAACTAGAATTGGCAACGTTGTAAAAGTTGTGCTGATAGAATCTCAAATTCTCATTCCAATATAATGTGTCGTATAACAGTTGTCATTTGATACCAGATTGGTTCGTTCGTCTGTTTCACGGAGCAAACCAATAAGAATCGCTTGTCTCTGTTTAACTCGTTAGCTTACATTAAAATTGGATACAAGTAAAGCAGTTCCATCAAATATCTATGCTGCACACGAACAGGACCTACGTGATTTCTTATTTGAGGTTAATGAGGTTTTCAAAGTTCTTGTTGTATTCTACAATTTTTTTTTTAATTCCTGTATCGCTATCCCTGCGATAAATGTGAACATGTCGAAAAAATGCTTTGTATCCGGTTGTCTGAACACCAGAGAAATTTCTAATAAACAATTTTTTTATGCACCTAAGGATGAAGCGCGTAAAATGTGTTTCGAAGCAATGAATAAACTCTGTGTAAAAAGCGGAAATATAATATGTTATTGTGAAGAAAATTTCCTAGTTAGTACTTTTTTTTCCTTCCTCGGATGCTCGTCCTTTCACCAGCTACACCTCAGCCTCTTGGGCTTTTTGTGTTTTCCGTGTTGGTTTTATAGCACCCACTCCGTAACTCTGGTCCCCTGTACCACAGTGTCCTGGAACCCACATCAAAGTTAATTTGTTGTGTTCTGTGAGAACACTGATTTCTTCTCGGCATTCCCATACCAGTCTTGATGTCACTTTCGGGTTCATAAGAGCCTTCAGTGACGCCTGGCTATCGGTGCATATGTTGATCCGTGCATTGTGCATTTCCCTCATATTGATTTATCTTGCGCATTGCAAGATGGCGTACATCTCTGCCTGGAATACAGAGGTGTTTGTTCCTAGTGAGACGCTTATTTGGGAGTTTCTCCCCTCACTGTATATTCCAGCACCAGTTCCTTCTCTGGTTTTGGATCCGTCCGTGTACCAGATCCTCTCTCTAGGTTTGTCCCTGATATTGTCGTCTGTCCATTCCCTTCGATCTTGCGAAATAGCCTCGAAGTTGATGTTGAAGAAGTATCTAGGAGTCATGTGGTCCGTTGGTATCATTTCAAGAATGTTGCCTCCCACTATTTCATTTATCTTGTTGTGATCCGATCTGTTGCTCGTATTGTGTTGCCTCAAAAGTCCCATCCTCGCCTCTCCCATGATTGCTATGTCAATCGGTGGGAGGTCCAACAGTACTTCCATGGCTAATGTTGGTTTTGTTTTCATAGCTCCCGTTATACTGAGGCATGCAAGTCTTTGTACCTTGCTCAACTCAGCCGCGGCTATTTTTTGTGTTATCTTTGTCCACCATACCAAAGATACATGTAATCATGACAATGTTGTATATCCAGTACACCATTTTGGGATTTAGCCCTCATGTTTTTCCGTGTGCCCGCCTGACTAACATCAGTGTCATTTCGGCTTTCTTCTTAACTTTTGCCAGCTGTTTATTCCATGTGAGTTTCGAGTCTAAAATTATCCCACTGACAGCTGTATTAGGGTACCTTTTAGGGTCAGAGGTCCTAAGCTCTCTAACTTCCTTCTACGGGTAAACGCCACAATGGTTGATTTGGAGGGGCTAATAGTTAGGCCCTCTTTATCTATCCTTGTACTTACCTGATTTAGGGCCGATTGCATTCTTTCCCTAACCGTGGTGTTGAATTTGCCTTGGACCGTGATGACTATGTCATCTGCGTACCCAAGTGTTTTGTGCCCACCCCTCTCCAGTGTGAGTAGCATGTCCTCCACCACCAGGTTCCACAGCAGTGGGGACAGGACACCCCCTTGCGGACAACCCCTGGTGACCTTGGCTGCCAATGTTTCTCCCACTAAAGAGGAGTGGATAATTCTATCTCTTAGCATGCAGTCTATCCACCTGCAGCAGGTCTTATCGATGCCTTTTCGTCTCGATGCCCTTGAGATTGAGTTTAGAGATGTGTTGTTGAATGCTCCCTCGATATCCAAGAATGCACCCAACAAGACCTCTTTGTTTCTCATTACAGTTTCCACCTTCTCTACGAGTTGGTGTAGTGTTGTTTCTGTAGATTTGCCTGTTGTGTAGGCATATAGGTCCTTGTGTAGGGGTTGGCTTACCAACAGTTTTTTCTGTGTCTTAAGGATAAATGACAAGACTTATTGGCCTCAGTGCCTTCACTGCCTCTTGTGCCGTTCTTCCAGGTTTAGGGATGAAGATCACTATGGTTGCTCTCCATGCTTTTGGCATGTATCCCAGTGCTAGGCAGGCCCTTAGTACCATGCATTGTTTGTGTGCCAGTAGATCTATGCCTTCTTGTAGCATGATAGGATAAATGCCATCCGTTCCTGGCGATTTATACGGTTGGAATGAGTTGATTGCCCATTTCGTTTTTTCCACGTCTATCACTTTCTTTGAGACCTGTATTCTTCCCTGGAAGCCCACGAGGGAGGTCTCAGTTCTCAATGTCTCCAGGCCTCAGTTGATATATTTGTGTTTATTGATCCTCGAAAGTGTACCCTGTACAGTTCTTCCAGGGTATCTTTTCCATTCTGCGTGTACGCCCCTGACTCTGTCCTAATGGTTCGAATCGTTTGTTGGGGTTCTTTGGAGAGAATTTTGCAGAGTCTTGACGCCTCGTGAGTGCCTTCTACTTCCTCGCAGTGTTTCCTCCATGATTCTCTTTTGGCTAGCCTTAGTGCTTTATTGTACTCAGTGAGAGAGTTCTTATACTCCCTTCATTCTCCTGAGTGTTTTGCTTTGTTGAAGAGTTTTCTGACCATTTTCCTTTTCTTAGCGAGTTCGTTGTTCCACCAGGGCACGTTCCTGGTGTTTACCTTGCTACTAAGTGGACAGTTATCGATAAATGCTGAGGTGATTGCGTCCTGTAGTTGTCCCAACATCAGCTCAAGTTAATTTGTGTTTTGAATTTTTATTTTAATCCCCTTCAATCCATTCTCTAGGTCAGCTCTATAGCTATCCCAGTTGGTTTTGCGGGGATTACGATAAGTTTCTGTTTCGGTCTCACTTCCCGTCAGTTCGAATCGGATGTGTCTGTGGTCTAAACGGCTTACCTCATCAGACACATGCCAATTTTTTACGATGGTGCTTATATATTATCTCGTTCCCAGTGTTGTCAATTACCTCTTTCCTAATTGATGTTACGAAAATCGGTTTATTACCAACATTTAGTATATCTAAGTTATTGGTCATAACAAATTGTAGTAAAGACTCACCTCTGGCATTGGTGATCGTGCTTCCCCACGCTGCCTCGTGACGTGCATTAGAGTCGCAGCCGATGATTAAATGAGATCCATTCGCTCTGTATTTAGCCACCAGCTCCTCTAATTCATTGGTAGGTGGAGGGTTCGGGTCATCATATGGGAGGTAGGTTGATGATATCACTATCTCCCTCGGCCCCTTCTTCCCTGCCATCTTCAGTTTTACTGCCGTTAGGTCCCTAGAACAGAAATTCCCTAGCGGTAGTATCTGTATATTAATCCTAATTATTATGCAGGTTCTCGGTAAGGCGGATGAGTAAATCATCCTACCTATTCCCCCGAGTCCCATGATTTTTTCCTTGTTGATCCAAGGTTCTTGTATGAGGGCCACATCAAATTCCCCTTTTATTGCAGCAAGGACTGCCGAAGCTCCCTTGCTATGATGCAGGTTGGTTTGAAGGACCATTGTCCCCACCTGTGAGACCCTTCAGGACCCGGAACGTCACCCTGTTCATCTTATAGTAAGCCTTGAACTGGTCTCGCTCCAAGGCCCCAAAGGACTTCTCATCCACGGAGTACGCCAGTATCTGGCCCCCCTTCTCCGCCTTCCTGCTCAGGAGTAGCCAGCTCCCCACTTTTAGGTTCGGGTTTTGTTTCCCTAATCGTATTCGTGTAAGTAAGTCTGTCGATTCATTTCTGAACGAAACTGAATTGCTTCGAGAAAACACCACGAGTCCGCAGGACGAGTGGTGTTTTCTCGATACAATTCAGTTGAGTTCAGAAATAAAAGTCAGACTTATGAGATAAATTCAATCACTAGTGGAATTTTGTTACACTATTTCACGAAGCATTATAAGTATTATTATAAACATGAACAATCATTTCAACATAACCATAATCTATCAACTATAATCACAAAAAGTGTATTATACAATTATGATCTGTCAAAATGTCAAACTTTGCTTTGTCATCTATGATTACATCGTTGAAAACACCAACGTTGACAGACCAATCAGAACTGGGAGACAGCTGGTGTTTTCGCGATAAAACAAGTTGTCTTCGATTTGTGATTGGCCAGATTACGTGAATATCTTGAGTAGAGTGGAATAGTCACATAATACCTACAGCCAAAGATAAGTAATAAATAACAAAATGGTGTTAGATTGATACTAGACACCCCATACAATATCAAGATAGCAAATGTCACCCTGAAGATTTTTTTGTCAGGTTTAAATTGAAAAAAATTACATCATCTCCAAACCTCTTTCTCAGTTTGTCATTATTTCGATATTCCAACAGTGTTTTCGATTGATTGCAATTTGTATTTCACCAGCAGAAAGGACAAGGAGGGACATGAATGACTCTTGACCATTTTTGCGATGTGTCGCTGAGGAAATCGGTGTCGGCGGACGACTTGTCTTTCCTTGATCACTCAAGTCTTACACTTTTTTCTCGATAATTAAGCATTTCGTACGCGTTTCCCATCCTTGTACGTTACGGGTTCATTTGGTAATGTAAACCGCTAAATTCAAGAATTCGCGGTAATCAAAGCTCCGGCCTATTCAATCCCTTAAAAATTTCGTATTCACAGGAGTTCAGTCAATTTGTTGTGTTGGGTGTTTTTATGACATTCCTCTGCCTCGCATAAGGAAGCGCGATCAGAAACAAACGACGTACGGTCCAAAAGTCGTCGTCTACAGGGTGAGTATTACTGGGACGAGACATTTCGGATGGGGAAGTCGCAATAGACAGAACTTAATTTGAGAAATCGCGAAATAATTCAGAGAAATATTAAACTAAAATGGATGATCAGCTTTCACAAAAATAGTGGTAGGACTGTGATAATGAAGTAAATAAATGGTACAGTGTTAGGTCTATGGCCGATTCTGCCACAATGTCCGGAATAAAACTCGATTTGACGTCTGAAATTACAAATAGAAATACACTAATACACAGATACACAAAAGACCATATGTTATGTGTTAATGCTAACAGGAAAAAAACTATAAGAAAAAAAAAGGAGAAATGAAAGTTATAATTGTTGAATGAATAGTTGTTTCTTCATTTTATGTTGAATGCATCTACTGATATAGTAATGGGAAGGTATGTTAATGCATTATTTATTTCAGGTTGAGATTATTTTTGACTGAACTGAATGTTATTTTGTATTAGTTGCCATAGCTCAAACCCCTTTTATTTTTAACTATTTCACCATCTCTCTGCTCATTTTTCCTATCCTTCACGGCTCAGCCGGCAGCAAAGAAAACTCCTGCTCTCAGTTGGGTTCAAAGGACGTTGGACACCTGTATATAATTCTAGCAAGAAATGTGAAATTTTATGACATAGGAATGATATACTAATTTTGTTCATAAATTTTAATAATAATTCACCCTCTTAAACTCCATATAAATGTTTTCAAAAACTGAAATGCCTAATTTTTATTATCTATTATTACTAAAATCCCTACTAACTTAAAAATACTCACAATTTTTAACCTTGTTCCAAAATATGACCTTAGCACCCTCTATTAACTAAATTATCATTTACTAAACAAAATCCATACAAGTTTGGCAATTATCCACTAGATGGCTTTAGTTTATAGACAATGGTGGACTTTCTTATGTATAATTAATGTTCTTTGTTGTTTAAATATTAATAACTAAAAATGAAATAGTTCGAAAAGCTTCATATGAAGTTTGTAGTTTATATTAATAATTGTTGATTTAAAGTATGTGGCTGCAATTTTGCTACACGAATCCGACTAACTCAGGATAAAAATCAACGGATTTATAAATACCTTGTAATTTCCTCTCGATTCTAGCTGCTTAGTGCTTGCTCATTTGGATTATATTACTTTCTCTGGTAAGTACTTTCCTTTAATTTCCGATTTCTTTGGTTATTTGTGTTTCTCTCATTCATTTATTTCTTCTTAACTGCTCTACTTCTCTTCTTAGATGTTTTTATGCTTTGTTATCATTATTTTTGCTTATTTTCTTGTAATTTCGGATTTCGTTTCATGAATTTTTTTCTGAACTTCTCTACTACTCTTCCTGGTAACTGGTATTCCAATTTTTTTTTCTGGCTTTTCAACCAATCACAATGTTTTTATTTCACTTTTCACATTTTATTGATTATTCTTTGAAATTCTCACTGTTTTTAGTTCACATACTTATCTCTACCTTATAATCTATTTAATGACAATCTATAAATTTCAGTTAGAAATCATTTTGTAGGTTTTTTTCATCTCTGTTTCATGTTTTCCATCAGTTGTCATTTTTGACATTTCCTGTTGACATTTTTTCTTCCTTCAAATTCATTACTGGATGTCTGCTAATTTTGAATATACAATTTTGACTCCTATCACGAAATTCTAATTTATTTTTGTTGTTCTAGATATAGCAAAATTAAGACGTTGTTGCAATGAAAGAAATGGTTATACGTTTACATAAATGTAATATTTCAAATAAGAAAAAAAACTGCCTCGTACTTCAAACAATAAACATGGATCAAAGATTACATAACCATAAAGAAAAAAACAGGCAAATAATTAAGTTGTATGAATTTTTCTAATGTGAATATATTCATTCTATCTTTTCATTACAAGAGATATACAGGGGATTTAGTTTGTAATAATTTATAATTAAAACGTCTGTTGAACATGTTTAACCAACTAGCATCCTTCAACTTTCAGGATATTCTCTGCATTATCATTATGTCATTCAGGTTTTTTTTATCCTACAGGCATCTTTAGCATCCAAGAAGTATAAACTGTGACACAGTGCATGGTTGAAATGGGACAACACAAGTGAATTCCACAGCAGCTTTTTGACACACAGATAAATATTCACGACGATGAAAATAAATTTGAGTGGCCCATAAGTGGAGCCATTGTTTATATAGAAGATAGTTAGTCAACCTTATGGGATTATAATTGGATCAAAATGGATGCGACATGTAGATGGCGATAGTGAGCTCGCATCCAAGTCATGTCGTAACTTCAGTGATCTGGCCTCCAAGTCATGTCTTAACTTGATTAAAACAATGGAAAAGCATTAAAATCAGGGTTTTTTTGAAGAAACCTGCATTGAAATGACGTCAAATATTCATGTTTGTAACTAATCACGCTAGATGACACTCGCGTTTGTGTCCAATGCCTTTTCCACAGGCATTGACTAACTATGTTCTATTTAAACAATGGTGGAGCTCAAATTAGTGACATGATTCTTGAAACGCAAATTAGATATACTGGTAATCCATCACATACATAAAATCGGACTTGCACAAGATGCAGAGTGCCGGCTATGCATGGAGGATGATGAAACGGCTAAACACATTCTGTGTACATGCCCTGCAGCGGCCAGAACCAGATTCTCAATATTAGGCGTTACGACAGTAAGGCCAGAAAACCTGGTAAATTGTTCTCCAAATACATTTCTCAATTTCGTCAAGAGATTGAATATACTTGGAGAAATATAACCATAGGGTGAGCCACAATAGGCCATTGGCCGCAGTGGAGGGCCTGATAGGGCCCACTCACGTTCAAACCTAACCTAACCTAAGCCTAGATTTTTGTACTGATCAGTAAATGAGAGAATATCGTTTCCTAAACGAAGTGTCATCAGCTGTTTGAAATATGTTATTGTACTATGATTACCAAATAGAATAGCGGAAGATTAACTGGATTTGAAACAGACAGGAGTGCTTAGAAGTACTTAGAGTGATAAGAAATCAATGAATAATGTATCTTGAAAAATCCAAGCCTTCTGCAACGGAAAATCTTTGTGCCTTCTATCAAGTATTGCCCTTATACTATTCTCTAAAGCTATTGACAGTTTCTACTTGAGTTTTAACATCTGTCTCATTTGCAGCGAGGGATTCAAAATTTGAACGGTTAGTTCAGAGTTTGAATACACCTTATAGTGAGTGAAGAAATGTTTTGATATATTCCAAAGGAGTTTGTTTCCATGTGTAGTTAGAAAATAGCAGTCAATGAAAGAATATTGAAAATATTGACACTTCCTTTAAAAATGTCGTTTCACCAAAAGTGCCCTACAATCCCCCAATAGAAGTCCGCCCTGTACTTGTACGGCATTCCTGCGTAGCGCTTACATGGAAGCGCGATCTCGCTTCTGAAGGCCCATTACCTCGAAACTGCCAATATACGGACGCATTATACCAAAAGTCAATACATATATGAGTCGCGGTCTAAGCAATGGCAATAACCATTTACCACTATCTTTAATTCCCACGACGGCCACCAGATGATGTCGGCGCGCCTGATTGCGCTCCGCCACCGACTCCAATGAAAACAAATTACCTCCTGCGGAAGGATATTGCAGGCCCTAAAAGTTCTACGACTCTTATTTGAACCGGCATCGCATCACGTGTGTAGCTCGAGCTTCGACAAATTGTTATATTATGTTTGCTGGAATCGACTCACGCGACCCTATGCTGGTGGATGATGGCTTCTGTTATTATATTGGTACTCACGCCGGTATTAAAAAGGAATAAAATCTTGGAAACGCGTGGTTGACATAACGGGATGATAATAACTGAATACTTCGTTTGAGTTATTGTTCTTATGACTTTTGAAAGAGCATGGTTGATTATTTTCATCTCATTGTAATGAGTTTTTTGTCGTAACACTACAAGTTGCTGATCATGTCGGATACTTAGGGCTGTTCTTAGATAAGAAACTAACCTGCAGAATGAGAACGGGGAGAAAGACCACAAAACCCCGTTCTCATTCTCCCCTATATCAGGGGTATCTCCGAGACGATCAGAAGGATCGGAAATAAATACAACATCAAGAGTTGCTTTCAATCCGGCAGTACCTTACGAAGCTTCCTCACCAAGACGAAACCAGAGAACACAACAGAATCCAGCAAAAACTGTTTTTAGAAAATCCCATGTGAATGTGGAGATTCCTATATCGGAGAGACCAAGAGGCCATTATCAATAAGAATAGCCGAACACAAAAACTGGACTCAACGAGGAGAAACATCAAAATCGGGAATTGCTGACCACGCCTGGACAAAACACCACCGAATTCTTTGGGACGAAGCTAGTGTTCTTCATAGAGAGGAACATTGGTTCAAACGGAAATTTATAGAAACCACCTATATAGAAGCCAATAGTGCCTTCAGTCAACCAAGCGAGGAAATTAAAAACGTATGGAAACCGCTCATGGACCGTTTTGGAGGGAGAAAAAGTGCGAAACCACGCGCGCCACAAGACCGCGCGTAATTACACCGTAATTACACTTTAATTATAGACCTATAAAAGGTCGCGTAGCATCTGATTTTGTCAATATTCACCAGAAGACGATTGCGGATTCAAGCAATTGAAACGTTGTGAAAAATTTGAAAGAGATAGAAATCTTTCAACCATTAAGATGATGGACGTTCGAAATATAAGTAATCACAACAAGGTTACTTTTGTGGGGAATTGAAGGCAATGAAAAAGCAGACTAACTTGCAAAACAAGCATGTGAAAAACCAATAACCTGACCGGAACCAGCATTTGGAATTAGCAAAACCCGATGCGGAAACCTAATCAATGAGTGGAAGAAATCAAAACACCAAACATATTGGGACCTAATCGAAGGGCATCGACATAGCACGTTCATATCTAATATTGATTTCTGGAGTAACAAGCCAGCACAACTTTCATTTTCTTGTAGATCTATGGATACATCTTGAATACTTCATCACCTACTGCAGTCAGTAGATGTATAGACAGATATATAACTTATTGTCTAAAATCTAATACATTTTGATGACAAAGAATGTCTTGTTCACAAATAAATACATAAAATGTAACAGAAACAAATTTGAAAGATTGTACGGTACTTACAAAAATACAAAAGTACAAAGTAATCATAAAAAAACAACGAGAAAGATAAAATAAAGCATTCACAGATATATTACCAATAACAACAAGACAGTTTTAGAAATTCTTGATATGAATCGTAATATATAGAAAGACTAAAATATGTTTGCAAAATACTCTTCCAAACTGTAGAAACACTTTCCCATGACAAGGTTCTTTACTGATTTCCTGAATTGTTTATGGTCAATGACTGAAGTGATATGTTTTGGTAAATGATTATATATTTGCCAACTTCTTCATATTTGTATATAATAATATTATTTCTACCTTGACTTTCTCGGATCATTTGATCAAGCCACTTGCAATGATATAGTTGTTCCAAGATCGCTCGATCAACTCAAAGTTTTCAGTAATGTTTGCCTCTGGCATACTTGCTCTTGGTGAAGGTATGCTTAAATTTATATTTTCCACTTGTATTGGTTTATTTCATTTGTATTTCTTTAGCTTCATTTATAATTGTTTGATTTTCTCTACTACGCTCGCCATTTTGTTATTTTCAAATAACATTTATTTCTAATTTTGAACACATTATCAAATTCTTTATATTCAACCTGACACCATGTATTCTGTAGGTATACTGTACTGTGGGTAGCCTCTAGCAAGGAACTGTAGAGAATAATATAGGAAATTTGGGGTTTATGAAAACTTTCATTTACCTAGCTATCATAATACATTGCCAACTGCGATCCCTCCCTATCTAAAGGGATATTCAGAAGACTATAGCCGCGTTTTATTGACCACTAGAGTTTATATCTACTAGTAGAAGCAGTAGGGTATCATAAAAACGTAATTTCAGGGTTTCCAGTAGAAGTCGAATGATTCGTAAATTTCCTAAATCTCTGTAAAAGGTTTGAAACTTACATGTTTCATTATTTTAAATGATACAGTCATTGTGAATAATTTGTTTGAATTAACAACTTCCACAGCCCAAACAGACAATGGAAGCAGTATTATATCTTATTGGAAGATTATTTAGGAGATAATATTCCAAGTGGAATAATAAAGTTATCATCGTCATGAATTCCTTAAATAATTTTGACTCAGAAAACGTTTTCAGAATGTAAACATTATTAAAAAGAAGTGATTCCTAAACCTAACACCTTCCACTTTCGAAGCAGCTTTGAGTGAACGAACTAGCTAATGAATCGGAATTATCAAAAAAATAGAGCATATTAGAAGATTGAGGACAAGTAGGAACTGAAAAATATTTTTTTGATGTCTCTGGTCAATTTTTCTCTATTCATCATACATAAATCGATTAGATACAATGTTTCCATACCTATCATCCCACTGATGTTTTTGAACTTTCGCCGCTTTCTAAAAGGAAGGTTCAACAGAGATACTAAATGAATTTCAAATAAATATGAACCTACCTCCATCATCTTCTTTTTTGGTATCCATTTCTATAGAAAATGATTTTCAAATATAGCTTCAAAAGTGGTTCTCAATGAAATGAGAATCAATATGAACCCACCTTCTATTTTATATAAATAAAACTCGTACAACCTATTCGTTAAACATTTCCATCTACAAGTTCAACTACGTCCATAACATTCATATTTATTTCAACTAGAAGCTCTTCACTACCAAAATCATTTTAATGTGAGTAAATGAGGTTTTTCAACCTCAAAATACAACCAAACTGAAATGAACAAATAGAAGTCCATTAGTTTAATGCAATGTCAATAGCGTCAATTTCTGCTATGATTCAGGGAGTTTAATTTTTCAACCAATTATCTACTTTTGCTACCATCAAATTCGATCGTGGCAAAAGTAGAGAAAGTAGATATATTTGTTGTCAAAAAAACAGCTAAGTCAAATTCTACTTCTACGAGAAGAACATTTTTGCCTACAATAAAACGCTCCATATAACAGAAAGCACATTGGTTTATTGTGAATGCTGGTCGGAATATACTCAACGGAGGTGAACCGAACATGGCCTCCAAGCATCGAAACCATACGTCTTCATCATACTTCCAGTCTTGAAAGCCTTCACTCTATCATCATTGATGTTCAGTTTTGAGCTAAATAGCATATTTAGGTCTAAAGTATGTACAGTAGATGAAGAACATGGATATCATCCAATGGATGAACAAAACGGAACGTATTGAACGAACACATAAATTTCAATAGTCAACATTCGATATATACAACCCAATATACAGGGTGGCCACTTTTATAATAGGATTGTATGGGTATCTTCCAAACCATACTAGTAGGAAGGTCGGTTGAGTGGAGAAAAAGTTGCACATCTGGATGCATAATGTATCGGTGAAAACTAATCGAAAATATCAGGACCGGTTCTTGAGATATGACGAAAAAAGTTAATTCGATCATATCTGTTTTTTGGTTATACTTCATTTATTTTGAGGAATATTCTAAGGTTTTTATTTGAGGGTAAATTCTCTTTGATTTGACGTCTTCAGATTTTGTATCCAACGTTTCGTATTCTCAAAACACCCTTAAATTTTTTTTAATACGGACCTGGATATTTCATGACGCTGTTCGAATTAACTTTTCATTTTGAATCCACAGGTGTATCATACAATGCCATCTGGATACGGGTTTCGGGTAATATGGACCGTGACAAAATTTTATTAAATTACACTTAGTTTCCGTCATCTTCAGTTGAATCAACCTTCAAGTAATAAAATCCTTATCCAAGTTTTATTGGTTTGGATCTGTAGTGAATTTATATACAGTATTCATTTCTATAAAGTTTATAATACTTTTATCATAAAGTATATAATAATAAGGAAAAAATAAATAACAATCAATAATTATTCAATAATTCGAATATTTCAATCAAATAATGCAATATTTGTCATTTGAAGAGCGAGTTCCCAATCATTCGTGCGCGATATGGACAATCCACTCTACAGCAAAAAACAGTTGAATTTAATAACTGGAACCTATCTGACATTTTTTATGCATGTTAGAGAAAAGAGTTAGGTTTTGATAAGATAAATAAGTAACTGATCAACAATAAGTCATCGAAAAATAAATTTAAATTGTTCAAAATCTCTGTCACTTTTTCAATGATTAAAAAAAAAACAAAAAACGACCATTTAGGTTTTTTGTTATGCTTCAACATAGTAAAATAAAAAATGAAATAAATTCTCCAGAACCTATTTGATTTTCTGAAAATTAAACAATTCAACAACAAGAGCAATAAAACTTAATATAGATAATACAAAACGCAATTACTGATAATAACAAAAAGAAATTAATCAAGTAAAAACCAAATTATTCGAAAATGTCATAAATAAATTAATTGATTAATTGGTCGAAATGTCTACCATTTTCTTCAATACACTTGGCAATTCTGATATTCATATTTCTTATACAATTGCTTATTGCTTCTCCTTAACGTTATCCTTATCGTTCAATTTTTTCACGGAGAATCTCAATCGTTTCATTCGTTGTATTGTACACTTTATTTTTGGGATGCCCCCTCAAATAAAAATCTAATGGATTCAGATCAGGAGATCTGGCAGGCCACGCCACTGGACCTCTTGTTCCAATCCATGAATTGGGAAAATTCTGATCTAAATAATCTGTGACCATTCTTGAATTGTGTAGACCACATCCATCTTGTTGAAACGATATTCCGTAAAGACGATACTCTATAGGGAGATCATCCATCACGTCCCGCAGTATATATAATTATTTTACTGCAGTCAGGTTTCCATCAATACGGTTTCGGTTAACTCGAGTGGATTGTCCATATTGCTCACGGACGATTGAGAACTCGCTTTTCAAATTACAAATATTGCATTCTTCGAATGAAATACTCGAATAACTGAATAATTATTGATTCTCGTTTATTTTTTCCGAATTATTCACACTATGCTAGAAGTTTTGTATACTTTATAGAAATGAACACGGAATATAAATTATTCACTACATATCCAAACCAATAAAACTTGGATAAGGATCTTATTACTTGAATGTTGATTCAACTGAAGATGACGGAAACTAACTCTAATTTAAAAAAAGTTTTAAGTTCGGTCCATATTACCCGAAACTTGTCTTCAAATGGCATTTTATGATACACCTCTGGATTCAGAATGAAAAGTTAATTCGAACATTGTCATAAAATATCCAGGTACGTATTTTTAAAAAATAGTTGAGGGTAGTCCTGAGAATGCGAAACGTTGGATACAAAATCTGTACACGTCAAATCAAAGAAAATTTACCCTCGAATAAAAAACTTATATTGATATTTCCGAAAATAAATGAAGTATATCCAAAAAACAGAAATGATCGAATTTACTTTTTTCATCATATTTCAAGAACCGGCCCAGATATTTTCGATTAGTTTCCACCGATAGATTTTGCATCCAGATGTGCAATTTTTTCACCATTTAACCGACCTTCTTAATAGTGTGGTTTGGAAGTTAACCATGCATTCCCATTAAAGAAGTGGTCACCCTGTATACAGTATTATGGACGTATCAATAAAATCTAGTGCTGTACAGTGGACGTACATATATGAATAATTAGTGATTTTCGGATTATTAGTCCATTATGGTATATGCATTGTAAATCCAATATAGTTCTCATAATGATGTATCTTGTTGGTCCAATATTTTTCGTCCATAGAACATTCATGAGATGAACGAAATGTACAAAGTACATCTTGTATAGAATATCCATTGGATATCCATATCGAGTTCCTGGAAGTTTGGATCAATCTGGGACCCCAAAATTGACGCCTATCATATTTAATAATACTTTTATTGCGTACGATCAACTAGGGACACAGCAAACGTCAGAATTACAGTACAATAGAAGAGTTACATTTTAAAACTACATTAAAAGAAAAATATTGACAGGATACATACATTCACAGCTGTAAGGTATACATGTAATGAATTTGAATATAATACAATGAGATAAAAATAAAAAGCAATGTTTTAATGCCACCAACAGTTGATGCAATAGTAGCATTTTTGTTTCAGATATTTAATAACGGAGATTCTAAATTTCTTTGTATCTCTGATGCTTTTCAATTCTTGGGGTAGGGAGTTATAGGCTCTGATTGCCTGGTAGTATGGGCCTTTCTCATAGTAAGTAGATTTGTGGTTTGGTATCGTCAATTCATTGCAATATCTAGTCCTCACATTCATGATCACAGAATATTGATCACTGTTCCTTGGAAACAAGGGAGAATATTTGTTCACAAAGCACACAAGACCCAGGAAGTACAATGAAGGCACAGTCATAATGTCAAGTTCAGTGAAATATGGTTTACAAGAGGTGTTTCGATCCAGTTTTAATATACATCTAATAATTTTTTTCTGGGTTATGAATATTTTCCGTGCTATTGTTGATGAGCCCCAGAACATTATACCATATGATATGATTGATTGCACGTGAGAAAAGTAATATATTCTTAAGCTATTGGTCGATACTTGAACCCTCAGGTAGCGAATTATTCCACAGATTGAGTTCAGTCTGCTATTTAATGAGTTTATATGAGTTTCCCAGCTGAGTGTTGCATCCAGCGTTACGCCTAGGAATTTGAGATTATCTGATATTGGGATTGGTTTATTTTGTAGTTTAACGTATATATATTCTTCATAGCAATTTGTCTTGTTGAAGATAATAAGACCTGTTTTAGTTGCATTCATTTTAAGATCATTATTTTTACACCCTGTATTCATTTTATCAGAGACAGTGGAGGATTTAGTCGAGAGTTCGGTTATACTGTTGCCCGTGACAATAACAGAAGTATCGTCAGCAAACTGGTATACGCTACCGGGACATAGAGTCTTGGGTAGATCATTCACATAAATCAGAAAAAGAATTGGTCCGTGTATTGACCCCTCCGGCACGCCTTGTTCGATGGTAGCTTTATTTGATTAATATAGTTGTTGATCTTTTGCAACACATACTGTCTGTGTGCGGTTCGTTAAATAACTGCCGAAAATAACTCAAGAGCGATATCAAAAAGAATATGAAAATTTTGAAGAGTGGCGTAAAACCAAGATATATAAGAAATAAGAATGGATAAGTTGTTGACTTACGCCCCTAAATCTATAGCATTCAAGCTTGTACAACAGCTTTGCATGGTTTACCATGTCAAAGGCCTTTGAAAGATCAAAATATAATTCTGATGGGCAATTATTTTTTTCAACATTCTCAGTGATATATTTGACTGCATTGAATATAGCTAGCTCTGTGGACATGCCTTGCCTGAAACCAAATTGTTGGGATGTTGATATATTATTCAGTTGGAGAAATGATATATTATTATTATTATTATATATCGCTTTTTCAAAGACCTTAGAGGGTGAAGGAAGAAGTGAAATTGGTCTGTAGTTATTTACGTTATTTCTATTGCCTTTTTTTGTGAATTGGTTCAACTTTTGCTACTTTTAAGTCATCTGGAAATATGCCAGATGATAGGCTTTCATTTATCATGTTTACTAAAGGGTCACAGATGTAATTGGAAATTATTTTTAATATCGCAGGTGGAATGCCATCTACACCAGATGAATATTTTGGTTGTATCTCATTTAGGATATTAAGTATCTCTGTTCGATCAACTGGTATTAGAAAAATAGTGGTGTTATTGTGGGCAACCTTAAGTCTTCAGAATTGTGAGTGATGTTTGGGTGGCTGAAAATTTTACACAAGTATTCAGCTACTTCTCCTGGGTGCCCTATTGATTTTTTATGCTCATCTGTAAGGACTATGGATTTATCTTTCTCTTTGTTTTTAGATTGGTTGAATATACTCCATACTGTTTTTGACTTATTATGTTATTATTTGGATGAAGATTAGGACTACTTCAGGACTTTTTGCACCATATCAATACAAATGTGTGAATAAAATATACATTCTGGAAAACCATGTGTCCCTATTTTCAGATTAAAACAGAAATAAGTGACGATATGTGGAATGATGAATCGCTGTGTACATTGCACATATCGGAGTAAGAAATGCAATAATAGCCCTAGACCAGCATACTTGCCCAACTGTTCATTTATGAAATGACGAGCGAGGCATAATGGAAACAAAACGAGGCAGCCGCTATCTCCTGTCCGACCCTCATTACATTTGAATTATATCAAAGTTGTTGTGTTTTCGGGCACGGTGAATGCCCATCCGACAAAAGATTCCTCTTACCAGTTATAATGCATTACTTACTCACCTGTCAAATTATCCCCGCATCAATCTTTGATCAGTCTGTGGGGTTGCGGCAGTGCCCTATTAGCTACCGGACCATCGGTCATACAGATATCGACGAGGAGTATTGTTATCGTTTGATTTGGCGGGTGAGTCAGAGTGAAGGTCCTTATTTTAAAGATTTTGCATCACCCGCGTAGAATAACAACTTTATAGAAAAAAATCTTTAGGTAGGTACTAGAGACTACATTCATTGACAAATATCCTAGATTGGACACGGAGAGAAATATACAGGCTGACCTAGGGTTGAACCGCCAAACGTTGGAGATCGGTTTTTTTGGAATTGAAAAAAATGGCGGTAATTTAGAGCAGTTTTGAAATTTTGTTTTTCCTATGTTCCTATTTTCCTAATTTGTCCTATTATCAATTACTTAGATACTTTTTCGTGTTACATGCAAGGAAACGGTTTTCAAATTGTTTCTCAAAGTGAAGTGAGAAAAAAATTAAACACACAAAAAAGATTGTATTTCTAATTGCTCAATCCTAAAAAGACTGAATATACAACAGTGGAGTACAATAATTTGTCTAAATATCAATGAATCATATCCTTTGGGATGCCACTGTAATTAAAATTTCCATTATGAGTACTTTAAAGGAAGGCTCTTATTACCGCAAATAAGCGTGGCAATTTCAATCAAAATCAGCAAAAGAGTTTTTAAATAATTGATATATTCCAATAGAAATATACTGGGTAAAAGGAGCAAATTAGTACTTTGTGATGCGTTGGTGCAACATCATGCAAACTACGCGGATGTTGTATATGGTCCTGGTCTATTGAAACCTAACAGAATGAGAATTCAAAACTTACAGAATGCATGTAAGACTCATAACAGGCACAAGAAGACGAGAGCATGTTTCACATCATTTGAGAGATCTCGGATGGCTGAACATGGAGGGCAGACGTATACTTCATTCTGCCACAATTTTTCATAAGATCCTAACAACGAAAACGCCACCTTATCTCTATAGGAAAATAACGTTCAGAACCGATGTACATAACCTCAACCTGAGACATAAAAATCAATTGACAGCACCCAAACACAAAACTTCTTTCTTTCGTGGATCATTTTCATTTACTATTATCCATTTGTATAACCGTTTACCGACTGAAATGAAACTTCTCTCTTTGAAAAATTTCAAAAAAAAAATTAAAAACTATCTGCTTGAATCAGACCACACATTTATATTATGAAACATCTGCTGAATCTTGTTTATTCCCTTTTTTTTAATCATGTCCATTTTTCTTTCATTTTATAAAAAATTCTAGTAGGTATTACGTCAGTTTATTGTATAATGTATACACATGTCTCTACGTATGCATATGTGTATATAACTGTATATATAAAATTGTTGGGGTATTCACATTTACATTTTTTTAAATTCAATTTATTCTAGTTATTCTAGAGAATTCTATTGTTTTTGTAGACTGTAAGTATAATGCATTTCTATTTGTTTTATGGTTACTTTTTTTTATGTTTCAATTATTTTGTTAAAATTGGAAGAAAAGTTCATATAATTAGCTTTTTATTTTCAAGTTGGAGGAAGAGCAATATCTGCCATGTGCAATATCATGTGCAGATGTTGAATCCTGCTTTTTGACAGGATTTCATTGTATGTATGTATTTTGAAAGAAACTGTCAATAAAAACAATTATTATTATTATTATTATTATTATTATTATTATTATTATTATTATTATTATTATTATTATTATTATTATTATTATTATTATTATTATTATTATTATTATTATTATTATTATTATTATTATTATTATTATAAAAAACTGTTTTTTTTTAAAAACGTTGAACACTCAGTATTTCGAAAACGAAGCAAGTTAGAATAAACTCTTATAGGAATAAAGTTTAACCCTGGGTCACCCTGTATAGTAGAAATAACCAGAAGTATGGTAATGTCAAACAACATTTCTGGTACTATTTGTGCCACAGAAAATTTATGGTGAGTATTGAAATTAAATACATTTTATATTTAGATAAAAAAAAATAAATTGTTATTTTGGTCAACCGATTGCACCCCTACTCGCAACCCTCGGAAGGCTTCGAGAGACTTGTTTGAGCTAGAGAAATCGCAGCCCTTACCTTTTAACGTGTGATGCTGTGCACGAGACCGATGACCATGCGGAGTTTTGAACCCTCGATCCTTCGCTCAAAGGCGATCGCTCTTCCCAAGTATCATCTATAGCAACAACACGGCTTAAGAAATTTGAGTATTTTTCAAACCTAGCAAAGATCGAACACGATGCATCTACCCATGAACTCTTCTGGTCAACATTCAGACATTTGTGGATTCATTTTAGAGAAATTTTCGATGTGAACTATGTGATGTGGACATGTTCATATGAAATAGTCAGTTCCTCAGATATTCGTTTTAGCCCAATTCGAAGGTCTCATAAAATCATGCCATGAACTGCATCGATATTTTTGGGTACAAAAACAGAAACTGGCCTTCAAAGGAAAATTCACCTCTTTTGAATCCTGAAATCCAATATCTTACGGTCGCATACGAAGGACATTAATCGTCAAGGAAACTAACCATTTCTTCGTAAATCTACTTAGCTCTTGACCTCTCCGTCGATATCATATTGTTCAAATTTTATTGTGCAAAATGATTTGACTTTTTGACGAGAAACTTTACATTGACACATCCAATGAGTCATTGATCTTTGCTATACTTACGCAATATTTTTTTATCCACGGAACCGGTTTAGGCTAACTAGATGTCGATATATCCTCGTATGTTTATAATATTATAATTAAAAACGTATTTCTTATCATCGTATATGATACAAACAGACCAAGATTTGCTTATAGCAATGATTTAATGATAAAAGGCGAAGAAGCCCATATATGGCGAATCAATTGTCGCGGTTTTATGTGAAAGTCAACATTGAAGTTTTATTATAATGTGCGTACTCAGTAACTGATTTAACACTTGTTTTGAGACGAAAACAATACATATCAAATAAATGAATACCTATAGCTAATATACAGGTAGCGTTAAGATAATAAAAGTACATAAAATGAAATGATAAAAGTACAAACAGATATTGTCGTTGAAATTATAAAAGTGGTTACAAACACGTAGATTTTGGAAAAATAAATGTAATAACATTTAAACTTTTTACTAATACTACTTATTTTATAATCAGTTGAAATCAGAAAATAAATCTCATTTGGCAAGTGAATTAAATATATTCAAGAAACGATGGCGATATGTCATTGGAAATCAGACGTAATCATCACTACATTCACTGAGCACAACTTTTTAACAATGTTTTTCTTAAAGCTGAACATGCAATGCATGAGTAAAGCCTTTGAAGGGTTTGAAGAACCACAACTAAATACATTTTTCTTAATTTTTTCATAATTTCCACAACGAAGAAATTTCAAATATGTATGAAGTGATGACCATACGAATAATATTATAATAATAATTTAATTCCGTAGAAGATAATAACAATAAAAGAATGATATGATGAGAGAGCCATATAAGCCCTTTAGGACTTGTACGTGGATACTTTCAATAATTTACCACCATCAATCAATGCTGTGAGACTTCAATTGAAAAAAAAATAAAGAATTCAAAAATATTTCAAAAACTAAAAAAAAAAATCTTGATTGAATATTAATGACATACTAAAAATTTTGAGTTAATATTCCCTGAATTAATATTGTATTAAAATTATGGTATTTTCTGTAAAATTCAGAATAAATAATTCCATTTACTTTTTATTACCTATTTAAAAACTATGCTCAGGCACCTCTCTTGCAATTCAATCAATTCAATATTTGTTTCAGTTGAGCAATTTCATATATTCATCATAGTGTGAAAGGTTTTTTTTGGTGTGTTTATGATCCATCTCTTCAGTTTCGTTTTGAATGCATTTGGAATGGGTTGATTTTGGATTAATTCTGGTAATTCAATATTGTATATGTGTTGGGCCAAAAATGTTTAAGACCTTTGACCAAGTTTTTTATTCGTTTTGATAGTTTTAGTTTTTCTATTTTTCTTGTATCGTGTGTTATTTTCATGGTCTATTTTATCTAGTTAGTCTTTTTTTATGCTGTATGGTGAGGATTTTTAAACAAGATATTTGACCAACATCCAATAATAGATTTGATGGGTAAGTACGTTTTTTATTCAACATTATTTTTATAAATATCTTTTGGACAACTACTTTTGATAAATTATTTCATTATGCTCCACCCCATCCGGCAATACCATATTGCAAAATCGAATAGACCAGAGAGAAATATATAGATCTATCTGGGGTATGTTGAGAATTTTTTTCAATTGTCTAAATGTGTATAATATAGATCTCAGTTTATTCACTAATGGTGAGATATGTGTATCCTATTTTAAGAATCTGTCTATTTCTATACCAAGGTATTTTGTGTGATCTATTTTATTTATTTCACACTTTTTTGTGTTTTGTGTTACTGTGATATTACTATAATTGGGAACGGTGCTTTTATTGTAGCTGAATGGAATGTAATTCGATTTTTCGAAATTAGTTGTCAAGTACATTTAATCGAACCATGTTTTTACTTTTAGCATGTCTTCCTCTGCGAATTCTTTCAACATTTTCCATGATGTTCCTGAATATAATACTACTGTATAATCGGCGAATGAAGAAATTATGCCAGCACTATTCAGATTCCATAGTCCGTTTATATAAATCGAGAATAGTATTGGACCCAGTACAGTGTCTTGTGGTACACCAAAGTCCATTAGTTTTGGGCTACTCAAAATATTGCTGATTTGGACATGTTGTAACCTATCTTTCAGGGAAGATCTCAATAATTGCAAGCCAAGGTCCTCTAGTTGATCAATCATTATTCCATGATTGACGGTATCGAAGGCCTTGGATAGATCCAAGAAATCACACAAGGTAGGTAAACTTTCATCCAAGCATTCATAAATATTATTTGTTAGGAAAATAATAGCATCTACGGTAGAAACTCCTTGTTTGAAGCCAAACTGGTGCTCAGAAAAGAGTTTATATTTATTTAAAAAACTGACCATCCTTTTGTTCATTATTTTCTCTACCAATTTCGCAATACTTGATATCAGAGTAATTGGTCGGTAGTTAGACATCAAAATTTTATCCCCTTTTTGAAATAGTGATTTCACCTATCTTTAAAACTGCAGGAAACTGTCCTTCTGAGACGCATTCATTTATTAAGTGAGCTAGAGGTTTTTTAATGTGACTCGATAATAATACTAGATGTCTAGTAGTTATTCGGTCTATACCAGGTGCTTTGTCTTGTTCCAATTCCCTTATTGCATTTTCAACTTCTTCCTCTGATGTGGGAGAACAAAATTTTGTGTTTTCTAGGATGTTTTTAGTTTTTACAGTATTTTCTGTTTTTTTTTTTTTAATTCGCAAGTGTTCTACCCACACTGGAAAAATAGTCATTGAATTTATTGGCAATTTCATTATGTCAGATATCCGATTATTCCCAACTTTGATTTCTTTGATATCTGTTTTGCTAGATTTTTTACCGACATATTCATTAACTGTTTTCGACATTGACTTACTATCTGATTGTTTTCTGTTCAGTTTTTCCCGAAAGTATTCTAATTTAGTTTTTTCGATCAATTAATTGTAATTTTTTTTGTATATTCTGTACTTAGAATAATTTTCTTTATTTTCTGGATTTCTTCTGTAGGACAGGTAGAGTTTTTGTTTTTCCTTGGCAGATTTCATTAGTCCCTTATTTATCCCATCACATCTCGTCAGAAGAGCAGTTTATAGTACGACAAATACAATTATTCCATCATATGAATCGCATAATACTAAATGATTATCATGGTTGCGTGTACCGAATCCCTGAGGACAAATTAGGGCCAGTGTCCGTATGTCGAACTTGACGTACAGTTGGCAATTCACCCGTTATTTATGGTCATACCAATATGAGAAAATAAATTATGTTACACACCGGCCACGTTTACTATAAGTTTAATCGACAATTGCATTGCAGTTCATATTCCCCCAACATTGGGGATAAATCAAGCTGTTGGGCAATTATGGGTTTTTGCTCACCTTCGGCGAAGAAGAGAGAGATATAGAGTTATTGAAACAATAACAATGATAAAGTATCTTTATTCAATGCGGAACTGCTCTTAAACTCGACCGATTTGAAGTTACTTGTATTAAAGTGAATTGATTTATGATGAAATCATAGCTAATGAGAATTTGTTATACAAGAAAAACAAGTCGAACAATAAAAATTAGTTGACTTTAGAGTGAATACTAAAAAATTTCTTTGGATATTAAGAAGAACAGAGAACATGACACGAATTAGGTATATGGGTTTCTGGTGTCTTACAAATTCGGTTCTATTTTTGATATGTGAAGTAAGATGGGAAGGCGATTGAAAACCTTTTAGACGTTCAACCTGTACAGATGTTTTCTCCCGTAAAATAAAAATAAAAGACGCAAATAGCCTATCCTAATTTTTATAAGATAGTTCGTTAATGAAATCTCCAGTTTTCGCCCCAATGAAATCGCTTTGTAGAATTTTTTAAACAAGCAGTAGTGAAAAAAAATTACTACTATTTTGTTTTTTTTTGGAAATATCTCAAATATTATTCAGGGAATCGTTTTACAGTCCATGAAACTTTTGTAAAGATTTATAAAACCTACAATAGTTATTTTTGTATCTAGTGCGCGAAATGCTACTTTGGTGATCGATAACTGATTTTTTTTAACGAGGCGCAACCGAGTTTAAAAGGAATAGTCGAGATCACCAAAGTATTTCGCGCACAAGATGAAAACAACATTTTTTCTAAACGTCAAAAATATTACATCGGGTTGTAAGGCCGACGTATGTTTGGAGAAGATCTCGACGTTTCGCCAACACGAGTGGTTAGCATTTTCAAGAGATATTTTTAAAGTTTCTGGTTTCTTAAGTCGCTGTCAAATGCTTGACATTTGTTATACGTTGTCTCAATAAATACCTGTGATTTGACGTTCTTACATCTGATTCGTCCATAGCGTTAGCTGACATCATAGAATTGTTCGTACCGTTATTTTGTGGGTAGGGAGCTACTTGAGAATTTTTGAGAACTGGAAGCCAAACCTAGTTCAATTGTAGTCCTTCTTCGGTTCTGTTGAAGTTGTTGTGGTGTTTCTGAATTTCAATTGCTTCCCGGAAGAGTCTTGGGTAATAGGCAGATGTTGAAGAGATGACTTGGGTTTCTTCAAATTTCACTCTATGGTTATCGTTGTTGAGAGTATGTTCTGCGACTGCGGATTTCTGTGTGTGCCCTAACCGACAGCAAGCCTTGTGCTCTTTGATTCTTGTTCTAGTTTGAAATTTGAAGAAACCCAAGTCATCTCTTCAACATCTGCCTATAAGCCAAGACTCTTTTCACTTCGCATATTGTTGTCAATGCGCGAACCTTGTCATTTTTTAACATTTGTAGAAAAAATTAATTTTTGTACGACCGGATCGGTGCATTTTTTACTGAGACAATCGGGGAAAACCTCGGAAAAGAGACCATTTTTCAAAAATTTATAATTTGTATAAATCTCAAGCTGGACAAACAATATTGCTGAAACCGATAGATAATACAATGTTGTTCAACTGTGCGCATGATGTTTTCTGTCTGATGTGTAGTTTTTGCAAAATTACATTATAAATAATTTAAGGGCTCATCTTGCAATACAGGGTGATTCAAAAGTACTTTGACAAACTTCAGGATGTGATTCCTCACAATATTCTTATATGAATTGCCCAAATAAATATATGTCCGGAAACGCTTCGTTTCCAAGATACAGGGTGTTGAAGTTTTATTTTTATTTTGGTTTTTTTCAAATAACTCATGAAATACTGAACTTAATTAAACGAAACTTGGTAATAAGAGGTTTTTGAGGTGTAGCAATTCGAACCTGATGTTATTATTGCTCGTACTCGTAGGGGGCGCCACCAACACGTCTTTTTCTTTTTTGAAGATTCATAACTTTTTTTAGTGTTCTTCTAGCACATTTTTCACTAAAAAAATCGATTCCTCTATCATATCTACTTATAAAAGCTACCCTTGTTACAAGTCGCTGTAAGCAACCGTTTTCTAGATATTAGGACTTGAAAATTTCAAGTGGATTATTTGATAATCTATGCATGTAATAATTATTACCATTATTTTGCATTTGCATTTGCATTAATTTGACGTTTAAGTAAACAGTTTTGTTTTTTTTGTAGGGGGCGCCACCTATTCTATTACTTTTTACTCGCTTGAAGAAGTCATTATTGTTGGGTACGTTCCTTTATGACATCCTTAAGCGAAATAGTAATTTAATAATAATAATTCAATAGTAATAATTAATAGTAATAAAATTTGCAAGAAATGTCAACATTTTATTTCAGGAAATTTTGAATATGTAGAAAAAACTAAAATAATCGAAACTAAATTGTATTCAAATAAATTGTTGAAAGTGTCCACCTTCAGCGAAGATACAGGCAGTCAGTCGTCTAGTCATTGAATCTCGTACTCGCTCAAAAATTATTGGTGTGTTCCTTATTGTTTCACATGCGTGTACTATTCGGTTTCTAAGATCTTCCTCGTTCGCTACTAAACTAGTGACTTCAAAGGTCCCCAAAAATAAAAATCTATCGGGTTTAGATCTGGGGACCTTGATGCCCATGGCTGGTTAGGTTCTTCTACTCCCCTACCGATCCATCGATTTGGATAGACTGTGTCAAGGAATTCCCTGGCTACAACGCTAAAATGGGCCGGAGCCCCATCATGCATAAACCACATGCGGATACGAATTTCTAATGGTACATTCTGAAGTAGTCCCGGCAATTCATTTTCTAAAAAGTGTCTGTAAGTTGCGCCATTCAGTCGGAGCGGAAGAAAGAAAGGACCTATCAAGTAATTATCAATTATTGCCGCCCATACATTTACAGAAAATTGATACTGATAATGGCTTTCACTAACTGCATGCGGATTTTCGAGAGCCAAACATGGTTGTTATGAAAGTTTGTGATAGCATTTCGGGAGAAGTTCAAAAATTGAGGATTTCCAGCCAATTTTTTCAAAAACCACTGACACATAGTAATGAGTTGGGGAAAGTCTCGTGGCAAAAGAGCTTGTACCCTTTGAATATGGTATGGATAAAACTGTTGATCGTGAATAATCCTCCAAACTGTGGACTGAGTAGAATTGACAGCTTCAGCAATTCTTCTTGTACTTGTTTCTGGATTCTTCTCGAGAGCGTTCAAAACAGCTTCTTCCAATTCTGGGGTTCGGACTGCTCGTGGTCTTCTAATAATATCAGCTGCCTTCTTAAAGCTACCTGTTTTTGCCAAACGACGGTGGAGACTAGCAAATGTTGGAGCTGAAGGCAGTACTCGATTAGGAAATCGCTCCTGGTAAATACGTCTTGCTTCACGCGCATTGCCATCCGCAAGGCCATAAACGAAATGCATATCGGCTAAATGTTGTTTAAATAATCCATTTTTTCAAAATTAGTGTTTTCTACTTCTACTTACGGAAACTTCAACAAAACGTTTAACTGTCACAAAATATGTAATTACAAAAACTACTTACTTAAACGTCAAATTCTTTTCCAAAGCATTCTTGTGAAAAATTAAAAATATTGTTAATAACTTCAACATGCATGGATTATCAAAAAATTGACTTGAAATTTTCAAGTCCAAATATTTAGAAAACGGTTGCTTACAGCGACTTTTAACAAGGGTAGCTTTTTTACGTAGGTATGATAGAGGAATCGATTTTTTAACTGAAAAATGTGCTAGAAGTACGCTCAAAAAAGTTATGAATGTTCAAAAAAGAAAAAGACGTGTAGGTGGCGCCCCCTACGAGTAAGAGAAATAATAACATCAGGTTCGAATTCGACACCTCAAAAACCTCTTATTTCCAAGTTTCGTTTGATTAAGTTCAGCATTTCAAGAGTTATTTGAAAAAAAGCTAAATAAAAATAAAACTTCAACACCCTGTATCTTGGAAACGAAGCGTTTCCGGACATATATTTATCTGGGCAATTCATATTAGAATATTGTGAGGAATCACCTCCTGAAGTTTGTCAAAGTACTTTTTAATCATCCTGTATACGCCGATTCAAGGGAAATCGTCGCATTCAAATTCTGTAAACGGCATCTGGAAGTAGAGATCAATTTCAACAATTTGTTTCTTCTAGATTTTCACCAGACAGGTGGAAAATGTGTTGAAAATGTCACAGAATGTTAATCAAAACGCTTCAAAGTTCGTTCGAAGTCACCCGAGGTCGCACTGAAGTTAACTCGAGTTGAGTTCGGGCGACTTCGGGTGCACTTTGAAGCATTTAGAGTAAATTCCAGTGAGCGATATGTTCAACACATTTCCCACCTATCAGGTGAAAATCCAAAATAAACAAATTGTGGATATTGATCTCTACTACCAAATGCCGTATACAGAATTTGAATACAGTTGAACCACATGTTATTATCTTTCAGTTTTCGCAATATTATTTGTCCAGCTTCAGATTTATAAAGATTATGAGTTATTGAAAAATTGTTTTTTGAGGTTTTCCTGGATTTTCTCGGTGAAAAATTCACCGATCTGGTCGTATAAAGAACGATTTTCTAGGTTTTATACTATAAAACGATTCCTTCAATACTTTTTGAGATATTCGTAAAAAAACTAAAAAGTTGTATTTTTTTTCACTATTTCTTGTTTAAAAAATTCCACAAAGCGATTTTGCTGGGGCGAAAACCGGTTTTCATTTCCAAACTATATCATAAAAAATAGTATAGGCCGTTTGCGTCTTTTATTTTGTGTGAAAAGAGCCTCTTATTTTTATCTACAGTTTGGCTTATTCGACCCAAATATGTGGGCGTGGTTTGTCCACAAAAAACAACCTAAGAAAATGGGGAATTCGCCTTAATAGAAAACATTAATTTTGAATCCTACTCAGATTCCAGTTTCGGTAGCTACTTGTTCCGGCTTTATTTTGCACTATGAAACCCTGTTTAGTATAATATCGTCAGGAATTCTGTTTCACTGAGATGAACTTTCCTTTCTGTACGCTGTTTCAAAATAATAACTTGGTTATTGTCATGTACAGCTCTTTTAGAACTTATTCTTGCCTTACTAATCCGAGCATACATGAACTAACCTAAGCTAAAAGTAAATAGTACAAAATACAAGTTACAATAATTAATGTTACCCGCATTTTACGGATGATGGTTATCAGTTGAACTATTTGCGGCATGACAGCATTATTTGGTAAAGATACTTTTGTTATATCTTAATTGCTCTCTGGTTAGAACACAGAACCTCAACATTTCCTCTCTGTTCTTGTTTAAACCAGCTTAATTTTTCAATTTTGTCCTTTGAATTCCCGTCAACTATCTCTATTTGTACCATTGAGGTACATCACTTTCGAATACTTGACCTTGTATGTGTTTGGTTCCAATATTAACAAAGATGGAACGATTTCCGCAGATTGTCGCATTGGTTCAGTTGGCGACACTGAATTTTGAAATTTTCTGTACACCTGATTCGATTTCCAATTGTCCCAAGGCTACTCCTTGTAGCTCGGGGTAGTTCCAGGAGTGATCTCACAGACCACGAACAATCAGGTGTAACAAGCTCTCAATTAGAAAGCGCGTCTGGGTGACTTTGAGGTCTGAGTGACAGTATGAGTTTCCTGTTCTACTTTGAGAGAAAGAAATCTTGGTAGATGGCCTGACCTACATTTGCATTTTTCTATGTCGAATTATTTATTTCTATCATCATTAAAGGTACATGGAAAAATGCATGTCTAGAAATATGCTCATATTGGTTGCGATATATGACGCGGTAAATTTTGGAGGAAATTTTCTTCTGCTGCAGCAGTTAAGGGTGAGCACATCAGAGTGACATCGACTCTCCACGTTTAGGCCTATTTCGCTATGTATTTTTAGGGCTAGTAGTGCTATTCTTCCATTGTGAAACAGCTGGAACAAGGAACTATCAGACTGCAAACAGACCATCACGGCTATCACAAGAACCCTCCTACTAAATAGAGGTTAGTATTTGCATTTGGGCTCTACTAATGGCCCCATACAAGTAATCAGAACTCAGACTGGTATTGTTCATTCAAGGGGGCTTCTTTGTTATTTGGTTTTCCTTCTCTGGTTCTCCCCATTTCTTCGTTTGTTTGGATCTCTGCACCACTCGCTGTTATTGGTATTCGTCCCAGCAGTGCACATACTATGTTCTTCGTTTGATTGTGACGTACCAACTGTGCACACCTGTACTCACCAAGGCATTGGATTGACGACTGAATACTGAGAGACGTTATTTCTGAAGATCTACTTACTATTAAATCAGATAAAACTAGATTAAGTTCGAGACTGCCTCTAAGGCATATTTCACCATATACATAAAGTCAGTGCATAATTTTTAGCTATCACTGTGATGTCACAGGCATAGCCCTCATTGAATGCGTTTTTATGTCACAAAATGATTCACCACTCTTAATCCATATTGAAGTTCTTTAGGAACATTGACTAATGTGTACCTGAATTGTGTTCATACAGTGTGTAACATCATTCAATATTTCTTGACGTACCTTTTTGGGAATTTTAATCTTCCACAGTCTGAAAACGAAAAAAAGGTTAATTCGAAGAAATCTGTGTAAAGGGTCAATGATCAATTTGCCCCGATCAGTTACTGCGTTTAGAAGACTGTTGTCTTGAAAACAGTTAATTAATTTCGTCAATAACGTATCGTATACTAAATTCGCTTATATGACGAAAAAAATTTATATTGGATAAAAATGCTTCTCTTTTCCTAAAACGTTGACGTTTCGGAGACTATATCTGTCTCATTTATCAAAACTCGAAGTATGAAAACTTGCTAAAGATTCTATTTTTATCAGTTTGGATACGAAAAGATTTTTTTCAAATAAAATCTGCCAAGATATTTTTATGATGACATTTGCTATATGGATACATATATGGTGTCTGGTATCAATCAATCAATCTGTAATTTCTCAACTGTTCTCTGAGAAGAGGTAACCAAGTGCTATCCATTTCTATTGAGTTGGTTGAAAAACAGTTCGTCGATAATAAAATACAGGCAGTTTCCTTCAACTTTCTCTTTTCTTGATTTGATTCACTCATTAAAATTTTGGTGTCACTCCATTTCAACATATGATCGCCATCCGGTGTGGGAATAATGTTCGGATATTTTCGAACCAGTTATTTTCCGATTCCTTATATATCTTTTGTGTTCTTCCTTACGCACGCATAGGTGAAATATCAAGACCATTGACTGTGCGTAAGGAAGAACACAAAAGTTATATAAGGAATCGGAAAATAACTGGTTCGAATATATCCGAACATGTTCTCACATCGGATGGCGATCATATGATGAAATGGACTGACAACAAAACTTCAATGAGTGAATCAAATCAAGAAAAGAGAAAGTTGAAGGAAACTACTTGTATTTTCTTATCGACGAACTGTTTTTCGACCAACTCAGTAGAAATGGATAGCACATGGTTACCTCCACTCAGAGAAGAGTTGAGAAATGACAGATTGATTGATTGATACCAGATAACATATATGTATCCAGATAGCATATGTCATCATGAAAAATATCTTGGCAGATTTCATTTGACTTTGTCAAAACAAATCTTTTCATATCCAAACTGATAAAAATAGAATTTACTTCGAGTTTTGATAACGGAGACAGATATGGTCTCCGAAACGTCAACGTTTTCGGAAAAGAGAAGTTTTCAGTCAATGTAAATTTTTTTCGCCACCTAGGCAAATTTAGTATACGATCCGTCACTGACGAAATTAATTAATTGTTTTCAAGACAACAGTCTTCTGAACGCAGTAACTGATCATTGCCCCTCTACACTTGTACAGATTTCTTTGAAATAACATTTTTTCATTTTCAGACTGTGGAAGGATAAAATTCCGAAAGAGGTATGTCAAGAATCGAATATCCTCCACATTAACAAACTTTCATTCAATACCTTTCAATATATTTTAGTTGGTAGTAAGGTAGTATTTTTTTATTCTAGTCCAAGTAATCCATATTATAGAAAACAACACGTCTACATATTTATATATTGTTTTTTTTACCATTATAGGTAACTATTGATTATTATTTTAGTAATATTAGTGCAGTGGGTTGTCCCATTCCATCAGGGTGGATTCGGATTTTTCACAGGCAATAAATCCGTGGCGCTCCGGAAAATTAAACCCCAAATTTCAATACTATCGAAATCTATTTTTATTGTCGAATCTACTTCCAACTGAGCTATCGGATTTGTTACGGACGTGAAACATCTTTGAACATTCACTGCTCTCCTCCCCTAAATTTCGCCCTGATGGAATGGGACAACCGACTGCAATAATATTACAAAAATAATAGAAAATTGATATGGTATTAAAGTAAGCATATTTTCTTTCTTCCATGCATACTTCTTGATTATTCACCCGTAGGTTCTTCTTGATTATGGTAAAGTACGATCATATATTTAGGTGTTAATTGTCTTACAAGTGTAAGTAGAGACAGTTAGACTGTGACATTTAAGAGAACATCATTTACTGTCGCTGGTTGTTTTTGTATAATCCACCTTTTCTAAATTAACATCAGAGTTTCGACGTATCATAAAAATGCATATACGTAGTTCTCATGAAACAGTATGTACACTATTCCTCGATATGAAATTTCAACTAATGTAACAGACATTTTGCGTCTTGAGTTGACCGCTGCCTAATGGATGCCCAAGTTTTGGTGAGCCAACAAGAGGGGATATCAAACAGATTGAAATAATTGGGTTAACTTGGATATTGCGGCCAAACCGAGTTATCGTACTTACAGGCAATGTTGGGATCGGAGTTGTTCGTGTTAAATATTCATGCATTAATTGAATTGATAACTTGAAAGCCAAACGCGTTACTTCACAGGTCCCTTCAAATAAACTTCTTGATATAGATGGGGCAGTAACATATAATCCATTTCTGTTTACAGGTTCATATTTCATTTACTTTGTTTGTGGACAGAGTTATTCTGGATAGTGTATTGACGTGAGATTTTTATTGTTTCCCTTAACCACATTGTTTAATGTAATTATGTTGATTTATTCAAGGAATTAAATTAAACCACTTTTTTTAGTCCCCTCCTTTTAACTTTGACGTAAAAACTTGAAACAAAAACCATTTTGTATGTTATCACTGATACTACGTTTTGGAGTCGAAGCCATTTCAATTGCCCGCGATAGATAGCACGAGCATCGTTGAAAAGATAATTCAATTTATTTATAATTTATACTTTTTTTATTTTCGTTAATACCTATTTCACAATTTTGATCTATTTACCTTTCGAAATTTTCAAGTTGATGTGCTCCAAGCGCCATCTGTCGAATAACTATATCCAGTATTGGCTTTGCCATGACCAGTTTTTGAGATACACAGGGTAATATATTCAGAAGTCCTCTTTTTCAAATGGTTTCCTCAATAGACCCTATCCGTGGGACACAGGACATTAAAACAAACAACAGTCAAAAAACAATTGAAACAACTAAATTAGCAACTGTTGATCAAGCCGTCAATGAAATATATCAATATCAATAAAAGAAGAGTTTCATTTTCTTTTTTAAATATTGAATACAATTTCTTTCATTGTACTATGACGAAATAACAATAAGTGAACGCCAACGTGCCTCTTATGACATTTTCATTGTATACAATTGTATACAATTTGTTCGACAACTTTTGTAATAACGAAAATATAGCCGAGAGGCGACCCTCTAAATGTATTACCCTGTGTAACTAAAAACTGGTCATAGCAAAGCCAATACTGTTTGACATTATATTAGTGTGCTCAAACTAAGAGTAATGAAAAAAAATTGGAAAGTTTCACTGAAGAAATTTTTAATTATAGGGTGAATTACGAATTGAATGCCTTTTCGCAAGTTTTGTCATCACCAAGCGTTTGTGTCACACTGTACATCAACTTTGGACAAGCAGTATGCTGAATGGTTCGTGGTCAAGTATCCCTAAAGCTCAAAATTTTAAACAAAAATTTACAAAATGTCAGCAGAAAAACTATCACTTCTTGACTCATCCTGTACAAAATATTGAGTATATCAATTTTGACATATTCAAACGATGAGCACATCAGTGTGTTACTTGGTTTGGTCACATCTTCACTGTACAGGGTTGATTGAGAATTTCATTTTGAATAATGCTGGACTCACCCTGATGCATCCAACAATATTGTTCATCAAAAACCAGTCTAAAAGTATTGATTCATGGGCAAGCAATATTAGTCGCTCCAAACATTTTTATTCAAGATGTTTTCCTGAAAGCGATATTACTTTAAAGAAGTGGCCACTTTGACCAACTTTGACACCCTGTGTCTAGAAAACTAGCTATAGGATTGAGTCGGGCTCATGGACACTTTTGATCTTCTTGACTTGAACTACATCATATCAAAATTTCTTCGAATTTCACCAGGACCCATTTTCCATAAGATTGGTGCGAGGTTCTTTATCGTGGTAAGGGTACCATTCAGATCCGCACTTATGCTTGATATTTCGAGTTGATTTGTAAAAAAAAAATTACGAAATCAAAAAAATTTAGATGAATAAGAAAAGAGCAATTCAACGATGTGTCACTCGACACCCATGCCGTTTGAAGTTTTTTAATTAATGTGCCCCCCTTTCCCCCTTATCCAGCAATCACAATGTCTTCCATTTTAAAAAGTAGTATTGGTGATACCATTCAAAACGGTTTTTGTTTCATGTTTGCACGATTGTACGTTCAAATGTTAACAAGGGAGGGGGGTTAAAAAAAGCCGCACGTAGAGTGTCCTTTAAAAAGTTGGCAACATATGGAAAAAAGTTAAACGATGCTTTATTTTGAAATATGACTTTAACGTTAAGTTTCGTTTAAAAAAGGTGAAAAATGGCATAACTGGTCACGTGACTTTCGCTAACTGTAAAAACTTTTTTTTTCAAAATAATCGTACTGCAATATTTCTCAGATTTCCTTGCAAATACCTATTGTAATCAAAAGGTGGGTAGGTCAGAAAACATTACAGTTGTGTGTCCCAGATAATTGAAACATAACTTCCTGGTAATAATTTTTTAATTGTTACATATGTAAAATATGAACTTAACGTTGTATAAATGATGGTCCACATCATTGAAACGTATCCGTTGTACGTATTTTCAGCGTTGTATTACCGTAATAATTCAATGATCATAATTTCATCATCAAAACGATGTATTGTGCTCAATGTCCAAAGAACATACAGAGTGGGGCACCGAAAACGAAACAGATCGAATATCTTCAAAACGCATGTGTTGTGAATGAAATGAAAAATCACGTCGATGTTTAATCCAAGGGGGGCATCTTCCTATCATTACGTCAACTGTCAAAATGGCTGAGAAGATTTGCAATTATGGTCCGATTCGTATCAAAATTAGTATGTGGGGATTTTCTAGATCAGAATTTATGATTTTTATTGTCAATGCAGAAAAGACAAGAGGGCGGACGAAATTTGTAACTGTGGTTCGATTCGATTGAAAATTGGCATATAGGGGTTTGACAAGTTTCCTGTATGACTGAACTGAATTTATTGAATTGTTAAAAAAAGCTTTTATACAAATGCACCAAAAAGAAAATATTTTTTTTTAAGTTACTTGACGTAGGTTATTCGGAGCGTAACAGAATCAGAATTGTACCGTGCAAGAATACCTATTTTGTACTCGCGGCTAAATTCCTTATGAAAATACCTTTTCAAGGATAAGGATGTGTCACACCCACTACTTTCCCTATTCAAATTGTTAGGGTGATAGTGACCAAGGGGTGGGGGAAGCGGTGTGACAGTTGTGGTTATGATAGGAAAATGTTCCTCTTGGATTAAAAATCGACGTGTTTTCGAATTTTTTCAAAACGCATGTGTTTTGAAGATATTCGATCTGTTTCGTTTTCGGTGCCCCACTCTGTATTACAAAAAATGTCAAGTAACTGATTTAAAGCTCATGTTCCCAAAACGACGGTCTTTTCTGAAGCGATAAGCCCTAACTTTCAGCGTTGCAACGTCATATTTTGTTGATCAAATTTTCATTATCAAAATGACGTTTTTATATACTGTTACTGAGTTTGAGCTGATGCTCCGTAAATTCAATAGCAGCGGCACCTATCGTTTGGTAGAATACCTTATACTGATTATTTTGATCAATGACTGAACATATTTTATTAGGAATTTAACTTTCGACAGGCAAAATACGCAAAAATACTCATTCATGGTAGAATGGTTTTTATTGATCATTTTGATCAATAGTTCTTCAGGTATTCAACTTACGTTAGGAAAAGTATGCAAAAATACATGGTTATTTGGTCATGAAATGTAGTAATCTGAATAAAACATTTTTAGTATACTATGTTATGGAAAACGAAAAATATTCATATTTTGTCTGATACCTACCAGGAAAACTTATAGAAAATGTTCAGAAACATTCAATAATAATACGTTTACATTCGATTCTTGAAATTATTATCACCCAGGAGATATATCCACGATGAAATAGTTTATATTGATAATTTCACTCTCCGTACGAAACCCTCCTTTTCTGCAATATTAGGACCAATAAGGGACGTATGCCTCGATAATACGCAGTTCCTAGCTTTTGAGCTGGTAATACCACTTTGGCATGGCAACCACGTATCCAAACAACAACGGAGATCTTAATATCATCCTGCTCAAGATGTATTGAAACCATGGTGTTAGCACTGATTCGCTTTTGTTTCAACAAAGTTGTTGAGACTGTAATTGCACTGATACCGTTGGCTTCATTCGTCGTACTGAGTCATAATTATTTGATTAAAATTTGAATGTTTACAAATTATGGTTGATGAATATCACAACAAATAAAATTCAATGTTGAAAATTACATAACATGACACTTGTCCACGCGTCATCATGAATCTGTAATTTTGCCGCCATCTGTGAGCTAAAGAGGTGAAACGTTATCAACGCAGTAAAAATATAACGAATCAAGTAGGCCGTACCTTAACACTTTTGTATGTCGGTTTCACAGCTATAAGAGATCACACCAGGCTTTCTATGTATCTTGATCTTGCTACTAATATGAATGTCAGTCTGACAGACTTCATGTCTATCAGGCATTATCTATAACTATAGAAGAATTCACGACAATGGAACTTTTTTTAATTTGTTTAATCATGAAATTATCTCAATAAATACCATTCGTGCTCACAATACTACCGATAATTCTGTCAGAAATCTTAAACTCGATCAAATTACTTTGAGGTAACACCACTCGTCCTAAAGGACTCGTAGTGTTACCAAGCAATTTGATCTCGTTGATTTCTGACAGAATTACTTTCGATAGTATTGCGAGCACTCGTGGTATTACCTCCGATTATTCTATTCAATGAATGAAAATAATTCTTTAGATATTTAACTCACGTCGGCCAAATTATGCAAAAGCATATAGTTGTTTCGTCGTAAAATGGATCGAATTGAATATAATATTTTCATAGCAATATTACGGAATATGTAAAATATTCATATATTGCCTGATGCCAGACAAACATTGAATGGACGATACTTGGAAACACATGTAGTAATGAGAAAATAAGTTTTAATGGTCATTTCGATCAATAATTTCAAATGTTTTTTAGGGAATATAACTTACATCTGGCAAAATATGCAAAAATACGTTATTTGATCATGCTAGTAATTACAAAGATGTATTCGCGATTAAATTAAAAAATATGTGAGATTTTCGTATTTATTTTGATGTCAACGAATTATTGAAGAGGAAATATTTGAAAAAATGTGTGAAAAATATGAGTATATGCAATCTTCAAAGTTATATCTTCATTTAATCGACATATTCATGATCATGCAGTTTTTATCGTTTAATTTGATCAAGAATTCAAAGTAATTGAAATGTGTTAAGGCGAAAGATTGACGTGAAATTGGTTAATTTTCATATATCGTGCAGTCATGAGAATGAAAGATTTTCTAAGTACGTATCGGTTGGTATTTGATATTTTTTCTACGGATAATTCCGTTTAATACTTATTCTAGTACATAAAAGTCTCCAATTTGTATGAACACCACAAATGACAATATAGCTATAGCGTTTTGCCATTTATTCTCAATAGATAATATTGTTAGGCCACAAGTTCATTGAAGAATTATTACCGTGACGGAGAATTTTACCAAAGGTTGTAAATCTTTTATTCCTTTGATGACCGTCAGGAATGCTGGTACTCCCCTGGGAGTAGATTGTTGGTTTCGGGGTTTTTAGGTACCTTGACATTATCCTGGAAATACTGTTTGAGTTAAAAATCAAACAAACAAAATACAAGTTTCCAAGATTTGCCGATTGTGTGTGGAATATTCAATATCCCAATAAATTGAAACAAATATAAATAAAGGATTTGTAACGAAATGTAAAACATTTGGTTACTTTTTATTTTGTTTATTTCATGGTGGTATCACATGTTATTGAGATGTTCCAATTTATTCAATTGTTCAGTTGTTGGTAACACTGAACATAGACAGAGTGAGAGGGAGATCGACTTCCTTCTTGGAAAGGACTTCTTCCTTCTTCGGCCCTTTCTGAATTGAGCACTCGAAGAGTCGGTTGCTTTTTGAATTTCCCTTCGGGAAATGTAAATTTTCCACAACGAGGAGATGAAAGGTCGTATATATGTTTGCATTATGAACATAATCAATTTCTGAACGATTCACCTATCGAATCGATACACATATCGGCATTCTTTTGGCATATTTTTCTAAACTTACAAAATGTATTTTTGATCTTCATATTCTTCACGCTTCACGAAAACAAGATGGCCTCATGTGCGTCACTAATAATTATCTGTACCCATTAATTTTGAAAATAAATATAATCTCCATAATTTAAATTTGAATAACATTTCGTACCCTCTTTCGACGAGTCGGTCCTGAAATGTCATAGATGAATTGTTTCTAACCTCTGATATTGATGACTCACATGTGTCAATAATTTCTGTAAATTCTATCTTTCAAACGTTAAAATATGAATCAAACATGTTTCTGTTCGTGCTAAATGGTTTTCAGTGATTCCAAGTGCCGCCACAAGTTTTTCTGAGTGTCAGAAAGTATCAATCTGCTTAGAAGGCAAGCCTAGGTGCGAGCAGCAAACTAGAAGCTAAAGGTACTCCTCCTAAACTTGGATAGTGATCTGCAGGAAAGACTGGTCTTGTAGCAAGGAGGACAGGATTCATGGGTGAGTTCAAATCTTTAAATTTATCTTTTTATTATATCTGTTAGAGCTGAACTCGCTCATGATTCTTTGAACTCTTGGTTCGATCTCTTCCACATCACTGCCCAGGTTTGGATGGAAGGGCCTGGCCAATAGCCAAAAGAAACCCTATATGTTTTGAAACCTCTCTCTATGACAACCTTTCACTTCCAGTCGTTGTGACACAAATCAAGTCATCTGCTTGCTTTGTGACACCTTATAAAGTCAAGGACTATCTCGATACTCTCTCTCTCTCTATCTATACCGTTGTATCTATTCTTTATGAGAGAGATCAATATTTTCTCATGATTTTTCTTACATGTCAGTTCTCCTGAACAATTGTAAATTGTTATTAAATTTTAAAGAAAATTGTAGAAAGCAATATTTTCATGAAATTTATTTTTCTTGTGCTCGTTTGAGACTGGACTCTTCTCTACCATTGCTTGAGAAGATTCTAAATTTAAGCTTCATCACAAATTTATATTCTTTACCTCAGTTGCATCTTAGAAACATTGTTTAAATCAGCAAACCTCCATATTTCTTTCCAACATCTAAATTGTATCCTTGAAACATTTAACTAGTACAATTTTATATCATATCTTTAAGAAAATCTGAGACTAGTCTTGTCCTCGATTTCGCCCATATCACGAGTCATGTGACTCAAATCTGTCACAAGGTACTGGCTTGCTAACTTTTTCGCAGCGTATATCTCAGCGTCCAAGTATCTGAGTCACAGGAAAGATCCCAGGCCGACTACATATCCTATCCAGCTAGTAGAGTAACCATTGTCTTGAGACACCCCTAAAGGCACCTACGTTCACCGTCGAAGTAGCGCTCTGGAGTAAGTCTTTCCACTCATCGCAACGACTGATCATAAAATGTAAACGAACCACCTAATCTTTTGTAAGCGAATCGACTCCAATAAAACTAGCTTGTTCTTTACATATCCAAAATTGTACGTTATGTACGCAAACATGTTTCATGTTTAATAAAAAAAAATGTAACTTTGTGAATATAGTGTTTTCTGAAATTCTGGATTTTTACTGTTGTGAAGCACAAAGATTATCTTTTGACAAATCCGTGTTTTTGGTATTTTCATTTAATAAAAAAAGAACCTGGTGCCCATGCTTACCTAGTATCTTTTATCTTTGCCTCCATAAATATTTGTCAAAGGATCTATGTTTAATACTGCAGATAACGACACCCACGACCTTCCGTACCAATCTGAGCAGCTCACAGGCATTGCTGTATTAAATGAGCAAGTAAATAAAAATAAAGATCTTATTTTTAGTTACAGATTATAGTTTCGTTATCAACAAAATAAACATAAAAAATTCTTCCAGAAGAATGATTATATTTATAAACTATTGAAATATTGAGTGAACAATTATTTGTATAGTACGAAGAATGTAGAACGTATAAATTTTCTAGATATTTTCTTAAAAGCTTGATGATTTACTTCATATGTAATGATGTCCAAAACCTCAAGCTTATAAGAAAACATTAAAATTTTAAAGAGAAACATTCTCAATTGAAAATTGAACCAATACATGACTCCTCCGAAAATGGAAAAACCTACGATAAAATTGAAGTTACTTTTTTGTAATATCTAACAGAAAACAACTACTTCCCCGGCTAAAGCCACGCTGGACATCGAACTATCTGATAGATATTGAGAAAGACCCTATATAACTTGAGAGAAAAAATCTGAAAGTTGATTTTAACTAAAAACTTTTGTTTGTAACCTGAAATGATTATGGAGATATAGCATATATAGGTAGTAATTTCCTATGAAACGTATACAATTTTCCAGTAACTTATCGCATTCTTGCATATCCCAAAACACCAGGTTGAGAAACCTTCAGAATGTTATTATTGTGCCTGTTATGCATATTTTTATTCCTGAAAAGATTCAACAAGAAGAAAAAGTCTATAGGGAAACTTTGATTTATTTTGAAAATGTAGCTAATAATTTTCACGCACTTTCAAAACAAGAAGTTATCGAAACACAAAATTCTTTAACACTACATTGGTGAAACACATATCTATGGGACAAAATAAATGGTAGGGAATGGGGAGTACCCTAACAATAAAACCTTCGGACCCCTTGAAGTCTAGACAGAACCAAAAGTAATTCGAGAAAATGCTTGACGATTTCGTACGTGGAAAACTACAGAGAAAACAAAATATGTTGATCAGGAGCACGGTCCTCACTCCTTTTTTTTTTCGATCTTTTCAAATTTGACAAAGTTCCCGAAATCTGTAGTGTTGGCAATTAGATGGCCTCTCAACCGTTATTACCCTATTCTGAGCTTGTTTGTACTCTTGCTGGTGCAGTCATTTGATCTCATCTGGTTATAGTTTCCCAGTAGTATCTTGGCCTGCCTCATTCTTTCTGATTCTATCCAGTATTGAGATCTCTGTACTAATTTTTCAAGCTCAAAAGGTATTGTGCTGGTACTTATTCCGCAGAAGGGTTCATGTCCCAGAAATGGTGTTTCAGCCCCTTATATTGCCTGCAATTTAATTACCCTCCATTCCAGTGCGTCTTGAATCCCATAGGAAGGTATCAGTGTTGTTTTTACCTTGGTCATTTAGTTTCTCTAGACACTCCCACACCATTCCGAGAATTGATTACATGGGAGTTCAGGACATTAATGGCTGTTTGGCTATCTGACATGATGATAATCTCATGTGTGCGAAAATTTATTTCTGTATTGAACTGGACGCATTTTCCGATGGTGCAGATTTCCGCTAGGAAAATGCTAGGGGTGTTGACTAGGTTTTGAAAATTTGTTTTCAGGCCTATATACTCCTATTCCAGTTACTTTTGTTGTTCGGTATCCATCTGTCTCCATTTAAAAGCACTTTTCATGAGTCCCATTCACTTTTGCTACTTAGTTTTGTGTTGAATTCTTTCACAAATTTAAACATTTTCATCATCTCATCTTGGGGCATATCCCAAGTTTGGTGATTTCCAGGAAGGAGTCGAAAGTTGCGTTTGGTGTTTCCCTTCTGGTCATTCTGTACGTTTTTCTCATTGCTATACTTTCCACTACTATATGGAGAGGTGTAAGTTAGGATTACTTCCATAGCGGCCGTTGGACATGTTCTCATTGCGACTGTTATGCATGCACAGGCTAGAATTTGGTGAAAAATCAACAATTCGATGGAAAAAATATTAATAGCTATTTGTGTATTAAGAGCGCAAAGTGATATATTGTCGCTTGACAGAGAGAGTTCACTTTGTGCTCGAAATACACAGAAATTTTTTTCTATAAACGCAGTTTTCAGAAAAAGAAACACCAGATGCTTTATTCAACAAAAGTACATCACATTATAACAAACTTTCATAATGTATATGCTAACCAAATTGCACTTTAATTCAAAAAATACTAATCGCTTCTCAAACTACTAAAAGCATGAAATATTAAAATCGGGCGCTTCTTGTAAAAATTTGTGAATATCTTCAGTGGTGAATGTTTTGACTGGCACCACGTCATGAATTTACCGTATTGTAATTCATATTTCTTCCTTGATTTCTCTGGTAGGAGATTCAAAGTAACAATTTTTGCACTCTCTGCTACATCAGGAGTGTTTGATAATTCGCTGTCACTATCATCAATCATCATGCAGAAATACGTTGGAGAAGCGAGCGTTTTCGAAATATTTCCGCTCTAGAGCGCAAATGCTGTCACAAAATGAAATTTCACGGAAAATGTCAACTTTGCGTCGAAATCTGAAAGCGTCAAAGGCTACTTTGTTAAGTGTTTGTAGAAGAATAATATTATCAGTAGTAATACAACAAGTGATTGAATTTTTGCGATAAGTCTATCGATTCATTTCTGAACAAAACTGAATTGCTTCGAGAAAACACCACTAGTCCGCAGGACGAGTGGTGTTTTCTCGATACAATTCAGTGGAGTTCAGAAATAAAAGACAGACTCATGAGATAAATTCAATAACGAGTGGAATTTAATTAGACTATTTCACGAAGCATTAAAAGTATGTATTATGAACATGAACAATCAATTCATCATAACCATAATCAATTAACTATAATCATAAAAAATGTATTATACCTATCAATAATTTATTACATAGTTACGATGCGACTCATTTTGACGTTTTCGCCTACAATTACGATCTGACAAAATGTCAAACTTTGCTTTGTCATCTATGGTTACATCGTTGAAAACACCAACGCTGACATACCAATCAGAATTGAGAGACAGCTGGTGTTTTCGCGATAATACAAGTTGTCTCTGATTTGTGATTCGTCAGAATACGTGAATATCTTAAGAATAGTCATTGGATGACGTGTCTAAATTCTATTACCTATAATTTTTGTACTTAGATAGATATGAAACTTTTTTACATCCCAGTTTTCATGTTCTGTAACAAAAAACTACCGTTTTGACACTTGATAAATATTTTTTGTAATCCCATACTATTATTTTGATTTAACGGTATTCAGATGACAATTGAAAAGTGAATGTTAACAGCTTCCGTCCGTTAAGATTTTTTATTTTTCACTTGTCCATTATTGCTTTATAATACCTTGGCAACGGTTGCTATTAACAGACCCATAACGCCCGGGGCGTTATGGAGGGGATTATGAAACATAACGGACGCTAAATGTTTTTTTCTGTAGTTCAATGAATTAATTACTCAGAAAAGTTTTAACTATAACTGTACATAAAATAGGTACTAATTATTTTCTCTCAAATAGAAATAACAATTTTTAAATGTTCCTGAAAAATTAGTACCAAGTTTGAAGTTCTGTGAGTCTACAGATGATGAATTCCTCAATGTGCATTCGGTTTCGTTCGGAACGTTAACATTTTCTTTTTCGGAAACGGAATGTGCTCTCATTGTAGCAATTTTGTTCTTCGAGGAGATACTTTCTTCAATATAGCTCTCCGCTACCGTACTACTCTTACATTTTCCATGTAATATTAGTGTTTAAAAGGAAGCACCACCTTGAACAAGAAGCGTTGACGATGTTCGGCGTAGACAATGTCCGGTGTAACCTTTCCAAATTGAGTTATTGCACTATGATAGAAGGAGCACTTCCGATAGTATTTACACCTACAGGTAACTCAATGCATTTATTATTCCTACAGGTTAAAAAAAAACCTACGATGTTTACATCCTTTTGGTCGTAGTGCAATGTACTTTTTCACTAAGTTCAAGGCTCCTATTTCGCTTTTTTCAACAATGGTGAAACTTTTTGAGGTGCAGGTTTTGGTTTCTGGTACCTTGATCAGTAAAACGGCTCCTCTGTCTTCAATGTCATCAATTGTCATCTTGACCATGTCATCACGTCTTATGCCTCCAAATACAACCATTACCAGAATAACTTTATGTAGCAGAAAAGTATCATCTGGAGCTTTTCTTATGAAAAGTAATACTTGTTCACCTTCCAACACCTTTGATTTTTTAGGAATGTATCCTTTTGATTTAACATTCAGAAAGGCCATCAGTTGACTGAATGCTGATATATTAATGTTTTCTTCAACAATCAATGTTGATTTCAGCTATATTTTTCAGACTGAAATAATGAAAAATAAATAAAAAACATTAATATTTTTCATGAGATAAACTCACCAGTTCCTGGAAGTATGCCATTAAAACAGTTTCATATACGGTATTCACTCTGTTTTCATCTTTCCATTTCAAAAAATGGTCAAACTCCTTCTCGTATAAGTATTTGGATTTCACAGGCAGTAAATTTCCTAACGCTTTGCAGCGTCATTTCGTTAAATAAACAGCCCTCGGTAACCTCTTCAATGTTTGCATGGCAATTGCATAGTAGCTCACTTGTGCTCAGTTGCTGACTAGAACGCAGTAAATACAATGAGAAGAAATTTATGGACTAAACAACGTCATTTAAGATAATTTTTTCATCTTGTATGCAACACAAGCGTTACTACACCTTTTCAAGTAGTAAATCAGAAACGGTAATGTTAATTTCGGAGAGCGTAAATTGTAATTCAGATTAGTGATTTGTATTTCAGAAACTATAAATTGAAATTCAGAATAGTAAAGTAAATTTCAGAATGCGTGAATTGTAATTCAGAAAGGTAATTTGTATTTCAGAAAGTATAAATTGAAATTCAGAATAGTAAAGTGAATTTCAGAATGCGTGAATTGTAATTCAGAAAGGTGAATTGAATTTCAGAATGTGTAAATTAAAATTCAGAAGAGTGAATTGATTTTCAGAATGTGTAAATTCAAATTCAGAAAAGGTAATTTGTAATTCAGAAACAGTGATTTGTAAATCCGATAACATCATTTGGATTCAAAAAATGAGTAATTTGCTAATCTTTTATATGTACATATAGAGAAATTATCTATATTAAGATATAAAAAGTTATAATACATGACCATGTTAATACATGACGAAGATATCTTTCAGTAGAAAGTTTTTCATAGCAGATTTTCCATAGGTACATAGAACCCTCCATCAAGTAATAAACTTCATTTATGAATAATAAACTTCATTTAATGTCTACAGATATCTCAATACAAACGAATTACATGTATAATTGGAAAAAATCAGCGCCCTACTTGCATATCTTCAAATGCAATAGCAGCCGCATGAAATGGTGTCGTATGCTGTGCTGCCCTTGCGCAATCCCCTCCCATTATTGAATTCTTCGCCTGGTCGACAATTTCTTCTAAATTTACTAGCCTCTGTTCACCAACTCCAGGAGGTAAAACGTTAGGTATACGAAGGTTCGATTTTACGTATGATATCACTTTCGACCATATCCTTTCAATCGGATTTAACATTGGTGAATATGGCTTCTTTTGTCTCAAAAACTGCTTCCAGTCTTGCATGGCATGGAGCATTGTCACACACCACCACCACATCTGGCAGCTGATTGCCCAGTTCCTGCCAGTACTCTAATAATCTCTCAACCCAAGTAACTGCGGAATTAGCTGTTAACCATCCTCTTCTGCGTTCCATAGCTACAACACCAGCTGCTGAAATTGCTCCTATGAGATGGATGTTAGGGCCTTTTGCAGCAGGTCGATGTTGCACTGCCCTTACTCCTTTTCGAGCACGACCTTTGCTTTTACGGCAAAATAAATTGAAGTTAGTTTCATCCAACAATAAAATTTGTTTCCCTTGTTGGATATACTGGTTCAAATTATTGACATATTGTTCTCTAAGTCTTTTGTTTCCTTCATTATTCATTGTGGCTGGTTCATAGTGGACATTTTTTTTTTCAGCGTGAACACTCTACCTTCAAGATAATTGGCAATTGTTGTTGTTGATACCGTGATTTGGAAGTATTGGGAAACTTCAACCCGCATCTGCTTCAAAGTATAACCAGCATCCTCTTCTATCCATGCTACTATCACATTAATTTGTTGCTCAGTCAGAATTTTAGACTATTTACCCCCTCTTGCATACATGTTACCTCTGCCGGAACGTACCCACTCATAGGCAGTTTTGTAGTTTACACCAAGCGCGGATGCTAAAGCCACCCAGTCCTCTCCCTTGTTTGCAGAAACAGTAATACTTTCTGGATCTTGATCATTATGTTTCTTATACATTCTTCTTTCGATTGGCTGTCTCTCTATTATCACCGATCTGCAAATTGGACAAACTTGATCTTGAAGATGTTCCGTGCATTTTGTGTGAAATATGTGATAGCATGACATTAATTTTATCACGGGTTTTCTTGACATTGAAACGCGACAAATTGCGCAATTGTCTTTCAGATTCATCTTCTAAATGTTTGATGAATTAATTATTTAGGTACAACTATCGTGACGTTTCACCACAATTCAAAAGATATCAACTTTGTAAATAAATGCATAAATAACCATAGTACCGAAGTTTGGTGTGAGGATAGATATACTTCGATCAAATTTCTTCGAAGCAAGTCCGATACCTATTATTATCCTGATATTTTGGATTATCATTGAAACCGTTGTGAATGCTCCTGTTTGAAAATTGCTGGGCTCATAATTACCCACTTTTATCTCAACTCATGGATTTGCAATATTTACCATGTTGATGAAGTTTTCTATGTACATAATTCACCTCTGATTTACATGTTACGCTTTCTGAAAATCAATTCACATGTTCTGAATTTCAATTTACACAATCTGAAATTAAATTAACTTTTCTGAATTACAATTTACGCTTTCTGACATTCAATTCACTATTCTGAATTTCAATTTACACATTCTGAAATTCAGTTCACATTTCTGAATTACAATGAACATATTCTAAAATTCAATTTACTATTCTGAATTTCAATTTACACATTCTGAAATTCAATTTACTATTCTGAATTTCAGTTTACACATTCTGATTTACATCTTGAAAGGGTGTAGATCCTAACGCCCATCGGACTTAACAAATACGTCACGTCTACAGGCGCCAAAATTACCACACAATAATACAACATTTCCAAACAAACATGATCATCTGCCTCCAACAAAAACTTAGTTACTTCTTCTTCAGACAAAATTTTGGCTTTCTTTGGTGTGTATCCATCAAACTTTCTTCTCAAGAACAAAAATAATTCACCAAATCTGAAAATACCATTTCTGTAGTTAATAATCTAATATGCTGTTCGATTCAAAATAACTAACCGTGAAATGTCAATGTTGTCATAAACTCTCAAAGCAAGTTTCAACATTGAAATCTTGGTCCACAGCGAGTTAGGAGAATAAACCTCTGATTTCCTTTCGTTTGGCTAGTAATACATCTTCTTTAACCACCTTCACATTCTTGGTTTTACGCCACTCTTCAAAATTTTCATATTCTTTTTGATATCGCTCTTGAGTTATTTTCTGCAGTTATTTAACGAACCGCACACAGGCAGTGTGTGTTGCAAAAGACCAACAACTATATTACTCAAATAAAGCTACCATCGAACAAGGCATGCCAGAGGGGTCAATACTCGAACCAATTCTTTTTCTGATTAATGTGAATGATCTACCCAAGACTCTATGTCCCGGTAGCGTATACCAGTTTGCTGACGATACTTCTGTTATTGTCACCGAACTCTCAACTAAATCTTTCACTATCTCTGATAAAATGAATACATGGTGTAAAAACAATGATCTTAAACTGAATGCAACTAAAACAGGTCTCATTATCTTCAACAAGACAAATTGCTATGAAGAATCTCTGTACGTTAAACTACAAAACAAATCAATCCCAATATCAGATAACTTCAAATTCCTAGGCGTAACGCTGGATGCAGCTCTCAGCTGGAAAACTCATATAAACTCATTAAATAGCAGACTGAAGTCAATCTGTGGAATAATTCGCAACCTGTGGGTTCAAGTATCAACCTATAGCTTAAGAATATATTACTTTTCTCACGTGCACTCAATCATATCATATGGTATAATGTTCTGGGGCTCATCAACAATAGCACAGAAATATTCATAACTCAGAAAAAAATTATAAGATGTATATCAAAACTGGATCGAAACACCTCTTGTAAACCATATTTCACTGAACTTGACATTATGACCGTGCCTTCATTGTACTTTCTATGTCTTGTGTGCTTTGTGAACAAATATTCTCACTTGTTTCCAAGGAACAGTGATCAATATTCTGTGAACATGAATGTGAGGACTAAATATTGCAATGAATTGACGATACCAAACCACAAATCTACTTACTATGAGAAAGGCCCATACTACCAGGCAATCAAAGCGTATAACTCCCTACCCCAAGAATTGAAAAGCACCAGAGATACAAAGAAATTTAGAATCTACGTTATTACATATCTGAAACAAAAATGCTACTATTGCCTCAACTGTTGGTGGCATTAAAACATTGCTTTTAACATTTTATTTTTATCTTGTTGTATTATATTCAACTTCATTACATGTATATCTTACAGCTGTGAATGTATGTATCCCGTCAATATTTTTCTTTTAATGTAGTTTTAAAATGTAACTCTTCTATTGTACTGTAAATTCTGACGTTTGCTGTGTCCCTAGTTGATCGTGCGCAATAAAAGTATTATTATTATTAAATCAACACCTGCTGCACATGATTCTCCCAATATTTCTAAAGTAATTTGATTTTGTTCCTCAATTTCATCCATGGTCGTTGTTGAAGCGAACTCGCGAACACAAAAAACTGACATTTATGATAATATTAATAATAATAATAAATGCTTTTATTGATAAGTTCACAAAATTACAATTACATTCTTCAGTTAGACTACATCCTTGTACTTATCAAAAGGTAGAATTCAATAAATATTTTTGTGATATTGTTGAGCTGTTCCTTGACAACAGGATGTTGGGATTTTTCTGTAGAATCACGAGGTATGTGGTTTGTTCTTTCCTCGGAATCAAAATGTAATCTTTCAGCGGAATTACGAAAAGTTTCGGACGACACACGGCCGATACGCAAATAACGGATTTGAATGTTATTTTCCTCGGCTGCGCCTCGGATCACAATATTCAACCTCATACGTTACTTGCTACATATCGGCCTTGTAACGTTAATAACTAATGTATCGATCAACTTTTGACTACAGTTTTCGAAAAAATATTTATCCAATCTTTGAAGCCACTAGAGACCCAATCCAAATACTGATACCGAATACCACAGATCATTTCATTAGAATAAAATTTCACTACTTTTCACAGAAATGAGATGAGTTCCTAAATATCCGTACAAACCACTTATTTAACAGGATTACAAGCGATCATTAATCACCCGTCCATTATTCCGAAATCCCCTGTCAAAAATTAACCAGACGATTATTAAGAAGCCAGCAATCGACAGAAGGGATAATAATATATTTACAAGCCCCTTGTAAAAACGTCAGGTACATCCAGTTAATCGGCTAACAATTGCTTTCGGGCCGCTCCACCCAATTTCGAAAATTCGTGAAATATGCATGGAACCGAATTTTCCGTGTAAAAGGCAGAGCCGGAGTTATAAATCAATTTTTCAATATCGCCCCGCTAACAACGTGTGAAAATATGTTCTTTGGCGGGTGGATTCCGCAGTGGAGTAACGGGTGATGGATTTGATATATGCTCGGTGTTATCAAGTGTTTCCTCGTTTAGAAGTTCGTTCAGCAGACGGTATTTTGATGGAAACGTGAAATTGAATATAATTCACGATATTCTGGACTACTTCGAAGCATTTGATTAGATCAGTCACAAACTGATGTTGGCAAAAAATGAATCTATACTGTTGCTCGAGTTGATGTATTCTTACTTCAAGAACTGTAAACAAAGGGTTATGGTAAATTTTTCTGAATCACGTACTCTTGACTCTGGCGTACCGCAGGGGTCTATTTTGGGGCCATTATTTTTATTTTATACTCGGCAGATTTGAACAAGGTAAACAGCCTGTCAATCACATTTTTATGCGGATGATACGCAATCGTATCAGAGTTTTGATGCTAACGAATTACAAAATTCGACTCATAACTCATACAGGGTGGATAACGGTCGACGGTACCTTAGACGTTTACAGAGAACTGGACACAGGATCATTCTGAAAATTTGGTTACTCTTGGTCTATCGAACTAAAATATTTTCAGCAATGCAGCATTGCCGCTTATACCAGGAAGTAGTAGCATCTTCGTTATTTCAACTGGGACACCCTGTATATTACCGCAGTTTTGAATTTGTACTTACTTTTTGATTATTTCTTTGTTATACTCTCCTATACCAATCTCTAACGGGTTTTGAGATATTGATTATTTTACATATTTTTTATCCAAACATAGCTCGAGTTGAATGTTTATTTCTGCGCTATTTGGGTTCTTAGGAAGCGTCAATTTTGTGTTTAGTTCATCAAGATCAGGTATATCGATTCTGTATAGAGTAGTTTGTTCTGCGTTATAGGTACATGGTCGGCTAAAATTCATGATCTTACTGCTAGATACAAAAGGGGTTGAAAGTGCCTTGTATAAAATATCCTGAAATAGTCAACTTTCATCAATTTCCTTTGAATTGATAAATCATGTTCCTATACCTAAATAGCCAGAATTCCGATATAAGAACAATATTCCAAAACTATTTTTCTCATATTCATCTAAGCTATTGATTGTCGTGATGGTACGGCATTATGAAAATTTGACAATTAGTGCATTATTAATAATACATTTGTGTGTTTGTCAATGGAAGTGCAGGAAATTCAATGAAACGTACCCTGATTTGCAACCAAAGAACTAGAGGAAGTTTGTACGATTACAACATAATTTCAAAATTGAAAAACGAACGACATTTGCCGAAGCCTATAACTTCATGAATGCATGAATGCAACATAATTAATGTTTCGGACTATTTCCATGCTGATCCCATAGCTTCCACTAGAAGTGCCAAATATGATTTAGGCTTGGATCGTGAATCTGTTCGAAGGATCCTTCATAATCATAATATGCACCCATACAAGTTTACTAAAGTTCAAGCTCCAAACCCAAAAGATCATCAATTTTGCGAAAAAATCCATATTCGCAACCAAGAAGATCCTATAACTTCTTAAATAAACTATTTCGACAGACGAATACACATTTTCCGGTGAAGGAATCTTCAATAGAAGGAAAGGGCAATTATGGCTGATCAAATTCCAAATGTTGTCAAGGAAATGGGATTTCAGAAAAAGTTTGGTTTCAACGTATTTTGCCTTTGAAAGAATCTCCGAATAAATTTTCTTATTTACGATGAACCGTTGAATTCTGAGAAATATCTTCAAATTCTTGGTCAGTTGTGAACGACTTTTTGGACAATCTGTCACCAGAAGAGTATCGTAGCAGTTGGTTTCAGCTGGATAGAGCACCGACTTGTTGCACTAGCGAAGTAACAACAGAGTTGTTCGAAATGTTCGATGATCGCTGGTTCAGAAGTTTGGTTTTTGTGGGATAATTTAAAGAGAAGAGTATACATGACACAAATGCACAGTGAACAAGACCTGCGCCAACGAGTGATCAACTGCATTGAAGAGATAGATGCCAGTGAAATACAATTATCCGAATTTTGAAATGTTTGGAATGTTCGGCATTTTGAAAATTCATTGTGGACGTTTTCTAATTTTTGACCGATAATTAATGAAGTTATTTTGTAATCGTACAAACTTCCTTTTTTTCAGTGGTTGTAAATCAGGGTACGTTTCATTGAATTTTCTGCACGTTCTTGCTAAAATTCCCTCACATTTTCCATGAAGAATAAACTATTTCATCAGAACTTCGTTTTAATTCTTTTTGAGTCACTTCCTTTGAAAAACACACAAAGATTTTATCAATAATGCACTAATTGTCACATTTTCATAATGCCATGTACCATCATTACATTTAATAGTAACCTTAAATCAATATGAGAAAAATTATTCGAGTTTTTTAGAAAATTGATCTCGGAATTCTGGCTATTTGGGTAAAGGAGCATAATATATCAATTCGAAGGGAATTCAGTCACCTTTCAGGATATTTCATGGTATACAGGGTGTTCTATTTAATAAAACACACTTTCAACCCTTTTTGTATGTAGCAGTAAGATCATGAATTTGAGACGACCCTGTATAACGCAGAACAAACTTCTCTATGCAGAATCAATAAACATGATCTTGATGAACTGATCACAAAACTGCAGCTACCTACAAATCCAAATACCATAGAAATAAACATTCAATTCGAACTGTTTTGGATGAAAAAAAAGGAATATAATCAATATCTCAAAAACTGTTGAAGAAAGGTATAGGACAGTGTGGAGCAGACATCAGAAATTAATGACAAGTTCAAAAATGCGGTAATATATAGGGTGTCACATTTGAAATAACAAAGATGCTGCTACTTTCGGGTATAAGCGGCAACGCTGCCATGCTGAAAATATTCTAGATCGATAGATCAATAGCAATTACTATAGTAACCAAATTTTCAAAATGACCCTTTGTCCCTTTCGACCATCGACCATGACCCGCCCTGTATAAACACTGATATTGAAAATCTCGTCTTATTTTCGTATAAAAATTGTTTAAGTGTTGATGCCACCAAATCGTTTGCCATTATTTTCAGAAGTAACAATAATAGAAAATGGTAGAGGAAACCTTAGCAATCATGGTCCAGGGACAAAGCCTAGAACTCCAAAACAAAGTGAAAAGCTTGGGTTATATTTTGGATCAAAAACCCAATTCAACAAGTGAAAAAAATTTTAAAAATCCGTTGTGCACTGAATAGACTATTCCTCAATCGTGATAGAGCAGAGAGCTCAGAACCATTCCTTGTGCTTCGTCAGTTTCATCCCATTTTAATTAGAGTGATATCGTGTATGAACCAGATCTATACTGAAGAAAATCGTAATGTACAAAGCTGCTGCACCAGGTTAATTTTCAACCGGCCATGCAGAGATTTCGTTTCTGCAAAAATCAAGTTTTTGAACTGGTTGAAAATGTAAATGAGAACAAAACATCACATGACTTGTCAAATGCATCTGTGCCTAGTTATCAAAAGGAATGACTAAATAATGAGGTTCCACTCACAATCGAAACCTAAGACACTCATACATACAGTAGGAAATATGGGTTTGAGAGGTTTAGAACTCAAACAGTCAAATTCAAAAATCACGTGAGTAAAGAGATTAACATTAAATTTGGTATACCTCAAGGAACAGAATTGGGGCCGTTGCTATTCGTAATTTACTTGACCAACGTATTTGAACAAGAAACAGTAGGTAGCTTCAGGAACAATTCTGGTTTTTTTATTGTTACACACAAAATAATAATTCACTTAGAATGTACTTTTAAACCAAGCAATTCAATGTGGGTCGACATATTAGTCAGGGAAGAAGGTTTTTCTGTCTTGTTAGCTTCATATCATGTCGAGAATTACTGGAGAAGAGGACGTTGATAATTAGTGGTGCATTTACGATCTTCTCTGATGATCCAACGCTTTTGTGGAATAACCGTAACGTAGAGGACTGTAACCAAGGATCTGTTGAGAATTGAAAGTTGGGTACATCCAGTTAATCGGCTAACAATTTGTTTCGGGCCGCTCCACCCAATTTCGAAAATTCGTGAAATATGCATGGAACCGAATTTTCCGTGTAAAAGGCAGAGCCGGAGTTATAAATCAATTTTTCAATATCGCCCCGCTAACAACGTGTGAAAATATGTTCTTTGGCGGGTGGATTCCGCAGTGGAGTAACGGGTGATGGATTTGATATATGCTCGGTGTTATCAAGTGTTTTCTCGTTTAGAAGTTCGTTCAGCAGACGATATTTTGATGGAAACGTGAAATGATAATATTTGCGAACCTGAAATATCGAGAATAAGACACCTTCATTGAATAGAATTTACGGTATGCTGGAATACTTCAAAGCATTTTATAAGATCAGTCACAAAATGATGAAATATTTGTTTTCTGTCTACACTGTCGCTCGAGTTGATGTCTTCATACTTCGTGAACTCTATACAAAGGGTTGTAATGAACGTACGTTTTTCTGAGACACGTGCTTTTGACTCTGGCGTACCGAAGAGTTTTATTTTGGGGCACCTTTTCTATATCCTATACTCGGCAGATTTGAATAAGGTACTAACATCCTGTTGATCACATTTTTATGCGGACGATACGCAGTCGTATCTGAGTTTTGATGCTAACGAATCACAAAATTCTATAACGTATGTAAACAATGATATTGAAAATCTCGTCTTATTTTCCCAAAAAAATTGTTTAGGTGTTGATGTCATCAAATCGTGTGCTACTATTTTCGAGAGTGACCATAATAGACAAATGGTTGAGTAAACCTCAGCAAATCACGGTTCACGGACAAAACCTAGAACTCCGAAGCAAAGTAAAAAGCCATTGTTTTATTTTGGACCAAAGACTGAATTTCGGCTTGCATGGGAACGAATAGCTTTGAAAATTTTGATTGTCCATTGAAAATACTATTCCCGAATCGTGATATTTTGAGTCCTTTTTTGTGATTATCTAGTTTTATCCCATTTTAATTACTATGATGTCGTGTATGGACCATCTATACTAAAAAAAAATCAGAAGTTACAAAATTTCAGCATCAGGTTCAATGTCAACCTGTCAAGAAGAGATCATGTTTCCGCAAAAATCAAGTCTTTGACTGGTTGAAAATAGAAATGAGAAGAAAACATTACTTGTCATGTCAAATTCACAAAATAATAGTTAGGCACAGTAGTAGCCTAATCTGAAGAAATGCCTGAGACAATGATTTTACATTCACAATCGAAATCTAAGACACACACTCTCGACATATTCTAGCACTCGTCGGCCTTTTTCAAGAAGATATTTTCTTATGCAGCTTCCTCGTTCTATAATTCAATTACAAACCATCAGTTGTAAAAAAATCGATAGCAGTTTTCAAAACTATGTACAAGAATTACCTGCTTGATATGCAGTAACGACTTATTGTTATTTGTTTTGTATGTATTCCCTTTATCTTGTTCTCTTCAGTTGGTTATGGTCAAATTGATATTTCCCTTTTTAAAATTTGAAAAAAAATGTATCCTGTTATAATTATAGGTTGAGTGTAAGAGCAGACACTGACTGAACTCCGCCTTAAATGAAGACAATTTATTTTCATCATTATAGATATACAATGTGTCAATTTGAAAATGTCCCACTCTAAATAATTCAGCGCCTTCTGAAGATAAATTTGCAAAAACACGTTAGGCTTGGTTTCAATTGAATAACATAAACCCTCTAGCGGGGATGGAAACCTTAAATCTTAAATAGGAAATTATGGTTTTCGTTTTATCGTTCATCACTTATTCTTCCAATTTTTGGCCACATTTTTTAAAAAACAATGATTTATTAATCGTTTGAATGACCTAAAATTGATTTTTACCAGTTGAAAACTCCGTTTTTGATAGAATTCAGACACAAATGTTTTGACATAAGGCGATGAAAATACGTCAGAATTTGAAACGTTTGCATGCAAACTCTGCCATAAAGGCTACAGCAACTGTTGTAGAAAAAAATGTCCTACTCTAATATGAACTTGTATCATAACTAACTATTTTCTTCAACTATTAAACGTTATTTTTTAACATCAGCTGTCTTTATAAAAAATATCATTCAAGACGCCAGTATTAAAAATCACTAACTTTCAACACTAGTGTTAAAAATTAGCTACTTTTGACACTGGTGTTAAAAATGAAGAATTGATTTTTTTTCATTAAGTACATTAATTTGAGCAAATTAAGGATGAAGACTGAGATGAAGATTTTCTTAGATCTCTCCTCGCAATATGGCAAAAATACATTTTCTTCTTAATTTTCAGGAATGGATGTTTTTCTTTGCATCACTGCAGAAATTTTTGATTGGCAATTTTGTACTGCTGTCGGGACATTTTCAACAGCAAATCGAGTAGCGCTACTCGCTGCTTCATTTATTTCAGGAAGTGGACCATTTTCAAGTGAAGTTTCCATTAAAATTGGAGTAAAATAACGCTTTTTATAAAAATTACGACAAGCTTTTTGGAGATTAATACCTAACCAAAATCAATGGTTGGTATGTATTTGAAAACAAGCAAATGGTTGATACTGTCAACATTAGGTAGATAATGTACTTTGCTATCCTTAACTTTTTTATTGTAAGTTAAAATTCCTGATATTTTTTATTTTGGCGGTCTTTCAACAGGGTTTGTCCAAAAAACATTGTATGATGGTCATGTTCGAAGGATTGGGCCACCCTCTTCTTTCTTTTCTACAAAATAAAAAAGCACTCTTAACATTAACATAATAAATAATCCTGATTATTTTTTACCTCAATGACCTCAAGTAACCTACCTATGAGTATTCTTCACATAATAGAAGTAACCAATTGGTACTTATATATAGGTACACCTAATAATTTTTCTGCGATCTCACGTGAAGAGATAATTAATGAATATAATGTATTGATCAAGTAACTTGATGAGATAAAATAGAAAAATTATCAAGTAGATTTTTCCAAAACTCTTTCAAAAATTTCACATTACAAACAAATCTAAAAGGATAATTAACAAAATGAGTGACAAATTCTTGTTTATCACAGATAATATACAAGTTTGATTTTGTCAAACAATTGTATAGATTCGAGTAACTTGTATGAACAATGTTAAACAAACCTATTATTAGCTTGAAATATATACCAAATTGTTTCTTCCAGAACACTAATGTTTGAGTAAATTGAATATTGCTGGAACAAAATGTATATATTTCTGATTGACTCGGACTTCACTTGATGAAGATCCATAGTAATTTTAGGAACAAACTACACAGAAAACGATTCTATCTTCACAAACTTTATTTATTGTTTCGCTAACAGAGTAACTTCTTCGAGTGAATATACGAACTAAATATTTATTTATACACCCCTTTGGAATCATTAATACATATTACCTTTTACAGGTAAGTTCTAATCAAAATTACAGAGAGTTATAATCCCCATTATCTACATAAATAAAATTAAATCAGATATTAAGATTATAATAATCTCTGCTTCCATGAAAATAAATTCAACGAAGGTGAATTATCCGAATCAAATGGGGCGTTTAACAATACGTTGGATTGTTTGAGTCTGTCACCTTCTAATAATTCCAAATGATTCAACTTCATTCCTTCATTTTCTATATGTATAATTTTAAATTCCTTATCAAAAGTGTGATTTTTTCCTGCAAGATGATTTGAATATATTGAATAATTTTTTATGTTGACATATAAGATGTTCGTGAGTGCGATTTTGAATGTTCTACCAGTTTGGCCAATGTATACCTTAGGGCAAGTTCCACGGTGTAACTTATATACTCCTGATATCCCAAATTTCAAACTTGATTTTGATATTCCTTCCCAAAAAAAAACTTGTTTATGCATCTTTGTCGACATGTCTAAATCTTTTGATACCGTTTGTCATGATAAACTATTGATAAAATTGGAAAATTATGGAATGAGAGGGAAGGTCCATCAGATCGTGAGAGACTATCTATCGGATCGGAAACAAATGGTTGACATAAAAGGAACTACCAGTGAACCAATGACTGTTACTTATGGCGTCCCTCAAGGGACAGTCCAAGGCCCTCTTTCATTTATAATTTACATGAATAGCCTTCTTAATCTGAAAACAGAGGGAAATATCCTCAGTTTTGCTGATGATACTGCTATCTTGTGTGAATCTGATTCCTGGGCAAGCTTTAAAGTGAAAGCAGAAACCGACTTTGTAAAAATAGATAGATGGTTCAGGTATAACAAACTTACCCTAAACTTAGATAAGACGAAATACCTACCTTTCACTTCCTACTCTAACAAATTACTTGACATGGGACCGCTATGTTTCGGAATGAACTCTGAAATTCCTGAAAAACAGTCCATCAGATATCTGGGCATTGAAATTGACCGACATCTCAGATGGGATATACAAATCCGAAATATAGTCAGAAAGTTGAGGGGCCTCTTGTACAAATTAAAATATTTGAAAGAATTTTTAGACATAAACCATCTTAAAGTTTTATATTATGCATTAGTGCAATCACAATTGTCTTACGGAATCATAGGATGGGGGGGAGTGAATGACTGTCATTTGGAAAAGCTGAATGTTATACAGAGATGGATACTTAATAGTTATTTAAGTAACAAGGAATGTAAAGACGTGTTAACATTCGAGGTGAGCGAGTACGAGCCGAGGCAAAGCCGAGACTTGTCGCTTGCCGAGGATGATAACAGTCGATACATTCCGTGTTACTTATTACGTTTTTCCCGCTGCTTGTTGACATTTCTCAAAATTTGCCTGAGTTGAAGTTTGTTTTCTTACCCTTCCTTCATGATTATTCGTTCGCTATTTCATTCTAAGTTGCTTGTGCGTGTAACTAAGTTACCGAATAAGCAGACAACAATAATATTCAAAAGGTCTCATAACCTAAAAATTGATATGAATGAAGCTGAAGGTATTACTTGTCAAAGTCAAAGTCATTATTACCCTAGGCATGTAAATGACACTATTAAGTTCCGTTGTCAAGATGAATTAGTAAACGAATGATATAGGCCATTTACCTGTTTTGTTGCTAAGCATGTATGGACTATTTACAGTGTCGGCAGCGGGAAAAATAATTTACGGAAGAGTCTCAACATATCCAAGTGACAGTCTATTCAAAGATGCCCAAGTGTGTGATGTGAGACAGCTGTACTGCCTCAATTTGTTGCTTAATGTAAAAAAGAACAAAATCCCTACTGAAATGGTGGAACACAAGTTTGACACCAGGAATAAAAAGGTTAGGCTTCCAAGATCGGAAAAAACAATAGGGCAACGGTGTTCAAATCACCTTGGACCACGTCTATATAATATGTTGCCAGAAGTCATCAGAGAAATAAATAGTTCAACCATGTACAAAAAAAAAAGAATTGGATCTCACTATCTAAGAAGAAGTCGTTTCATGATTTTGGTGATCATATTCTAAGATTAAAATTATAACATAATTATTTACTTCATAAATGAAAAAATAAAATAAAAAATGATCGTTTTATTTTTATTTATACATGTTTATTAGTCTTTATATGTTAGTGTGTATTTATATTTGAAGATTTATGTATAATAATGTGCTTATTACCAGAAAATGTTCCTTCCCCAAACGTGACGCCTACCCGAATACTACAAATTATCCCAAATATGACGATACCCTCGAACACGACAAACCCACTTCATTACATAATAGTTATTATCACTTTTACAATTTCATAAATTTAAATTTTAAGTCTGTCTCAATTAGGTGTAAGTATGTTTTTCCTAATCACATACAAGTAATAGTGTTGTCACTAGAGCTTCGTGATATCTCTTCCGTTTATTTACTCTTTTTTTCTATTATGCAATGTTGTTGACTTTGCTAAGTAAATAAACATTATTATTATTATTATTATAATATTTTATCTATTATATTTTCAATTCTTATATCTTGTCTACTCAAAAATGAAGTAACCTTTTTTACTGCTTGTCCAAAGTAGGTCAAAGCTCTGTAATTTTGATTATTTGTTTCAGTGACAGGTGTCTAGGTTTCTTTTCCTGTTGAAAGGGACAATTGTAGTTTCTTGGTTGTTACGCTCAAAGTAATAATTCACGTGAAATGCATTTCTCAACATCAAGAAATTCAGTATCCGTAGCAGTATTATTCAGAGAAGATGTTTTTTCTGTCGTTTAAACTTCATATCATGTGTGGAATTATTGGAAAGAGGACTTTTCGACGTTGTCCAATTTATCCGATTTTCAGATTGAAAGTTGTGTCCACCATTATGAATGAAGATTCATACTTTTCTAATATTTCTATGCACTGAAACGCCATCAGAATGAAGTGTAATGGCCCCAATAACAGCAAACCAATTCAGAGAACAAGCCGTCATCAATTCCGAACAAAGTTATACCACCGCCGCCTTGCTTTACATGGAACACCAATTAAACAAATTTATAAGCCTCATAAAAATGCTAGTTGTTGGAAGCAAAAGAGCAGCCGAGCATCGCGGAGGGTGAATGCAGATTGGGTCTAATGAAGAAAATTGGACTTAACGCATCTTTAATTCCTCTGCATGGCGGGGCCCCGTCTCTACTAAGGCCCGCCAAGTCGAGGCAGCCACTTCGTTACACCGAATTTAGCAATTACAACTTTGCTGAATAATTTAACTTTGCGAATTTTACACTAAAATTAAAATAACGCAATTTCCACTAACTTTATCTCTTTCGCAGTTTCAATTGGGACTGTCAATGACCAGCGGCATGGAAAAAAGGATTAGATATTCAGGTCGCAGTAGCTGGTTGCGAAGGCACTTTCGGGCTCTGATGAGGGCCTTCTTATCTAATAATAATATCTCTTCGTAATCCTATACTGTTATTTTGATTTAACGGTAATCAGATGACAATTGAAAAGTTAATGTTAACAGCCTCCGTCCGTTGTTCAATTATTTTTTTCAAAACTTTATTCTACTTACAATAACAATAATTATAATATACTAACTATTTATAAATTTGAGAGGTAATACGACAATTGCTATTATTTGAAATTTCTATTCCATCGATGAGAGATTTACCATCTATAGCACCAGTATTTGAACTTGGTGTCGGTGTGGCCTCATTACTATGGAATAGTTGTCTCGTTATCTTCATTCTCTTTGGGAATGAATTTTCAATATACGACTCCGCCACCACAGAGGAGTTCCAACCTCCAAGTTTTTTACCGGTAGTAGATCTCCACCATTTTCTATAAGCATAGTTGCCGAGGATCTGCGAAACAAGTGCCCTGTGGATTTTCCAATTTTAAAAATGCTGCTATTTTCTTTGGAACAGCTCCAATAGTACGAATGCCAACAACTTGTTTTGCACATTTACTATTCCTATAACCAATGAAGAATCGCCGATTTTCCAAATTTGAAGTCCTTCTTTGAAAATCATCCACAGTGAGGTTAACAAGTTGGTCACGTCTACATGCGCCAAAAATAGCACACAATAATACAACCTTTTCAAGAAACAATGTATGATCATCTGCCTCCAACAAAAACTTAGTTACTTCTTCTTCAGACAACATTTTTGCTTTCTTAGGTGTGTATCCATCAGACTTTCGTCTCAAGAACAAAAATAATTTTCCAAATCTGAAAATACCATTTCTGTAGGTAACACTCTAATATGGTGTAAGATTTAAAATAACTAACCTTGAAATGTCAATGTTGTCATAAACTTTCAAAGCAATTAAGTTTCAGCAATGAAATCTTGGTCCACAGGGAGTTAGGAGACTAAACCTCTGATTTTCATTTCGTAGATGCTGATAATGCATCTTCATTAACAACCTTTACATTCTTGCTTTTACGCAACGCTTCAAAATTTTCACATTCTTTTTGATATCGCTCTTGAGTTATTTTCTGCAGTAAATCAATACTCGTTGCACATGATTCTCCCAATATTTCTAAATTAATTTGATTTTCTTCCTCAATTTATTCAATTTCATCCATGGTCGTTGTTAAAGCGAACACACCAACACAAAAAACTGATGTTATTTATAATATTGTTGTGATTTAGTTTAGCAGCACGATGTTGGGATTTTTCTGTAGAATTACGAGGTACGTGGTTTAGCTTCCATCGGAACCAAAATGTAATCTTTCAGCGGGAATACGAAAAGTCTTAAACGACACACTGCCGATACGCAAATAGCGGATTCGGTTGTTCTAATCCTTGGCTGCACCTTGGATTACAATATTCAACCTCATCCGTTATTTGCTACATATCGGCTTTGTAACGTTCACAACTATAAAAAGACATCAAATATCATCAACAATCTTCATAGTTTTGTTGAAAACGCCGTAACAACTTGCTTTTTTCTTGTCAACTACATGTCGATTTTGTGTGTGATATTGTTGTGAATTGGGGTTTATTCACGACTAACTAGGTAGATACTGATCATTTATAGATTTAAAACATTTATTTTACTATGTTCAAATATATATGAGATTAAGACAATTGAAATGAATGACGGAATTATTGAATTATCGAATTATTGAATCAAATAATTAATGAATCTCTAAACAAATTATTCTAAAAAGATCTATACTTACAATAAATTATGGCATATACATTTTAGGAACATTTTCCATTTAACTAAACTCTATCCTTCCAAACTCCCCCCATAGCCCTCACTAGCTGCGGACACGGCAGAACTCTAAACTCGACTCCCAGATCGATCTACCAGTGGCCTTTTTGAAAACTCTTGTTTATGTTCTGTTGAGGACAAGTTGTGTTTCAAATATAATATCTTCGCTCACGTACTGAATTGTACAATGTAAAAAGGTTACCCACGTATTGAATGATAAGCAAATATTTTAGTGTACAGGATGTTCCACATATTTTTAACAATATTCAAATTACTCTAACTACTAATTGTGAAAGGCTTTCGCGGCCATCGTTGAATGAATGATGGTGTTTCGGGTTTTTAGGCCGACGTTTATTTAGAGAAAATCTCGACGTGTCGCCAACACGAGTGGTTGGCATTTTCAAGAGAAATGTTTACAGTTTCGATCACTGAACACTACTTAACACTACTTAGTAGTGTCAGTGATCGAAACTGTAAACATTTCTCTTGAAAATGCCAACCACTCGTGTTGGCGAAACGTCGAGATTTTCTCTAAATAAACGTCGGCCTAAAAACCTGAAACACCATCATTCATACTCTAACTGCTGTTCAAAAACATGGTTTATATAGCATAAATTTATGAAATAATAATTATATACTGTGTAGGGTTTTCTAGGCGATCGCTCTCATTGCTGGTTACTCATATAAAATATACCAATTCGTTGAGACAATCTTCTAAGGAAAATATATGTTGTGGTGTGCCACAGGAATTTATATTGTGGCCACTTTTGTTCGAAAGCTATACAAATAATGCAACTCATGTCTCACACTTTGCAAGCTACATCTGTAGCCAAATAATACGAAAATATCGAAAACATATTTTTCTTTTCATTCTGATAATTGTAACAATACGGAGAAAATTATTATTAATGATCTTGACAGACTGATCTTGGAGTTAGAGCGTCATAATTTGCTCATCAACCGATCAAAATCATATCTATCATGATATTTGGTTATACTAATAATATTCGCCTTCATTAGGACAACTTGATTAAACATTTTGTAAATCACCTAAAAAGAAACAAAAACAAACAAAACAAAAAAGAATTGTACAAGTTATGCGTCATTCAGAATGCTGTTTTCTCAACGTTATCTACTTTTGAAAAATCTCAAACAATTATCACTGTACTCTTTTATTTATAAAAATTGGTGTTTCATTTTTAACTCCGTTATTTATTTATACCTAAATAATCTTTTAAAAAAACATGAAACAAAATCTGATTTTTGTATATAAATTTGAATTTCGATGATTATAGAACTCAAAATTTGCATATTATACTGGCACCACCTCGGTACCTACAGACAATCAAATTCTCAATTTTTTTTATTGAATATCAATTTTTAATCATTTACTAAATGATTACAAGTGTAACCAAATCTCATTTATTTTATGTTCATTTCATGTGATTGTATTTAAATTGAACCGCAAAACTATTATCAGAATATTTGGTGGTAAAATTTCTCATACAAGTTTATTCAATTCTGAATGCAGAATTTAATCATTTGGTTACAATCTACGTTTGTTATCAAGATTTTCTCTGAAAAATATCAACAGTACAGATATGGCGAAAAAATTGTAATAGAAACTTTTAAACAAACGTCAAATTCGAATCAAGTAAATTGAAGTGATGGTATGCAATTTAAATGTCAAAAGTGGCAAAAGGGAAAAAAGTTAAAAGTATTTGCCTAAGTATTTCAGTTTGGTAATTCAATATTCCACTTTGAATTACCAGCGATTTTGTCCAAAATGTTTAGCAGATTAAAAAAATGCAGGACGAGAAAATTTCAGTTTTTTTTATGGCCAACTTAACGGTGATGTTTAAGTTTAAATTTATTAGCAGAAATACACTATTTTGGCAATAAACACTGTAGGTAACAACTCTCTTGATTTCGAGTTTCCAACCGTTTGATGCATAATTTGACTATTTATTTGGAGGTTATAAGTTTATTATTATTCATTGAAATCGAAATTATTATGAAACTTAGTAAAAACTGTTTCTATATAATAGATGCAATTTGGAAAACATAATTTAGAATTTTGATTTTCACCAGTTTTGTGTGAAACTATATTGTATGCATGGCTTTTTTTTGTATTCGATCATATTGCCATATGCGTCACTCAACGGTTTTCATTGAAAATATAATTGATACAAATCTATTCTCGTATGAAACTATACCTCAATTGTTCGTATAGTTGTGAGCCTATGCTCTTATATTGCTTTGTTTGTTCAATCGAATTTTATTGCCAAAGTGTATTTTTGATCAATACTTCCTTCGTTACAACTGACAACGAACAGGTGGTTTATTACCATTTTCAACAACTATTCGCATCCCTAATAGCCAATACCAACTCATATCCAGGCTAATTTCATGCAAAATAAAGAAACATTTACCTTCTGAAAATGGCTTCAATTTCATATTTTTATCAATGTGCAAAGTGCAATATACAGGGTGTTTCATAATAAATGCGCAGGACTTCAGGATGTGATAGCTCGTCCAAAAATATGAAAAAAGAAAGAATAAACTTACCTTCTAAAATGCACCATTTTCGAGATACAGGGTGTTGAAATTTAAAAAAAAACAATCGTTTTTTGCGAATATCTCTGGAACAGTTTATCGCACAGAAAACAGATTTCGTAGACATGTTCTACTCATAATAAGCTATGTTTTGTGCAGATTTTTTATTTTTTCAAATTCATAATTGGTGAAAATTTTTAAGTGGTAGTGGGTGTTTTTTTCTCCAACTTCTACGCCACTGAAAAAAGTACAGTTTTGAGCCTCTTATATGAACCGCCAATGTTTTCTTCACAAAAAATCTTCACCAATTATGAATTTTAAAAAATAAAAAAAACTGCACAAAACAGCTTATTATGAGTAGAAAATGTATTCAAAATCTATTTTTTGTGCGATAAACGGTTCCAGAGATATTCGTAAAAAACCATATTTTTTTTAAATTTCAACAACCTGTATCTCGAAAATGTTGAATTTTAGAGGGTACGTTAATAGAAACTTTTTTTCATATTTTTGAACGAGCTATCACATCCGGAAGTCCTGCGCATTTATTATGAAACACCCTGTATACAGGGTGTTTCCTAAGTACGTGTAGAAAATTTAGGGGCATATTGCTGACGTCAAGATAAGAAGAATAGTTCATTTAAACATTTGTCCGCAAGTTATTCCTTTCTGAGATACTGAGTGTCAAAGTTCAATTCTTATTTTTGTTTTTTGTGAATCTATTCCAAAATGATTGTGATATCTGAGTGAAGTTTGATATTTGGGAGTATTTTTTAATGAAAGTATCAAATTTGATGTTAGTTTGTCATTATCGTGGTGGTGGAGCCACCTACATGTCTTTTCAGTAATTCGAAATTTCAAAACTTTTTTGTACGTAGCTCTAGCAGGTTTTCTTTCATTCAATGGTCTTTTACAACTGTTTTGTCACTAAGTTGGTCTTAATTACTTTTATTATTATTTGTATAAAATTGTAATGACATCCGATCCCTATTTAAAAATGAAGTTAAAGAATAATAATTTCCTTAACTACTCAAATTAATTTTGAATTTGAACATCTTGTCATTCAAAATCACTTGCATCGATTATTTCAAATCCCAATAAGTCGAAAACAGTTGCTAGCAGCGACCTCTACCAAGAATATCCTTTATTACACAAAAATGTTCAAAAAATCGATTTTTCACTAGAAAATGTAATAAATGTATGACCAAAAAATTACATTGCAAATGACTGAAAAGACATGTAGGTGACTTACTTAAGAAACACCCTGTATAGTAGATAGAAGAGTAGTATTCATTATTAAAATTATCCCAACTGATATTATTCAACAAGTGAAATTTTGAGAATAGCGCCCATTATTCAATTTGTAATACTCTTGCCTCAACCATCTTAAAAAGCAAGTGTTCATTTATTTCAATACAGTTTCCTTCCAACTGCTCAAGAGTATTCCATCAAAAAAATCAAACTGATATTTTGTTGGACATATTCAAGAATACTATCTTCTTGAATCAATGCAAATATGCACTGATACAAAAAATCCTTTTCATCAGTGGAGACAATCTCTTCAGGAGACTAGTCCAATTTCGAATCATATATCTTACAGTGGGCATATTATTGTACCCATGATAATTTTCGGACTCACAGTGACTACTGGATTTTACGAATAAACTGTTACTCCCGTATACACCGTATGTACTTAATCTGGATTAATTAACTTTTTAGCAAATAAGTGAGATAACATTATAATTGATTTCATGTGAGAGACAGAGACATAACAGTCGATTAGAATTCTATAGTATACGGTGCAAACGGGCGTTAATCTAATATTTGGGCATTTTTTGACATTAATTTTTCAAATAATCTGGCAGGACAAAAGTTGCTGTCATTGTTTTCTACTAATAACAAATGAAATTATAACTTTTATTTATTTATATTATTATCAATAATGTAGTCACGCCGATGTTTCTTTGAGACGTAATATGTACTTCCCAAAGAGGTTCCTGAAAGATACTCAATGTTCTGTTTTTGTTCTTCTGTGGCGTTTTTGCGTTTTTTTGAATGCCAATATGAATGTATCGGAGATGAGCACAAAATGTTATATTGTGGATGTTTTCAATTGGCGTAACAGAGTTCACCCTTGAGACGTTCACAGAGAATATATCTAGCGTTCGCGCAATCGCAAATGTGATCATGTGATCTCAGTGATGTTTGAGTCGACGGAGAGTATCGTTTCAAGTTTTTACTTAATTCGCCCCATTTTTTTTTTTTCGTAAAAGTAGTCGTTTAAGAGTGAAGTGAAACGGTTTGTCAAGACAAAATATTATATTTAGAAATCAAGTTGATCACGGACTGCAAAGTAAGGAATGAATTGTCGATATTCAGAAAATAAATAATCTCAAAAACATATAACGGTTCTGACTTGTAAAATCATTATCATAATCATTATGTATACCTTATCTATGTAAAGCGATTAGTCAAGCACACTATATTATTGAGAGTGTATCCACAGTTTTGTTTAAATTCAGTTGAACCAGACAAAAACTAGTGTTATAATATTTACATTTTTGAAAATTTGTTCAATTTGTATAAACAAAAAATATTTTAGGTTCAAATTTGTATGTGTGTTCCTTTGTTCCTATTAAAATAAGTTATATCGATTATTCTTTTTTAAATCGCCCCAGAGTTCTCTTAATATTTTGACTATTGTCGATTTGTACAATCAATGACAAAAAACGAGATTAAAGTGCATTTTGTGATGTCTTAGGAACATCTCAAACAATGTTTTATATACAGTGATTTAATGTAGGCAAAAAGCTTTAAAATATGTTATATTGTGTTTTTAAAAAGGCTTTGAAAAAAACGTGAAAGAAATGCTTTTTGTGATGTCCCAGGAACATCCTAAAAATAGCCGCGAGCGGCGGATATTTGCACCTACATACACGTTCTATTCATGTATGAACAAAACATCGCAGTGGAGGTTTGATGTCTCAAAAACTCTTACTTTTAACATCTCTTAGATGTTTTTGTGCTCACTGGGAAAATGAGTCCATGGAATCTGTTTTCAGCATAGCTTGCCCAAGTAACAATTTAAATGTTATTTGGATTTATCCTAGTTTTATGAAAGTTTTATGAAGGTTAGGTCCAATTTGATTTATGCAGGTCATATATTATTCCTAATACGCTACCAGAGCAAACAGATTTATGAATCAGTTTCAAAACACTCCTGAAGGCTATAAGATAAAACCATTCAGCATTTAAGTATATTTGTTTTTATGATGGTTTTACAATGGCTTATACACACACACGATAAATCTTTTTGGTATTTAAATAATCCACATAGAAACTTAGTTTTGTGATGGTTTTATAGCACTCCTCAAGCCCATGCAATGGTTCTGTAATAAAACTGACGATGAGGTTTTATTAAGGTTTTGAGATGTACTCTCGAGAACCGCTATAAAATCAAAGCATAAAACCATTTCTACTTAAATGCTAGTAGCTCCCCCTAACCGGTAATAATTAAATCACATTGGGTAAAGATAACTGGAAAAAATAAATAGTAATTAAACGTTTCACAAGACTTAAGACACCAAATACTTATCACGGGAGTATAGACACTAAGTATACTGACCACGTCGATCACGAAAAGACGAATGTCAGGCGGGTTTGACAACTGACAGTTGAAATATTTTGGAAATTGGATTAAATAATACCAAACGTACTTTTTTAGGATGAAATGATTTTAAAATGGTTTATTTTGAGGAGAAGCGACTTTATGACGGCAATATGTGCAGCTTAATAGAATAAAGGTAGGGTAGCCATATTTTATTAGAACCAGAGGAAACAAGTAAAGAGAGCCTAATTTCAATTCATGTTTCTTGCAATTTGGTGTGTATGATGGAAAGGAAATACACAATTATTGGTATTCATTTGTATTTAAATATAGTACAAATCATTCCGGGAAAGATATGAGTCAAAATATTTTTTTAATTATGTGGTATTTTGTTTATTTTTTTAATTTCGCGTTGTTATTGGGGCGCGTTGCAGATTTACCACCTAAATGATGTCATTTTGTCAAAAAAATTTCATTCGCAGATGACATTCGACATTTAACGTTGTTGAATACCTATATATTCTTCATATATCACTGCCAGGACGCCATCATTATATTTTTGCTTGTAAAATAGTCGCCCTATGTTTCGCAACTGAAGAATTAGATTAATTTAAGTCCGTTTTGGCTGTAGTTATTTATGGAATATTTTCTAACCTAATTTTATTCAAAAAAAATATTTTGATGCCAAATAGATTTCTTTTAATGACACTGGTTTATAACAGCCCCATGATTTGGTTTTATAATGATCCTCAGGAGGTTATTAAGAATCCTGCGAATAAGGCAAGCAGGTTTTATGCTTGCATTTCAAAATAGCCCTGAGAACCTTCATAGGAGTGGGCCCTCGTATATTTATAGCAGCTTTAAGGAGGTTTTGTGGATGTCGTTACAGCAAAGCAGTTTTATCGATGCTGTGATTGTTATGGTCTTCAGAACCTTCTGAGGGCTATCACAAAACTGAAATTGTTACTTGGGTGGAGAGGGTGAATTTTGGGACACATATTTATGGAAATAAAAAGATTATTTTGACCCCAGGAATACGTTCTTAAAATATTTGTATTTAATTTTGTAGAAACTGACACTTCTGGGTCTGCATTGTTCTATTTTTAATTGCACCTGCAAATTTTTTTTTCTTGTTCTGTATTTTTTCTCCATATTCATCAAAATAAATTGTATTCGGATAACCCTCGAACTCTGATAGATGCTCAAAAAGTATATTATGATACAAGTTTTATTAGACAATTTGTCTCATAAAACGTGTTTCATATAATATTTTTTCTATTTTGCATTTTTCTATAGTTTTTTATTGTAAAAAATTGGATTCAATATCAATATCAGAAATGTCGGGTTGGTAACATTGATAAAATATTCGAAATTTGAAGGATGCTGTCAGGTTCACACAAATTATTTAAATCTTGAATGCAAATATCAGTAAATAACTTTTTTTTTAAATGACTGATGATACATTAACTCCTGTATAAAATGAGTCATTTAAAGATGACTGTATTGTCATTTTGACAGCGATAAAAAAGGTGCATCGTTTTTTATCACCGATATAAATGCCTGTTCGTCTACATCTAGTATGCTTACGTCACTTTAATTGATACTGAAACAATACAACATGAGTCGTTTTGGGGAAGTTTCAACTCAACAAATAACAAAAAATATAGAAAAAGCAATCCCGCAATCTACAAAAAATACTAAAGCGTCAATATGCAGACAATTTATGGAGTTTTGTCAAGTACGAAATTACGAACTGTCGAAAATAACTCCGTTACAAGAAGTAGCAGATATATTAAAGGATTGGGCCTATAATATGAAAAAGAGGAATGGAGAAGATTATAAAGAATATACAGTTTAATCAATTTGGAATTCAACTGCGAAGATGATTCAAGAAAGATATTTCAAGGAATACAATATTAAATTTGATCCTTTTGCCGACATAATTTTTAAAGAAGCTCGTGATGCGAGAAATAGTAAACGGAAAGAATTACAAGTTATTCCAGAGAAAAGAAAAGGAAGTTCTGTAGGATTGAACAAGAAAGATATAGTAAAAATGGCAAAATTGTGGAATATAGACAACCCAGAGGGATTACAGAAAAGATTCTTTCATATAGCTTCTTATGAAGTAGCTTGGAGAGGGGGAGAGGCTGCAAACTGTAAAATTTACCATTTTAAAGAAGAAAAAAATCAAGATGGAACTTCAACAAGAAGATTTGAATACAATACAATATTTTCAAAGACGACACAGGGTGGGTCGAAAAAATTGGCAGACAGCAAATGAATAACAAAAAATTAAATGGATGAAGGTATTTGTCCCGTTGCATTGTTAAAATTACTGTTACAAAAAAGAAATGAAAACATAACATCTGAACGACTTTTTTTAACACCAAATCCCTTTTGGAAAAATAAAAATTCCAAAGGTTGGTACAAAAATGTTCCACTGGGTATTAATACGATTTCTACTTGGACCAAATATTCTGCAACTAAAATTGGACTCGACATCACAAATAATAAAATTACCAATCATTCGAACCGTGCTAGTACAGTTTCCCAGTTAGCCAAAGCAGGAGTAAGTGACCAAAAACTTATAAAGATAACGGGACACTCATCATCATCTTCTATAAAAACCCTACCTCCAAATTGATCATGAACATCACGAAAATCTTATTAGTTCCTTACGAGCCTCGAGTGAGAAAAATCAAAATGAATATTCTACATGTGTGAATACCAGAGAAGAAAATTTTGAAATCAGTACACCAAACCAAACAATTTATAACAATTGTGTATTTAATAACTGTTCATTTAAATAATTTAATTGTATCAATAAAGATAATTATTGTTGTTGTTCATTCATATATTCAATCGTTAATTTATCTTGCCAAAAAACACTCGAGCTTTTCTTTTAAGGATAAATTTCTTTTTAACTAAAAATTTTTCTATCAGTAATTTTGCTCGAAAAACTGACATTTGACAAAATCGCTCGTCCTTCGGTCTCGCGATTTTGTGTTGTCAGTTTTTCTCGTAAAATTACTGATTGGCAAAATTATTTCGTTACAAAAAGAAATTTATCCGATAAAAAAAAGCTCTTGAGTTTTTACTGTTGAAAAAATTTCAAGTTGCACCCCTCCTGAATTGACGTTCATCTGACAGTTGATGTTACCATTGTTACCAATCTCAAATAAATTTAAAATACCTATCGAAATGGCTACTATTTCGATACGTATTTTAAATTTTTTGGGTTTCATAATGACTTCATTGTAGACTTCAAATGGAAAAAAAATTATAATAACTTTCTCAAGCTTGATGCTTAAAAGCGACGTACTTTCAAAATCTGAAACATTTTTCAATGTCCTCGAGTTATTTCTGAAAATGAATTTGACTGACCCTAGCGATATTCAATCAATGTCAATTACCAACTCAAAGAATATTACATTTTTTTCTTTGAATTTCAGTGGTCTCGTGAATTTGATTTCAATTATCGTAGATATAAATGGTGATTTCGATGGTACATCACGCTCGTAATGTATAAAGTTTTCAATCAAATCAGATTTAATTCACCATTCAGTAATATGCTAATAAGGATCATCAAGTAATATTGATGCCATTTATCATGAACAAATAATAAATAAAATTTCCACGAGACAAAACCGGTCCTGACCGCTCTCAGCCGACAGCACCTCACTTTTCAATCGCTCCGTAGTACTGCGGCGACCGACCGCAGCAAAACATGCCGTCCTGCTGCAATCTCTCCTGCGACTCATCCGCTACCGCGCGAGCGAAAGCCACACTTCCGCGGAAATGAACGCTTCGCGCGTCTCCCCGTAGAGACCGCCACCAGACAATCCCATCCCCGCGCGGCGTCTGGGATGCAACGCGAGCCCCGCATTGGCCGGCGCTCGTTGGCGCTATCCCAAGCGATTGGCCCGTCCTCATGGGCTCGCGTTCCAAGCCACGCCCGCTACCCCAGCAGGACGTTCGCGGTGGCCCCTAGGGGTGTAGCTCCACCCTGGGGAGGCTCTCTTCGGGCCGAGATAGAGGAATATTCTCGACGCTTATCAATACCGGGTCCCAGTCGCGAATTGACCTTACTCGGTAGAGGAACTCTCGCGAGATATAGCAGTAACGTTGGCTGAGAGAGTGCGGGTGGTTTTTGGTTGACTCGAGTGCGTGTGGCCGCGAGGCAGGACTTTGTGAACGGTCTTGAAAAGCTGTCAAGACGAGGTCGGACGAGGGACACCCTGCGGAGCGCGGTTATCCAACGGCGTCTCCTTGGCCTGCTCTTTCCCTAACGGCTCACGAACTGGACCCTGTGGCAGCCGCGTGGGGGCGAAAACTCTACCCAGGTATTTAACATATTTGGTAATGTCCAGCAGTAAGGATACGTAACATTGGGGGTGTTCGAGAGAATGTTGGCTGTTTGTGTGAAACGTCAAAATATAAGCACGTGTCTGATAATTACAAACAATGATTTGAGTTGATGAAACATATATCGGCATTATATTGAAAATGGAACATTTCTGTTTGCATATTTCCAAATATGTAATGAACACAACAAATTCAACATCGTTGGTACTGATGAGAGAATATACAGATCTAATTGGAAAAATACTTCTTCAATAAAATACAATCTGATTATACTGTTAAGAGGATTGTATTATTTGGTACATAATTATTGAGCTATTTCGTAGTTTGTATTGAAAAATATCATGGATAATAATAACACCTAATGAATCTACAATATGCGTTCCTTTATGAGTATGTTTATTTATACAATGTGTTCCCTGTAACAATTAAAAAAAACTCTCAACTCAATAACTTTCACATTTCAAATTATTTGTAGTTTTGAAATGTTTTTATTTTTGTGTTGTTTTTGTAATACCCAATTAATCTTATTTATCTCTTTTTTCTTCTCCTGATTATTTCAAGTTTGCTCACTTATACATGTTTCCAATATTGTTTACATTCTTTTTTTATCCATAAATGATATAATTGTCATTATTTCTATTTTTTACCTACTAAGCTTCTGGTTATGTTATTCCAATCCTTTCAATAATGATTGAGCAAATTATATTTTGTATTTTCCTTAGCTCTTCTTTCATGTTATATTGAAAAAAGCGTACTTTTAGTATCTTACATTTACAATTTTTTCCAATGAATCAACTAAGAAAATCATGAATTTAACTTTTATTTTTGATGAATGTAAAGAATCAACTTTATATAATATGCACAAGTGAGTTCCTTCCTATATAGGTTCCTTCAACTTCATGACATAGGTATGCAATAATTTTTCTGTATTTCTCTCAAATAGAATGTATATTTTCCTAATTTGACATTTAGAAATGATGAATTGAATAATATAGCAAGAGATTCATTCATTCAAATCCTAAGTCGATACCTACTCTAAAAATACCTAAGATGATATGTCTAATTTTTTTCTGAAGATTTATGAAACCTGCCAATTATAACAGATAAACGAAATTAAATTATGAAATTCTCATATTTTTCTAAATGATAAAGTTAAAAATGTCTAAAAAAAATCAGGTTGTAGGTTGTAATTTAATTCATTTATTGATTCATTTATTAGTAGGTTTTCATTATTGTATCTGGTGTTTTTTAAACTCTCAAACTCAATGTGAGGAAAATGCATATTTCAAGGCACTGATGAATTTTACAAATGACAATGTCAAAAACAAAATACTTATGCATATATTAATGCTCTTGGTGTATATATACTTCATCTTCACTCGGTCTATGAGTGTGTTGGTATAAGAGGGTAATAATATTTACTTATCAAAAAATTGAAAAACGTTCGCTCCAAAAAGTACGAGTTTCATTCTGACTGGATAAAAAATGAATGAGCACTAAATTCTGATACAAGTGCCTAGTCATCAAAGAAAAATGAATAAATCAAGCTATTTTTTTTGCTGCCTATTCGTTTATGTTTTAGTTTTAAATACAAAAAAAAATAAAATAAAATTCTAAAGCATATTAATAATGAAACTTATATGTCATTTGATAAAAAGATTCATGTTGAATTATCAGAATCAGTAACATATCCCTTGTTAAGGAAAATTAATTTCACAAAATGTTTCAGTCCGTAGAAATAAGGTGGATAGTCTTTAGGCCCCTATATTAAATTCATATAGTAACATTGAAAACATTTCCATATATTTCGCAAATAATTTAGATTTATTTTCAAATGGAAAACAAAAAGTATATTAATTTAATCATAGATATAACTTTTCACTTTGAAATGGTGAAATAATATAATGATAGAATTAAAATATAATTATAATTAAAGTGAATTTTTTGATCTACGATTATTGCAATTTATTGAAGAAAAATGTCACAGATGATTGTATTCCGAGTCTTGGACTATATATGGCACTGTTTGAAAAGTTGATATAATACCTATATATTTATTATTAAATTTAGTAGATTTAGTACTTTGGAAGTTAAGTTTTGACACTGGCTTCTGAGAAAACTTTTGAAAAAATGTGTTATAGACAACATTCGGATGAAACTATTAATAATATCATCATCCTCTTTCAACATTTCTTCAGACATTTAGGTATGTATGAACAAAACGGAATGTGCAATATTCTTTGTCCTATCAAAACCGAACACTTTTTTTTCTGTCATATGCATACCAGACTTTTTCCCACACATTATTTGTGACAAAGGAAAAATTATATTTCTGTTCATAAAAATTGAAATTTCATCGATGTATTGATCAATAATAATAAAATTTATCCTATATATCTGCTAGTGACAACAGAGATACACTTTATAGTGTTGTTGATTTGAAAATTCGTATATTGTGACCACTATATTGGTTACATGTTAGACATGTTATTTCCATATTATTGCAAATATTAAGAATCTAAATTTGAGCTGATCTCATTTTTTAAATTGTTGTATTCACTTCAAGATCTCGATAAATTTTCAGTATGCGCAGAATACTTATCTTAATCTCACTTGAACCCACCTATAAAAATACTTCTTTACTTTGTGGTTTATTTGTGAAAACATTGTTGTCACCTTCTCTTTTATTGAATTATGTGAAATCAGTTTATTTTTCACCAATGCATTTTTATAACACTTATCTGACAAACTTTGTTCGCCTACTTCCCTTAGTTTTGGATGTGCAGGAATTAAATGATTTAAAAAAAAAAATGCTAATGAGAAGACAATAATTTTCGACAAATTGTCTATTATTCATACTCCTTTTCAACCAGAAGTAATCACGATGTAGATATTTTTACTGACATCCTGTTTATTTTTCTGCTTTTCGATCGGTATCATATAAATCTCTTCGAAATTAATATTCAATATGTAGGTATTATGTATCAAAATGGACAAGCAATTGTTGTTTTATTTGTTTTTTGGAGAAAGAAGGCATGAATGAAGGGACAACTTTGTTATACAAATATACTAAGAACAAATTATTACCCACCTCCGATAAAATTTCATACGCGAGCCACAATGGAAGATTTAAGTGTTAATACATACTAAAATTTTGTAAATATATTAAACATTTATTCATAATATCATTGTCACCATTGCCTTCAAAAGGACTCACCAAATATATTATTGATAAATCATACTTGGCATAAAATGATTCTCATTAGTGGTATTCAATGAAAATTTGGGATATTGACTTAAAGATATTAAAATTGATTCTGATTTTGGACCTAATGTTTCATCAGAATACAGGTTAAGTAAGAAAACTAAATCTATCTCCACCAAAATTTCAGTGACAGACCACTGAAATTATAGTGGACTAATTTCCACTACAAAAATGTTCAATGTTCAAATTATTCTTTAAATAAGTGCATTCAATTCTTTTCTGAGTTTTGTTTGTCAGATAATGCGACAGACCACTGAAATAATAGTGGACTAACCTCCACTACAAAAATGTTCAATGTTCAATTTATTCTTCAAATAAGTGCATTCAATACTTTTCTGAATTTTGTTGGTCAGATAATGTCAACTATCAACTCAATTTTGTTTTCAACTTCTCTAATATTCTGTTTTTGCCGATCGGCGCTTCTTATTCGTATCAAATATACCAAAATTCATAAAACAATTAGGTTTCTTAGGAAATTGACAATTGTATTTTTCCCAAAAACCATTTCCAAACCTCAACTTGGTATTCATAGCTTTTTTAAGCAATTTCTCTAGTACATGCCACCGTAGGTTTGATTTCCATAAAATCCAAAATAAATCAATTTCTTCGTTAATAATTTATTTCCAATTATCTTTGGTCTGGATGGTGTAGTTGTTGCACATACCGCTAAGCATACCTACATAATTCCATAATTGAAGTTCAACGGCCTTTAATCGACATTCTCAATCCTATATTGTGTTCTTGAGGCTATCTTGAAGACTGAATAAAAACAATAAACGGTAACAAACTCTTCTGATTAACTTTCCACTTTTTGAGTTCTTTATGACCTGTGAACTTTGAAGTTATACATGTATTATAAAAATAATATATGTGTATTATAAAAAAAATTGTTGAAATTGTTATTTCCGTCAACCGATTGCACCCCTTCGCGCAACCCTCAGAAGTCTTCGGGAGACTTGTGTGAGCAAGGGAAGACCCAGCCCTTACCTTTAAGCGTGTGATGCCATACACATAGAAGTGACCTATTGAATAAAAAAATTTCAACTTCTTTCCAATGGTAAAACCTGTTTCGGATTTAGCAATATTTCTTGATATTGCAGGAAAAATATCGAGGGCACAAGTAAAAATATTGATTTCATTCTTTTCCAGGTTGGGTATATACATTTCATTTGTATACACACAAAAAAAAGGCTTCGCAATGTTCTAGAATATTCATTAAACCAAGTAGACATTCATGTAGAAACAGATTTTTGGTAAAACTTCTAAGGATTTTGTGAATCGAGTTAATTAAAACAATAGAAGGTATATTATTATTATTATTAGAATCGTAGGTATATAAACTTGGTAGTACCATCTACCAGAAAGTTAGTTTCCGTAATGTGTATGCTGTGTTCCATTATCATTTTGTCAGTAGTTCAATAATTCATTTATCCATGTTTACTGCAGGTACGGGTACCTCAAGAGTTGCTGGTCCTGGTCTAATGTTTGGTCTTCATCATCACCAAGATGCTACCGGCTTGCACCATCACCATCAACCACGTGGTCCCAGCCTCAAAGAGGAGCCCTTAACGACGGCCAGGTCCTGGATGCAGAGTACTGTTTCAGATCAGAATGGGTAAGTTCATGTCCACTTTGAATTATCTATAGCATTTAAGGAACATTTATCTTTACGCCTCTCCTTTAATTTGGCGTAGACGGTTTGATATCTTCAAATGGAGATTTTAAGTGGAAATACCAAAATTCAAGTAAAGGGTGGAGGTTCGGCCAGTATGTACTTTACTCCAAAAACCATAATACAGTTTTACTTGTAATCTGAAATATAGCATTATTTTGTGGTTTCATGCGTTTGAAAAGTTGCGATCTAATAAGACTGTTGTACGTATAGGTAAAGCATTGTAAAATTCTTTAAAAAAATATGGGATTCAAACAATGAGCAAAATACTATTTTCAATGCAGTGAAATTTGTTATTGGTACCAGTTGCCGTAGTAAACATAAGGCACTCAGTATTTTACGTTTTATACCCGAAATGTGCCTCGAACAATTCAACAAGTTATCTAAATTGAAACCCAATAATTTGACGGATCTAAAATAAAGTAATGCTGAAGCCATAGAAACAGCAATGTTTTAAAATTTTTCCTTGGTCATCATAAGTTTGTTGACACTGAAACAATGGTCAGCTATTTCTTGTATTTCCATAGATGAAAAAATTGATAGAGAAGTATTTCAATGATATCGGAACGTAATACACTTCATATAGTATATCATCAACATGAATGACAAAAGCGTGCCCAGGATCGATCCCCTTGATGCATCTAGTAAATCGGTTTTAGCTCCGAAAATTTATTATTGTAAAAAGTTTTCTGGAAACGACTGTTCAGGTAAGTTTCAACAAGCTCTGAAGCATTTCCTTACCTCTGGCACTACAGTTCGGATGATTGTTCTGTAGAATCCCGGTTTCAAGACCCTCAACTATACCCTTTCTACAACATTCATGGTATGTTGCCTACAACATTCATGGTATGTAGGTTGAGCAATTCTTGCTAAAACCAAAGTAGTAACTGCAAAACAGTTTTTGATTTCAAAATATTCACTTAATAAATCTTCACTTGATCCAAATTTCAATAATTTAAAAAAATGCATTCACCTGTTAGAAAGACCTTTGTCCATCGCCATTTTCGATAGTAGGAAAAATTAGGGCAAAATATTTGGTAATATCTAATTCATAATAAACCTAATAAACAAGTACCTGTAGAATAACCCTCAATTACTTTATATATATATATATATATATATATATATATATATATATATATATATGTATATATGGGAATTATTTAATTTAATTTAATGATTTGTCCACATGTGTCTCATATTGGCACCATAATGCCAATTGTTTACCAGTCAAAACCCATAGACTTTTTTCAAAATCACGTCTTTAAGAGATCAAGAAAATAATAGCAATATTTTTATAGTTATTATTACGAAAATTGAAATAAAAATCTTCAGATGAATCCAATACCCGCGATAGTATTCTAGAAGCAGCAGATGTTGCCAATGTGGAACTATGGCCAGCCATATGTCAAGGAAGATATGAGAAACAATTTAAACATTTTCTTATAAAAAATCAGAGAAATAGATTCCCATTTAACATGACAAGATCAAGTGAATTAATTATATTATTAAAAAGTTGCGATTCATGGTCTATAAATTCAAAAATATATGTGACATCATTAATATAAAATAAAATATATGAAAAAACTGTATTACTTTAGTCGAAAGTCATCTGTCCTATGGAGTCATTGCATGGAGGGAGGACTCGATAAAACTCATCAATAACCTACAAAAAAGTCAGAAGTGCAATCTTTAAAGATTTATATTATACAGGGTGTATACTAAATGATGTCATTAATTTCAGGTGGTGATTCCTTGTCATATTTTATGGAGAAAAACGTATATAAACGTGTGTCGTAACTTGCTTAGTTTCGAGATATACGGGGTTTCAAACTTTCATTTGAAAATCGATATTTTATCAATTACTCAAAAGTCTTTTTGACAATTTTTATGAAACCTGGTTTGGTTACTAGCAGTAGTAAGGGGCTTTTTTTCATGAAATTATAATTCAAATTATAAGTGGCAGATGGGGACCTGATTGATATTTACAGTAAAAATCATTGTACGCCACTGTTTTCCCTAAGTTTCGTATTTTTTCAGAATAAATAATTAAAAATACAGCTTTCTCATAATGCTGTGAATTGGAAATAGCTGAACTTTGTCATATCAAAGTCATTGGCGTAGAAATGGTGGTTACGCACCATGAAAATTAAGAAAGTTATGTGAATGATCTTTTTTTCAGCTATTCCAAATTTCCTTGAAATTCTATTTGATTTTATGTACAAATGTATTGTTAAGTTTTGATAGAAACAGACAATAATAGGCCCAGGAACACAACAAACATCAACGACGAAACCAATAAAAGAGTGCAGGTAGAAATAAATGAATTAAGGAAATCTATCGATTGACAAAGTGTTGTTATTTCAAATTCTCGGCAGTATAAGAGAGTTTTGAAATGTTTAATTTGATAAAAATATGAAACTTAGAGAAAACCAGTGGCGTACAATGATTTTTACCATATTTATCAATCAGGTGACCCTTTGCTGCTTATAATTAGAGATCGAACCTCATCAAAACCTTATAACTACCAATATACACACCAGGTTTCAAGAAAATCGGCTAAAAGACTTTTGAATAATTGAGAAATAACCGATTTTTTGTTAAAACTTAGACACTCCGTCACTTGAAAACAAAGTAAGTTAGGACATACATTCATATGAACTTTTTTTCATAAAATATGACAAGGAATCACCACGTGGAATCATCATTTAGTAAATACCATTTATGTAAATACCGAGAAAATATCCATCCTGTAGCCTGTATAGAAACGTCGATAATGACTGTGAGTCAGATATTTGTTTTTGCGATAGTCTTGAGGTAGAACAGACACAAATCATCTCTAGCACTTATTCAACACCCGTACACTTTTTTGGGACCAAAACTTTTCAATTAGCTATCGTCCTAACTCAAAACGATCAACTCATACGAAAGATATATGAAAAAGTTTAGAACTTGGTTATTCACTATTCCCTTTAAAACACTAGAAAACTTCATAGATACAAACAGAGCCTGTTAAAGTCTTGTAAGAGGTACTGATAATATGGTTTGTATTCAGTAATAGTATATTACGTAACAACAGTTGTTAGTAACCGCTTACGAACGAAATGAAAAAGTTTATGCACGAAGCCGCGCAGCTCGTGTAACGTACTATACTTTTTCTACGCCCATTATTTTTCTTCAATTACATAAAAAACATCACAATCATTTAAACTTTATTATAATAGTTGTTGATAAAATCTTCAGTGGAGTGCTCATAATTTCATCACTTTCACTACTTTCAGACATATTATTCGTAGTTAGAGTTGAGAAAATGTTCGGATACAATTATATTTTGTTCAAGAAACTGACAATATAAATGACATGACATTTATTTTCATAACATGCTACTTAAGAAAACGTGTCCTATTTTTATAGAAATTGTATAACGTGCTGTCTACATTTAGGGGCATCACTCTTTCAATCCCAAATATATCCCGCTAATGCTAAAAGTTTTTATGTTCTTTAATTGACTAAAGAACCTTATGGGAATCTGGCCCTCTGTCGAATTGGCTGTAACTTTGGGAAAACGAAGTTTTCGGCATCCCGAACAAAAGTCCCCACGGGCACAATAAGATCCTATAAGTAGTTTCGGAGGTATGGTACCTACAAGTCCAAGACTTTTAATGATGTTGCACCTGTAAGTAGACTTAGCTGGGAGTGAAAATAAACGTCAACTTGAGCTAAGGCTGTTGAAAAATAGTATTTTTGAATCCTACCGTTTAAAAGTAAGTGATGGAAATATCGAAAAATCGGGGAAAACCTGAAAAATCGTGGAAAACTTGCTTAAAATCTAGTAGTGAAAGATATACACGGATGACAGTTATGAAGTTTCGTCTGTCTAACTGACAATTCTATTTACATTACATAAGGTGATCTATTCGCATGGACATATTATAGCGTCTAAAGAAAGATTTTGCGTATTAGGAAATGCCATTTCTTTTGTATAAGTATGTAACTATTGCTCGGGCGAATTTTTTTCTCATCTTATTGATAAACAAAAAAATTCAAATACAGTTATCAAACGTATTGTCTCGGGTTAGCAACCTGCATCCGAGTCTGGCACAACGTTTCTTCCTCTTGAATAAATACGTTTTCCAAGCTTTTCTGTATTGTCTTGGATTCTCCCACACTTTTTTATTAAGCGAGAGGTTTGAAGTTCTCGACAGCGAAAAATGTAGATTTTAAGAGAGTTTTCCACGTTTTTCAGGTTTTCCCCGATTTTCCGACATTTCCATCACTTGCTTTTAAACGGTAGGATTCAAAAATACTATTTTGCAACAGCCTTAGCTCAAGTTCACGGTTATTTTGACTCCCAGCTAAGTCTACTTACAGGTGCAACATCATTAAAAGTCTTGGACTTGTAGGTCCCATACCTCCGAAACTACTCATAGGATCTTTTTGTGCACGTGGAGACTTTTGTTCGGGATGCCTAGAACTTTGTTTTCTCAAAGTAACATCCAATTCGACAGAGGGCCAGTTTCCGTAAGGTTTGTGCGGGGTTCTTTGTGTAAATACACCAAATAAAGTCTTACGTAAATAAAAATTTGATTGTGATTTAATTAAACCAAGAAGTTTAAGTTTTCTTCTCAAAACGCACGTGTATGTTATGAGATCTCATTGCGTGCATGTTATTGTTATATGTCATTTACAAGGAATGTTGACAGTGCGATTTTTGACGTTTACAGACATGGGCTTAGAAAAAATTATTTTAATGTGATTTTAGTCCCAAAATTTTTCCATAACCTCATATAAAATTCAGTATTTCAAGTTTTTGTGTTGTGCAAAGTCTTTATAATAATTGTAACAAAACCTTTGGTCTCATTTTAAATCGTCTATTCTTTTGTTTTTTTTTTTAATTGTTTAGTCTTAATAATTTTTAGTTTTATTTATTTTCATATTTTACCACAATTGAAGAATATTTCATTTGAATTATATTTATGTTTGGTGTTTGAGCAAAGATCTCATGCCACGCATGGATTATCTTGTGGTTTTCTATGTTTATTAATTTTTTTGTATTAATATATCTAAAGTGTTCATACGTCCAACTCAGACTGTGAAAGTATGATGTGGAATAAACTCATTATTATTATCGATACTGCATAATTTATTCAGTACCAAGTGCCAAGTATGTACCTACTCCAAAAGGGATCAGTACACAACAAAATAAAATAAAAATGACCACATCGTACAAAAATTGGAAGCCCATGATCGAGATCAGTTAAGTTAGCAGCTTTTTACGGTATTTAGACGTCAAATAAAGGTGGTGTTTATTCGAGTTTTTCGCTCATTCATTCCGACCAGTCAATTGTGCGTGGTGTATAACTCGAATCGACTAACGACCAATAGAGGGTGATTTCGGGGTGATTATATTGAAATACTGCCGCTTGCAACGGAATATCTGCAGTGATTTATAGGAAAGCCGGCCGAATCACACAAAACGAGCCATTTATTTTATGGCGATGCTGAAATCATTGTTATTTTTATTAATGGTATTTGTTTAGTTTTCACTTTCGGTTATGAATGGGTTTATTATGAAGGGCGTGACGTTCGTTTTGAGACCAGTGATTGCAAATCGATGCCGGTGGATAATTTCTATATTTTGATTAGTCGATTATTTCCAACTGGCACGCTTATTTATGGACAATATTGCTTCAATATTATAAAAACGTTTGCAAAATATTGAAATGTAATATTAACTGGAAAAAAATCGCGATATTGATTGCACCAATATCGTTACGAAGATAATAATGGCTCAATATTCTTGACACAATATTATCCTCTAAACATTCAGCGCCCAATTTAATGGAAAATATATGTGCAATATTATGAACATATTGGCAAAATGATCAAAGGATATACAGTGTGTAATCTAACTTCTTGCACTCCCGTGAAGAAAGGTTGTATAAAGTCGTGTTAGGACGAATGGCAGGTGTGAAAAATATTCCTCCGCCGGCAATTGCCTTTGCTAGCCTGGAAGGATGGCGAACAGAGGTTCCCAAAATGTCGACCCATATTTCACAAAATTTTAAACCTCTTAAAATTTTTTTTTCGCATTTTTCACACCTGTCGTTCTTTTTAACATGCCTTTATACACCCCTCCTTCACGGGAGTGCAAGAAGTTAGATTACACCCTGTGTTGTAGAAAAAAACATTTACAGCCGTATGCATAGTCAATCGCAAGCGACTCGCCAGAGTTTCGCCGTTCGCTACACAAGGATTATAATGCACAATCGAGCTCCAAAAAAGTGACAACTACGCGATAAGTCACATTTTGGCTAAACGCTGGCGATGTTCCACTTTTTTAGAGCTCGACTGTGCATTATAGTTCTTGTGTAGCGAGCGGCGAAACTCTGCCGAGTCGCTGGAATTGACTATGCATACGGCTGTTAGCAATATTGGTCCGACTTTGCTTGGAGATGTTAGGAATCATATTGGTGACATATTCTTAATGCGATATTGTCCTCTAAACATTCAACTAAATTCGTACACTATCATTTGGGTAATTGATGAAATATTTAAAGTGAATATGTTGCCTAGAACAAATTTACCCATTACACTCCTGATATTCTTCATTTTGTATGAAGTAATTTCTAAGAATTTCGAAATATTTTGAAATAATTTTTCTTAGAGTACCTCATTCCAAAAACCCATACCAAATTACTAATCATTTTGTCAATTACGTTATGTTTTAATATATACCATTAAATTATTTGGAACGGTACGCTAGGCGCCAAAAGTTTTCTATTTGCGTCCCATTAGACATACGTCGATCATAAAAGTAAATTTGGTGTTCCGACTGCACGATTTCCTCGCCATTTCAACTATCCAATCCAGTATCGGAGGCGCAAGGCAACATTGCTATGTCGCTAGTGTCAGTGTCAGTAACTTTTATAGTCCCTACGATCAGATTGCTCAAAAGTGATTCAAAACTGATGAATTTTTAACGCATTGGCTCGAACAAATTCAGTTTTCAAGGGACGGTTCATTAAAGAAAACCTTTGGAAAAAAGACGCAATGCAGTTATAGCGATGTTGGCTGCAAAAAAAAAGTTAAATAGTATAATGTACAATGAGCATGAAATGACATACAGTTCCCACGAGTAGGTTGTTGTGAATTATAATTGAACTTGCTATTATGTACTTTTCTTTATTTTAGAAATGAATCTGAATGTATTCGAACTTGAATTGACGTTTATTTCTTGATAACAAACATACATGTTATTTGGTTGTCGTGGCGACGTATGTTCAAAGCTACCTGGGAAATTCCTTACATCTAATACAGGGCACTTAATATTTGTGGCTTGTACATTGGTATATGAAATTTTGTAGTACGAGCGTAGCGAGTACTACAAAATTTCATATACCTACGAGTGGGGAATGGATCATTTTATGCTCATTGTACACTGTACTTTTTCTACGACCATCTGAATCATTAACAAATCTGTAATATTTTCAGTAATCCTTTTTATCATAAACGCTCCTGCCGTCATTTTTACATGGTTTAGATAATTTTTTCTTTATTCACCCGTTGAATGAAACATCTATTTTTTCTTTTTGTACACGTACCTACCTACGTCGTGAAAATTATTATAAAAATCAAACACTATAATCGATTTTATAAAATGAAAAAAAAAATGTGTGCTGTGTGGATTTGAACCCTCGCTCCCACCATCCAAAGTCCACGTGTCATCTGAATCAACACTCGTCGTTACTAGAGAACATAATTTTTTTTTCAAATTAACTGCTATATAGAAAGTATCTCTCAACTATTCAAAAATATAGAATCCGATTGTAATCAATCTTTTTCAATCGAATTATGTAATTATCTACTGATGTGAAATGTCAAATTATTAGACAGAACTAGATTCGATATTATTTCTGTTCATAAAATTCTTTAATACCCACCTATACTGACAGTCTAGTAGTTCATGAAAGTCGTAGGAAATGAATATTCCGATACTGCTAGCCCGTGGGAAATGAAAATCGGTGTAACAACGTGGTATGTTTCTTAATCGAAGATGCAATTGAAATGTTCATTTTTCTTAATGGTCGTAGAAAAAATGTATTGTTATATGATGATCGTTCTTGATTTATGCAAATGTGCAGAACTTCAGGAAAATAATCATGAACTCCGACGCAAATGGAATCGGGCAAAACTAGAAAGAGAGGTAAAATATACTACGAAAACCAAAAAAGTAATCACAAAATTTTCTGTGACAATTTTGTTCAGAAAATTATTCAATTCCACGTCTAATCTTTTCCAAAATGATCGTTCTTGATTTATGCAAATGTGCAGAACTTCAGGAAAACAATCATGAACTCCGACGCAAATGGAATCGGGCAAAACTAGAAAGAGAGGTAAAATATACCAAAAAAGTATTCACAAAATTTTCTATGACAATTTTGTTAAGAAAATTATTCAATTCCACGTCTAATCTTTTCCAAAATTCCCTTATAATCAAATGCTGACGACAATATGTACAGGGAGGATGCCCAATTCTCCAATTCTAGAGTTTCAAGTTCCTATATTTCCTGGTCTATTTATTTCGGGATATATTTCCCGTGTTCCTTACGAGCTGCAGCGCGTTGTTGCCATTGCTCTTGACATGGTAATTTTTATGCTCTCATCTATCAAAACATTGCCTACTTTGGGAGCTTGTATTTCGATAATTAGATGGACGAATTTTTTCAGATTTGGTTATTATCATTTTTATCGAGTTTATTGACATGTGATAGTTTTCCATCAAATTTGTAACACGTGTTTCTTCTGTACAGCGTTTCATTTGGAGCAATAATTGCATTTGGCCTATGGTGCTATGATTTAAAAGTCTATCGGGAAGCAACTCTGAGTACAACTATCTCCAATTCTAAATGGACGGAAATTCTCAAAAAAATTCAGCTGATGTAGCCACTGTCGAGAAATATCATACCAAATTTTCATTGTATTTGTAAAAAATCTGCTCTAGCGTTCCAAATATCTTAATTCAGGTTTTGTTATTTATTAAAAGTTATTCTGAATGATACCCAGAAATATCACAGAGCTTGTTTCCGTTTAAACAGTTTGATTGCTTAGATATAGGTTAAACGATAAAATTAAATTTATTAGTTACAACCTTTAGGAAAATAACGGGAGTTTCGTGAGGAGCGGATCACACTGTATACCAGGTATAGGCGGAAGGTGCCTCGATCCTATGCTTCGTGCAGGTTCCTGTTTCAAAGGAAAAAATATATCTCAACTATTCAAAGTATATCTGATAAAATTCTATTTCAAAATTGTTTTATTAATTTCTTTAATAATAATCAACATGGTGGCTCGTCGAAAAAAAGGGATTTTTATTACGATTAATTTGATACCGCACTGTATTGTTTTCAAACAATTTTCTGTTGAAACACTCATTAGATCTTTTTTTCATTCCATTGAGTAACCTGTTGCCACCACAACTAAAAAAACAAAATTAAGAAGTCTCGAGAATTACAAAAAATGTTACATAGCAAATACATTTCGACCGAAAACAGTAAAGCTCAGTTATTTTTCCAAAAGAATTGTAAATTTGTAAATTAATGAAGTTTCATGTCGTATACTGATCCTCAAAATTTCATATCACTATCTTCATAAACAAGTTATTGAGGCGACCCACTTTCATATATATCTCAAAAGGGGTTCGAGTAACAATATTTTCTTATAGGACATACCCCTCATAATTCACAACGAGGAGTTTCTCCTGAATTTTTTTGGTTGACTTCAGCAACACCCTGAACATTTTTCTGAATCATTTCTGAAACTTGTCAAGCTCAAATTAATAACCGTAGCAAAAGAGGTTGAGTCTGCATCACAGAAATAATGAATACAGACACGTGAATTGTCCATTTTAATTTGTCCATTTCATTAAGGACCACTTGTAACACTTTTCACATTCGATAATCACCAGATTTCATGGAGATAAGTCGGCGTTCCATGCAATTTTCCGAGTATTAGCGGCATGAGGAGACAATTAATATTATTGAAGGAGTGCTAGCTCATTTCCTAATGGCCGTTCCATGTTTCTATTCTTCAAAAATAACTTAATATTAATCTGTTGTTAATTAATTAACATTGAAGTCGTCATAACGTGCGCTGACATCATTTGTTGGCGACAATGGACAAATACGTGGAATGTCATTTATAGGTTGGTATGATCGATCAATCTGTTGTTTGTTTCGTGTAAGAATTTTGACATAATACTCATATTAAAAATGCATTCGTGGGTGGAGAAACAGCACCTCTTCCTATGAGACCTCAGTCAATTACTTCCGCTTGAAAGCATCAAAAACGATCATTTGTGGATAACAGAAGTACCAAAAATGAATGACTAATCCTACACAATGTAGCTTTTGATAGTCTTACAGAGTAATAAAATTATTCTTATTATTATATAGGCGACACCTTGAAAAAGATTATGTACTTACGTGAGTGAAATATTTCCATTAAAACAGAAACAAATTCAATGAGTTTTTTTGGAACAATAACACAAAGTCGTCTCCACGTAAAATTTAATCGAAAGATCTGGATAAAGATCCTACTTAAGACATGTTTCGGACATATATATGTTCATCTTCAGTTAAAGTAAGCTTACTTTAACTGAACTTCAACTGAAGATGAACATATATATGTTCGAAACATGTCTTAAGTATGATCTTTATCCAGATCTTTCGATTAAATTTTACGTGGAGACGACTTCATGTTATTCTTCCAAAAAAAATTGGTCTTCCACTTCGAGTATGGACCTTCGTATAAATTCAAGGAGACTTGTAAGCCTTAGTACAACAAAGAAAATCCTGATGTGTTTTCATAAACTGTCTGTGATTCGGGCAAAATCCCACTGGACATATCAAGAGCTACAAAAAATACTGTCGGAAACAGATAGTTTCTGCATAAACAATTCGAGGTCATTAGTAAATATGATAATTATTGAATATGAAGATAATCACAGTCGCATCATTGATGAGATATTTTAAATTTCCGTGTCTCCCATTTTTCTCCGAAATTCAACAAATCGTAAGTAAGAGAGTCCCAAAATGCACATTGGCCTTTTTTAATGTTGCAACGGTTGGTTCAATTTTTGTCTGCAAATAAAGATCCTATACCTAAAGATCTGTGATTCAATATGATCTACAATGTCCCTGTCTTCAATGGAGAAAAGTATTACATTGGACAAAAAGGACAACATCTTAAAAGAAGGACATATCAACACCAATATGACTGTCGTCAAATCAATCAGTACAGGTTTTGGATAGAGAAACGAACGTCAAAAAAAGGCTTGAGCAAGTTGATTTTCATGTTTTTTAATGACACTGTAAACTGCAGAACTGATGTGCATAATACAATTCAGAATACAACATAATTTTTATTTATAAAAACCATCAATTAAAAAAAATCACTAGATTGTTCCGCTCATAGGTGAATGTTCTACTATTTAGGAAAGAGCAAAGATCATTTTTTGTTCCATGTTGATTTTTAACGTGTTTTATCCCAATATTGTGAAGAATACGACATCAGTAATTTATGCCACCACAGACTCCAAACAAACTTCTACGATTTTCAAAAGGTTGTTAATAGTTTCTCATTCTTTTTTCCTCAAATATTCATACAAGTAACCCGATAGATCTTGTTTTGATTGATGAACATTTTTAAAATTTATATAGGTTTTTTCTTTACCTATTAGTTTTACACAAAACAGATTTTATTGCTATCTAAATAATTGCTTCCATTCTAAGACTTTTCTAGTATTTGTAGCCTTGAGAGTGAATTAAAATACAGATCGAAACGTCGGCGATTCTCGTCCTAAATACGCTATTATACCCCCTAAGCATGTAACAAGTATTTTTTAAAAGCCGAAAATAAATCAGGAGCAAGCTGGCTCTTAACTCATTTTGAAAGGAACTACTATTTAATTGAATTATTTGCTCCAATAGGTGATCTACATACATACAACAAAATACATTCTCAAAATATTGAACGTGTACAACTTCAAAATTCACATTCCTAGATCATCAACAAACCGAGCAACAAATAAATAAATCTCCATTAGGAATATGTGAGAAGAAAACACAGGCGTTTCATTTTCTTATACAAAATTTTAAACAGCAGTTTGAAATGATCCCAGGTAATATAGAAGATTAATTTTCAAGTACCTTCCCGCACCACAAGACTTTCGTAAACTTTTTACATTCCGTTCCATCCTTCAAATAATTGTTACAATAGTCGTCTTCCCTAGCTCGCACAAGTCTCGCGAGGGTTGCGCGTAGGGGTGCAACAGATTAACGAAAATAACAATTTTAGCAAAAACAATTCAAAGACTCACAAATGCTTATGAATAATTGGATTTTTTCATCCTCTCATTGCCCGAGTTTAAGGGTCAATTTATGCACCATTGTCATTATCACAGTCATTGTCTTAATCATAAAATCAAATGAAACTGAACTTCCAGTAGGGGCATTTATGCAATTTCTTCAGTTTTAGTCTGAATCATAATGATTAGAATTTGACCTTCAAAGTTGGCGAAAATTTCCAATATTTATGCTTATGATTAGGACGACAAGCAGAACGCGCATGTGCGTAGATATCTATTTCATAAATGACATATAATTATTCGTTTTGACTTATTATCTTTGTTATTTGGTATTTTTTACTGTGTTTCCGAAAAAAACGAGCCAGGAAGAGGGTACTCTTATTGAAATGATTGCAAAATGTCTTCTCCTTTGGGATAAAAAGACACCAATGAGATTGTTGTTATATGTCATTTTTTATTTTCGAACTAATCACTCTGATGCGTAAATATAAAAATGTTGCATGAATTGGCGCTAAGACTCGACTCATTCTGCATGTGATCGCAAAAACATTTAGCTGTCAATTTGGCTTCCTTTTTGAGTTTTCCACAACTGTGCAAACATTTTAAAATGTTAATTTTTTTTCTCGCTATTGGTATTCTATATTAAATTGTAGATTTTTAACTTCTTCTACTACTGTAATCTTATATTATATGAGAAAGGTAAATTTTTTATTGTTCAAAACCACTGTTTATGTTAGTTATAACTTTTCAATTCGTAAGTACTTAACCTGTACTGGGCTTGTCCCGTGGATTAAATTATAAAAATGTCTTCAATGATTCATCATATGTTTATTGAAGCCAAATACTTCATCATCTGGCTCCCAGGAATCGTGCAACATCCATTCTCAATAATGAAATACAGGTGTTGAAGCCATAGTTCTTGCATTAAACCTCTTCAGAACTTGGTAGAATCCTAACAGCATGCAAATTGTTACTTGGGACTGCACCCATGCCTCTTCATGTGAAATATATCGCTTGCACTCATGACCAAAACAGACCAGAACCATGAAACCTCCCGAATGATCACCTCTCAATAGCGTCCATAATTGATCTCCAATGCGATAAAATGTTAATCTATTTTGTCGAATACACAGGTAAACGGTGGCGTGGACCGTTATCGCACAGTTCTGGTGTTTCGTTAGCAACTCCCCGCTAGGGTGTCACGTATTGGCTCATCGATAATTTATTCTATATACCTAGTATTGCCCGTATAGCCTCTTGCCTCTACCTGAGTTGCCTCTCTGTGTCGCTCATCGCCACCCTACCCAGTTTCGGTTGGAATGGAAATGTTCAATATATGGGGGATGCTTGTGGTTGTTTCTTGTATCGTTCACTTCGGTTATTTGGCATGGAAACATTTTTGTATAACGCAGCCAAGAAATGTCAACTTTTAAATACATTTTCTACGTTTTGAAACATCACATTTTTCATAACTATTTGTTTGATTACGTCACTAGTGATTTTTAAATATACTTCATTAGAATTTGAACCAATAAAATGCCTGGAAAAGCCAGGTTATGGGTCTATTACAGCGTTGATAAAAAGTAAAGAATTTATCAAAATTATCAATAATATAATAGAAAACTTTAGCCTTTATTTGGGGAAAATACTTTAAACCTTACACTCGGCAAATACTATAAGTTGACATATGATGTCACCTGTGTTGACTCCAATTATGGATAGGAGCAGAAAACATGTTAATTTTTTCCAAAATTTTTCCACCTCATTTTGATAGTGTTTGATGATCCTCATAATTGTGTTTGGCAGGAGCAGACACTATCACACTTATGAGGTTTGGGAGACTACAGTAACTCCAGAGCAACTACACGAAGACTTAAAAAAAATTAGAAATATATGTTAATTAAAAAATTAAATATTAAAAGAATCCCTTTGTTTATTATTCACTAACAAGTTTTATACTATGAATTTTTTTGTTCATACAAAGATGAGCCTTACATGCACATCCTGAATGAAACTCTAGTTGTACCCTGACAATATTCTAGAACAGGGCAATGATTGAAATCATCATATCTTTTGTGACTACAAGATGAAGGGAATGGTCTGTTTTTCGCTCAATGAGTATTCTGCTAATTCCAAACAAAAAGATAGACTGGATCCTAATAAAAAATACCGGGATATCACCTGACTTATTCACTGAAACCTTCCGGTGAGATTCTAACCCTGATTTGAAATTGAATGATTGTGTCTAAACATGCAAATATAGATTATTTAGAATAATATTATGTCAAATGAACTGTGTGAAAACAAATAAAAATATGTACTTACATCTGGAAGTCATACTGAAACACATTTTTAACTATATTCAAGCTCAATCTTTACGACAAGGTGGTAGACCTGAGCACTCAAAATCGTGTGATGCATTAGCAATTCCATCAAAATGTATTTTAAGTTACAGTTTAATTGTAGGTACATTAACAACAAAATAACTACGAATACAGTTACTAAAACTGTGTTCTGAAGCTGATGGAATATTTATTTTTCGAAATACCAACGACAGAAATAATATATAAAGTAATAGTAGCTATAGTGAGTCCATAAACGACGGGAACAATTATTGTAAGATACAAAATATTGATCAGCTGTATGATTTCCATGCTATCGGTTGTTTCCGACAGAATTCGGTAAAGTGCCGCGACGCCACACAACTAAATCTGAACGATATCCACCATTCAGATACCGATAATTTCAGAGATACGCGAATGTATGTAAAAGGTGGATATACTGAATTTTAGTGCATTTCAATCATATCATAATTAGTTGGTATTTGAACACTCATCAGGCATAGACAATTACAAAGTTACGGACTTTCAAGTTGCATATGCTGAATTTTCAATTTATTATAATCAGTTGAATGGTGAGTTTTTGATCTCAGGGTGAGTTTTAGACAATTTTTGTTTACAGTTGTCGAATATATTAGATAGAGTAGACTGCGTAATGTATGAGATATTATTATATTTTCATTTTAAAAATGTTTCAATCTCACAGTAGATGGATTTTATTGAATGTTTGTTTTCATTTGCCAATGAAATAGTCATAGAGTAGACTACTAATGTAGGGATAATTATTTTTCCTGTGCGTTCTTATAAGAATTATCTTTCAATAGACGTTATTTGTTATCAATCCAGTACAGATTTTTCATTTCCAATTCATACCCATCGACTCACGACCGAATTGGGCCAAACTTCACGGTGCAAAGCTGCGTCCAGCACCACGACGCCACCGACGCCGACGTCGAAATCGTTCGGTAAAATGCGCCAGCGAACGAACAGAAATATACCCCCGAGCTCGGTGAGTTATGTGCGCACAATAATTTATACCTTGCTGTTAATGAAGGTGGTAAATGCCGCTATTCGTTGGTTCCTATTAATTTTACATCAGCCGTCGCGGCGTTCCGTTGATAACTTTTTGTCGTACTTATCTGCGTTAGTGCCGTGAAAAATTGGTCGTCGTTAATAGTCGTTTTATCATAGATGTTTGTCATTGTCGCGGTTTCTCTGGCTTTCATTAAACATTGACGAATCTTGGATTGGTTTGGTGAGGGGGTCCTGGGATGATGAAGTGATTCGTTTCTTTCGGTTTCAGATGATTTGGAAAACTTTAACAGTCGTCCTGGCAAAGTCGAAGTCAAAATATGCTTTATTGTCGGAAGTTAATGATAAACTTATTGACAAAGCTTCATTGCATTAAAGATTATGTTGAAAAATTAATGGAAATGAAATTAATACTTAAAATGTATAATGGTGACCTCCTACCATCGGCACATCATTCCTGATGAGAGGAAACACCACCACTATATGCGCTCCGCAAATAAAAAAGAAAAATGCTATTTCAACTGCAGGGAAAAACCCGGAAAAAACCTACAGTACCACCATATGGTCCTTGGTGAATGAGGGAATGGAACAATACAACAATAAAACATAATAAATGCTCATTCAGCAGATGAGGAGTATGCACATGAAATCAGAAAAAAAAAATGTTAATTGAAGTGTGAATGACATAAAAATGTTAAAACTCTAACTTTTAAAAACTATCATCATAAAACTCTTGCAGACTATAATATACCCTCTCTGATAACAAACTTTTCACATCTTTTCTGAAACGAAATAGTGATGTGATACTTTCAATATTTATTGGAAGGTGATCAAACATCTTACATCCATTATAAAATATCGAGTTTTTGATAAATGTACTTATTGGAATTGGAAGATTCAAATCATTACTGTGTCTGGTACTGCGATCAGAAGAACTGTTTCCAATAGAGAACTTTGTGTTTGTGTATCAAAAAGACAGTTTCAAGTATGAAAATAGCAATAATTGTTAGAATTTTATGTTTAAGAAAGAGAGGTCGGCATGAAGCTCTATATTTTACTTTGCATAAATACCTCAAAGCACGCTTTTGCAAAATTAGGACAGTCTGTGAACGATGACTACAGCAAACTCCCCAAAATACAATACCCTATCTTAGATACGATTCAATAAGAGAATGATAAACTGGTTTTGAAACTGAAGATCCTAATTCATTCAACTCTCAATGCGTAGCAACCCGAAGAGAGCTGTTTACATAAAATTTCAACATGATGTTCAAATTTCAACGAATTATCCAGATAAGTCCAAGGTATTTTAATGTCATTTTATTTTCAATGATGCTATTGTCTAACGGAATGTTTTCAAGATGACATCTAAAAGATATCATGTGGGTTTTTTATGTTGAATGATAGTTAATTCGAATCACACCCATCTTTCACATTTTTCAGATCAACATGTATCATTTGATCAAGATCTTGCTTGTTTTTATGATGCCAAAATATTGTACCTACTGTCATCAGCAAAAACTTTAAAAGAACCTGATATCTGGATGTTCAATAGGTCATTTATGTATAATAAAAAGAGAATTGGTCCAAGTATAGAACCTTGAGGTACTCCACAATTAATTTTCTTCGATTCTGAATACCCAGAATTCCCTTACTATTTGATTTCGCTCGGACAAATAAGATTCCAACCATTTGAGAGTGATGCTCCTGAAACCCTAATGATGAAGTTTAAGCAAAAGTATCTCGTGATTTACGCAATCAAAAGCTTTGGAAAAATCACAAAACACTGCAGCTGCCACTTCCCCATCATCAATTCGCGAATATACCTCATATAAAAGGGACAACATTGCATCTCCTGTATTTTAATTTTTCTGAAATCCAAATTGAAGGTTATTGATTAATTTATAGACCAGTGCTGATGCATTTTTGAGACAAAAAAAATTAACAGCGTGAGACTCACTGAAAGAGTAGCAAAATATTGTTCGAATGGCGGAGAAAATAAATTGGAGTCAAACGGGATGAACTTTTTGGGGTTGAATGTGATATTTCACGGTTTTTCGCGATTGACAACAAAAGTTGACCCCTTATCAAAAAATGTCAAAGTTGTTAAAAATAAAAAGATCTACAACATTTGTATCGAACATTTTTACACATTACCTCAAATTTTCCGGGAAAATCGGAAAAAACAATTTTTCAGTTTTAATTTTTTTCTCTCGCAAAAGTTAATTTATTGATATAACTTATTTTGTTTCAAGTAAGCTGTAATTTTTTTGTAGCGGAATACAGATTTTTACATTTTTTTCGACAAATTTCCAAAAAACGACCTCATGTCAACTGAAAAGTTTCACCGGTAAATTCGTCTTTTCAAGCTCGCCAACAGCCAGTTTTTTCTTTGAAGCGTATACTTTTAGATTATGTCATAAACGAGTAGCACTACTGTGAATTTTTTTTCCAGAAAACACTTACAAATAAAGAAACATATTTTCAAAAATTTATTTTTATAATTTTGGTTTTAAATTCATATTTATTTATTAAAATAATTAAAATTAACTGTTGAAACCTTTCGAGAATAATAATTTTATGTTACCTCCATTGGTACCTACAAAGAATAAACAAGGACATAAATGAGGATTTGATTATAACAGAAGGGCAAAAGAAGGTTGGGGGTAAAAATGGTTTCTCACAATTTACAGCGAAAAGTGACCTCCTACAATAAAATGTTATGAAAAAAAGGTTGTTGACAATAAAGAGATATACAACTTTTGTAAACGAGATTTTCCCACATAACCTCAAATTTTCCGGGAAAATCAGAAAAACCGTTTTAATTTGGTTTTAATTTTTTTTCTTGTGTAAAAATTGTATGTTGCAAAATCTAGTGGAAATATACTTTTTCATGTTCTGAATTAGACGTTTTTTTTTTCAGCGAAATATTGATTTTTCTCGAAACTCTTTGAAGTACTCGGAAAGGGGGCGGCCCCCTGTTTGGCTGGTACCAAAACGAATTTTAAACGCCTAAAATGAGAAAAAAAGTAACAGGCAAGGACCAGGTGGAGAATGTTGTAGTAGTTGAGGAAAACGAAATTTGAACTCGAACGCACTCAAAATGGTGAAATGGGGATGCAGTTTAGGGGATGAAAATGGTTTTTTGAGATTTGCGGTGACACGTGAGCTTTTAGAGGAAAATGTTTAATAGAAAAGTTTCAGATAATGAAAAAAAATCAAAAACTTCTGGGTCGATTAACTTTTTCGCAATTCAGATGACGACTAGTTTTGGTACATTTTTCGAAAAAAATGCTCTTCTACGAACATTTGTCTTGGTGTTTTTTGTATTTCGGAAGTCTATAAGTGATTATTTTTATCGTTGAAATGTCTGCATTAAAATGGTCTATGTCACTGTAATTTATTGATCGTTGAACCGCCTAAAATTGAGAAAAACCGTCAACAAGTCTCTCTGAATCATGATTTTCTCAATATTTTCAATGATTCGTACAACTTGTACAAATGGTATGTTATGGAAATTAAAACTGAATTGATTACAGAAAAAAATATTTCATTCTTTGTTGGTATTTTTCCATTTGGTGTTTTATGATTAGCCATGTTTTCTGGGAAGGCATTGTTACTAACTCCATACGCCACCTTACGCTCTATTAATTATAAACGCAACAGTGAATCGTGGAGGATTATTCCCAGCCAACACGAGCCTCAATCTTTCAGACTTTCACATCTGAGAATTGAAAAAGCCCGCTCCGGCTGGTAGCCGAACCTTGGACCTCTCGGTCACCAGGCGAGCGCTTAACCTCTTTGCTGATCCCTGTTCATTTGTCTTGATGAATATAACTCGACCTGAAATTCTGACGGCAAAATTTTATACAAAATACTGAAGTATTATTGTCCAAGAGCAAAAGCACTTCATATCTGTATAAAAGTTCTCTAGCGTGAAGCGTTTTGGATTTTTATTTGTAAAAATGGTTTGTAGAAAAAAATAAGTTCAATTTATCTTGGTAAAAATGGTTTAGTAGAAAAAAATCTTATATGTAATACATTATGAAACGACTTCTTTTAGGTACTTGACATGTTATACAACTCAACTCGTTGGATAATTTTCACGTCTCGTACCTGAAACGTAGTAATTTTGTGAATTATTGTAAAGGGTACCCGGTAAACCATGGATTATTCATGTCTGGTGTTTGACAAGTTCATAGCTAATCAAAAAACCACACCTTTACCATGGTGAAAACCTCACAATTTTCGAGATATTGGAACTTTTATGAAAAAAATTTAATTCCTATTTTAGATCATTTTAATATTTTCTAAGCAAATAAGGAACGTTTCTTGGTGATTCTCATTTTAGATAAATATTACTGAATAGTAATTGTTACATTCTCAGAAGGCAGATTTTCGATAACAGTCAGTTACGGTCTAAAAAAAATCCTCCGAAATGAATCCTCGAAGATTTCTGTTATGAACTTCTTTTGTGACGAATTAATCACCTACGAAAACCTGGACATTGGCCTTGAAAACTTGCTCGTACTGTCCAGAGTCTAAAAAGGTCTAGATGTTGCCATAATTCTTTAAGAAAAAATTATATGGCAAATAGTGTACGAAAGGGGGATATTTTACGGTGGATCACAAGGATTCCAGTTTCATTCGAAATTGGTTTAATTTCTATTTTATCAAAGTGTGAGCTGCAGTTTATTACTCATTTATCGTAGCGACTAATGAACTGATAAATTTTACACAACAATGACTCTTTACATGATTAAGAGACATTACAACAAATGTTAGACCTGTTTTTCTTCTGATCTGATACAATCACGATGGGTATCTTCTTACAAACGATCTTTTCAACAAACCTAGAGCTCTTGGGGTATTATTGATTTCCTGGGCTGCATGTCGTATTCGGTTGCGTAGTTCCTTTTCGCTAGTGAATGTGTTGTGGTAAACTTCTTCCTTCAAACATCTCCAATAAAAAATTTAACGGGTTCAAGTCCCGTGACCGTGGCGGAAATAGTATTGGCCCAATCTAAATATTCTCTTATTTGTCTGCCCTAGGGAGCAGGACACCCGTCATGTTGAAACCACAAAATATCTGTCTGACTTCCAGCGGCACATCTTCCAGTAGATGGGTCAATTGGATATGTAAAAATTCTGAATAATTTTCGGGGTTCAGTGTCGGTGGAAACTTGAACGGACCAATCACGTAGTCATTCAGAATACTGGTCCAAAGATTTATTTTAAATTGATGTCGGAAGCTGTCTGGTCTCATTACATGAAGATTTTCCAACCGGTTGTGGTTGTGGAAGTAGTGGATATTGATATTGATTCATCTGGCCACAATATTTCATTGAAGAAATATGGGTACCCTCGGTGTATTCATAAATAAAATGCATTTCAGCATACTCAAGTAGAGTGTTTATGACATTTTGATACTGATACAAATAGATTATGCCATGTCTTCTGATCCTATTCACAAATGACACAAACAGTCTGAAGAGGAAACAATACATACGATAACTTTCAATAAGGAGTAATGTGGTAAATTTGGAAAACACGGTGTTGACTCTAACTACCTGTCAATAAACTGACACATCAGCCGAGAAAAAAGAGCAACCAATTGCATCTCACTCTTCGATAGAATAGCAGTCATCCTGATCCACCGTATACCCCCTTTAATACTCTATTAGCAATATATTATTTTCGAAAAAGAATTATGGTAACTTACGTACATTTTTAGACTCTGGACAACACGAGCAAGTTTTTCAATCTCCTTCGAAAACCAGAACATTGGTTTTCGAAGGAGATTGATTTGTCACAAAAAAAGTTCTGCCTTCTGCAATTGTTAGAACTACCAGTAATATCAGTAATATTTATCAAAAAAAAGAATTCACTTGACACGCTCCGTATTTGCGTGAAACATAACAGAATAATTAGAGATAGAAATTCAATTTTTTATTAAAGTACCTATATCTCGAAAACCGTGAGGTTTTTACTGAGGTCAAGTTGTGGTTTTCTGTTATGAACTTATGCATCACCAGCTACAGCATGATCTATGGTTTACCCGATACCCTGTATATCTACAATTACTGCAAAATTGAAGGAGCATCCCAATAATAGCGTAGCTCTTATCGGATCTTCCATTATTACTTCCCCAGCCATGATGCTCCTATTTTTTATTTTATTTTTGTTATTTCCATCTATTTCCATTCAGCCATTCTGAAATGATCTTTCTTTTTCAGATCGACGGTGGGCCGAGCGCATTTTGAGAAACAGCCTCCTAGCAACCTGCGTAAATCCAATTTTTTCCACTTCGTCATCGCCTTGTACGACCGGGCTGGTCAACCCGTCGAGATTGAACGAACGGCATTCATTGGTTTCATCGAAAAGGATCAGGTTCGTCTGAATTTCATTCAATTACCTGGCCATATTGGAAACACCATTCATGGTTGTTGTGACTTGTGACCCTATTTCGATACTTTTTCTTCTTGGAAATGTCCGGTGAAGCGAAGTGAATAGAGTTAAAAATTATTCCATAAATATATTTTTAAACTATAATAATTATTTGAGAGTTTTCGATGTCTAAAATATAATAGTATTTGAAAATTACAACCACTACATCTAGCAATTATTAAAGAAAAATAAGAAAAAATACAATTCTCGAAGGAAGAAACTTATATTTCATGCAGAAACTGTTAATCACTGTGATGCAGCTAACATTGGCAGAACATTGTAGACCTCTGAAAGATCGTACAAACGAACATCGAATCCCTAAAAAGGTATCAACACTAAGGTTCAATAACAATGATATTTCCAATCCGAAAGTTACAAAAGATTAAATTGTTTTGGAAATTTACATACAAGTCATGAATTGCTCAACACTGACCTTTGTGTCAACACTCTTGTCAATTCAAACAAATCTTACGTCCCTCTTCATAGACCCCTTTAAAAACCAACAGCTCCTAATTATTCATTCATACAACTTGAGTGAGGATAATATATAATTTTATTTCATTTATTCTCTCTATTTAAGGGTATTTTGATTACTTGCACCACCATTTTGCAGTTTGCCATTCCTCTATTCTAACTTCTCAGTCAACTCTGAGAACATAAAGTCACTTTCCACTTTTCAAATTTTTAATGACATATTTGGGGGCTGGGGATCTATCTATCCCCTACTTTGGTATGCAAGTATAATACGAACTATACAGGGTGAGTCTAAGAGCACCACTTTTTTGAGAGAAGTAATCCGATTCAAAGCACGAAAATTCAGGGGGCTACTGAACAACTAATATGTGATATTTTTTAGATGAAAATGAATTCTGTAGCACTTCTAGTTTCACCAGAAACGGCCCTAGTTTTAGTTTTTCAAATGAAACTCCTTTCAATTCTGAACATAATGAGCTGATTTTTTCATTTGATTTTTATGTATTTTCATAAATATTCTTCATTGTTGATGATTCATCACATGTGAAACGTTCCTTTCCCATGCCATATTTTTCATAAAAATGGAATTAGCATTTTGTTATAATGCTCTGTAACCAGCTAGGTTGTGAATGTGGCAAAACCACTTTTTTGTGTTATCTAATTTTTTCCAAGTTTTGGAAGAGACGAACCTAATGATACAAAAATTTTCAATATCCGTTGATTATTTTCAGAGTTATCACTATTATAAAAAATGTACATCAAAATAGTGCAGCCGTTGGACCAAACAACACCAAAATGATGAAAATTTTTCAATTTCACTTCTACTAAATTTTGAATTTGAAAATGCAATTTTGAGGATTATCAACATTTAATACAAATTTTTGAAAAAAAAAACAAATACATAGCACCATGCTCTTATACTTCCACCATGAAAATTGTTCAAAATGTTGTCCATTATGTTCCATGCATAATTGCACCCTTCTGACTGCTGCTTGAACTGCTCTAGTGAACTTTGCTGGGCTGATATTATTGAAAGAATAAGTCGGATTTACCTATACATATCCTAGAATATCTATCTCTTTATCTTCGCTGACTATTAAATCTACATTTCCAATTCGATTATGACGTTTAGTTAAGTTCACATAATAATACGAATAATTAATAAAAAAAAAGAAAAAAATTATAAATAAAAAATTTGGATATGTTGGTACTTCTGCAAAAGTCTGCAAGTTATATCCTCCAGCAATTTCATTTTATTTTGTACATATCGTCAGCTTCTACCCCTTGCAACATTCGCAAAATCCTGCTCTTTTTTAAATATACGAAAAAACAGAAGAAAAAAATAAACAAATCACCTCGAGGTGGTTGCATTTGGCTCAGAGACCAAAAAAGACATAACAGACACTTTTTATAGAATCACATTCAAATGAATACTGATTATCTGTCGCCTCCAAAAACTAAAATATGAGGAGCGGCAACAAGCAGCTATCATTCCTAACGATGACCAGTTATTAGGTCTCTTAGACATGTGCGCCGCTTTTATGATATAAAATTTAAAAAAGCACTATATCTCATCCTTTTAAATTCCCTATTTCATGCACATAACCTAACATTATTGGCAGAAATGCCCGAGCCTTGCACTTCCATAACTTTCCTAAACGAAATTAGATAAAAAAATTGAAAACTTTCAGTAACAGATTGAAAAACCTTCGGGACACATATTTACCAATCTTCTTGGTCAGGAACATATTGAAAAACCATTTTTAGTTTAGCATTCTTTTGAACATGTTCGATGATGGATAACTTTACGAATTTTCCAGAGAACCTATTTTGAAAATTCGAAGATGGTTTTGAAAGTTAAAATGTTAGTCAGTGATTTCATATACACCTTGGTGCTTTTCGCGTTTCCGAAAGATATCCACAAAATGCCACATATGCGTGCAAGCTTCAAGACAACAAATAATCCAGCAGCAGATAACAAACGTTGATAAGTTAGACAACTTTAATCATGTGTAATGTGCAGCATGCATTCACGTTGTTTACCGTTGCACTGGAAAACGAATGCTCGTAATTAGCGTGAGAGCTACATGACATCCCACTTCTGATTATTTAATTCCTAGCTTCGGAATCATTAATCAAATGTAAAAGAAAAATCAGCATGGAAAAATGGCTTCAAGGAGTAATGGGAAACACGACGTAATTAATTGGGTAGGAACGTTACTAATCATTATTTTCCATGCGTGGTACATTCTTTCGTTGTTAACAGTCAGACAAATGAGATGAAGATCCATAACAGTGGATTGTTTCAGGAGTGGTTGGACAAAACTGAATACATTACATTTGAATTCCTAAGTTCAATGAAATCATTACAAAAACTTTTAATATACTGAATCCTAGGCAACATGTTTTGATACTGAAAATATATCAATACTAGCACATACTTTTGTTACACATTTGAAGATGTTTCGTGGTTGTAGAAAGAGTATGAAGAAATATCAAGATATACGTAAGAGTGTGATCCATCGCTCTTTGCAAGTAGTTGGGGTTCAACCCGAATAGCATCCTTTTGAATCAAAATCCATCGCTATTTGGAAGCAATCGGGGTTAGTTTTCAACCCAAAGGGCATCCTTCTGAATCAAAAACCATCACTCTTTGAAATCAGTTGGGGGATATTTTTCAAACCAAACGGCATCCTTTTGAACAATCGGGTTGTTGGTTTTTCTTCTCATCATTATCAAGTAACTAGTATCTTGATATTGGGGTAAGAGTCGAAACCGGTCATAACAAATAAACCAATACTCAGTGTGAATTAGACATGAGTGTTGTAGTTTTCTTTATTCATTAATTCGGAATTAAATTCCACATAATGTCTAAATTTTCAATCGAACAAGACAATCCATTGTTTTCAAAGCACATAGAAACACTTTGGTAATTGTTATAGCTATCGAAGTTGAATTTGTTCACTATGTAATCAGTTATTCCCTAGAATTATGTTAGCCATGATAGTACTTTTTCTTTTCTCTACTACGTCAACCAGAGTTCTGACATATAATTTCAGGAAATTAGTTCTAATTGTTTTCTCGGATACCTTGAAACTTTATACAAGGTGTTTCTCTAATATTCCTACGCGTTTCCATGAATTTTGTCTCAATGGGCTCCTTGGACTCATCTTATGTTGGAATAATCAGGAACTTGTAAAAAAAACATTTCAAGTCGTCGCAAGGCCTGTTAATTTCTAAAAGACCACACATCCCATAAGGTAGTGTGGGAGTCCCCTGAGTTCGGATTGATTTTCCTCAGATATACCCACCAAACACTCCACCTCGTGTGTGGCACGATGACACGAGGCCTAAAGGCCCATTGTATCTTTTACCGTACCATTTTCTAGGGCAAACAGAAAAAATTTGCACTGGCTAGGGTTTCAACCTACGACCGGCAGCCCGAGTGATTGAAAAGATCGGCGCTCTTTCCACTCGGCTACCTGGCTCTCTGCTAATTTATCATTGAACTGTGTGTTATCTCACTTGAATTCATACACGTCTCCTACAAAATCCTGATTCGTAGGCCATCATGCCACATGGAATTGAGATGAATAATGCGATCTTCATCTTCATCTAGCTGTGTTTTGGATATATCCCAGTGAAATCACGGTCAAATAAAAAACGGTTTGTGGATCTTGATACATATAATAATGATCTTAATATTGTCTATGGGTTTTGGTTAGGGTCTCTGACGTACGAAGCTTTAATGTAAGATGTACTAAGCAGAGGATATGACACTCGATGGTAGCAAGCTCTCATGCATCCAGATGAATGTAAATGCCTGTCATTTATGACTCAAAGTATTTTATTCTACATACTGCTCAACTTCAGAAATTGGATTTTGTTCAGGCAGCAGCAAATCGATTTTCTTACAATACTGTATGACTAGTAGCTTAGGCAGCAAAAACATTTGTAACAACACTGAGGAGGAATTAGGGGCAGAAACTCTCAAGAGATAGATGATTATGTCAGGTTCAAAAATCAACTTCGCAACAATGTGGATGTTTCTACCATTTCAGTAATGCTATTATTACATAAAGTTGTATGGAGGTCAAAAAAATGCATCAATCCATTAAGACCAGGTGCCTCATTTGCCCAAATTTGCTATATGACATCCTTCAAATCCTTGTGTGTCGTGATTTGACCAAAGCAGAGGGTCCGTTCAAATCATTATAACCCTACAATCCTCTGGTGGTCAATATATAGAATAGAAGACTGAAAACCACTTGCATGAAAGCCAATCAAAAATTTATGCCCAGTTAAATATTTAACATGGTATTATATGCAAAATTGGGTTGCAAAGAAACACTGATTAAAGTATCAATCAGGACTGCAATGACCGCTAGAACCTGTGCTGCTGCTTTATCTAATTCAGGAGGCACTTGTCCTTCAGTTTTTATTATTTCTCTCTAAAAATTCAATGAATATCTGATGTTTTAATTTCGAATTTAGCTTCAGCATATTGGTACATATAAGTTTTACAGTTGGTAAACACTACACAATCAGAAATTTTGTTCACCTCATCAATTGTTGATGCCTCTCTTCTGGCATCCTCTAGGTACTCTTCTATGAAGCCATCATTGGAAATTTTATCCAGGGATCGTTTTTTTTTCTCTATTTCATTTATACAATTTGATTTGATACTGAGGTACAAAGAACACAGTTTTTTTTCACTTCTTGTGTTATTTCAAATTTTAGTTTCCTGAAATGATAAATAATTGCTGGGATCCGATACTTACTACAAATTTTAATCACAATCTCACGAGTTGTTACTAACACTTTCATGTACAACTGATTCATTTGTGCTCTATTCCAAAATATTCCATAAAATTAGCAATTGCTTCCACTCTCGTGGTACGTTTGAGGAATTATTATGCACTTTGTATTCTCGTCGATATTTCTCTTTTCTCCTCGGGGGACATGCGGTCTGATCTTTTGCATTCTATTATATTTTTATATCTGTAGAGAATGTAAAAAGAAGAATAGTTTCCGATACTTATGCATCGAAATTATTCTACTGAAAACTGTACTTACTTTTCTACTGATATATTGGATTATTGTTTCCTCTACTTCTGTTCAATTGGTTTCTCTTTTTCATTCTTAGAACTAGAAGGAGAAGTCTGACGAACAATATGATAGAATAAATCAATACACACAGCATTCATAATTAAAACAAAATTGAATAGGAAAATTATCATAAATGAGACATGAAACGAGAAAAATAGCGCTGTTGCCACATCTTTTCCGTCATTAGTAAATATGACTGTTGAATACTTGGAGCATGTTTTATGAAACACATCTGATATTTAACATAACATCAAATTATGATTTTTTCCATTTTGTGGAAATTCATACTGAATCATCTAATAAAGAAAACCACAACACTCATGTCTAATTTTCACTGAGTTTTGGTTTATCTGTTACGATTGGTTTCGTTTTTTACCCCAACATCAAGGTACTAGTTACTTCATGGTGGATAAGAACATAAACCAACTTACTCATTATTAAAGAAGAAACGGTCACTTTTGATTCAAAAGTATGCCGTTTGGATTCAAAAATTTCCCAACTGCTCTCAAAGAGCGGTGGATCATACTATTACGTATATCATGATATTTCTTCTGACTCTTTCTACAACCACGAAACATCTACAAATGTGTCACAAACGTATGTACGTATTGATATATTTTCAGTACCATATGACCCTTTAATATTTGTTTAGGATTCAGTATATTAAAAGTACTGTTAGAATTTTATTAAAAATTGTGATTATTAAATGAGACTGTTAAATACTTGGAGCTTGTTTTATGCAACGCATCTGTTATTTAACGTAACATCGAATTTGACGTGACGTTAGTCGAATGATTATTTTTCTCTTTATTCAACTGGCCATGAAATTTCTACCGCTGAACTATGATGCCAATCAATCGACTGATGCAGAACCCAACTTTCTGCTATCATCTGAAAACAGTTTCCTTCATATGCATACGAACATCGAGACAACTTTTGGCGAAAGTTATGACACCCACGCTTGCCTTCAAACTTCAAATTCCGACGCCGACTCCGCGCACAACTTCAAAGACTGAACTTCAACTTCAAAGTCGCGCGGCAGGTAGTGGCGGAAAATATAATTTCCATGAAAAGATATAACTTTAAAATGGACCCAAGCGGCGGTGTTTAACTTGGCTATGTGTTGCCATGGTAGCGCGTTTAGTAAAGTGTACAATGGAGGGAAAGTGAGATGAATAAATACAGCGTGTTCGACTCGCTGGCAAGTTGTAGAAGCGAGATACGAGGGTGGCATGCGGGGCATTGGCGTGCCGAAAGTATCGGAATTGAAGAGATGATTTTCACTTTTGGGTGGTCTTGTGGACAGGTTGAATGGTAGCAGTGCGAGAGGGGTGAGAATCTTATTTGATGCCGTTTCATTAGATTATGGTTACTTACAGGATTTGTCACTCTTTTACCCGTACAAAAGATGAGAAACCAGTACTGTGGATGTGAGGAGTTATTTGCATGGACATCAATTGTGACAATGAGCTAAAAAAATTATGCAATTCATTAATATCAGATAATCTAAAACATTTTAAAACATTTTGTAGTATCGGTAAATATCCTAACTGAGAGTTTCCAAAATGTGTTTGGGCTTTTAAAATAATTTTGCAATATTAGATACTATTATGAACCAGCTGTTGATGATATAGCTGTATCGGATAAGTTGAGTACAGCCAATGAAGTACTCATTTACAAACAAGTTATTACACCAACCATGACTGCGGCCTCCCCGTTACACAGATGTAGATATTGGAGATAATCCAGAACTCCGTGTTATCACTGACAGTGACAGGTAATAACTGTATGTGGTGGTTTTTTATGTTTGGATGAGAAGAAAAGAAGGAAAGCTCCTCGTGTGTGGACAAAGCAGTGGCTTTCACAGTCACATGTCTTCACTCTCAGAACTGCCCACCAACGAGCTACAAGATTATACAAACTATCTGCAAATGAATAGCGAAACTTTTTAAGAACTACTTTGACGAGTTATCCAAGACAGTGCCAAAATGAAGATCGTACTGCCCTGGTCCAGTCTATTTCTACAGATATTTTAAAATGAAGTAGCCTGTTTTATAAGAACTACAGACGTTTGATACAGATTTACTGGAAAGGCTATATGTCTCAAGGCATTAATAAAAGTTGTAAAATGTTAAGCAATACTTGTTATAATTATACGGTACACTCAGTGCGGTTACTCAGCATTTGCAAAATGAGGTAGTAGCAAAAACTGCCCTTATTTCTGTCTGATTTCTGGATTGCCATTTCCGTCTCTGCTGGAGACATCAAACCCATTACTGAGAATATCAAGAAAATCTCAGAACTTGATGTTTACATATACTTCATATTGGAAAGTCCATTGACCACACACATTACTAGCATCAGAGCTCATTACAATGAGCGATATAGACATGGAGGTCCAATATACAAAGCATCTTCCATGAGATTCCAGAATAAACCAATATTATCAAAGTGATGCTCTGCTTTGCCAAAAAAAGTTTTTTAAAAAAAAACGAAATTGAGCACCTACATCGGAAGAAATGATTTACTAGAATTACTATCAAGCATATTGCCAAATATGTGGAAAATCTGGTTATGACCACTGCAGAGCATGAACATAAAACGTGTTTGGCAGTTTCATCGTCCTCTATGAATAGTCGGTGTAATAGGTCGCGAGTCCAGTCTTACAATGATAATAAATACTCCAATTCACTTCATTAGACATGATTCAGAAGATATCTTAGACATGATACTGACTAGTACACTCCCACAAGGATGATGTACGACCACCACCATCTGTACGTACTGTCTAACTTCCTGGCGGCCAGCAATGTTGAATGGACACGCAGAACATAAATTACAACTAATACATTCGGAACTCCCGACACTGTGCTAGGCCAATTTTATGGTTGTGTTGTTTGAGTTTGCAGTGGCTAGTGTATATCGCAAGCATCTGAACCAGAATCAGAATATTCTTTATTGCAAGAAGAAAGAGTTATTCTTAAAGTATAGTGAAAATACAACATAATAAAACAAATATTAAACATGCATAACATACAATAATACAATTTCAAAACAATTTCAAGAACAAAAGTAAAATAACCGATTTTGTAGGATAATAATCAAAATTCATAGGATGGATACTGAAACACCTCACTGAAGTATTCCTCCAATTCATGATGTTTTTCAGCAAATACTTGTTTAAGACTCTTCCTGAATTTTTTATGGTGATTAATTTGCTTGATGTGAGTAGGTGTGTTATTAAAAATTTCAAATCCATTTTATAGCTATAACCGAGTTTTCGATTAAGATAGTTGATTGTAAAAGTAATTTCATATGATTTTCTTGCAGAGTTATATGATCTGAAGAATTAATTTTGAATTTAATTCTATATTTTTGTGAACTAGGCTGACTGATTCGACAATGAACAGTGAAGTGAGAGTGAGAATACCTTGATGTAAAAATAAAGGCCCGCCAAGATTCCTTGAATTTTGCTTTACACAAATATTCAACGGCTCTTTTCTGTAGAGTGGAAGTTATTTTAAAATTGTTTTGCTACAGACTCCGATGAAAGCATTGTCATAGCTTAGATGGAATTCTTTAAGGGCTTGATATGCTGACTTGGGTAGTAGTATATACCAAATTGTTGGAAATAATTCGCATAGCATAGCATCCTACAGCCAGCATTTTGATAAGATTTGTAATGTATTGTATCGAATTTCATTATGGCATCAATCTGAAGTCTAAAAAATGTTGTAGTTCTTTACTTTCTATGGTATCATTGCCTAGTTACAGTAGATAGATTGCATTGGAGGTATAGGATACTCGTTTTAGATACGTATAATGATAGTAAATTTGAATCAAATCATCCTTTAATGCGGTCAATATCTCTAGAAATGGTTTGATATAGGTTAGCCTCATTTTCGTCATGCCAATTAATGTTAGTATCATCTGCAAATAAAGTGAAACTACAAGAGAACAAATAGTTTATTATTTCTACCGATTAACGTAACTCGGTTAGGAGTGAAAACACTTGTTGGCAAAGGGGAAAATACTATTTGTTCTCACTGAATGACATCATAGGCGTCTAGTATCCCATTTTCGATTAAACTACCTGGCATATTCAAATTGGACATATCATTGATATATAATAGGAAAAACACAGGACTAATCACCAAACCTTGTGGTACACCACAGCGAATAGAATGAAGTTGTGAGTATTGGTTTGATTTGACAATCTGATGACAATTTGATAGGCATGACTCGAACCTTTTCAAAGTAATAACCCTGATCAATATACTTTCATGTTTGCGGGAGTATTCTGAGGGCAAACAAGAATATCATTTATAGTTACATAAGTTATACATTGATTTTTACGTGTATACCTTTGCGTACAACTTATGGCCACCCATAACAAATCACTCGATGTTTACGACAGGGGATATAATTATTAATTAAATAATAAGCGACTGAAATAAAAATTGAATCAAGTAAAAAACTAACCAGTTTGTACTCTTTTGTCTAGTTGCATAATTCATATATAAAAAATAGGTACATGATATAAATATATAAACCGATCGTTGCATAAGTATTATACTACTGAAGGATTAAAAACGCACTAGATTAAAGGTAATAGATTATGTTTGTTATGAAAAGTAGAAGGCAATCTGTCAAGAACTTGTCATGGTATAAATATATTACGAGCCATAACACTGAAGTGGTCATTCATCTTTATGGACATTGGATAATTACCTGCTAAGTATTTAATAAAAAATGTCATCAATTTTCCTGGTAAAAATAACCTTTCGAGGTGCATAGCATTCCGTCCTCTTCAAATTCGGACAAACCAATCCTTTCGAGGAACTCATAACGCCGCCCTTGCATGGGGGAGCACGTAGAGGGCGGCGTAGGGGAAGTAATTGTGTTGGTGGCGTTGCAGAAGATTAGGGCGCTTTTCGGGCAGAGCATTTATCATGTAACCTGAAACCAGAGTCGAGTCCTGGTCACAACAGAAGCCATTATCGAGAGAAAGCTGCTCTATTTTCTCATATCGAAGTCAAATTACGGTATTATTTGTACATTTGCTATGAAATAGTTTGAATTGTCAAGAAGTTGTGGGAAACTTTAAGTTAAGTGAGCATTTACAAGAAAATTTAATTTTTTTCACACTCGTTAATGTAGGTACGGTAATTTTTTGATTGGCTACTATTCACTTTTTCATCGCCAACATGTCTAAAACTAAGCGAACTGAAAAAATAATACATAGACAGTTCCTCATACCATGTATCTAATGAAGAAATGTTACAGCAGTAATTTCAAAAATACAGTGTTCTTCAACTTTGTATAAAGAAGATTTTTGCCCAATATATTCTAAGGAAACAAATTCAATGAAATGAGTGTTTACCTAATGAATTCTCACTTGGCAATTGAACGAGTCGAAGACATGAACACAACTGAATCCTGAACTAAAAAAAATCACTTGAATCCATTGGCGTGACTTTGCATTACGCGCAGAAATTTTCATTGATACAGTGATTTTCTGTGAGAGTTTCATCTCAATCGTTTTGGTGACGTTATTATGCAATTTTACCCCCTTGCTTATAAATGGCATTTGCACGGATGATTTAGGATTGTACCATTATATCCCATTGATTGTTCTGATTTTCTTTCCTGTTTTGAATGATGATTTTTTGTTGCAGGAAGCTGATGGACAAAAAACGAATAACGGAATTCAATATAGGTTACAGCTTCTTTTCGCAAACGGTAAGTTAAAATTCTAAGATTTTTGATTATTTACTACGTTGCTGGCAGATTTTTTTATACAAATAGAAAAACTTTTCCTTAAAAACTTCTCAAAAGTCTTCAGCGCATACTTGGTACAGAGTTGAATAATTTTTTAACTTAATTCATCAAGATTTGTAACCCTCTCAAATTCTTCTCGGTAAATAAGCGTTTTCCCGAAAGCTAAATCTGAAATAGTTCCCACAGAACTTATGATGACAGTGTTCTAATTCGATAGATACCTACTCAGTTTTCATTTTGTACGCCCTAGGTCAAACTTTGAAAGTACGCCCTACGGAGGAAGGTCTGGGGAGTGTGGAAGGTAATTCCTATTGTCAACTATTGTCAACTATCATATAATTGTGATGTAACTTGGATAGATCCAATAATTGTCTTTCTCAATGTTGAATAGATGACAATAAAGAAAGGATGTTTAGCAATAATTTGAGAAGACCTATCGCCTTCTTGAAAATTAGTTATATATTAATAAATATTACAATCGTAATATATAATATGTACAAAAACACTTTGAAAACTTTCTGGCCTCAGCCCAAGTAAATAACTGTTTCGAATTATCAAAGTCCGAAGCTCTAGCAATATCACTTAGAATGTTCAAAAGAGCAAGAGCGTTGAGTTTCGTTTGATGCATGTTTGATCTATGGTATAGTTTGATCCTTTTCAAACATTTCGACTTTAAATTAATATAAAACAAAAATAATTCATACAAACAAAAAACACAATAAATATTCGATTATACCGGGTGTCAACAAATCTATTAGACAAGTCATAACATCTAGACCATTAGGTGTATCAAAATGAGATTTGGTATAGGTAAATGGCAAAATTATATTTTAGTGTCTAACTATTATTTCTCAAATGGCGACCATTTTTTGACAAGCACTTTCCGAAAAAAGGATATTTTGACGAATCTATCGATACTAATTTATTTGCGATTGGATTACAAATAAGAACATAAATTAAATATTACTGAGGAAAATCCTTCGTAATAATTTATTTACTTTTGTCAAGTGTGTCGAGAATAGGCATGATGCATAATATTTTGCAGTTATTTCAATCAAGTCTTCTTTGGAGAATGAAACACTCACTTAGGTCATGACAGTGACATAAGCTTTAAGAGCAGAAGGTAAAATTTTCTTGATTTTCGTTAAATTTTAGTTCAATTGTCCGTCAAAATAATGTATACTTAAAGTTAAAAAGTGGATATGTTGTTATTGTTTGAAGAATGTCGCAGATATTCAAGGAATGCTGCTGAGTTGTATTCTCAGAGATATCCCAATCGGCAACATCCATCCCATCAGTATTTTCCGTATGTTGAGAATCGTTTTAGGCAAGAGGGAAATCGATAGGCAGAACAGAGGTTCATCATAAATGAGGAGACTGAGAAACGTTCTTGCTATGGTTGAGGTTGACAAAACGGTTTCTTTAACTCTTTGAGAGGCAGACCTTTTCCAAATAAATATCATCCGCACAAACTAACCGGAAAATTTGATAGTTTAATCAGTTTTTTTCAAACAGGCGTGAAAATACGAAGAACGTTACATGTTTCGACATCTTCTTGAGAGTAGATGAACTTTATCTTCGAATAGAAAAGTTGCTGACATTGGCTAGATGGCAATTAAGGTAAAAATAAATCATAAAATGGTGGTTTACTTTTGGTACCACCGCGCACTTAGCCAAAATTCTTGGTGGTACATTATATCACCCAATGCCCTTCAAAGAGTTAAGAGAAATTAGTCGAGAAATGCAGATGTCACGAATCAGCAAGAAAAATATTGAAAAAGCACGGATATCGAGCATTTAAATATCAGTTACATCTACATTTGTATGCTGACGATGGAGATAGACGAGTAGTGTTTTGTGATTGGTTGCTTCAAAATCATAGAGTTAACCCAAATTTCATCAACTTTATTCTATTTTCCGACGAATCACGATTTACAAATAATGGCTTGTTTAATAAGCAAAATTCTCGGTACTGGTCCCAATAAAATCAACATGCAATGAGAGAGGGCAATTTTCAAGAAAGGTTTGGCGTCAATGTCTGGGCTGGTATCGTTGGAAACAGAATAATTGGACCAATATTGTTTCAAGGACAGTTAACAGGGGCTAGGTACTTAGGTTTTCTTCAAAATGAAATCGAGGATCATCTTAATAATCTACCTTTAGCAGTTTTACGGCGAATTTACTTCTAACAAGATGGAACACCCCCTCATAATACCAGATACGTTCTTGATTACTTAATAGAGCATTTCAATAATCAAGTTATTGCAACCAATGTTCCAGTACGGTGGCCTGCTCGCTCACCGGATCTGACTGTGCTAGATTTCTTCATTTGGGGATATGTTGAAGAAAAGGTCTACTATGCAACAGCCCCAGCCACTCTCGAAATCTTAGGAGAAAGGATTCTACAGGCATTTAGAAGTATAACGCCACAAATGTTACGAAACGTGTTGAGAGAAACAATTGAACGAGCTGAAATGTGTCTTCAACAAGGAGGAATGCACTTTGAAAATTTACTGTAGTGAAAATTTTAAGGAATTAGGAAATTAAAAAAATTTAAATGCATCGCTGAAATTATTGTTAATTTTGTTAAATTTGTTGATCCAATCGCAAATAAATTAGTATCGATAGATTCGTCAAAATATCCCTTTTTCGGAAAGTACTTGTCAAAAAATGGTCGCCATTTGAAAAATAATAGTTAGACACGAAAATATAATTTTGCCAACTTGTCTTATTCATATCTATCATACTAGTCACTAAAACTTCGCGATTGTAATATTCTGATATCACCTGAGGTCCTTAGATTAGTTTACTTCCGATCATGGCCACCTAGATGTAATTTCAAAAGTGACTCCAAAAAAATTAAAAGACATAAAAACTTTCGAAAATATCACATTCTGATCTAGAATTGTCTCAGAAATCCAAAAATGTTACAATATGCAGTGTGTTCCATTTAAAAATTTAGAACCGGAGCCATTACCGGTGAAACCGGAAGTGACCGGAAAGTGAAAAATATGTGAAAACTCACCTCTTCACATACCATTTACCTATACCAAATCTCATTTTGATACACATAATGGTCTATAAGTTATGACTTGTCTAATAGATTCGTTGACCGGGGTATATAAAGCAGACTTGGGAGAGTTAATGAAAAAAATGTGAGATAAATGTAATGAAAAATAAATGAAAATTATGAAAAATAATGAAAAGTGTAAAATGAAAATAATGAAGAGAAAGAATAGTGAAAAATAGTGAAAAATTGAAAAAATAGTGAAAAATTAAAAATGAAGAATAAAAAATTAAAAAATAATAATAATAATTATAATAAAAATGAAAAATGTAAAGTTTCTACTCATGTATATGAAAATGATAATGTTTCAATCGGATACCCCACATGAAAGTGATAGTTTTTTACTCTAGAGATGAAAATGAAGGAAATGAATATTATCATGCTACCGGATGGGAATATACTAAAAACAAATTGATGGATTTTTGACACTAGTGATAGTTAATCTCACTACTTGGCATCTCAATCAGCAAACGAAAATATGTTCTGAAAATTTTAATCCAGTATTTCATAAACAACATTTATCGTAGGAAAAATTACATTTTCTACTCGAAAGGAAAAACTTTTTTTCGTTCATAAGATTGCCACACTCGCTCTGCTCCGCTTCGCTCGTGGACAAACTCTCATCGGTCTCATCTCACGAAAAAAACAGTATTTTCATCTCTTGTTGAAAAGTATACTATTGAATGACTCGTGAGACTATAGAGAGAAAACGTAACAATACTAACGGAGGCCGAAAAGGGGGGACGTGAGGTGAGTGATGTGAGTCATTGCTCCGTCTTAGCGCGTCGTGTTTTCGGTTTTTTCATGGAATTATCAAAAAAAACTTTTCAATTTTCCTTCGTTACCTGCGCCCCCTCTAGCCTGCGCCCTAGGCCACGGCCTAGGTTGGCCTTACGGGTAATCCGGGCCTGCGTGTATTGAAAAAAGAAGAACAAATCGAGAAAAAAAGAAGTTTTTGAAAGAAACCATGACTTACTCTATACATAATTAGATTTGAATATTACTATCGAATATGCGAGCTTATAACAATTTCCTCAGAATGGACGGAGTCATATTCAATAAATTACTACTACAAACATACTTATATTTTACGATATCTGCCAAAAACTCTATGAATAAAGTCAAATTGTGCAGAGTTGACCTTGTAATATAGAATTGTTCCTATAATATTGTCAGCCTTTTTATTGCAGTCAAAAGTGTGAAAACCATGCGCAGTGGTCACGAGAAAAAGGCTGGCAATAGAATTGCTGCAGCGAAAGGCTGAAATGTACGAGCCCTTCAACAACTGTCACATGAGTTTATAACATGACGTTTCCCTGTCTGGATATATGTTTATCAAATTTCGTAATTATCCGTTAAAATATGATGAATGGGTGATAGATATTTATTCAGCTACACAGTAAAGATGTGACCTAAAAAACTAATAGCGTTTTTACCAGATATTGATATTATTAATGACGAGAACCAAATCAGTTGAAGAGCAGAAGTCGAACAGTAAACTTTCCCTGGCATAAGAGAAACGTGTTTTGTATATCAGTCTCGGGCCTCTTCCAAAGCTCACAATCCCACTTCTGAATACTTGAAGATTCAAACGATTGTCCCTTGTTAACGAACACCGTTGCTAATCTCTTCCTTTAATCAAAAGCATGATGTACGACACTTCCGGAACTCCCCTGGAAACCGCGGAGATTGGTCTTCCGAAGAGATAAGGAGGCGGTGGAAACTCGAGGAATTTGCGGCCATACTAGTTTCCTTCTGCTGGTCTGCGGCTTTTCCTTGTTCGTTGTTCGGACTCTGGGGCTTAGGGGACGGCCGGGGTAAAGCCGAGCTTTATTACAAGTCGAACTTCCATAACTTTTTCACTTTATGATTTCGGTGCGTCAGTCTTGCTTTCTCGCCTGGAGAGCGTTGCGGAATTGATAGGGACAACACCGGATACTCATTCGATCTAGGATCTTCAATGGAGACGTTTCATCGATGTCTTATTGGATAAATCAAGTCTTACTAAGGAAACATGTCCAAATGCAGCTCATGAAAAATTCCATAGAACTAATAAATAAATCTGCATTGTTCACAATGAGCGCTTGTCGAGATAGAAACAAGGTGTCCTGCCTTACCAGGACGGTGCTCATTGCCATAATCCCATACAATAGGAATAATTGGGTCAAAAATCCATTAGAAAATAACTACTTTCCTGGCTAATACCACGGAAATTCATTGGATGTAATTTCTTTCTACCGACCAATATCTCTGATATCTAATATTGCAAAAATCTTCGAAAAAATATTAAAAATGCGAATAGATAAATATCTCAATAAATACAATATATTATCAGAAAGACAATTCGGTTTCAGAGAAAGCAATTCAACGCAAGATCCGATAAATTACCTGAATTGATTGATAAGAAGTCTCCAGCTCAATGCATTTTTGTTGATTTTGCGAAAGCATTTGATACTGTCAGCCACTCTCAACTTCTCGAGATGTTAGAAGGACACAAAGTATTTACCTACCTATAACAGCCTAAACATTTCTACTAGACATGGAAATTTCAAGATACAATCAAATGTAAGTGTAAAATATCTAGGTATTTATGTTGACTGCAATTTAAAATGGGACTTGAATCTGATTTTACAACCCTTTTCTGAACGGGTGATGTTGAAAACCAGGATGCAACGAATTGTCGCATTATTATCGCGGAAAAATTACAAAATTTCTGGAAACTTTTTAAGTGCTGACAAATAGCAGTTTCCATTTTCTAGATTTGCAACCATTCAAAGAACGCTTGCTTTCGAAACAAAAGTATTTTATACGAAGACGCCATTTGAAAAATGGCCGCATTAGGAAATATAAAAATAGCCAAAGTTTAAAAAATAGCAGCATTTTTCTTATTATTGCAGCTGGTAAAATGAATCTTCCATAAATGAGGGATGCAATTAAAATTTTTCAATATTATGATATTTGTTTCACGATAAAATTTCATTCGCAATGAAAAATGTATTATCTGTATCACAATCAGTTTCTGTAAATACATAATATCAGGGTACATCAGTTACAAAGGAGACTGCACGAATACATAAAAAATTGGCTCTATGTCAAATTGGCAGATATTTTATTACGTTATAGTTAAATAAGTCATTAGAAGAATTTGTGAGTTTAAGTTCGTAAAAACGTCATAATTGGGTGGGATTGACAAATAAAAAACTGTATTGTTAGTCGAATCAAGACAAAAATTTATGTAACGCCACATATGATAAGGAAACTTTCTTTTGAATTCAGTTGTTTATTATTACCTTCCATTTAAAGAAGGTTACATTTTTTTAAATTTTGTCATTTACAAAGTTTTTATTGAATATCCCAAAAACTGTTCTGTTAATTTGGACGTAATTCCGCTCACTCTATTTTGAAAATGTTGACTATCATATATGAAAGTTTTGTCAAACTTGTATTTTGGGTATCTAAGATATTCATTTTGAACTCAACTTACTTAATCGATAGTAATATATCGTAATACCGTAAAATTTGAAAAAGCAATAAACAAAGTTGACAAAACTTTCGTATATAATAGTCAACCTTCTCAAAAAAGTGTGAGTAAAATTGCGTCCAATTTAACGGAACAGTTTTTGAGATTTCAATAAAAACATTGTAAAATGACCTAACAGAAAATGTAACGCGCCATGTATCTAAATGAAAGGTAATATTGAACAACTGAGTTATAAGAAAGTTATCTTATCTTTTGTTCAATCAACAACAGTGAAGAATAATTTTTTGTTGTAAAAAACGACGTTACAATTGTTTTCAGTATAGGGGTATAATCCAAAATTTTTAAAATTCATATTTCAACCAGAGAGTCATCAAGAAACAAAACACGTTTTTGTCAGCTTTGATAGACTAAAACTATAATGTCTGGTCAAAATGTAACTAGTTGATTTTGGAATAGTGCTGGAATATTGTGTGTAAAATTGTATGTATGTAAATAAATATTATTATTATTATGTAAATCACGAAATACGACTTCTTTTACTATTCCCTGTAAACACTCTAATGTACTCTGCATTTGTAGCTTTGTATAAACGTATCGGAAACATTAAAAAAATTCAATTATTTTATTATCTTCATCCAATAATTTTTTTGCAACTGTAATATAATATAAAATTGCCTATTGGGACACCTCTATCGATTCTCAACTTCTATGTAATACAACTGTATGAGATGATGCTTTTCTTATATTGACTTTATATTTCTGAATACATAGTGCAGAGATACAAGTTTGGCACCTAACAGACTGCAATGCTTCTTTCATCTAAATCAGCAATCGATATTGAGACCCAAAAATCAATAATTTTCATAAAAGTCATTAACTGCGGCGTTGTGAAATATGTTAATACTCCCCCTCGGAGACTTTCAGGTTGTGGAAAATGCAGTAACTCAGTTTTATCTGTACTGAAATGTATTCCTTTAGACTGGCGCTATCTCTATCAGAGAGCATACGAGTTGTATCATTAGCATATAGATTATAGCTCCTAGATCTGTCAGAATGAAATGTAGAGAATAGGACCTAATACCGAGCCCTGTATCAATTGGAATTTGTGACGAGAGGACAGATCGGACTGGCGCTATCTCTATCAGAGAGCATACGAGTTGTATCATTAGCATATAGATTGTAGCTCCTAGATCTGTCACAATGAAATGTAGAGAATAGGACCTAATACCGAGCCCTGTGGGTCTTCTAGATCAATTGGAATTTGTGACGAGAGGACAGATCGGATTGAATCTTCTTCCTGTTGATTAACTGATACATATTGGAGCCTTGCTTAAACAAACACACCTGATAGCATAGTCAAAAAATGGACAAAATCATAGGATACTCCTTACTGCCTTTATAGGTGATTAAATCATTACAAAACCGATAAAGTGCAGTACTGTTGAGATTCCAGATCTGAAAGCATGTTGTCTATTTGATAATATATTGAGATTATTCAAATATTTGAAAAATCTATCCAAGATGCAATACTGAAAAACCTTGAAGAAGCTAGGACTTGAGTGTACTACAGTACAGTTCTTTTATTAACTGGAATAAGTTATCTAATTTTCAAAGAAAAATACAGATAGACAGAATAGAAATTATACTGATGATACAACTTGTTAAAATGATGAAATGAATTGAGTGGGTACCCACAACTTCGTCAAAAAGAGTAAAAAACTGTTGAAGCTAGAAACCAGTTTGGATTATTAACTTCCTGAAATTGGATTGAGTTGATTTGCATAATTCCTTTGGGGTTTTTTATAGGTTTTCCCCAAAGATGCAGCCTGTTTTTTCTCTGACAGATTTTGAATCTGGACCGCGTTGTCCAAAACGCTGTTTCAGGCATTAGCATATCAACACAACTCCAACAAATAACCTCCCCTACAGAAGCTACACTTTCTTTTCGCCCTTCCATCTCGTCAAACATTAAAATGATAATAGCGAAGTTTACGGGCACGTCAAACTATTCGACTACCAAGAAAACAACCCCTCGCACTCACGGCCGCCTCGATAAGAGCGAGTCTGATAGCGTTGAAACAAAGACAAGACGTCCGTGCCTTCGGGGTCCGCCATCTTTTAACTCCTCGGAGAGCGTTTGCGGAGTTATTTTATTACAAATAAGGACAGGATGAGTGTACCGCAGGGAGGATGTTGAGTGAGGTGTGTGTGTGCTGGTAAATGAGATATAAGGTCGTTCGGTGCACGTTACGTATATTTTGCGAAGGATTCTCTTAAGCTACTTGCTTGATGCGTTTGACAGCATGGGATGTTTAATCGATCTATTTGGAAAACTGGTTCAACGAAATTGTGGTTATAGACCAAGCTATAGAGGTTTTTTGCCCCTCAAATTAAAAGACGCAAAGGGCATATACTAATTTTTATAAGATAGTTCGTTAATGAAAACCCCAGTCTTCGCCACAGCAAAATCGCTTTATGGAATTTTTTTGAACAAACAATAGTGAAAAAAATACAACTTTTTTGGTATTTTGGAAATATCTCAAATATTATTCGAAGAATCGTTTTTCAGTCATTGGAACTTTTGTAGAGAAAACCTACAAAATGGATTTTCATACGACCAGATCGGAGCATTTTCCACTGAGCAAATCCGGGAAAACCTCGAAAAAAAGACTATTTTTCGAAAATTTATAATTTTTATAAATCTGAAGCTGAACAGACAATATTGCGGAAACTGCTAGATAATATCATGTGGTTCTACTGTGCGCAAGATGTTTTCTGTCCGATGTGTAGTTGCACAATCGCGTTAAAAACAATTCAAGGGCACATCTTGCAAGATGCGCCAATTCAAGGGAAATCGTCGTATTTGACATTGAAAGTTGATCAAAACGCTTCAAAGTGCGTCCGAAGTCACCCGAAGTCGCTCTGAAGTTTACTCGAGTTGAGTTCGGGCGACTTCGGGTGCACTTTGAAGCATTTAGAATAACTTTCAGTGACATTTTCAACACATTTTCCATCTCTCAGGTGAACATCCAAAATTAACAAATTGTAGATATTGATCTCCACTTCCAAATGCCGTTTACAGAATTTGAATAAGATGATTTTCCTCAAATCGGCGCATTTAGAAAGATTTGCCCTTGAATTGTTTACAACGCGATTGTGCAAAAACTACACATCGGACAGAAACCTTCTTGCGTACAGTTGAACCAGGTATTATTATCTAACAGTTTCCGCAATATTGTTTCTCCAGCTTCAGATTTCTAAAAATTAGGAATTTTTGAAAAATAGTCTCTTTTTCGAGGTTTCCCAGGATTTTCTCAGTGAAAATGCACCGATCTGGTCTTATAAAAAATTTTTTGTAGGTTTTATAATTATCTACAAAAGTTCAACCGACTGCAAAACGATCCCTCCAATAATACTCTTTGAGATTTTCGCAAATAAACAAAGAAGTTGTGATTTTTTTCACTATTTCTTGTTCCACAAAGCCATTTTGATGTGGCGAGAACCGGGGTTTTCATTTACAAACTATCTTATAAAAAGTAGTATATGCCGATTGCGTCTTTTATTTTGTGTGAAAAGAGCACCCTATTTTTATCTACAGCTTGGCCTAGTATATTTCGAGCTATTTGTCAGACATTCCATCAGCTCAACACATTATGTGACGTATGGAGTACCACAAGGCACGGTTCTTGGTCCTCTCATGTTAAATATAACGGGTTACAACGATATCACTTTTGGGCTGCCATTTTTTCATTTTTTCACCTAGGATAACGAAATTTGGCACAGTTATTATTCGAACTAAATGTCCCTAACTTTAGATATTTGAATGGGACACCCTGTATATTGTTTGTTTTTAGGATTCTTTAAATCATTCTACATCCGAATTCATAATTTTTCAATAGGTTTTGACATAAATTATATTTTTAAATCAAATTTTAATTTTCAATCTAAGGTGCCATGACCATCCTAAAATTTCTCCACTTAGACTATTTATTTACAGAAAAGTCTAAAAATAATATCTTTGTTAGCCTAGAGAATGGCTGAGAAGTTGTATAATTTAATTTTTTTGTATTAATTCAAAAAACTATGACTTCGAGATTCGGCCGAGAATCGGCAAAATTCAAATTAATAATGAAATAAAAGTAAGTTGGAATGAAATATGGTAGTTTGAGTTATAATACATTTTTGGAATCGTCTTGAAATAATGCATTCAATAGTGTTATGAAAGTGATATGGTTACATTTAAGTTTTTTGAATTAATACAAAAAAATAAATTATACAACTTTTCAGCCTTTCTCTAGGCTAACGAACAGAGATAATAATCTTTTTAGATTTTTCTGAAAATAGAGAGTCGACGTAGAGAAATTTTAGGATGGTCATGGCACTCTAGATTGAAAATTGAAATTTGATTTAAAAATATAATTTATGTCAAAATTGATTGAAAAATTATGAATTCGGATGTAGAATGATTTAAAGAATCCTAATAACAAACGATATACAGGTTGTCCCATTTAAATTTCGAAAGTTAATGTCATTTCAGTTCGAATATTAACTCTGCCAAGTTTCGTTTTATAGGGTGGAATAATAGAAAAATGGTAGCCCGAAAGTGATCTCGTTGTCACCCGGTATATCCGAATGACCTATACAGCCTTGATACCGAGAGCACCATATTAAGTTTTGCTGATGACACAGCTGTGGTTTACCGGGACAAAAACTGACAGTATCGCTAGAATAAAGTTGAAAATGACTTCATCAACAAAATACAATGGTTCAAAAATGGAATTTTTACGATAAACATTATCGAAATTTCTTTATCTCATTCACCATTTATAATAATATATTCCGAAATTATAATACACCCTCTCAACAACAACAGAACCATCGTGCAAATAAAAGTGGAAAACCATATCTATAACTCGTTATAGATAAAAGCCTCAGATGGAATAAACATGTCGAACATGTCGACAAAAAAATTTGATCGATCACACACAAATTCAGATTTTTCAGAAAATTGTTTCCACTAGATCAGCTGAAAATATTACATTTCATTTTAGTGCAAACACACTTGAACTTCGCAAAAACCGTTAGAGAAAGACTCATAGATAATTATTCAAACATTATAGATGTGACGCAAAAGTGGACATTAAAAATGATTTATAATAAAAATACACTTATGCGTCGCAAAAAGTCTTCGAAGAAATAGAAGTTTCTTTTGCCGACAACTATACTTCATCGATCTGGCTACTCATCATCATAAACGCAAAGCAAATATGAGCCAAATCGACCATACACATAACACCAGATTCAATCAGAGAACTACAAACATTCCGAAAGTAGCGACCACCAAAAACCCAAGATATCTCCCTTACCTCTGTCCCATAGTTTATTCTTAAATTCGCGATGAAATATAAAGAATCATCAATTAACATTTCTTTAAAAAAAATCAAAGCATGGATCTTAACAGCACCAATCCAAAAAATGTATGAAATAATTCAAAGAAAAATAAAATGAAATAAATGTAGCCGTATGTCTACATAAACCTCGCACAAACGAATAGAATGGAATTCGTAATATATTGGTTTCTAAGAATTCCCTTATTTAAATAGTATATTAAAGTATAAGTGGATGAAAGGGCATTTCAAACATGCGCGATATTTCGAGCACGACGGCGCAGCCGAACTTTGAAATCATAAATACGGTATTTTTTCTACATAAAATGGAGATGAGTTCCAATAAAGTAAAATGGTTTAATTCGTGATGTAACATCAGTATACCTTTCGTTGTCATGGAAATGAGAAAAACAGAATTAAATTTATTTGACGTTCCAAGGTACTGCTGTCGGATCAATAATCAAAAAGTTGTCATTCAGACTACACGTTTCTTGAGTTGTTGTTATTACCATGGCAACTTTAAAAAAACGCGCGTTTTTGAAAGTTCGATTTAAACACGCTGAGGCGTGCTTTAATTAGCTAAAATAGGCACCAAGTATAAACATATATTTTACACATACAACATACAGTGCGGCTTTTTTTAGTCCTCCCTCCTGTTAACTTTTGAACAGTTCGACGTACAACCATGGAACAAAAACCATTTCAAATGTGATCATAACGATACTACTTTTTGAAATTAAAGACATTGTAATTGCTTCATAGAAAGAGGAGGCAGCGAGGCATATCAATTTAAAAATTTCAAATGACATAGGGGTCAGGTGACACATCGTTGAAAAGAGAATTTTATTCTATTTTCAACAATCTGATTTTTTTGGTTTCGTTTTTTGCCTAATTCTCTCGAAATATCAAAAATAAGTGCGGATCTGAATGTTATCCTTATCTCGGTAAATTAGAACGGTTTGATGTGGAACAATGGGATGAAAAATATTTTGAATATAATTACGGATCCTACTTTTTGAGAAAAGATACATGCAGTTAGTCGACAGATGGCTCTGGAGGCACTTCAACTTGAACATTTAAAAAGGCAAAGTGATCGAAATTGTGAAAAAACGGAAATAAAAAACAACATATGGTTGAAACGAAAATTGAATTATCTTTTCAACGAAGTGTAATTTGACCCTCCATGCCATTTGAACATTTTTAATTGATAAGCCCCCCCCCCCCCCTTTGTCGGGCTACCACAATGTATTTTGTTTAAAAAAATAGTATCGGTGATACCATTCAAAATTGTTTTTGTTTCATATTTGTATGTCAAATCGTACAAGAGTTAACAGGGGAGGAACTGAAAAGAGCCGCACCGTATACATTTTTCTTCTCTCTCTCCCTTTCGTTTCCATTCCTTTTATCCCTTTCTATTATTGTCTTTATAGCTGTAGGATAATGTAACATAGATAAAGAATAGACTAACCAAATACATGTTGCAATATAATAATTGTGTACCACACTCATGCTAAAGGGATAACCATTTATTTATTTGCAACATTTGATAATAATCATTAATTGTTTTCACCACATGAGATTTTTACTGATTTTGTTATTCAGTTATTCTACTGTAAATTTTATTTAAATTATTTTACTTAAATCACTTTCTCTCAAATGGCATCAAATCTGGACATAAATTAATTTTTCTAGTAATGATAAAATGGATTACTTTCTAGTCTTCCGCTTCAACCTATACAATAGGTATATTCTTTGGCAAGCCTCTATCAGAAAACAACTACTGCCCCTACGACCATTGATTTATATCTGTTAGAATGTTTCGATGAATTCAATCTTGGGGTACTAAATTCAATAATACAAGCAAACCTTGGACTCTGTGGATGGAAAATATGTGTCGCCTTCTTTGATTAGAACACGTGCTATTTCATTAACCAATCTATAGAAGGAAAAGGGGATGTGGGATATTTCAACAATTGCTAGACCTGAATGATCTCATTATGCATTATGACCACAATTTGGCTTCTTTTCAAAGCTCAAAACACTTAGTTTTTCCTTTGATGAACATTATTAAAGAGTGGGTAATCATTATGGTTACCAAGAATAACAATGTCACTATCAATTGAAATAATTTAAAAAAAGTATTGTTTAGAAATTTTGCTACCGTATTGGAATAATTTTTTCTTTTTCTATATTTAATTTTACTAGCTTGAAATCAAATTCTCTTATAATAAGAATTATCAATAAATGTTATTGATTGATTTAATCTTGTGGTATTTCAGGGGTCCATACTGGGCCCTCTAATATTTTTGTGCTACATAAATAATATGTCAGTACATAATTTCAGAAAGTATAATTTTAAATGCCGATACATCTTTAGTGACATCAGCATAGTCTCAGGATGAAATTGCTTTAAACATAAGTACGTTATCAAGACAGTCTCACTCAAAGGAGGCGGCAACGAAAACGTGGTAAATGTAAATAAGGAGAGTATCCACGAAAGCCACAAAATATCTGAAGTTACATAAAGAAAGCAATATTCATTGGGCGACACATTTTAACAATTTATCCAAAAAATTAACACTGGCTTTTATGTGGCTGTATACAGAGAAAAAACATTATAATAATATCAAAGAGATACCCATTCAGTCAATGATATACTCTATTCCATATTCCACGAGTAGAGTAATACTACATTCAATGATAAGATTATATTTGGTTACCAATTGAATTATATCATTGATTTGAAAATAAGAACTCATTGAGTTTTAATGGATGTTTCAAAAATAGCAAGTGATTGAATATCAACAATATGCTATATTACTTTCAACAATAAATTTGTCATTGATCACATCTTTTATTCACTTTAGTTCAATTATAGTTAGTGCTCAAGTGATAATAATATTTTATATTACATGCAATGAATAATTTCATTGATTCGATGTTTAATTCAGTTCTAAGCACATTTGGTTTCTATTGGTAAAATTATATTTATAATTCTAGTGATAACATTATTGATCAGTATCACAGATTTGATTTATTCAATTTAATGAAGCTCTTCTTGACACCATTATTTCTTGTGCTTTACAGAAGACTTTTGCCTTTGGTTCAATTTTATGAAGCCGTAGGTTCTAAAACTGATTAAATTTGAAATAATTACAGTATATAATGACTTCAATAAGGTTTTCTATTGGGTTCACATATTTATTTCTTTTCATGGAAAAGTAGTTTCGATTGAATGTATTATATACAGGGTGCTTCATAATAGCCTGCTGATACTTCAGGATCTTGATTCATACACGACTGAAAAAAAAATCATATATCAAAATTGGTCCTCAACCTCTTTATGTTTTGGAATACAGCGTATTGAGAATATAAAAAGCATGTGGACTAGTCTCGAACTTATGGAGGAAAAACACTTTGTTCAAATTTATCAAGAGGTTGAAGTCAATATGATTTTTTTTCCGAAAATCATGTTAAGATTAAGACCCTGAAGTATTAGCATGCAATTATAAAACACCTGTTTATGAGAGGATGAAGAACATTTTTTGTGCAGCCGCCTTCTTAGTTGAAATTGAAAGAGAGAAACTTGAGTTCAACCAAAAATTTCAGTAATCATGTGAAATGTACAATAAAACAATATTATTTCAGAACAAACTTTATTAAGAAGGACTTTTCAAGAACAATATAAAAATAACATCAGATTCTTGAAAATTAACATTATTAATGGATTAATAGATTTTTTAATAATCTACAACTTTTACATTGAACTTTGTTTGATAAAATACGTACCTATTTACGCCGCAAAATGTGAAAATGTCTCTGCATTAGTCATGTCGCTTTCTACCCTTTCCAACCTAGTTTTACCCTGTAAGAAATTTTTCAGTGAAAAAAGGTAATTTGCCTGACCTATATTTCCGGTACCCAATGACATGTTCCACCGAATTCATAATTTGTAATTCAAAGGTGGAAATTAATGAATTGGGAGTGTATCTATTACATTTTTTCAGAAACAATATTCTAAGAGAAACTAACTTAACCTAGGTACATATAAATTACATCGACAGACATCGCAAAATAAGCAAGTTCAAGCTTCTCCCAAGTAGAATGATGCTAGGTAGGTACACGAGGTAATGAAGAAATTAATAAAACGTTGATCGAGTGTACCTACTTCCCTCACTTACAACTTGCACTAACCGCTAAGTGTAATGCGAAAACTTCCTAATACCAATATAAATTTCTGTCAACAAAACAATTTTATTGGAATTTCAGAAGCAAAATGATATTAAACGGCACAAATGAACTCTCAACGCCGTTGCACATCCACCATCTTTAATACGAAGCGACAGTTATCATTCCATATTCATATTAGGTATTTTGAAGTATATAACTACTGTACTTACCAACGATAACAGGAATAATTGACTCTAGATCCCACAATTGTAGTAATTCATCCATTTGTAATTTCTTTGCACCAACTTGCATAATAATTGGTGAAGTATCAACCATAACGTCCATAATAATAATAATAATATTTATTTTCCAACAAGACATATGAATATGTATAGGAATAGTCAAAGAGAAATAGCAGTAACAAAATGTCAGAGCCTACACTGTAAATATAAAAAAATTAAATATTTAAAAATATTTAAAAGTCAACACGAATACACACATATGTAAACTTAGAATATAATTTAAAACTACATATTAAAATATTCTTCTAATGAATAAAAACATTTTTCAGTCAGGAATTGTTTCAGTGAACTACTGAATTTTTTTAAGTATGCGGCTTCTTTTATATTTTCAGGTAGATGATTGAAAACAGACAATCCCAATATTGTACGTGAATTACCTGAAACCTTATATTTTGTAAATGGAATATGGTAATTTTTTTGACGTGTGTTAACGGAGTGAAAATCTCCAGTGAGAACAAATTTGTGTTTATATTTAAAAATAAATATTGACAATTCATAAATATAAACAGATACTAAAGTCAATATTCTCAGTTGTTTGAAAATGTCTCTACAAGAATGTGTCCTAGGAACTCCAGCTATTATTCTTAATATTCTTTTTTGTACTACGAAAACATCTTTCGCCAAGGTGGAGTTGCCCCACAAACATAATCCATATCTAATTCGTGCAACAACCTGTGCATGGTATTGGGCCACTAGTTGAGGAATTTCAAGTATATGTTTGAGATTTCTGAACATGAAACATAAGGAATTCAACCTTTTCATCAAATTTTGACAGTGACCTTTCCAACTTATGTGTTTATCGATAGAAAGACCAAGAAAATTGGTTTCGTCTAAGCTATCAATGGTAACATCATCATTTAACTGAATTCTGACAGGATCGCACTTTCTTTGATAGTTGTAAAATCTTATAATTTGTGTTTTCTGAGCGTTCAAATGCAGATAATTGGTACTGCATCAGTCCTGCATCAGCTCTAAGACTTTTTCTGTTTCTTGATGAATACGAATTTCATTTTTGTGTGATATTATCAATGACGTGTCGTCTGCATACATTGTTACGTGAACACCTTTCAAGAATTTATCCAGATCGTTAGTATAAAGTAAGAATAAAATAGGCCCTAGGACGGAACCTTGTGGTACACCAACATTAATAAGTTTACTCTTCGAATTGATGTAACCAACACTCTGAGATTGAATATTTGGTACACATACGTACTGATGACAATGTTCCAAAAATGAGGAAATCCATTCTAATGTTACACCTCGTATTCCATAATTATATATTTTAGATTTTAGCTGATTATGATTGACACAGTCGAATGCCTTGCTGAGATCACATAACCACTTGCCACTCTCTAAAAATGATTTCTTAATTCTTAGTTAACATCTAATCATACAAGGGTTTGCGCACGTCACGTGCACTGTGAAACTACCCGCTGTACGATCGGGATCAGGACAGTTCGGGTAAACAATAACGGAACAAACGTGACCTAGACTAGAGTTAACGATATAATTATGGGACCAACTATAAGCAGTCATTGATTCGAAATGTCCCTTGTTTTTTTTTCAATGACTTGTGAATGTGAACTGTTAAGTTATCGAATTATAACTATTGTAGATAAGGATAATACGTATTGTTTGATAAAAAATATAAATTTTGGAACCAAGTGTCATTTTAAAAAATACGTATATTTGATATTGCACGATTTATTATATCGGAACCACGAAACGCTCCGTTAAAACAAGAATCAAAGAGCACAAGACTTGCTGTCGGTTAGGGCACACACAGAAATCCGCTGTCGCAGAACATACTCTCAACAACGATAACCATAGAGTGAAATTTGAAGAAACCCAAGTCATCTCTTCTACATCTGCCTATTACCCAAGACTCTTCCGGGAAGCAATTGAAATCCAGAAACACCACAGCAACTTCAACAGAACCGAAGAAGGACTACAACTGAACAAGGTTTGGCTTCCAGTTCTCAAAAATTCTCAATTAGCTCCCTACCCACAAAATAACGGTACGAACGATTCTATGATTTCTGCTAACGCTATGGTCCAATCAGATGTAAGAACGTCAAATCACAGGTATTTATTGAGACAACGTATAACAAATGTCAAACATTTGACAGCAACTTAAGAAAGCAGAAATTTGCAAAATAACTCTTGAAAATGCTAACCACTCCTGTTGGCGAAACGTCGAGACCTTCTCAGAACATACGTCGGCCTTACAACCCGAAGAACCATCATGTAAGTGACGATGGCCGCGAAAGACTTTCACAATTTGTTAACACTCGTTAACACTTGTAGATTTGGAACAATTATATTACTTTGATGATTTTCAATTCTCTCTCACACATTATAGAAATAATAGAATACATATCACCTGAGTATTGTTAAGTTTCGAGTTCAATGGGAAGTTTTCATTTAAATCAATCATAACACTTTAATCACCTCAATAAGTTTTTGTTGGCAGAACATTTATTTCGATTGGTGCAATGTGAGTGATTACAACAACAAGGTTATTATTGCATATACCACAGTATTTTTTCTGTGTATAAAAATATAAATGTGGTTCTAATGAGCAACTCACATTGGTAGAAGAATTCATAATGACTCAATATAACTCAAAGTAATCGTTCATGAACAGCCTCACGTGCTGAAACAACGAAACTTTTAATTATCCGGAACCTATTTTCCTTTTTTATACAGTGCAACAAGACAGTTTAGTGGAGTAGATTTAACAGTTCCGAGCAAACACACGTCCAGTTAGCCAAGACATGCTTTCTGCGAATCGCGTGGCAAAAACAGCCATCAAAGAACTGTCTCAAATACGTTAGATACATAATAAAATAGAAGAATGTATAGATATGACTAGAAGCAGAGGTGGTCGCCATTCCAGAAAAGTCGCACGTGCGACAGAAAAATTCATCGCGAGAATAAATCAAACAACTCGGCCCATATTATGCCTTTTATGTCGCCTTGCCGTTTACGCAATAACGAGAAACTACTCACATAACATCAAGAGCGCTTGTAAATGCAATTAATTAATTAGTAAAGTCAATTGTCAATTACGTCTATTGCCGGTTCGCAAGCTCTTCGCGTTGCCTTTTACATTCGGCAGGAAAAACTTTATTTACACTTTGGCGCAGTAAGGAGATGCGCATATAAGGAACTGGTACGGCGCGGCACGCTGCGAGAATCTCGAAACGATCTAGTAGACGTTGTTTTTAATTAGATAGATAATTAATCCGATCAGTCAATCAGATCAAGTGGAACAACAGGGCTTCGGTCGGTAGCAGGCGCATTCCAGGTTCATCGGGAATATTTTCGATCGTTTGATGTACTGATTTGGTGAATGAGGATGCGAGCGCATTCTCTTGATTGAAATCCAGCGAACGAGAGCCGTTCGTTACGCTCTCAGACGAGTGGATGCCAAGCAGGCGCAGTTAGATTTTTTTTTATTCTTCACATTTTTATTATTATTATAGTGATGCGTTTATTGATTTCAATTTGAATTTTGTGTGAAATTTTCACTAGCTTGAAAATTTCCCACCATTACTTTCGACCAATTAAAAGCCTGTATTTTGATTCGCCATCATATTCAGAAAAAAGAAACAGTAGCCGCGTTTTATTGACCACTAGAGTTTATATCTACTAGTAGAAGAAGTAGAGTATCATAAAAACGTAATTTCAGGGTTTCCAGTAGAAGTCAAATGATTCTTAAATTCCCTAAATCACTGTACAAAGTTTATAACTTATTATGTTTCATTATTAAAAATTATAGTCATTATGAATAATTTGTTTGAATTAACAACTTCCACAGCCCAAACAGACAATGGAAGAATTATATCTTATGGAAAGATTATTTAGGAGATGATATTTCAAGTAGAATAATAAAGTTATCGTACATGTGAATTCCTTAAATAATTTTGACTATTGAAAAGAAGTGATTCCAAAACCTAACACATTCCACTTTTGAAGCAACTTTGAGTTAACAAACTAGCTAATGAACCGGAATTCTCAAAAAAAGAATTAGAGCATATTAGAAGATTGGGAACAAGCAGGAACTGAAAAATATTTTTTTTGATGTGTCTGGTCAATTTTTCTCTATTCATCATACATAAATCGATTAGATTCAATGTTTCCACACCTATCATCCCACTGATGTTTTTGAACTTTCGCCGCATTCTAAAAAGAAGGTTCAACAAATATACTAAATGAATTTCAAATCAATATGAACCCAACTTCATCATCTTCTTTTTTTGGTTTTTGGTATCCATTTGTATAGAAATTATTTTCAAATGGATCTTCAACAGAGGTTCTCAATGAATTGAGAATCAATATGAACCCACCTTCTATATTATATAAATGAAACTCGTACTACCTATTCGTTAAACATTTTCATCTATAAGTTCAATTACGTCCATAACACTCATATTTATTTCAACTAGAAGCTCGTCACTGCCAAAATCATTTTAATGTGAGTAAATGAAGTTTTTTGAACTTCAGACTACAACCAAACTGAAATGAACAGATAGAAGTCCATTAGTTCAATGCAATGTCAAAATAGTGTCAATTTCTGCTATGATTTAGGGAGTTTAATTTTTGAACCAATTATCTACTTTTGCTACCATCAAATTCGATCGTGGCAAAAGTAGATATATTTGGTGTCAAAAAAAACAGCCAAGTCAAATTCTACTTCTACGAGTAGAACATTTTTGTCTACAATAAAACGCTCCTCAAATTTCAAAAAATTGCTTCATATGAAGAATCAAAAATCTTTCCTATCAGTCTCATGTATACCCACCAAAGCTTAGTTCGAGTATGCACAACAAAAATACATTGATAAGCAGATGTATCCAACCAACTAGACAAACCAGTAATGAAGAATTAGCAATACATACTTAATTACATAATTACATAATTATCCCAAAAAGATGTTCATCCCACCATTGCAGCTAATCCTGCCATCAACCAGTTATCAAAAGTTTTTAAAACATTTTTATTATAATTTGCAGCACATTCGTAATACGTATGCGTGTGAACGCACGCTGTAAACATAGAAAAATGTATGTTGTGTACAAGCCCTATAGATATACAAACAGGCAATTATGTTTAGGTATGTTGTACAGCCAAACTTACTTCTTTTTGAAAGAAATCTAATATTTTTCTCAAACTGTAAATGAGAAACTTATATAAACTTTTATTCTATCATAGTTGATGTAAAATCCTTCATTAACAATTTACCACATATTATTTTGTAATCAAAAATTCAATGTTTACAAAACCACATTTTATTACTACGACAGTTCTTGTATTTTAACAAAAAAAATTATTTTTAAATTCCCTATCTACGTCTTCTTTATTGGAGAATAAACAAGCAGATATTTCCTAAAATTTATAAATTGTCTATATTTCATAAAATTTATTATGTAGTACTTTGAAACCATATTATTCTGCTGTGAACCACCATCAGCTCCTTATTTCTTACACTCCAGAAATAACTGACGTTTAATAATCCCAAACAAATTTTGTGAAAAAATGTCTAGTCCGGATTCTTGTAATAAATATATGGACGATTTCAAGTTCCAATGATACATTTCAATTTCACTCACACGTTTTTCTCGAACCGTTACATTCTTAAATTGTAGAACATAACGATTTTATTTAAATGATTCACGGTCAGATAGGTAACATCAAATTCTATTCAATTCAATTCAAAATATGCTTTATTGTCATAGGTACTCAAGACTTGTTGACGAAGCTTGTTATATAAATATACATAACTATACAAACATTTATAGGTCACAAATGACATGAATTCCATTACGACGGCGTATTGGCGCCATCCTACCGGTATAATTTTTTATTGAAATTTGAAAATTCTGAGATTTTTTCTCAAAATTTCGATATTTTTTCTCAAAATTTCGACTTTTTTTCTCAAAATTCTGACTTTTTTTCTCAGAATTTTGACTTTTATCTCAAAATTCTGACTTTTTTTCTCAGAATAATTTTGAGAATAAATCTCAAAATTCTGAGAAAAAAAGTCAGAATTTTGAGAAAAAAAGTCGAAATTTTGAGGAAAAAAGTCGAAATTTTGAGAAAAAAAGTCAAATTTTGAGAAAAAAAGTCGAAATTTCCAGAAAAAAAAACTCAGAATTTTAAGATAAAAAGTCGAAATTCTGAGAAAAAAGTCAGAATTTTGAGAAAAAAAGTCGAAATTTTGAGAAAAAAAGTCGAAATTTTGAGAAAAAGAATCAAAATTTTGAGAAAAAAAGGCGAAATTTCCAGAAAAAAGTCGAAATTTTGAGAAAAATCTCAAAATTTTCAAATTTCAATAAAAAACTATACTGGTAGGATGGCGCCAATACGCCGTCGTATTCCATAAACTTTTATGTAGTTGAATAGTATATTCTGTAACAAGGTTAGAATGAAAATTCGATGCGATTGGAAAGTTCCGAGCGCGAGCCGAAGGCGAGCGTGAGGAACCACGAGCATCACGAATTTTCATTCTAACCGAGTAGCAGACTACATTTTCTCCACGATCAAAGATAGGAAACGTGACAGCAATAATTTTGATACTTACTCAAATTTTGCCACTACGATGACAATCAACTGCGTCAAGGCTAATGTTATTATTGCTAACCAGTGTGAGAATATTATTCTATCACAAGAGACAGAATGTAAATACATTTAAATTGCATGGGGGCAGAGGTGTTGCAGAATATTTCTTCAATCTCAAGAGAGAGAATTCCAGCATTCTGTAATCAAATTTGATTTCAGAATTGGCAAATTCTGTGATGATCGTGGAAAAAAAATTTACCTACTCTATAGTAGATTAGATTTATTATAAAACTAAAAATCAAATCATTATTAACTTTTCTATGAAATTTTCAGTTAACTAAAGTAGGTAAATAAGATATTATGTCTCCTCGGAGTTATAGAAAACTATACAATTTGGTTTACTGGCTTAAACAATTTTACAAGTTTTACAAGTTTATTTCTTTCAATATTTCTGTGTTTATTGCAGTTTATTCAACGAATTATCATACAAACCTTCCCATACTATTATGCAAATCCTAATCCTTGATTCAACCAGGGAGTTGTATGATATTGAAAGTGTGTTTTTGTTCAGGATCTGTCTGATAGTATGAAATTTATGGATCAGTTGTCTGAGCCTTTCTGTTATATGGGTCACGTAGTCATCCAACCGTAGATACTAATCTAGTATAATACCGAGTAATTTCGTATTTGATGGTTTTTCTATAGTTGGGCAGGTTTACTTTTCTGAGTCAGTTGTTGCCACGAGTCTCTCCTATATAATAAATTTGTATCGTCTTCATTTGAAATTTTGTTCAAAGTTATACTGTTGTACATGAGGAAAACTACTGGACCCAATACTGTTCCTTGCGGAAGTCCAATCTTTATGTCAATTGGTTCAGTAAGGCAGTCTTCAAATTTTACAATTTGCGATCTCTGCGACAAATAATCTCTCATCAGATCAGATCACATTAAGTACATTGCCTCTAACTCCATGATTTTCTAATTTTTTAGCAAAAATAATGCAAAACAATATCGAATGCCTTGGCCAGATCAAGAAAAATGGCTAGACATTGTTCTAATCTATCCAAGGCATTGACATTTTTTTTTCAATCACATATAAAACTGATTTCTCAGTATTTGAATTGTTTCTGAAGCCAAATTGCCTATCTGCTATAATATCATGTTTGGTAAAAAAGCTGTTAGTCTATATATGACATTTTGTTCAAATAACATCATGGAGTCATTTAACACAGAGATAGGTCGGTAGTTATTCAAGATATTGTGTTCAGCTAGCTGCCTTATACACTAGGGTAAGTAGCAGGAAAAGCAAAAACAAAAGGAAAAGGAAAAAGAAACATCTTTGTGGATAACTTTTATCATTTCACTAGTGACACTGTCTGGACCAGGTGCTAAGTTATTTTTCAGGTTTGCCTTTAGAACAATAATCTCATTATATGTGACAGCTAGGTTGAAGAAAAATTGTTGCTGAGAGCGATGGATCATTGAGAAAGTTCCCAGTGAGGATTTCAATATATTTTATTTTTCCTTCATATCTATTCTCATACTGAATAAATATTCATTGACAAAAATCTGTTTCAGTTATGTTGTTTTCAAAATGTCTCCTCTTCAGTTTTTGATAGGTAGTTTATCTTTGTATTATTGCTTTTTGGTTTTTCTATAGTTATCTGATTTTGTTTTTTTTTTTTCATTTAGATTATGCGTATACTTCAAGAGTCATTTTGTATATTATTTTATTCATTGCACACAATATCCCTCACAAGGTAACATTCAGTGATGTTCTGCATGGAATATTTTCTCGTTTATCAGAATTTTATAACCATCATCTACTTTGAAAAACATTATCTCCAAAAGTTTGTATTCATTAGGGAAACGAGATCTCAGTGAGAGAGGTTCAGCAGGTTCCTAGGCTGACGGTAAACTCTGTAAGCCATTTCCACTCGTCCTAGTTTATCATTATACAGTGTGTGAATTTGAAAACGTACCACCCCGAATATTTTATCCACCGCAGAAAATCTAAAAATATGCAAAAATACGTCAAATGTATCTTTATGGGGGACATTCTGTAGGATAGTTTTCATTCAAATTACGTCAATCCTGAAGCGGGGGATACCTCATTTTTAAGACCGTTCAATTTCCTTTTCAAAAATACTTCATACTTAATATTTCTTTCGAGTACCTTTGGAGATAGCAGGTGTAAACTCTAAAAATGTTTAGGTAACACGTATTTGTAATCAATCTGAATAAAATAACAAAAATAATTTTATTTCAAAATTTTTTTTTGAGATTTCGACCATTACTTTGTGAACAGTAATAAAGCAAACTCTTCTTTAACGCTATGAAAAACTTCTACCTGAATTCCTCTATTCACAGCTTCTATTCTTCTCTCTCTTCAACTCTTCCAAATCTCGAGGTTATATTTTACTTACAACCGATTTTAGATGCACCTATCGGAAGTAATCTAGAGGCTCTGAGTCGGGTGATTGTGGTGGCCAACAACAGTAATCATAGCGTGTTAGAGGAATCATTCGAATTTTTTCCACACCCTGCCCTGGTCAAGTTTGAACTCATTATTTATGAAGATTGGCAGTGACGATAGTGAACTATTTGAGCACTGGCTACCAAGACTCACACTATGTAATTTCATCAATATCTTGTGAGCGAATGGCACTCATTCGCAGCTTTGAGACCATATTTAGTTCTATTTGAGTTCATTATTTTTTCTTTAAATGAAGCTATTTCACGTTTTCAAATAATTTTTTTTGTACATACTAAGTAGTTTCATAAGAACTCGGAATATTCTTGATTTCCAATCGACATATCATTTTTTTTTTGGTTTAATATCTTATTCAAAAGTCACTGATGTTCCCAAATTTACATTAATGCATTAAATCACGAAGAAATAAAACCGATGACAGTTTCATCGAGGTAAGTTTACTCTTGAATTGATTCTCTTCGACCAATCCATTTACCAAGAAATTCATCATTGAGCCACTGTCCAACAAGATGGAGATCCACCATCTTGTTGGAAGTAATTATGATTTTCTTGCAAAATCATATTACTATCCAAATGTTTTTGATTTTCCAAAGAATAGGTTAAAATCGGGGCTATTTTTTCAAGTAGATTCAAATAGAGCTCACCAGATAGATTTTCTTGAATGGATAAAGGTCCCATAATAGCATTTTCAAGAATTTGAATTTCTCTGGATACTGTATATCACCTTCCCGAAGAAGGTATGGATTTTCATCACTCCAGTATCGGCAATTTTGTTTGTACATGCCCATTTGAAAAAATGTTCACTCGTCAGTAATTATTGTGCAAAATCTTCTGGTTAGCATTCATCAGATCCGCCATTGTTTCACAATATTCAATCCTGTTGAAATCATTGTTGAAAAGCTGCCGTAGAACCTACAATTTATAGGGGTGGAATTTATTCCGTTGTGTAAGACATTTCTACTTCAGGTGCCAAAAGTGAAGTGGTCGTTTCTTCAAGTTGTACAAAAAGTAATAAACTTTCCACATTGATGCTTTGAAATTAAGTTTTTAACATTGACATAACAACAACAAAATATGACATTTCAGTCCTCAGTGTCAAAAATTTGTTTTGTAAAATGGTGTTCACACTTCAACAAAGAACTGAAATTATTATCATTTATGGGGAAAGTCGAAGATGCGCTAGAAGAACGGCAGCAATGTTCAATGAACGATATCCAAATAATAATTTAAATCATAAATATGTCTTGGAATTGGTGGCTAACTTTAATGGAACTGGTTGCTGATAAAAAAGAAGTAATCGACGCATTTTGGATAAAGCTGCACAAATAGAAGTTTTAGGCTCATTCGCTGCAGAACCGACCACTTCACTTCGAAGTATGGCACACGAAATAGGAATGTCTCACAAAACAGTAAGGAAAACACCTAAATTACATAGATTCCACCCATACAAAATGAAGTTTCTCCAGCAACTTTTTGACGATGATTTTGACAGGTGGATTGAATTTTGTGAAACAATGACGGATCTGATAATTGTCAACCAGAACATTTTGCAAAATATCACCTTTACTGATGAGTGTAATTTTTTTTTTCAAATGGGCATGTTAACAAACAAAATTGCCGATACTGGAGCGATGAAAATCCGCGTCTTTTTCGGGAAGGTCACACACAGTATCCAGAGAAATTGAACGTTTGGGCTGGTATTCTGGGAAATGCTATTATTGGACCTTTATTCGTTCAGGAAAATCTAACTGGTGAGCTCTATTTGAATCTGCTTGAAGAAATAGACCCGCTAATAACATCAACTTTGGAAAATCAACTAGATGCGGCTGGTAATATGGTTTTGGAAGAAAATCTTATTTACTTCCAGCAAGACGGAGCTCCACCACACTACTTTCCTCCAGTTAGACAGTGGTAGACAGTGATAGGTTTCCTGGTGGTCGAAGAGGAGCAATTGAATGGCCACCAAGATTACCCGACTCTAGATTTCTTCTTATGGAGCCATCTGAAATCGTTTTTTTATAAAACACAACTTCGAGATTTGGAATATTTGAAGAGAAGGATGAAAGCTGCGTGTAGAGAAATTCAGGTAGAAGTTTTTCGGAAAGTTAGAGAAGAGTTTGAGAGCAGACTGTATTACTATTTACAAAATAATGGACAATATTTTGAACATTTGATAAAATAAAGGTCTTTTTGTTATTTTGTTTATGTTTGATTGCAAAACACTGTTTCCTAAACCTTTTTAGAGTTTCCACCTGATTTCTCCAAAAGTACTGGATAGAAATATCAAGTATGTAGTATTTTTAAAAAGGAAATTGAACGGTCTTGAAAATGAGGTTATACTCGACCCCCCTTTCCATTTAAGATTTTAGGGGTTGTTTCCATCCTCGCTTCAGGGTTGACGTAATTTGAATGAAATCTATCCTACAAAATGTCCTCCATAATAGTGTTTTTGCATATTTTTAGATTTTCTGCGGGGGCTGAAAGTTTCGGGGTGGTACGTTTTCAAATTGACACACTGTATATATTTCGACATCGAACTCCCAACTTTCAAATTGGTGCAAGTAGCCCTATTACTGATCCATGCAAGTTCGTTAAACCTCTGTCAGCAAGTTTCAGTCGAATTCGAGACGGAAATCCAACATGTTCGTCGTCGTATTATTAACTTTGACTATTATTATAGCCCATTCGGAACTTCCACAGCAGGCCGATGTCTGTCCCGGAGCATTAAAATTATACTGTCACAGTTTATGATCTCATGTGTACACCAGGGCCTGGCAACTTTGATGGGAAATTTTGGGGTGACCTGGAACTGAGTTCGTGTTGAGGATTATTTGCAATTATTATGCAATTGGAATTGGAGTTCAATTAAAATGGATGTGATATTAGATGATAAATCAAACCAAGTTCCATACCATGATAGTGAATTAAAAATTAAAGCAAAGGAAACAGTTGTATTTGTATTACTAGGGAGGAAAGTGCCACTTTTCCCTCCCGCAGGATGTAGTTTACTGCCCGACGCAAAGCGGAGGGCAGTAAACATCCAAGGGAGGAAAATGCACTTTACTCCCATGTAATACATATGATTTTTCCTCCTACCCACTCAATAAAACCTTTTTGTGACTTTGTTTGCAAATAGACCTATTCTTACTTGATGGAAAGTATAGACAATACAGTCATGTGTATCTGAGAATCTGCGGTGGTGCAATGGCTAGCGTCTTGGGCTTGTAATCCGAAGGTCGCGGGTTCATCTCCTGGCAATTACAACTTCTTTTTTTTTTTTTCAAGGACGTTATTTTACTTTTTTCTTGTTAGTGATTTGAATTATTGGACATTTAGATAGCTTATACATTTCGGATAACTATTGAGTGATTAACTGATAAGTAATGTTATGAGCCTAATTGAATGAAGTGTCGATCATTTTATTTCTAAGAGCTACGCTTGTAGAAAAAATGATGTGTGTATTTCGAGCACAAAGTGTCATTGTCGTTTTCCAAAGATTAATCTCTTTGTCGAGCAACAATCAATCACTTTGCGCTCTAAATACACAAATAACTATTAAAGAACTAGAGTAGAAGTAACATTAATGTTTGATTTTTACCAGAATACAGGATATATAAGATGTTCTAGAAATTACGGTAACAATTTGATTATAATAGATTCACAAGTTTCATAGTTTACAACCTACTTGAAATGAGGGGGAGGAAAAGTACACTCCTCCCTAGGGAGGAAAAGTACTTTCCTTCCTAGGGAAGAAAAGTATGAGTTTCCTCCCTGGTTTGAGGGAGGAATGTGTGTACTTTCTATAGGGGTAGGAGGAAAAAATATTTAAACGAAGACCTACAAATTCAAGTAAGCAAAGAAATTGGGAAAATCATAAGAGAGTGATAAATGACTATGGAAATATGTTTATCGTATCATTGAAAATTGAGCTTCATTTAAGTTAAATCTTCATTACAAATTATCAACATCATAACATCACAACAACACAATACATCAGTTACAAAATGTAATTCGTTATAGTCACTTCATAATAACCCTAGATACAGCTAAAATATCAATAACGTGACAATAACCAAAGTTGATTTTATTTTCACATCATCGTTGTCAATGATACGATAAAGCTTTGAATGTAACTAGATTATTATGCAATTTAAATAAATCTCGGAAGTTGTATCAGGCGACTAGGTAAAAAAAGAGGACTATTATGAACAAATAATTATTGACGAAAACACCGAATTCTAAAGAACTGTAAGGATATTTGAAATCTGATCAAACCTATTGAAAGCTATGACTTTGAATAGATAATATTCAATGTTTTTGGTCAAATAAACGTTTGTGACACATAAATTGATTTTGCAAATGGATTCAAGGAATATTCATTTGAAATGTTAGGTGTAATTGTGAATTGCATAAGCTCTGATCTGGACTGGAGTCAAAATAGTTTTCAAATACTGAATTGTGAAATAAAATCGTTTCAACAGCTAGGCTTGCAGCAGCTGAAAAGTATAATATTTTTAATCGATCAATAGATCGAAGATAAAAACAGTCAATATCTGAAAGAGGCATTCAACACCTTGGTACATGTAATATTAAACTTTGTTAGTACGTTTCTTGGATCTGGAGAATTTCCACAGCACTTCAATACAAGCACAGTGATACCAATACTGAAAATGAATAATACGATAGAATCTTGAAATGTTTGTCCTATCAATACTCTACCAAACCTTTAAAAAGTATTGGCATTAGCAGTATGTCAGCACCTCATCAAATACTTTGATAATAACAGGTTGTCTATTAGGCTACAGAAAAAAAACATTCTTGTGAATCCGACCTACACTTTACAGTCACAAACTGGAAACAGAAAATTGATAAAGATAATTACATCGATTTTTTTTCATCGATTTGAAGAGGGCTTTTGAAACAATCGATAGAAATATATTAATCCAAAAGCTCAAATATTATGGTGTTGTTAATGTAGTGTTGAAGTAGGTGAAAAGTAACCGCAGTTTTAGGAGTCAAATGACAAATATTAATGTGTGAATGAAGTGACAGAAAATGACGTAAGGCTGTGTATTGGGGCCTTTACCTAATTTATAGAAATGAAATTGATTATGGCCAGATTTAAGTATGATTTTGTGTGTGAAATGTATGTGTTTATAGAGTCTATTATTATTATATCTACATTGAGGGCTTGCATAAAAAAAATTATATGGAATGTGGCAGTTTTTTTATTTTTATTCTTGATATTAAATTAACGTAAGCAGTGTTCATATTATCCAGATCATTCAGAAGTGACCTGTATTATATTTCATTATATTGATCATTTTAGAGAAATGTATTTTGAACAGAGGAAAATCATAAACCAGTATTTTTGTGTTATCTCAAAATGATACTGTCTTGATATACTATGCTCAAACAATGAAGTAGGGATTATTTACATTAATGAGTTATTCTTTGCCCTTTCATGTTTTTTGCGGTCTGTTTTCAAGTACCTACTTTTTTTTGATTGGAAATATGATTTCCTTTTCAAAATTGTACATCTTTCTGAAAAACGTGATAATTGGAGTTTATCAGTTGACAGGCAATTAAGCTTGAGTAACAGAACTTTTCCGAATCTGTCTTTTGTCTGCTTTGCGTAATCAAAAATAGTTCACAGAGAGAAAAGACTGCAGCAGGTTCATGCACAACGTTGTGTAAGACACAGTTGTGTAGATATTTTACACAATTGTCCATGCTTTCATCATACGCGTTTTGTGAAATTCAATAAATATTTGTGCAAGTCAATTTGTATAGTATTCATGCACTTCCACATTGCATAAAAATACACAAAAATATGCACATCTACCATAACACAATTTATATGGAAAACATCTACAACTTATTGAACTCATCTTACACCCGTTGTGCACTTTCTATTTGATATGCACAAATTGTATACTATTTCAACACAATTGTGTAATTTGCCACAACTTGACCAAGGCGTCGTCTCAACCAACTAAATACGCATGCGCAGCACTCCAAATGTCCAGTCCATCATTGTTTGATTGTTTTATGCTGAAGGACGAAGCTGGTTAAGTGTACTAACCTATTATTTATTATTTGCTCATATGAATGTGGTTTTGTGTCAACTCCCATTTATTAGAATATTTGCAAACTTATACCAATATTTGAAGGTTGGTATTGCTATTATTTTTTGTTATAACATGAAACCTACAAACTGACTCATTTTCATCATTGTTAAAGGTTTGAAAGGTGCATCCTCGTACCCGGTCGTGTGTCACTGAGCTGAAGTGGTTCGGATTCCACTTTTAATTAAACTGTAGGTCCCGGATCTCCCTTGCTCGCACAAGCTCTGCTTTTGAGGGGTTTTCTCCAAAAACCTGGGAGTTTCGTAAAAACAAATTTTACAATTTTTTTTACTTGAATAAATATAGTTTGACACAAAGATTACTTTAAACTTTATTATTATTCAACGTGATATTTATGTTCTGTTTGGTAATTTTTTGTTTCTGTTATTTTATTTGTAATTAGAGTTTATAGTTCAGTTATTTTTGATATCAGTTCTTTGTGATGAAATAATCATTATTTGAATGACTTTAATTTTATTTCAACCTTCTGGAAAATGAAGTTCGTAATTTCTGAACAGAATAAGATATGAAGAAGCGAGCAGGTTAAGACTGATGCTAATTCTTGTATTATTCCGTTTGGATGTTATGTGCCTCAAGTGTATCCTTTTTTAAAATTATAAATGGTACCTATAAAAATTGGCCTTGCTTTGTACACAAATATGTACAATATACCTACACAATTCTTGTATGCGGAGTACACAAATTTGTGACATTTTTTGCATCCTATATCGAAAATACCTACACAATTTGTACAAACTAGGTACACAAATTGTTGCCATTCATTACAATTTATGCATAAACAGTACACAAGTTGTTGACATTCGTCGCACAACATACCGATTAATTTTGTATATTTTGTGTATAAAATTAAAACAGAATTATTCTGAATAAAAACAACACTGAAGTGTATCGTTTATACACAATATCTCTAATACAATATTATAGAAAAAAAATTAACAAATTGGTGCCGTCAACTTTTTAGAAACAAATTGTGCTGAAATTATTCACAATTGTGTAAAAAACTTACATTCATTCCTCTCTGTGTTCTCTGTTCGGAAAGAAAATACAAGATTAGAATATACATAAAATGAGATTTTTTTCTCATTACAGGTGTGCGACAAGAACAGGACATCTACGTAAGACTCATCGACTCAGTAACGAAACAGGTGAGTTTTTTCTCAACTATATCTTAGTTTTGATTCATTTATGGCTGAGTTCTTAAAATATGAAACAAGTAGCTTGCACGAAAGATATTACGGTGCCACGGATTTTTTTTTATTTTCTCAATTAACAATTATTCCGACCTTTATCTCGAAATTTCGAAGTTTTTCTTTAAATTTCTAGTTTTATCTCAAAATTTCGACATTTCTCAAAATTTTGACTTCTATCAGGTAATTTCCATTTTTTTCCATAATTTCGACTTTTACGTCAGAGGTGGAATAAAATGGAAAACACTTCTTCTCAGCAAAATTTTTTTCAGCTTTCTCATACTAGTATAAATTTAATTCTTCGACGTTTCGTTATCGCTCGATCAATCATCAACTTTTTTCAAATACGCCCCAGTTTTGATAAATACAGTTTAAAAAAATCTGAATTCAATGATATATCATTTATAATGGTTTTATTAGAGATATTAAACAATAATTAAAACAGCAACTCAAACAAAATGTTTTGAGCTCTAGGATACCCTACTTTACATTTTTTTTTCAATCAGTACCTTACTCGAAAATCTCTTCAACATAATCCAGCGATTGAAATGAGTTCGAAGAAAATCATCTTAAAAAAATTACAATCAAAAAGTTACTTTCTGTTTTTTCATAGAGGATTCTGCTTTTGGATTGTTCATTTTGTTGTAACCCCTATTTCTGTAAATAAATGAACATCCGAAATGATCTGAACCGTAATACGATAGAATTGAGATTGAAATATGCCTCAAAGTTATTTTTGAAACAACCGTATTTAAAATAATCAAGGTAACGATGGTTGATCGATATCGAAACATCAGACAGTAAAATCAAAATCAGGACGAAAAAGCTCATGAACAATTTCTATGAAAAAATATTTCTCATTTTGTTCAAACTCTGAGGATAACCCCAATTAAAAAACTTGAATCAGATCTCGAAATATTCCTATTTTCCGAAATAATTTGGTAATACTGTCATATGAATGGCCGTTTGTTTGAATGTTTTAGACGAAGTAGTAACTTGATTACTTATATTTTGGACGTCCATCATCTTAATGGTTGAAAGATTTCTATCTCTTTCAAATTTTTCACAACGTTTCAATTGCTTGAATCCGCAATCGTCTTCTGGTGAATAGTGACAAAATCAGATGCTACGCGACCTTTTATAGGTCTATAATTAAAGTGTAATTACGCGCGGTCTTGTGGCGCGCGTGGTTTCGCGCTTTTTCTCCCTCCAAAACGGTCCATGAGTGGTTTCCATACGTTTTTAATTTCCACGCTTGGTTGACTGAAGGCACCATTGGCTTTTATGTAGGTGGTTTCCATAAATTTCCGTTTGAACCAATGTTCCTCTCTATGAAGAACACTAGCTTCGTCCCAGATTTTGTCCAGGCGTGGTCAGCAATTCCCGATTTTGAAGTTTCCCCTCGTTGAGTCCACTTTTTGTGTTCAGCTATTCTTACTGATAATGGCCTCTTGGTCTCTCCGATATAGGAATCTCCACATTCACATGGGACTTTGTAAATACAGTTTTTACTGGATTCTGTTGTGTTCTCTGGTTTTGTCTTGGTGAGGAAGCTTCGTAAGGTACTGCCGGATTGAAAGCAACTTTTGATGTTGATGTTGTATGTTGTTTAGAAGTTCGGAAACAACTCGAAAAGACCAAGACAACCGAAGAAAGACCACAAAACCCCGTTCTCATTCTTCCCTATATCAGGGGTATCTCCGAGAAGATCAGAAGGATCGGAAATAAATACAACATCAAGAGTTGCTTTCAATCCGGCAGTACCTTACGAAGCTTCCTCACCAAGACAAAACCAGAGAACACAACAGAATCCAGTAAAAACTGTATTTACAAAGTCCCATGTGAATGTGGAGATTCCTATATCGGAGAGACCAAGAGGCCATTATCAGTAAGAATAGCCGAACACAAAAAGTGGACTCAACGAGGGGAAACTTCAAAATCGAGAATTGCTGATCACGCCTGGACAAAACGCCACCGAATTCTCTGGGACGAAGCTAGTGTTCTTCATAGAGAGGAACATTGGTTCAAACGGAAATTTATGGAAACCACCTACATAGAAGCCAATGGTGCCTTCAGTCAACCAAGCGTGGAAATTAAAAACGTATGGAAACCGCTCATGGACCGTTTTGGAGGGAGAAAAAGCGCGAAACCAGGCGCGCCACAAGACCGCGCGTAATTACACTTTAATTATAGACCTATAAAAGGTCGCGTAGCATCTGATTTTGTCACTATTCACCAGAAGACGATTGCGGATTCAAGCAATTGAAACGTTGTGAAAAATTTGAAAGAGATAGAAATCTTTCAACCATTAAGATGATGGACGTCCGAAATATAAGTAATCATATGAATGGCCCTTCTGAAAAAACAAATTTTGATATATTTGAAAATATTTAATTTCTTATATCGAGAACAAGAAATACAAAATTTCATTGGGAAATAGAAATATTGATATAAGTACTAATGAGACTATGAATGAAACTCAATATTTTTTTCTATTAATGAATACTATTGAAATACATCCTGGGAAAAACTTTATTAATGTCTGATCGCACCACTCCGATTGGATAATAGAGAACGAAGTTGAAATTTCGAGATGAAAGTTGATATTTCAATATCAGATGAAATTTCGACAAAAATGTTAAATTTTTTAAACATCAGTCAAAATTTCGAGATAAAATTCGTTTGAGTTTGGGATGGAAGTCGATATTTCTAAATGAGTTGAAATTTCGAGATAGGAGTCGAAATTTCGAGTTGAAAATTGAAATTTCGAGATGAAAATACAATATTGTAAAAACCAAAAATCAGTGACTTTTCTGCTTTTACCTGATATTTGTCCAATACGCAATTGTTCAATCTCCTAGTGTATAATCCAATCAACTGAGAGTTCAGATTTCTTATTATTCCCACAATATTCAAGGTCAACAGAAGAATGCCAATGGAATAGATGAATGTAAAATACCAATAGATTCCTACGAATTTCCACAACACGACAACGTACTAACACCACGTGTGAGCATATTTCAGAGAAAATATCCCCAACACCTGTTACTGCTTTTGGAACATAACTGCATGAAATAAACTTGCATAACTTCTCCCCGCCCATTATCTAAACAGTCTGCCCTCGAAATTAGTTGAGAAAACATGTGCAAGTCTTTGCAAAAACATTATAAATTAAACGACAGTGCACAACTAATGCAATTAGGGTTGGGAAAAGGTCGGGCAAATGAGAGCAAATAGAATTAGCACCCAATGTGTTGTCCCACCACTTGAATAGTATCTACACACTTAGAATGCGGCGGAGAAACGGAGACAAAGAATCGCAATTCACAAGTTCTGTTTGAATACTTGATGCTGTATGCGAAGCTCTGAAGATTTTCGGAAATCGCTTGTATTTCATTCTTAGAATTTAACAGAATATCAAAATTCAAATAATGTAGGTAATGATCCATTTATATCACAGGTATAGAGATGCTGAATGGGTTTATGAGAGTCATATAATCATTCTACTTGTTATTTTGACAGTGTACGTAGTGATAATAATAATACTCTTCCTCTTGAACATGAATATAGCCTGACTTGTTAAAGGACAACTATTAGGTATTAGAGATATATTGTAGTACTCAATAATGTCAGGCAATAATAAAGTCGACGTTATTTTGACATGGGCGCAAGCGTAATGTTAATCTGGAATGAGGACAACTTTGTTAAAGTAAAAGTACTGTCTTTCTGTTTAAGTGAAGGATCAATGGCAACAATTGATATGCGCTTACGAATAGTAGCAAAAAAATTACTCATTGGTGCTGAGTAAGAAAAAATCCCCATTGAACGGCAAACTTATAACGGTACCTAGATACTAAATAAACATTATGTGAACGACGTGTTTGGCCAACTTACTGTAACGAGCCCGAGCCTGACCTGTCTGTATCTGACACTCGCGCCGCTCTAGGAAATATGCAACGTCTCCATGAGGCTATAAAAACTTCGAGGTTGTCTCCTCTATACGGAATAACAAATATTTGGAACTGTTCTGGATGAAAACTCGCTACACGTTGAAGAAATGGGAGAGGAGCGTTGGCACTTGTCAGTTGCATATATAGCGAAATAAATTAGTCATATTTGGTCTATGCATACAGGGTGAGTCAACAAGATTCCCGTGGTCGGTTGCTCCGTTGTGAATCTCTATTTCAATTTCTCATATTTTTTTGCCAAACGGACCATTTAAGACTATCTTCCCAAATTATTCTTATTCATACAGGGTGCATCACTGAAGCGTGGCTGACCAAAGTTGGTCTTTTTCAAATGAAACACCCAGTATAATTTCATATATTCCGAACCGCTGTTTCATTGTCTGCTCAACGATTTTTTCAATTTTGGATTCCGTTGCGGCATTGCCGAGTTATCTAAAAAATATTTATTTTGAAAAATTCTTTTTGAAAAATCTCCTATTTCACGTTTCGAAATATTTAGTGGAGATAATTTGGGAATCGATAGTCGAAATGGTGAAGTTAATTTTGAATATGGTGAATATTGATAAATTATACAGGATGTTCGGTACAACAAAACAAACTTGGCCATTTTCAAACTCTATATTTTGATTTTTTCAAATGGAACACCCTGTTTATTATCATTGAAATAAACTCCTTTTTAATGACTCTTCAATTTTTATTCCTAATGTCATGTGCCTAAAACAACCCGTTTCCGAGATATTGTGGTTTTTAAAGGAATTGTTCAATGACAAATCAACAATACTGCATATTTTTCACCTACACATCCAGACATGCGAGTATTTCAAGCCCTCAAAACAAGATTTGAGGAAATCGGAACAGTATTTCACAAAATTTTGAACGTGCCCGTACTGTAACGAATTATGAAAATACTCTTGATATTGCATTACATATTACCGATAATCCCCATGTAAGTACCCGTATTCTGAGTAGGAAGTTGGGAATATCACAAAGTAGTGTTTCTCGGATGGTGAGAAAATACAATTTCTATCCATATCATATGCAGTTGATGCAGGAGCTAACTGAATGGATTTCTTTCTATGCGAAATCGCATGTGGTTTATGCACGGGTGCACCATCGCTCATTTAAGTGATCAGACACGCGAATATTCAAACCAAAACTTTCTTGATCGCCGGATGGGTCTTGGGGGAACAGAGCCATGTTCAGCTAGATCCTCAGACTTAAACAGTTTTGGTTATTTTCTCTGGACATCTTAAGACTATGGTGTACAGTAAACAAATTCTAACTGAGGAAGAATTGCAAAACCGCGTAATAGTTTTCAGTGCAGCAATAAGGAATAAAACAGGACTTTTCCAAAAAGTACACGAGTGTATGAGAAGGAGGGCTGAAGCGTGCATGCTTTTGATATTTTTTGTTCATAATAGTAACCTTTTAGAAAAAAGGTATTTTTATGCGTACTCATCACAAAAACTAAATGATAGTTCCCAAAAATTATAAAAACTTGTCCAGATCCTTTGGTTACCACAATTGTGAAATTGAGACTAAGAGAAAAAATCGAATATGGACAAGCAAATGAACGTATTTTATTTTCTAAATCGAAAACAGTCCGCCGGACGAAAAAAAGGTAAGAGACCATTTTTATAAGAAAATAGAAGTCAAATAAAAAAAAGGACTCAAACGAAATGCATATCGAGTAAATATTTTTTCTTCGGTATTTTGGCATCGACAGCCATGGCCATTAGCCATGTGTTCTGATGGTTTCGCCTTGTTACTAAGGCCATTCGCCACCTTAGGAACAGAACTGTTGAGTTTTAATGTAAAAGTGAATCGTGGAAATGAGCATTATTGTATAAATGATCCATTTTTTCAAAATTATTGTTTTAAAACTCACAAAAACATCAACAAAGCGTGTAACTGTCTCATTATTACTAAAACTACTCACCAAACGTCAAGTTCATCTCCTACGCAATCTTGTGAAAAATGCAAAATAATGAGAATAACCTCAACATCGATTGTCAAATAATTGACTAGAAATTTTGAATTCCGAATATCTAGAAAACGGTTGCTTATAGCGACTTCTAACAAGGGAAGCTTTTTTACGTAAATGTGATTGAGGAATCAACTTTTTTTTACTGAAAACTGTACTAGAAGTACGCTTAAAAAAGTTAGAAATCTTCAAAAAATAAAGAGAGAAATAAAAGAGTAAGAGCAATAATAACATCAGATTCGAATTCGACACCTCAAAAAATCGCTCAACACCAACTTTTGTTCAATTAAGGTACCTAACTATTTCAATAATTATTCAAAAGAAAAAAAACGAAAATTAAAATGAAACTTCAACACCCTGTATCTTGGAAGCGAAGCGTATCCGGACATTCATTTTTTAGACAATTCATATAAGAATATTGTGAGAAATCACCTCCTGAAGTTTGTCAAAGTAATTTTGAATCACCCTGTATATGAAATCTCGCGGAAAATGCTCGCGATGATACTAAATCTTCCATTCGATTAAAAGCTCTACACCGTTTTAATTGAAATGTTAGACGACATGGAGTCGAGATACCAAAACTTCATACTTTGCAAACAATATCGAAGTAGATTCTATCTCTCACCACTCGTCACGCCGAAATATGTCTCTCTCGCAACAAATTCGGCGAGCGCGAAATTAAATTCCACCTCAAACCGTCTTGAAGTTAGATGATTGACTAAAATTAAATTTAAGAACATAAACGCGTTAAACTTTCCCCTTTTCACTCCATCAACTTGACTCCTGTATAAATTGTTGAACCTGATTTTGTTAGCAGGCAATTTTTAACAACCGTCTAATAAATTGCTGTCATTTATTTAATATCCTTTAATAAATTCTAGATTACCGTACGTCATCGAGTCTTTGGTTACAAAGGAATACATTTCTGATAGTGCAGTTTTTTTCATTGTTTCAGAACCAATGGGAAATTCACGATAAGTGTTTTTTTTTTCAATTTTAGTAAATCGCATCAACCTAAATAGTTATTAGAGAGCAGTATTGATCAGTGTATAAATTGAAATAATTGTTATTTCCGCCAACCCGTTGCACCTCTACGCGCAACCCTCAGAAGTCTTCGAGAGACTTGTGCGAGCTAGGGAGGATGCAGCACTTATCTTTCAACGTGTGATGACATGCTCACAAAAAATTATTAACATCATTTGTTTTATAAAGGTTATAGTTTCTTAAAAGTGTTTAATGACTCCAGAAAGGGGAGAACGTCACTGAACACACATTTTGGTCCTGGTATGGCACACAATGGGTCTAAGCTATTGCAAGAGATTTTTTGTGTGGCGAGAAGGGGGCATTCGACGAAGACATGCTTGGTGGTTTGTTCTCGTGTACGACAAAACGTTTCCGATTATTAATCCAAGATGAATTTCGCACCAAAATAAAACTATCAATTTAAATAAAATGACATTTCAGTATTGAAATCTACTAACAGAAAGTTTGAAAGCAGATTACTAAAATGTTCTGTAGTTGTTTAAAGAAATCATAATAAATGAAGATGTACTCAGTTCTTGACCTTGATAGATTATAGAGTTCCCGTCTAAAGTCCGTTTTCCTCCCTACTAATTAATTTTTGAAGCACCTGGTATATCGCAACAACATTTCATGGGCTTTAATAGGAGATGAAAACCTACATTCTTATGAAAAAATTATAGCTGAGAATATATTCTGGCGGATGCGGCCACTATATTCTCGTAATTAAATCGCATAGATAGCGCCAAATCTTGACAACATAAAATAGATCGAATTCATAAATATATTGCAATTCACGTTTTTATGTATTTGGAACTCTTGAAACATGAATTTATTGTGTTTGATCAAAAATAAAAATGTCGGTGAGCAAAATAAAAAATATTACTAAGTACAACTGATAAATATATTTACACAAAATTTGATATATTTGCAAAAACACTTTTTACCCAAACGGCGCCTCATAAATAGCACTCGTATGACAGCAAGTTCTGATTACGTTCACCATTAACAATGTCAGACTTTTTGATGACTTTGTCAGGTTAGACATATTATTATTCTCATCAGTGCGTTGCCCAAGGCCACCACATCATTATGTTGGCCCCGTTGCTAGACGTCATGATGGGTCCTCCTTAAGAACCAAAGATTAAACAAAATTGTTGGCCTTTTATAAATATAGTTTTAGTTGTATTAATTTTCAACCTCATTACAGTTATTTTTCAAAAACATATTAAGTCTAGTCATCAACATAAACTCATTTTGAATTATGGTAAATAAATAATTGCAATACCTTTATTAATAAATATATCTGCTTGAATTTGATAACCACACAGGTAAAGTAATAACTACCATAGTTAATTGATTACATTATAGCACTAGCACTGGATAGTGCAGAATAGTAGTGACCAATGTATATTATTGCATATATAATAATATCATAGGTACCTTTTCTTATACGTTTAGAACATATCCTGTTTCCTATCTTTGTTACCATTGAGAACAGCACTATTTTCAAGAATACTTTCAATTGAAAAATTAAGTAAACAGATGGATGTTCATCAATCAAAAATTTTAATTGAGTAAAATCAAATTAGTATTTCAGTGTTCTGTACTGTCAACAACGTGTCAAGTCAGATAGTGGTGTTTTGTAATTTTTTTCTTTCGTTCGCGGGTCCCCTTGTCTTACGGGTCCCTTTGACGTAAGAACGGTAGCATCTGCCATGTGGGGGCCCTGGTTGCCATGTCTCAAAACTTGCGTAGCAATCCTCGTACTACTTCATCAACCTGAAAGTTGCGCAGTGATAAATAGCTGTGACGACTTGACGAGACACGTTCAGTATATCAATTATAAGTGCAACTTTATCATTGAATATTTTCGAATTCAAAAGCGATTACAAATACATCTGAACCAAAATTGCTGTGAAAAATCTGGGGGTGGTCCTGGACTTGAAACTTTCATGGAAGCCGCACGTAGATAGAGTTATTCAAAAGTCGGTAGCAATCCTATGGCAACTGCGGAGAATTGTAGGAAGCAATTGGGGCACCAACCCAGAGATCATGCGCTGGCTGTACACGGCAGTCGTAAGACCAAAGATCCATTATGGGTCAGCCGTGCGGTGGCCAGGCGCACACGGCAGCACAATATGCCGAAAACTTAGCAAGGTTCAGAGACTGGCCTGTTTGGTAATAACGGGCGCAATGGGAACAACTCCAACCGCAGTGTTGGAGGTATTGCTGAGGCTGCCACCGCTTCCAGTCTGGATCAAGAAGGAGGCAATGGCAGCTCATTTAGCGATGCGGGACTCGGGAGTCTGGGTATACGAAGGAGCGATGATTTGTCATGTGGAAATCGCGAGGTGCGCGGAGCAGGAGATCCCGATCTCTACCCTCAGAGTGAAAAGCGCACAAGACAGACTGCGATGGAATAGAGAGTTTACTCTTACTATTCCGAGCAGAGAACAATAGGAAGAAAACAAGATGGAGTTTAGCATAGGAAGCCTAATATGTTATACGGACGGTTCGCGTCTGACCGAGAAACAGGCTTCGGGTGCCGGAATCTACCTGGAGGAAATATAAGTACGAGAGAGTTACGCTTTGGGCAGATATACAACAGTTTTTCAAGCTGAAGTGTTCGCCATCCTATCTGTAACTACGAGGCAAGAGGTTAAAGAAGGGTCCGAACAGAGAATATACAGGGTGTATCTAAATAACACCGAAAAAATTAAAGGGGTGATTCTGTGATGAAAATTAATGTGAGTATTTGGTATAAAATTTTTAGAAAAAACCCTCCCCGGAAAAGTTACACCCCTTCGAAAATTAAAAAAAAAATGGTTTTTCTTTTTTATTTTCCCTGTATATCAAGCTAAAGACACGAAACTTGGTAAACATTATCTGTCAATAAGAGTACACTTTTTGAAATTTTTTCAACCCTGAAGTATGCTTAGAAGGGGTTGATTATTTCAACCCCTAAGATATTTTTTATTACAACTTTTTTTTAGATGAAAAGTTTTTCTTTAAAAAAGTATGACTGAAAAGCCCAATTCATTGACTAACTTTTTTAACTCTACAAGTTTTTTCTAAAACTTGAGCATTTACGAGAAAAAAAATCTAATGCAATGCATTTTCAAAAAGATGAGCTAACGCGAGTGTATTTTGCGTCAAGTCTAGTGGCCTGTGCTTTGCATAAAACATTAATACTGACACTAGGATTGTGTAGTGTCATTTTCTGTCACCCATCTTATTGTTTCACAAGTTTTATGATTGTGTATTGTAGGAAATATTAGTTGATTGAAAATATGAATGCATATTCGAATGGTCGTGCTAACGGTAATTCATTGGAAGCGCAAAGACTTTATGCTGAACAGTACCCACAGCGTAGACTACCCCATCATACTACGTTCACAACTATTCACCGACGCTTGCGGGAACGTGGTAATTTTGAGAAAAGAAGTTATGATTCTGGTCGTACTAGAGAAGTTAGAACTGCAGCTGTAGAAGAAGCCGTACTCAATTCAATTGAAGAATTCCCAGAAACTAGTACCAGCAGAATAGCTCGTGTCATACATGTAAGCCATTCCGTTGTTTTTAGAATTTTAAAAGAACAAATCTTGTATCCCTATCATCTTCAACGGGTGCAGGCGTTAATGATTCGAGATTTTTTACCACGTGTGATTTTTTGTCAGTGGCTTATTAATATGATTGGCCAAGCACCACAGTTCTTAGGTAATATTTTATTTACTGACGAGGCGAGTTTCTCAAGAGACTGTAGTTTTCTCAACAATCACCTTTGGGCTGACGAAAATCCTCATGGCTTTTTTGAAGGAAATCATCAGTATCAATTTTCATTAAACGTGTGGCTCGGAATTATTGATAATCATTTAATTGGTTCCCATTTTCTTCCGCTACGATTAAATGGTGAAGCATATTGTCATCTCCTTGAAGAATTACCTGTTCTTCTTGAAGAGGTTCCCATTCAAATCAGGCAACATTCATGGTTTATGCACGATGGTGCACCAGCTCATTTTAGTATACATGCAAGAACTCACCTGGATGAGGTGTATGCCAATCAATGGATAGGTCGAGGAGGACCTGTAAACTGGCCAGCCCGCTCCCCTGACCTTAATCCTTTGGATTTTTGCATATGGGGATATCTGAAATCTTTGATATACACAAACCCAGTTGAAAATATCGATGATCTGCGAAACCGCATTGTAGCAGGGTGTGAAACTATAAGAAATTCTCCAGGAATATTTCATCGTATACGCAATTCTATGAGGAAAAGGGTAGATGCTTGTATGGAAGCTGAAGGCGGTCATTTTCAACATTTATTATAATTGTATTGTCGATATTCGACAGGTTTCTGTTCATTGTTTGTTCACTTTTGTTTTTAGTTGTAGAAGTCTCATAATCATAATCATAATTTGGTTGGCTGTTGTTTAATAAAATGCTATTTTACATGAGCTTATTTATTTTTTTCTCATAAATGCTTAAGTTTTCGAAAAAAACTTGTAGAGTCTAAAAAGTTAGTCAATGAATTGGGCTTTTCAGTCATACTTTTTTAAAGAAAAAATTTTCATCTAAAAAAAAGTTGTAAGAAAAAATATCTTAGGGGTTGAAATAATCAACCCCTTCTAAGCATACTTCAGAGTTGAAAAAATTTCAAAAAGTGTACTCTTATTGACAGATAATGTTTACCAAGTTTCGTGTCTTTAGCTTGATATACAGGGAAAATAAAAAAGAAAAACCATTTTTTTTTTAATTTTCGAAGGGGTGTACCAAATACTCACATTAATTTTTATCACAGAATCACCCCTTTAATTTTTTCGGTGTTATTTAGATACACCCTGTATATATATATATATATATATATATATATATATATATATATATATCTGTTCGGATAGTCAGGCAGCGCTCAGAGCCATCTGCCATCCTAAACCAAGCTCAGCGCTTGTACAGGAATACAGAGATGCGCTCGAGAAGCTAGCTGTAACGAAGAAAGTTCAGCTGGTATGGGTTCCGGTTCACAGAGGTGTGCGAGGAAACGAGGTGGCAGACGGACTGGCCAGATCCGGATCCGCAACGCCATTCTGTTGGCCGGAGCCTGTACTAGGCATCGCAAGAAGCCAAACCTCTTCAGCCCTCGACGAGTGGGCAGAAGAAGCAGAGCTGAATAAACTTTGGAGGGATAACACCGGCTGCAGGCAGACGGCTCCAATAAGTCAAGAACGACATGGCTCTTAGGTAGAAACTGCCAAGCACTACGCCTCCTTATAGGAATACTAACGGGACATGACAAGCTAGGCAGTCACCTATCACTTATAGGTATAGAAGACAGCCCCACTTGCCGCAAATGCGAAGAAGTCGAAAAAACTTCTTTTCACTTCCTCGGCGAGTGTGAGGCATACGGGAGGCTAAGATTTGGAACATACGGAGTTCAGAAACTCTAACAAGAGGAAATAATCGACTTGGAGTGATCGGACATACTGACCTTCATTAGGAGGTCACAAAGGTTCGAAAAGGAAATCTAGGAGGATGAATGAAGATAAGTGGAGATCAGGGGATGGCAAAATAGGTCCATGAGGGCCTACTTGCCTGGCCGTGGTTGCGGCCCTCCAAAGAACTACTACTACTACATATCAATTATAAGTGCAACTTTATCATTGAATATTTTCGAATTCAATATCGATTACAAAATACATCTGAACCAAAATTGCTGTGAAAAATCTCAAGTGACTATCGTCCCATCCAATGCTCGACAAAGAATAAAATTTGCGGCCCTTCTACGCCTCCTTGCTCCAGGGCACGAGCTCGTTATACGCAAAAAATACTCATGATAAACACATTATACAACATGTGGCCTCTGGGGGCGTTTGGTAACAATATCCACCGCCCCACTCGGTGATTTTATCGTTAAGACGCGATCGCGAACACGTGACTGCCACGCGACCGCCGGAATGATTGCGACCAACATAGGAAATGACCGTTTTCCTATATACATTCTCATTAGTTGCTTATCGAAAATTGTTTAGCCGATCTGCAAACACGGCAGGATACAGGGCCGGACTCGCAACGCGAATTGCGAGATGAAGGCGAAAGTGACTGATAGATTTTTCATGCGTGAACTAGAAGCAATGTTGCCTTGCCGTCCTTCTCTGTATCTGATTCTGTCTCATTTCCATTTTCTTTTCCATCACCTCCCCAGCTTATTCTTCGTCTCTTTTTCTCATTTGGAAACGTTTTTCTTCATCGGCTCCTCATTATTCTTATTATTATTATTGCTCAGCGGTAATGGCTATAGGCCGAAGTACAGGAAGTTCTGAATAGAAACTTTTTGTTCCCCGCTGTCAGGTCTATCTCGTGAGTACTCCGGATCGTCTCATGAACTCCTGGAGATTCCTTACGAGGTTTCCCTGTGTTATCATATTTTCAACACTGCAGTGAGTCAGAGCTTCGCATTCAAACATTATATGGGAGGCTTTTCTCATTACAGAACCTGCTTAGTGTGGAGTATCCCAAGCATGTTCAGGTGTTTTCTTAGGTGGCAGTGCCCTCTTATGAGTCCTACCATCTTTCTGAGAAAGTTCCGGCTCAGATTGAGGAGATGTCTTGAGAGTCGGACACGAGGCCCCATCATCATAATTTTTCCTTGAGTATTGTCATAGGCGTTTTCCGAGAAGGAATGGTGATGATTCTTGCTTCTTCTTCTGCTTCTTGCTAGGACAACTGCGATCTCATTCTCCTGGATACCCTTGTGGCAGACAAGTTCACCTTGTTCTGTGCTCCTAGGTCGCTGAGGTTTTTGTGAGTCTCCCAAACTTGTTTGGAATAAAACCTGCATGATTAAATGGCCTTTATTGCCTCCTGACTGTCGAAGAGAATTACTATGGGTTAGTTTCTAGGGTCCCTCCTCAGATGCCTCCTCTACTCCTACTCCTACCACTTCTCTTTTTAATTGTTCTGTATTCCTTTCTTTTTTGTTTTTTTCCTGGCCTTTTTCTTTCATCGTCGTTTTCCTTAGTATAGGTTAGGGAAGATTTAAATGTGATTGGGCCCTTATCAAGCCTTTCACCAGCCTATTGGCAGATTTTTCTCATCATTTTCATATTGTTAAATATGTAAAATGTGTTTCTGGCTGCTGTAGTGCAAGGTTTCAATTTTCCTCAGAATTAATTTGGAAACTGAAAAATTACTGTTCCTTCAGCGATATAGTATTGTTGCAGTTAGAATCGTTTCCATGTTTCATAATTCATTGTTATCACATTATTATCATGTTATATCTATCCACGTAAAAAAAAGTTTGTTATGAATATTATGAATGATGATGTGTCAGACAGACATACAAAATAAAATATACAAATTCGTTCTTCAAACTCGATATTCTATTTATTGCAGACAATATTCCAGGTAAACTTAACAAGTATAGAGAGCATGGAGGTCTGGGTTATCTGTCGTGTATTAAATTGTATTTATCGGGGAATGTCCACGAAGTGAAGAACGCCCCCCAATTTTTCAATAGTTTTGAAGATACAGGTTTCAAATTTGGTATGTCGCCATAGAATTAGAATACGCTTGTTTTGACGCCACAACTGAAAATTTCTTACTTCCGGTTTAACCGGTCATCCTACTTCATCTTCATGTTCAGTTAGTCCGCCTTCTTCTTCTCCTTCACAACTCATGCCCCGTTTCGCTCCAAATTATCATTTCCAGATTAAGTTTGAAATCTGTTGGTTGACACAAAAGTTAGAGACAACAAAAATTGATATATAATCTCTATTCATAGTCCATTGATGATAATGTTGATTATTTATGACCAACAGAAAAACATATCATTATCATGTTTATTTACTATTTGAGCCGCTTCCTGAACATCAACAGAAAACTGACACAGAATATTGTTCCTATATCATTCGTTTGTTTTTGGCAATGCTTCCAACACTGGTATAAGTAGATTTAATGAACACACACATAGAATTGTTCTGGAAAACTTTTCGCAGCGAACATTTTTCTGCATTGTTCTGTTGATCAGTGCTTCACCATTCCTAATCCACATTTCTTACTGTTCTACATTACGACATGGGCGTTGTTTTTATACATTGCTTTTCAGGTAACCCCATAAAAAGAAATCACACGGCGTTCGGTCTGGAGACCTAGCAGGCCAAGGACTATCAGAATCGACCTATCAACTTCTCACCAAATTCATTGTTCAACAACTCTCGCACTTCAATCAAATTCGTTGAATGAATAGAAGCCCCATCTTGTTGAAAGAATAAACAAATCCGCTCTTATAATGGTAGGTTGTCGATAAATGTAGATATATCTGTCCGTAATAAGTTCAAATACTGTTCGACATTTAAACTTTATCTGAAAAAGAAGAAACCTAAAATTCGCACATTTAAAATTCCACGCCATACATTTACTTTGAAACTATATTTGTCCTTGGCTTCAATAATAAAATTAGGATTATGATTTTTGTCTACCATCTACAATTGTGAGAACTGACGACACCATTTGAGGTAGTTTCGTCAGGAAATAACATATTTTTTTAAAAATCACGTTTATTATGGTTTGAATGAGAATGATGAGTTTGAGATATTTCTGTATTTCCTACTATCATTTTTGTCGAAACTCTTGGTGACTCAGTGACGGTCATTGAAACAATGTTTGCATTATTTTCCTTATTTACAATTGGCATAACGTGAACACTTTTATATTTGTATTATTCAACCGAACCAGTTTCCTTAGGTATTTGCAATATCTTTGCCACCGTAGTAAAATTAAAATTTTGGTCTGGATCCCTTCCATTGAAAGTTTCAGCTACGTCTCTTGTGCTTTGATAATTTTTGCCTTATAGCAATACTATTTCAATTTTTTCCTGCATACTCAGTTTTGGAGCTATTTCTATTGATAAATTGACAAATACAAAAACTGATAAAGAACGTCAACTTCAACCAAATTGTCATGTTATTGTGACATTTGCTATTTGTTGATCTTTTTCAAAGACGCCTTAGCTAAGTTTTTGAAAGGACCCCGCACTTTTTATAGGTAAAATGGTTCTCTATGAAATTGTCTGAATTTTTAGTATATTCTAGTATTCAATGTACTGATTGAACGTGCAGAATTGCAAAGTTCGTTGATTGATAGATTTTGACGTTGAAAATCAATAATTTTTATTTAATTATTTTCTCGGGATTTGAAAGTACCAATTGCATTTTTATTTGTTCTTATCATCAACGTACCTTCATATTACTAAATATCATTCAGATGGTGCAGATTATATCATTATGTACAGAGTGAAAAATAAAAACATTTTAGTCATGTCTGAAAATTCGTTGTCATAATGAAATATTGATAAAATTATTTTGGCATGCAATATACTATTCTTATTCCATCATTAATCACAATCGGCCGGTTCTTTCGTACATATCCTGTATATTCAAGTAAATTATCATCCTCAGAAGATAGCTGATACCGTATAAACATGATTTCGTTGAGATATATAGGGTGATAATGAAAATTTTCGATTCTAAAAATGACAAAATGTCGTTGTTTCAGAAATCACCCTGTAATTCATGATTAACTTGGTGAAATTCCTTTATTATTATTCAATATATTCTTCATTCTCTCCTTACACTGTCCCAAAAATTTAGTTTCCTACTGTTACTCGTTTCATAGTTATTAATTAGGAAACTTATTACCATTTGCATGACGAGTTGAAGGAACTAGTTCACGCGTACATTCTACTAGTGGCCAAGATTTTTCACAAATAGTGAAACGTGAGAATGTGGAGATCAAAATAAATGTAACATTATATGCAGGGTGATGACCAATGACGGTCCATCCAATTCCATCTACCATTTAGGAACTGACTGAATATACGACACATCAGTTACAACTTACAACTCAGGCATGAGCCAGATAAAATTCCTAATACTTGGATAGTTTGACTCACCCAATCGTGTATGAGGCCCCAGTACGGTACGAGACATCACTTACCACTGAAGGTGACAAGAACAACCTTAACCGAATGCACCTTTCCAGTAGCAGCGCTACGGTCCTCATACAACAAGAAAACCCTACCGGCTATCGGGTACATTTTGATTCAGCTGTTGACGGAAAGTGAATGAGAAAAAAATCAATTAGTTCCATTAGTGATAACTATTATTACCTTCACGTATTGAATTACCTATATTGAAGAAATATAGTAGATGTCTATTTGTTTCTATTGATAGCCAGCAAATATAAAAATCATGGAAACCTCTATCCGAGTGGAAAACGCATTGGAAAAAACCGTCGCTGCCCAGATATAATTTTTTCTGAAATCGTTCAAGAATGCCTACTTTCTCGGAGCAACTTCAGGCCCCAAAATACGCTAATCTAGTATTTTAGTACGTTGCTAAGCAACGATCTTTCCCGAACCGTTTTCGGACCTAAACGGTACGGGAAAGTACTTTTTCTGAAATCGTTCAAGAATGCCCACTTTCTCGTAGCAACTTTAGGCCTCAAAATACGCTAATCTAGTATTTTAGTCCGTTGCTAAGCAACGAACTTTCTCGGACCGTTTTCGGACCTAAACGGTACGGGAAAGTACTTTCCCGTATCGAAAACGATACGGGAATATTTTTGACGGCTTGTTTACATTTTAGACAGTTATTGAATTGACGCAAACAATATGTAGAATTCCTTAGTTTTAGATAATGCTGATTGCGATTTCAGAAAAAATAGTATGTGTACCTCGTAGTAAAAGCACATTGCCAGACTTCAATGCTTGTTGGCCTCGGCTTAACGCCTCGGCCAACAATTTACATTGTCGTCCGGGAATGTATTGCTTTTACTACTAGATACACAATATACTATCTCCTATTAAAATAAAAGCGTTCTATCAATCATTTTCACTTTTCCCAGTTTCCCAGTTTTTTATTCCGACAAAGCTTAGGCCAACAAAATTCAATTAACTATCTGTACCTTACATTATTAAATTCATATATCTGATATGATTGTTATCTCTAATCTTCACCCTCTTTCACATTTATTTTGATCTCCACATTCTCACGTTTCACTATTTGTGAAAAATCTTGGCCACTAGTATAATATACGCGTGAACAAGTTTCTCATGCAAATGGTAATAAGTTTCTCAATTAATAAATATGAATCTAGTCATAGTAGGAAACTAAATTTTTGGAACAGTGGTGAGGAGAGAATGATGAATATTTTAAATAATAATAATGGAATGCCACCGAGTTAATTGTGAATTACAGGGTGATTTCTGAAACGTTGATATTTTGTCATTTTTATCATCGAAAATTTTCATGACCCCCATATATATCCCAACAGAATCATGTTTATACGGTATCAGCTATCTTCGGAGGATAATAATTCACTTGAATATACAGGATATGTACGAAAGAACCAGCCATAATTTCACCAATTTTTCAAATCACCCTGTACTAAATGTATGAATTGTGATTAATGATGGAATAAGAATAGTATATTGCATGCCAAAATAATTTTATCAATATTTCATTATTACATCGAATTTTCAGACATTACTAAAATGTTTTTATTTTTCACTCTGTACATAGTGATATAATCTGCACCATCTGAATGATATTTAGTAATATGTAGATAAGTTGATGACAAGAACGAAAAAAATCAAATCCCAAGAAAATAATTAAATAAAAATTACTGATTTTTAACTTGAATTCAAAATCTATCAATCAACGAACTTTGCGATTCTGCACGTTCAATCAGTACATCGAATACTACAATATACTAAAAATTCAGACAATTTCACCGAGAACCATTTTACCTATAAAAAGTGCGGGGTCCTTTACTAACCATTACCTATTGAATTTAGTAAGGATAAATAATGTATAATTGAATTTTAATAAGGAATCTTAGTTGGATTAAATTTTATTTACGGGTTGAGAATATGTAATAAGTTCATGTGCACCTAGTGACAAGACTAAATCCTGTTTTCATAATTCATTTCCTGCAAAATGTCTATTCCACAAATATTTGATTAGTTTTGACCCAAAACGTTTGTGATTCTGGTATTTAAGCTGTTTCCAGATAAAACAAGAATGTATATATAATGTTTCTTAGTTAAGGGTACAGGAATAAAATGGTATTTTTTATTTTTTCACTCAAGCTGATTCAAAATTGGTATATGAGGTCCTCGTTGAATTCCAAACACATTTCCTCGATACATTTTTGGATATCTTGAAAATTTGACTAACTTTTTGACAGTCATCTGTTTTTTTATTCCCGCCAAATCTGAGGCCACGTAATAGAAGTCTCAACGAAATTTTCAGTTGTCAGACATGCACGAACCGCCATAGTTTTTCAGAAATATCAATAACAATTTTTTTTTCCCAGATATAGACAAATTTATGGATCCTGTACATAAATGAACCTTGACAAAATGAAATGTTGATATTTCTGAAATCCTATCCTGCACTACAACTTTGTATAGGGAAGGTTTGATATTATGGGAACCTATATACAACTTCCAAAATACAACTCTGTCATTTGTTCCTTATCGAAAGTAGTTTCGCTGATCAGCAAACACACGGTTACGTCGACTTGTGTCTAGATGAAATGGGATTATCCGATGAAAAATTATTTTTTAATGCTTGGGCCTGCGTGTCTGAACATTCGCCCCCATGTTTGCCCCAACTTTGGGTTACGGTTAAACCAGTCCCGCGAAAGTAAACAAAGTTTCGTTGCTGTTTGCAGACACATGTCGGTTTTACGTTCCACATTGTGTTCTGTGATTTATATCGCTCATAACGCTAGTGTGATATTGATTTTGGTGTAGGAAAACTCCACAGCTGAATATTTCTTGAAAAGAAAGTTCGATAGTTAGGATATACCTATGTTGTATTCAAGGTATTATTATGAAGTTTCGTTTGTATAATTTCTCTGCATTTCTCTGCATTTCTCTGCCTACTCTACAGATATAAATACGTGACGTTTATGTGCAACAGATACCTATTGTAGGTACTGCATTTATCGACCTTATGGCTTGACATGCATAAGCACACAAGTACAGTATGTAGCAATTGTTAAAATAGAAGTGAGATAGTTAGCCAATCTTATGGGATTAATGTTGGATTCAAATGGAGAGTCGAGATGTAGATGGCATCAGTGGTCTGGCTTCCAAGTCATGCATAACTTCAGTGATCTGTCCTACAAGTCATGTCTCTTTTCGCCAATGATACCTCCATTTCAGCAGAAGCTGGTAGTCTTGTTGAACTTCAAGCCAAACTCAACAGGATATGTATAAACTTCTCAATCTGGTGTTGCTTTAATGGACTGATTCTAAATATACATAAAACGGCGCTGGTTCAATTTTTCTGAAAAAAATAAATTGAGCAACCAAAACATGTTGGAACCAATGAGGTGGTCTTACATCTATCAGTGACCTTGAGATTTTTAGGTATTTACATTGATTATGATTTGAGTTAAAAATTTCTTGTGAATTACGTATGTAAGATAATCAGCAGCAGTTTTTATGCTCTGTTACAACTCAAGAAAGTCCTAAAAGAAAATAATCTTTTAGATATTTACCTCGCAATGGTAAATTAAGTTCTCTTCTACAACATACTTGTAACAGAAGTAACATAACTCGAGCCTTTACAGCAGACCCGCTTTCGAAGAGAAAACCATTTACCCTTACTATCCATTTCTATTCCAAACTCCATACGTCATAATTATGTCCAACAAGAAATGAAAATCTTATAATATAACTACAACATCGCACAACGTTGTTTCAAAAGTCACCCTTTCAATAGGTTCGAATCTATTCAATTGCCCGTCTCCAGACAAACAAATTATTAGTTTAGTTTCTATCTTCAAACGAAAGGTCAACGAGTATCGTCCTGGTAGATCTACTTTACTATTTTGTACCTATTATGTCTATATAATAATAAAAATAAACGTTATTATTGTTATATAAGTAATTTATGTGATCCGGTCATACATTTATACAGGCTGATTCACGGTGGATGGCACATTAGACGTTTCTGGTGAACCAGACAACGGATCACTTTGAAAATTTAATGGAGGGCATATTCGGACTTCTCTAGCCAACTAAAATATTTTCGACAATGCGGTGTTGCCGCTTCTATTAGAAAGCAGTAGCAACTTTGATTTTTCAAATGGAACACTCTGTATATAATATTATTTTTGGAATCTCCAACAATTGCCCGACAACTTTTCTTGTTATTTCCCTATACCTATCTGTTACCGTTTTCGAAATAAAAATTAATTTCAATTTTTTTCTTCGAAAATCATGACTTCTAAAAATGCCGATATCTTTTAGTTAAGAAGTACTATGATATCGAAATTTGGTTTGGAGTTAGGTGATACTTGGACACTTCCCACACGTCAGCCTAATCTCCATTACTTCAATAAAGGGTGGTAAAAAAATACAGTTTTTTCGTTTGCTTGAAAAAGTTGCTGAAATTTGATTATTTTAAATGGAACACCCTGTATATTATTGAAAATTCGAAAAGCTGCTGAAATTTGCTTTCTTTCTATGTATATCATACCTATACCTAACTAGTCAAGTTTCGGACTTATGAGCATTTATTTGTGAAAATGTCCCTTCAGAATGGTATTTCCATTCGGTATTTGGTAAGCAGGCCATGATTACTATTTGACAGTAGCGTTGTGACATTCTCCTAATAATATCGACATTTTCGTCACTTCAGAAGTTGCAAATACCTTCAAAACGATGGAACAAAACTATTCAAACGAAGTTCTTATGAATTTGTTTATTATTTTTGGACAGTGGGACAAAATTATCAGCAGAACATGTAGAAAGTTCAATGAAATGTATCCGAATCTACCGCCAATGAACCTCAAGAAATTTATAAGAATTCAGAACAATTTCAATATGTTTGGATAAACTTTAAAAAAGCACCAAGAAACTTGAAATTGGAAATATTGATATGAATAATTATAAAAAAGAAAACAATCATGTGGAATATTTCAAAATATGTTCGAATCGCTGGCCGTTCACTTCCAAGCACTTTAAAATGCGGGTGTTGACTGCTTTCGTGGTGGCAGATCTGATTTCATTGGGATCCAAATCTTCAAATGTTTGGGCAATCCTTTCTAACAATTCATCTCTCGAACGCACGGGTATTTTGTAAACTTTTTCTTTAAACATTCCCCACAAATAAAAATCTAATGGATTAAGATCGTGTGATCTCGCTGGCCAATTCCATGGTCCCAAGCGCCTTATCCACCGATCGTCAAAAAGTCTTTCCAGTTCTGCGCTCACTTCTCTTGTGCAATGTGCAGGAGCTCCGTCTAGTTGGTACCAACAGTTTCGATATTCTTCGAGTGGCAGATTATCCACGAAACTCTCTACAGTATTCTCCAAAATATTCAGGTAGCTTCTGGATGTTAATGACTCCTCGTATATCACTTACCTCAATTTGTTGTCCATCAACATGCAGAAGACATTAAAACTAAATTTTTCTTGAAATCTGGCTTCTTTTGTGACGTGAGGATTTTCACTGGACTAATAATGACGATTTTTTCTATTGAAAATCCCTTTTCTCGAAAATTTCGATTCATCAGTCCAAATAATTTTATTTAAAAAAATTGGATCTTCTTGAATGCGTGTCAACAACATTTCACAAAATTCTACTCTCTGTTGAGGGTCTTGAGGCTTCATTGCTTGAATTTTGGTGAATTTATAATCATGCATTTTATGTCTTCGCAAGATTCTTTGAACCGATGAATATTTTATACCCAAATCTTCTTCAGCACTTCTTATCGATGACTCGGGAAATGCGTGAAAATATGCTAAGACGTTAATCTGGTTGTCTTCAGAAGTTGCGGGTCGAGGCAAGTTTCTTGGTGCTTTTAAAGTTGATCCAAATGCATTGAAATTGTTCTGAATTCGTATAAATTTCTTGAGGTTCATAGGCGGTAGATTCGGATACATTTCATTGAACTTTCTACATGTTCTGCTGATAATTATGTCACACTGTCCAAAAATAATAAACAATTTCATAAGAACTTCGCTCGAATAGTTTTGTTCCATCGTTTTGAAGGTATTTGCAACTTCTGAAGTGACGAAAATGTCGATATTATTAGGAGAATGTCACAACGCTACTGTCAAATAGTAATCATGGCCTGCTTACCAAATACCGAATGGAAATACCATTCTGAAGGGACATTTTCACAAATAAATGCTCATAAGTCCGAAACTTGACTAGTTAGGTATAGGTATGATATACATAGAAAGAAAGCAAATTTCAGCAGCTTTCCGAATTTTTAATAATATACAGGGTGTTCTATTTAAAATAATCAAATTTCAGCAACTTTTTCAAGCAAACGAAAAAACTGTATTTTTTTACCACCCTGTATTGAAGTAACGGAGATTAGGCTGACGTGTGGGAAGTGTCCAAGTATCACCTAACTCCAAATCAAATTTCGATATCATAGTACTTCTTAACTAAAAGATATCGGCATTTTTAGAAGTCATGATTTTCGAAGAAAAAAATTGAAATTAATTTTTATTTCGAAAACGGTAACAGATAGGTATAGGGAAATATCAAGAAAAGTTGTCGGGCAATTGTTGAAGATTCCAAAAATGATATTATATACAGAGTGTTCCATTTGAAAAATCAAAGTTGCTACTGCTTTCTAATAGAAGCGGCAACACCGCATTGTCGAAAATATTTCAGTTGGCTAGAGAATGTCCGAATATGCCCTCCATTAAATTTTTAAAGTGATCCGTTGTCTGGTTCACCAGAAACATCCACCGTGAATCAGCCTGTATGTATCTATGTTACTAATTTATATATTGTGTATTTATATATTTATATGTTTCGTGTTCAAACTAATGATTAATTTGTTATTGTGAAATGATCATTGCAAGAAATAATTTTTTATTATTCTCATTATTATTATAATGGAAAATGCTATTGATAATTATTTAATAAAAATAGTACATTATCAAAACCATAGTGGAACACTTTTTCAAATACTGATGCAAAGACTGCTGTACCACATTCAAGGCATTTTAGCTCCAAGAGTTCCCCTTGCTCGTCACTGGATACATATCACTGATAAAACAGAAGGGAGAAAATCGCATAAATAATAATGATGGCACAAAATAGAGCAAATTACCTCCCTAAACCCTGGATTAATCCAGACACCTGCCTCCACCTTGTCCTAAATTAGTCCTGTCCTAATAAATCCCTGATAATTGGGTACATAGTACTACATCAACAATAAGTTTCTCATTTCTATACCTATGAATTGCCTAGTTAATGTTTTATGAACGGATAGGGCTCATATTGTTGCAGATAATATAGAGTTTCTCAAAGTTAAGGCGCTGTGGATTACGTAACGTTACATGAATGATCCGAATACTTATAACATTGGACAGGTGATAGAATGAAGTTGAATAGTGCAATATCTTGAATTGTTGAAATGTAAGTATTACTACCTTTGCTGAGATGACTGATATTTGTTTTCTTGTGATTTGAGGTCTTTAATCAAAGACAAATTTTTATGTGTGGTCAACGTTTCGTGAAATTATTTTGACATCTTCAGGGCACTGTAAGATACAAAAAAGATGTTTAAAATTTATAAACATAAGAAAAAGCAAATGATAAACTTCTCAATTTGCTATAATTCCTTTCTCAGAAACAACTTCTGAACTGTTTTTAGGTAACAGATAAAACTTTAAAAGAAATAAGTATTTTCACATTCAAAAGGATGAGTTGTCCGTGTAACAAGTAAACCCTAAGTTAAACTGAAAAATCAGCAGGAAAAACGTACAATACATATTGTTTATACATATAATTATACATATGAAGAAAGTATCAGTGTTTGGATTTTATTCTCGCTGTTAGATTGAAATAGGCACTGTTTCAGTTTTTCGGATCTTTCTGTATTTCATTTCATTATGATAATCATTTCAAAGAAATTTCTTTTGCACAGAGAATATTCATAACCCAATATTTTAGTGTTGGTTAGTTCAAAGCGATGGTTGGTTTTTATACAAAGCTCAACGAGTGAAGAAGGGTTCCTTGATGTTAATTTATTTATTATCTCTTTCATATTCTTGTAGGCTTGTTTTCAGATATATTTTAATTTGACCCACTTTTTTTGCAGTCAAGTCAAGATAGTTCATAAATGACATTTCACATGTATTCTAGAAAAGTTCTTTCGTTGGTCTCACTAAAAAAATGTCTTTACTGTAGTTTTATTCTTGAAATCAACCTTGATATGTGAAGTGGAATCTACCAGAATAGTACTCAATTTTTCTGAAAGACCAAATACGTGAGGTATTTTGAAATATTTTTAATTTTCCAACGGTTCATCACCTTTATCAGTTATGTTCGTAAATCTGTTTTGAATTCTGTTGATCATTCTGTTTGGATAAAAATGTATTACTTACTATTATTTTAATTGTTTAAAATTATCCTCGATGAAAACAGGGCTACATATTGTTATCATTCTGTTCATCAAATTATGTATAATATTCAATTTTTGTCTCATAGGATGATGATAATTAAAATTGAGGTATGTTTCTAAAAGGGTTGGTTCATATTACTGATTTAACAGGTCACAACTAATAAGAAAAGTATCTAAAAATACTGACAGTAATGTTGTCCTAGTTTAATTATTGTGAAATGGTCTTTTAAATGGAATTGGTTAAAAACACGCAACAAAAATTCGCCTTGTTTTTCCATGGGAATTATTAAAAAAATATCAATAACAATGTCGTATATATATGAAATATGAAAGAAAACTGGAATAAACAAGTTTCTTGCATATTTTGCATTACTTCATCTGAGCAAATTGGAGACAGACAATTGCCTATTCCTGGACCAGTTATGTCTATTATTTTATATATGTTGAATAATCTTTATCTTTTTGCATATAACGAATAACAATTCAATGTTGCGTCCATTAAATTTTCATATTACATTATTCTCCATAGTTTTTCATGCCTTTTTAATTCATTTGGATGATTTCTGCCAACTCGATGTCTAAATGAATGAAATTGTATAAAATAATTGAACTCATCATGTAATATTTCATTTGATGGTAAAAATTGAAAACGCCATGAGAACGAGACTGGTTTGAAATGCTCAATGCTAAAGTGTAAACAAGTGATAAAAACATATTGAGTATAGTCCAGGAGCTCAGTATTAGTAGGGGGAAAGAATGAAAGGGGTTCTTTCGTACTTCTATTACAACTGTGAACTTTTCAAACTCAACGCAAATAATGAATCATTAGAACTCAATGTGGAAGATAACAACCTCTAATCAACGTGCAGCTTGTTAGAGAGAGATAAACCAAAATCAATCTTGGTATACTAGTCATTCATTCACTGTATTCTGTGATAATTGCATTGTTTGTAGAAAACTTATGACGTGATTCTGTTTTTTTTTAAATAATTTTTTAATCTGACGATTGATTTTTTGGTTTGATATCTTAAGTATGTGGTGTATTCAGGATACACCAGTCCAAAATCTCAGATGAAACAGATATGCCGACCATATCATTCAGTTCTACTAAAATTAAAAAGTCGTTGATAAAAATTATTTAAAACTAATATTATAGATTTCCAACAGTACACGTATTTGCAGAATTCGAATATGTCATTGGTTATACTTTTTTAATCTAGCCACACATCATCACCGTAATGTATTTCATCAAATATCTTATTTTTATAACTGATGGCTATACTTTCTAAATTATTTTATTCCTCTTTACCCGTCGTTCAGTAAACAATTCCTGACGTCATCAAGGTTCAATTCACATTGATAGAATATACCTATAGGTGTTTCATACATAAAACTCACTGTATATCAACAAAAACTTTTCAAATTATTATATTTTTGATAATTTCTTACCTTTTGATATTGCACAGAGTCTGAAAAGTATATCCAATTTTAGTTTGAGGTCTTTTCTGGATTTCTTCCTCATGACCACCGTACCTATCTTGGCGAAGGGGTAAACTGGAAATTCAAAACTCACCTATCACCAAGGAAGTTGTTGAAATGTTAGAATTTACTAAGTAAATATGTCAATGCAGCAGAAACATTGTCGGTATAGATAATATTATTGTCTTTTTCAAAACAAATTTTCACGTACAAGAGTGTCTTATTTGAAATACTGAAGGAGTGTTCTGATGACTGAATATTTGTATACGCTATAATTGTATACTATTCGGTTAGACTGGCTACTATGTAATCTATATAAATTGTTACTATTAAATACAGAAGAATTATTTGGTCCCATTCATAGAGTTATTGTAGATGTTCAATTGTACTTCACTGTCATAATTACTTAAAAAATGGATTGTATATTGTTATGATACAGGAAGTTTGTCAAGATAGAAATATAAAATATTTGTAATTTTAGAAGTAAAATGGAAAATAATAAAAGTAGGCTATACTTTACCAACATCTGTGAGCTCATCTCAGCTACCTCAAACCGATAGCCACCATATCAACAGTTTCACCTTGTGAGAACTATTCAGCTGCAGGTTGATTCAATACTATCATAACGAACAGGACAAAAAGACTTTCACACATAAAACCCTCTAAAAGCAAACAACAGCTCACATTAAAACATTACATTGACTGACGACAACAAAACTAACCCAAAAAAGATTTTAAAATTAAATACCCAACAAAAGACTTTAGGTACTACTAAACTACACCAATTTTAGAACACACAGTATTACAAATTTTTCAAACAGGACACAACAAAACACTGACTATGACAGATTACAGGCAAAAGTGTAGGAAATGGATAGAAAGAATCTATGAATAAAATTAAAAGAAAAATATTATCATAATAATGAAGAAATAAAATAAAAACTTCTTTAGAATTTGAGAAAAATTAGAAGTAGTGAGAAATCGCGAGTGAGAACAAAAAATTCGGTTTTGGTGACAACGGAATTTACTACGCGGAGAAGGAAGACGAAAAACTTTTGAACGAGACAGGATGCAAATATTTTTTTTAGATTTACAAAATTACAAAATCATAATGAACTCACAGTAGAGGTTACGACCATAGCTAAGTTTCTGTTGTATGCACAGTATTTTCCATGGTGGTAATTTTAATTTTGTAAGCAAAATGGAACTATTTATAAAAGTGATCCTTTTAATAATACATAAGACATTTTCTGAGTTTCTATTTTATTTGTTCTTTTTGCTTATTGAACTGAAAGCATATTTTGTCAATATTCAGTAATTCATTTTTATAAATTTCATTTTGAAACTGTTATTATGAACTAAATCGGTTTCTTTTTTCAGAGTGCCAATAACTGTCAATATTGTTTTTGCATTATTGAGTTAACATCGATCATACAAACGGAATATTTTTGATTTCCCGAACTATTGACCATTAATACAAAATGCCTATGCAATTCCACTAACACTACTGGCGACTATTAAAATTTTATCGCACATAACTCGATTACGAACCGAACTGACGGCTGGCTAATCTTGTTTAAAATAAATGCAGTACAATGTAAATTTTATCGTCGGCTCATTTCGTTGTATTGCTCTGGACAAATATTTTTATGTAACAAATCACTCTGAATATTTTAGTGGAATCATCCCGTTTTGTTCGTCCGTGATGCCGTTATAATTTTCATGCACTTTTTACGTCAGTTCGGGATTGACCGTTATTCATTTTTGCCGTCCTGTCATCTCTGATAGGCGGAAATTCAGCTGGAGTGGTATTCTGTAATGTGTTATCGACAAGTCCCCATCAATTGAATTGGAATAAAATCCCCTTCAGTAAGCAGTTCGATTGAGGAAAGAAACATTTTCATATTCATACCACAACGCTGAGGATGTAGTTTGATAATCTGGGTGTGAAGTTGTGCAGGTGCAGGTGTGCAGGATTCCTAAATTTGAACTTTTTCATACCACATTCCACTATCTTGATCAACAGGTTATGGATGAGTTCCCCCAGTTCGAATAATCTGGAACTTACTGAAATTAATCTTTCAAATGAAGTAAGATTAGAATTATAGTCCGCATTTAAATTGTAACGAGAGCATGAGCATGAGGCTCTTATTCTCAGGGTCGTGGGTTCTTGCCCCACGTTGGGCTCCAGAACTATTTAACGAAGTAGCGCTAGTTTTTCTTCCAGGCTGGTCAGTTGAGAACGGTGTGAGTACTATTTTGCCAGATCCTGATTTTTTTTGGTGCAGGCAAGTGTGTTAAAAGTTTTAAAATTTGAATGGCTGAATACCAGACTAAGATAAGATAATATGATGAGATAATGAGATAAGATAATGAGATAAGATAATAAGATAAGATAATGTAATTTAGGTAATAGGAATTTCCTTCTGTACATAGTTAAAAGATTCACAAATACTTATTGAAAATCACTCTGATGTGATAAAAATAATAATCTGAGTGATGTATGGATTTCACAAATCGTGTTTTTGCACTCATAATATAACTCGCTGTATCTGCCCCAATCAACCATTGTCGCCTGAATCCACTCCATGCAGTCTTTCTGTGAATATGATAACTCCAATCTGGGTGCTAAAATGTAGGGAAGCATCCACTTCGTTTCTGGGTGGCTCAGATCATAGGAGAGGATTCGTTCAAAACCTGTATTTCTTGTTTCGTTTGTTGGTTTTCATAAAAAACCTTTGAACGATTCACTTTACTTAATATCAACAATTGAATTACAAACAATAACGGAAACTTGTACTTACTTCTCAACTCATGAGTTGAGATGTAAGAGTACCAATAATAATAATAATGAAACTTAATATTAACAACAGAAATTTATTGATGCAGCAATCGAAACATAATTGATTTCATTACTGAAATTGTGAAATTATGAAAATACCAAAAACACGGATCTTGTCAAAGGATGTACTTTGTGCTTGTCAACAGTAAAACAAAAAAATTCTGAAAACACTATATTTACAATTTGTTCATAAATTTGGATTGGTACAATAAAAAAATTATTTATTTATTTGAGGTTTGAATTTCTAAATTTCAACAAAAATACTACGATTGCAATGATTTGAGTTTACAAATTTGGAAAGAGTATAATCGCTTACAAATGACTGGTTTGTTTACTTTTTATGATCAGTGTTTGCGATGGTATAGGAAGACTTACTCCAGAGCTCTACTTCAACGTTGGATGTAGGAGCCTTGTAGGGTGTCTCGAGACAGCGGCTGCTCTACTAGCTGGATAAAGTTTGTAGTAGCTTATCTGGTATATTGGAGTCTTTCCTAAAGCTCAGATGTTTGAATGCTGAGTTACACTGTGGAAAATAAAAACAAACCAGTACCTTGTCTCAAATTGACAAATGCGATAAGAATAATCAAGGAAAAATTTAATTTTTTTTTATTTTTTTTTTTTATCAACTTACAGATTAACTATTAAAGTTTGTTACAGAAATGGTAAAATTTTATATACTTACAAAAATTACATGTGTCTAAAAAATAACATATTAAAGATTTGCTGAGGTAAACAATGTGTTAAAGATAAAAGTTGTGTGAAGCGCAATAATTTACGATAAAAGTTTAAATCTAGAATCTTCTCATACAAAATCAGAGAAGGCCAATCTCAAGCGAGCATGAGAAAAATAATTATCATGAAAATATTGTTTCCATAAAAATATTCAAATTTGAACATTCAGACTGGCAAAAGGTTATCAAATTATTGATATTTCTTATCGATAAAGATAAATAATTATGGAATGTCAATTCGTTGTCAGAACAACGAATTGTTGGCTACCTGTCAATTTGTAGACAAACCTCTACTTTTGGATTCCTTGGTTCGTGTCAAATTAAGTTTCAACTAGTGAATGTAGATGTCATAATTAACTTTCTGTTATATCTGTCTTGCCTTCACGGTATTATTTCTTGAGTGGATTCGTATTGATTTCGAGAGCTCCATAAATCCTTTCTGATGAGTGCGTGAGCACTAAACAGCTGTCAAAGGTTGGAACTCTCGGAATTAAAACGAAATATACTCTATTTTCACTTAGATTCTGCTTGCGTTCTTCATAACGTACTAGAAACTTGATTGAACCGTGGGTTGTTCAGAACAACGAATTGTTGGCTACCTGTAAATTTGTAGACAAACCTCTACTTTTGGATTCCTTTGTTCGTGTCAAATATATATATATATATATATATATATATATATATATATATATATATATATATATATATATATATCAAAAGACTTTTGAGATCAAGGAGTAGGCAGGTTGAGACCTTGATATCTCTCAAGACCACGACTCGAGGAGTAGGCAGATAGAGGCCTCGCAGTCACACTCTTGAAAATGGCTCCAAAGCAGGAGCCGAAACGTCGAGTTATAAACTCTCAACGCGGTTCAACCCATGAACTTAGTAATGTACATATTTCTGACCGCGGAAACCTTTCCGAACATATATATATATATATATATATATATATATATATATATATGTTCGGAAAGGTTTCCGCGGTCAGAAATATGTACATATGTATAGAAAAATTATTGGGTATAACATTTTGAGGGTTATACCCAATAATTTTTCTACTTATATATATATATATATATATATATATATATAACAGAAAATTACTTATGACATCTACAGTCACTAGTTGAAACTTAATTTGACACGAACCAAGGGATCCAAAGTTAGGTGACCACGAAACAGCTGTCAAAAGTTGGATCTCTCGGAATTGAAACGAAAAATACTCTATTTTCACTTAGATTCTGCTTGCGTTCCTCATCACGTACCAGAAACTTGATTGAACCTTGGGTTGGTCAGAACAACGAATTTTTGGCTGCCTGTCAATGAGTAGATAAACATCTAACTTTGGACTCTTTGGTTCGTGTCAAATTAAGTTTTAACTAGTGACTGTAGATGTCATAAGTAACTTTCTGGTATATAAATAATGATACATCATTTCTCACTTACAGGGAAGCACTGCAAATGCCTGAAACAAAAGCGATCTGCTGAAAATGAAGCGTACCAAATGCTGTGCACAAAATACAAATTTGCCTTATCTATTATTTTTAGTAAACAACCATCAGCTCAAATAATATCGACATTTCAAACTGTTCTGGAAACTAATATTAAAATTTATAGTAGAACCCGGCTTTACTTGATATATGACTAATATAGATCAACCTGGGTCGTGGTAGAGCGTTCGCCTCTCAAGCGTAGGGTCGTGAGTTCGATCCACCGATTTCGTTCATGGCATCACACGTTGAAAGGTAAGGGCGGCATCTTCCCTAGTTCTCACAAGTCAACAGGTTGATGGAAATAACAGTTTCAACCTATCAGTTAGGAATAACGATATCCCTAACTGTAAAAAACGGAATTCACATTAATACTGTTCCTATTTGAAAAATTTATTCTCAACACATATATCTCTGTCACTTATCCAAGTTCTCATTTCATTTTCGAAAGCAACCCCACATTAGTATCCCTATCCCTCTGCAATAAAAGTCAGGACTCGTATTTGCCAGCTTCATTGATAACGAATTCAAAACGATTCCGGAAAGCTCGAAAAGGAAAAAAAGAATTTTCGCAATTATTTATCTATCAGTCGGATCCGATGGTTTCGAAACTTTTTTGAAAAATGCACTTTTGGTCTCGTTAAAATTACATTAAAATGCCAGTTTTCATATCAGAGATAAACTGTATATACCGCTTCAACGTGACTAATGCATCTCTGGGGAAAGCGCCTTTTCCGATTGACGTTCGCATTCCATTAGCGTAATTTTTAACATGCTTTATCAATTTCTACATTTCATTTCAATTTCCTCTCGCCGGAAGGTACTTCTGGAAATGAACAAGTCCCTATGAATTCGTTATTAGTATTGCTGAAAAATGTTTCTGTAGCATTTTCGTTGATATCCATTCTTTATTTTATTATTCAGATAATTCATTTTGGTATTATCAATTCTAGCGCAAGTGGCTAGCTTCTTCAGAGGCTTATACATATATACATCTTGAATAACCTCAGATGACTGGAGATTCCGTCTACGGAAATTGTATTTACTCTGACTTAGGAAGTCTTGTGCGTTAATAACCGTATCTTCATGGATTTGATACATTCCCACTAACCCTCATTGACCCCTTTCAACCTGTCGGCTTAATGTCGTTGATATCTTTTGTTCTTTCAGAATTGCTTATTACGTAACTGGGTTAGGCATATTTTCGATAACATTAATTGATACCTTTTTGCCTGCTGTCTTAATGTCGTTGATTTCTTTTGTTATTTTGGAATTTCTAAGAATGGGATTCCATATTCGGTTGAGGTTCACAGCTACTTATTTTCTGTTGAAATTCTCCGTGTGTCTGTGGATCTCTATTGCCTCCGTACAAGTCGGCTATGGTATCCCTGGTTGGGGGCAAGAAGTTTTACGTCCTCAAACAGAATCTTGTGGTTTCCTTCACTGAGCGCGTGTTCTGCCACTGCCGACTTGCTCGTTTGGCCTAATCTGCACTTCCTCTGATGTTCCTTCAGCCTTGTTCCCATCGATCTTTTTGTGGTTCCGATGTATACCTTTCCGCAAGTGCAACGTATGCGATATTCCCCCGCTGCAGATAGAGGGTCTCTTTTGTCTTTTGCGGACCTAAGGCTTTGTTGTATTTTCTTGGTGGGTTTGAAGACCGTTTTAATGTTGTATTGCCCCAAGAGTTTTTCAATTCTGTCTGTGACCTTAGAAATGTATGGAAGAAACGCACGTGCAACTATCTGAGTCTCTTTCCTACTTTGTCTCGTGGAAGTACTCGGTTTCATGGCTCTGTTGATTTCGGGTGCACTATATCCGGTCGATATCTAGGTTGCTTGGGGATGTTTCTAGTTCATCCTGTAGATGCTCAGGATCACATATCCTCCGAGCACGTTCCGCTAGTGTGGAGATAATTACTCGCTTCTCTCTTGGATGGTGGTTTGATAGAGCATGCATCCGTGTGCGAAGGTTTTTGGAATACTGTGTGGGTCAGTTTTGCGCCACATCTTTCGATGAGTACATCTAGAAATGCTATCCGCGGTTCCTGTTCAGTCTCCATGGTGAACTTGATGCAGGGGTGTTGAGCATTTAGAGGTTCTAGGAAACATTTCAGTGTGTCCCTTCCTTGTCTCCAAATGATGAAAGTGTCATCGACGTAACGTAACATGGTCGGTTTTGAGTCAAAAGCATCAATTGTTTTCTCTTCAAAATGTTCCATAAAGAAGGAGATAATTTTTGTTCGCTTTAAATTTAGTATATTTCTGATTTTCACAATTTCAGCAGGGTATAATCTATATGTAGATCTCATTTTAGTAGGATGACTATCATGATCCCAAGTTATTTTATATTTGTCACAGAATCCAGCTTGAAGTATTTTCCAATAGTAATTTGTTCAAAACTTGTTGGCAGAGTCACACTATGATTTTGTTAAAATTTATGGACCACTAGCTCACAGTATCTCTGAGTCATTGTTTTTTTGTTGGAATATACTAGGCGTAAACTATATATCAAGCAATATTTGTATTTGTTTGACGCTTTCTACGTTATACTTGCACTGTGGTCTATCCTGAAGGAGAAGTATAGGTAAACTAGCTAGAATATTCCAGGCAGAGCTACGAGGATATATTGAAAAATTCTTAGCCTATACTATAGAACCAAACAAAATTTCAATGTCAAAATATTTTATTACTCAACATATTCTCCTCTTAATTGGATACATTTATTAAAGCGACATTCAAATATTGGGGGATCCATTTTGCAGCAATATTTTGTTTATGCAGGGAACTGGTCTAGGCTAACTAGATATCAATACATCCTCGTTTACATGCCATTGCAATGTGTGCAAGGAAGCTGGAAAATTAACACCACACACGAAAAACAATAAAAATATTTTCAGATTGTCCAGCAGCACTGAAGGCTGCTTTGAATCTAGAGCAGTATGGAATTGCAGAGACACCTTAAACCAACTATCATAACGCAACTTCGTTACCCTAGTCTGGCTACCAGGTTCTAGAAGGAAACAAAATAGCGGACGCCCTAGCAAAAGGAGGGGGCGAAACAACTTTCACTAGGCCAGAACCGGTTATAGGTTCAGCATATAGCACTTCCAAGAATGTCATAACATCTTGGGCAGATAATAAAAGACTCGTGTATTGGTGTAGTCACCGGACCTAGCCCGTTCCAAAGCACTTATCGCGCATGTACAAGGAAAAAACAGGACTCTGACAAACTGCTAGAATTGAGTAGAGCACATCTCAGAGTTATAGTAGGTTTGCCTACTGGCCATCGCCAACTCAAACATTACGTGCATAAAATCGGACTTGCATAAAATGCATTGATGATGATGAAACGGCTGAACACATTCTATGTACTTGCCCTGCAGCGGCCAGAACCAGATTTTCAATATTTGGCAAAACGACAGTAAGGCCAGAAAACCTGGTAAATTGTTCTCCCAATGCATTCCTCAATTTTGTTAAGAGATTGAATGTACTGGAGGAAATAAAACCATATACTTAGTGAGCCACAATAAGCCCTTGGCCGCAGTGGAGGGCCTGATATGGCCTGATATGGGTTCTTTTAATTGTAGAATCAATTACGTGAACGACACAAAACTTCATTTGAAAAACTTTCACTAGTCTATATTTTGTATGGCATTTCATGACCATTCTTGTATAACAGTATTATCATTTTTCCATCACAACAAACTCCACAAATCTCTCAGTTTAATAATGAAATTTTCCCTTTCTCCTGAATGTTTTCGTCTAAGCACAAATCCTCCAGCCATCTCAACAGCCATCTTATGTAAACTCTGAAAACGTTCGCAGACAAGGGGTGTTTGTCCAGGTAATCAACTAATGAGTTGGTGGCTCTCTTCAACAGCAAAATAAGACGCAGGATAAAATCATTTGCCTAAGTGGTTTACTTATAGACATGCAATCTACGTTGTGCCTCACGCTCAGACATGAATAACAAGATATACTTAAATGAATTAAAAAATACCAGCTTTGGATTAGAAGAAACTGTGCAACATGAGCAGGGAAAATGGTAAAAAGGGACTCGCTGTTATGGGTTCAAATAAAGGAAATGATTATTTTCTTGACATACCTTTTTGGGAATTTTAACCTTCCACAGTCTGAAAATGAAAAAATGTTAATTCAAAGAAATCTGTACAAGTGTAGAGGGGCAATAATCAAATTGCCCCGATCAGTTACCAAGGGCGGATCCAAGGGGAGGGTCATGCAGGTCATGACCCCCCCAAGACCAGTCCAAGTTTCACTATTTCCTATTTTCTGGTAATCTCGCTAAACGGAAGAAAATTCAACGATGCATTAATCAAGCAAATCAAGAGAAATTTCTACAACTATGCGAGATAGAAAATGTTGAAGTCTTTGGAAATAAACAAATCAAAGGAAATCCCTAATGCTATTGTCCTTAATGAACAACTTTTAATTGTATAATAGCCTACTCCTGAACCCATAATATTGTTTGCACCCTTCTTGAATAAATTTTACCTAATCCTAATAGTTAATCAGAGACAGGTATAGTTATTAAGAATGATTTAATGACCGATATTTTGTAATAATGTTAGTACAGCCAGGTTAATTAATTTTGTTTGTATAAATGCACATGTATTGATGTAATATCTCCAGTTATGATTATTATGTGATGATGTGATAATCGAAATTTATCAACGGATATAAAATCTTTTAGTGGAAAATAGTGTGAAAAAGTGTGAAAAAAATTGTGAGTGAGCAGTTAGGAATTATAGAATTCCTATACCTAAAGTATCATCATGTAGAAATGCTTCTGGAACGATGAAGAAAGTAGTTGCCTTCGCTAATGCTTCTGCGAAAAGACACAAACTTTTCAAAGGCTATTTAGGTGCTGCTGTTCAAGGAGCTTGTGAAACTCGTTGGGTCGAGAGGTATGATGGGTTCTTCCAGTTTCATGGAGAGGCTATACTTCAAATCGTTGGTGTCCTAGAGGAAATTTCTACATGGATGGATGAGAAAACAGCAACTGATGTGTTTAATCTTGCACATGCTTTCAAAAGTGCAGATTTTCTCCTTTCAGTTGCATGCTTAAGTGACGTTTTAGGAGTTACCTTAGCACTCAGCCGTATTTTACAGACGCCCACCCTGGATCTGAAAAAGGGTATTGACGCAGTAAAAGATACCATGGGGATACTTGAACATAAGCGAGAAAACGTTGACTCTGTATTCTCCAACCTTTATCATGAGGTGCGAGATAAGTTGAATGTTGAACTGAAAATGCCGCGATTAGTTAGTCGTCAAACCAGTCGTGAAAATCACCCAGCTGATTCTCCTGAAGAATACTACCGCAGATCTATCTACATTCAACTCTTAGACCATGTCCTGGCAGACCTTAACAATAGACTTTCAGCGGAAGTTATGGACTTATTCTGCCTGAGCGTTCTTTTACCTAGGAGTAAAATTGAACCGGGGGACGAATGCTCTTTTAGGAAAATCGTGAATTCATATCAAGAACTTATTGGATATGGTACTACATTTGCAAGTGTGAAACATGAGTTCTTATTGTGGTCTGCTAAGAGGGACAGGGTAGCGAAGAACCAAGGAAGACTGCCAGATTCAATTTTGGAAGTACTGGATAACTGTGATGTGGATATGTATCCTACTATCCATACACTTTTAACTGTTCTTGCTACCTTACCAATAAGTGCAGCTAATGCGGAGCGCAGTTTTTCTACATTGCGTCGATTGAAAACTTGGCTAAGGAATAATATGGGTGAAAGAAGACTCACTCAATATTCTACAAAGGTTTGCTAAAGGAGGAAAACGGCGCCTGGATTTGCTTTTATAATTAATATATATATATATATATATATATATATATATATATATATATATATATATATCTATATCTATATCTATATTATAAATAAAAGTTGGTATTATTACTTCACAATATGTACTCAATCCCCGATTTCACACAACATGTACAACTCAAGATCTATGAATGAGAGAATGAGTGAGACTCAGGTCAAAGTAAGTTAAATTAAGCAGAGGGTGGTAGGTTAAGTTGAGTGAAGTCAGGTCAGGGAAAATTGCATGACCCCCCTAGGATTTCAGTCTAGATCCGCCCCTGTCAGTTACTGCGTTTTGAAGACTGTTGTCTTGAAAATAGTTTATTATTTCGTCAGTAACGTATCGAATACTAAATTTGCCTATATGACGAGAAAAAAATTTAAATTGACTAAAAATACTTCTCTTTTTCGAGACTAAATCTGTCTCCGTTATCAAAACTCGAAGGATGCAGACTTGCTAAAATTCTATTTTTGTCAGCTTGGATATGAAAGATTTGTTTGATAAGTTCGTCGATAATAAAATACAGGCAGTTTCCTTCAACTTTCTCTTTTCTTGATTTGATTCACTCATTAAAATTTTGGTGTCATTCCATTTCATCATATGATTGCCATCCGATGTCAGAATATGTTCGGATATTTTCGAACCAGTTATTTTCCGATTCCTTATATAACTTTTGTGTTCTTCCTTACGTACAGTCAAAGGTCTTGATGTTTCACCTATATAAGTTTTTCTACACGAACAAGGTATGTTGTAATCACAATTTTTGGAACACTCATCAGTGTTTTTTGGTTTTGTGTGTGTAACTATTGATCTCAATGTATTGGTTGATTTGAATGTTGTTTTTACATCATACCTGTGGCCAATCCGTTTTATTTTTTTCAGACAATCCGGGGACATATGGTATTATGTTGGTTGTTTGATGTGTATTGGGTTGGAGTATTTCTGGTGGTTGTGTTCTTTGGTTGTTGGGTGTATTATTGTTTTCAATTTCATGTATAGTTTTTTCTACGAATTGATCTGGATAAGCGTTTTCCTTGAGAACAGACTTTATTAGATTGATTTCTTCTTCCAGATCCTGGTTCGAATTGCAAACGATTTGTGCCCTATTGTACAGACATTTCACAATTCCCTTCTTCACGCTGATGTGATGGTTAGAGGTTTAGTTGAGATATCTGTTGGTGTGTGTTTTCTTTCGATAAACAGTAGTATTGACTTGAGATGTTGACTTTTATATCAAAACATCCAAGAAAGGCAGTTGATTATCTTTTTCTGTTTCTATAGTGAATTTTATTGTCGGTTCTTGTTTATTAATATAACCTAAAAATATGTTCAAGTCATCTCTACTCTTATTCCAAATGGCAAACACATCATCAACATACCTCCACCATACCCTGGGGCCATTCTGGTAAGTTTCAATGAAACGTTCTTCAAAATATTCCATGAAAATATTACTCAAAACTGGCGATAATGGAGAACCCATAGCCATACCGAATTCTTGTTGATAGAAATCATTTTTGAACTGAAAATAAGTTTTTTCACAGCAAAGTTTTATGAGTTTTATTCATTTTTATTCTGGTATTCAATGATATGTCTTTTTCCAATTTAATTTTGACAATTTCCAAAGTTTTTTCAATTGGTACATTTGTGAACAAACTCTCAACATCAAAACTCAGCAGAATATTTCCATCTTGGATAAGTAATTCGTTTAATTTTTCCAAGAAGTGAGGGGTGTTTTTTATAAAGCTATTTCCATTCCCAGATATTGGTCTCAGAATATTAAGGAGATACCTTGCAAGCTTTTGACATAAAGCACCAATGGAACTCACAATAGGTCTCAAGGGATGTGTTGGTTTTTGTATTTTTGGAAATCCGTAGAAATGTGGTGGTTTACTGTGGTGAGACACTAGGTTTGTGCGCTCTGCTTTTGTGAGCGTATCTTTGTATTTAACGAGTGTTCGATATATTTTTCTCTCTATAGATAGAGTTGGGTTGTCATTCAGTTTTTTTGTATGCGTTTTTTACTGAAGAAGTAGCGTCGTCATTTATTATTTTATAGGTAGTGTTAGTGATCATTTCGGTAAAAAAAAAGGTATATCAAGAAACGAATATCCTCCACAAAAACAAACTTTCATTCAATAGAAATGATTATTCTTCAACTGTGGCAAAAAACTTTGTTTTGATGCCAACACCCACACACAAAGATTGTTCTTCAAGGGTTGAGAAATTGTAAGACTTATTGCATATAATGCCAATAATACACAGGGTGTCGAAATAGTTTTGCAAAGTTTGAGTTGTTTGTTCAAAATTTGTTCATTCCGTAAATCGGCTGTACCCTTACGAGCAACCCTCGGAAGAATTTGAGAGACTTGCGCGAACTAGGAAAGACGAGGACTTCACCTTTTATCGTGTGATGCCATGAACGGGACTTGTGACCGTGCTGGACTTTGAACAAACGCACTTATGGTTAAGAAGCAAACGCTCGACCATCACGACCACTGAAATCTTTCGTATTTCAGAAAGCTGAATACTTTCCTTCCGAATGGTTATGAATGAAACTCAAGACGCAAATTTCAAAATAAATCCTTGAATGTAGGTTGGACCAAACGTAAAAAACCCAAGTGACAATTCAAATTTTGTTTGGATTTATCCTAGTTTTATGAAAGTATTAGGAAGGTTTGGTCATAGCCAAATTGAATTCTAAAGGTCATGAATTGTTCCTTTTATGCTCTCAGAGCAATTAGATTTATGAATCGGTTTCAAAACACTCCTGAATGCTATAAGATGTGGCTATTTAGCATTTAAGAATACTTGTTTTCATAGGAGTTTCACACGATAGATCATCTTTAAATAATCCATTCAAAAATTTAGTTTCATAAAGGTTTTATGGCACTTTCCAAGTCTGTGTCATGACAATAACGTTCATTAAGGTTTTGACATGCATTCTCGAAAACGCTATAAAAGCAAAGCATAAACTATTTCAACTTAAACGCTGGCAGCTCCCTCTGAACTGTGATAAAGGAATCAAAAGAGTGGCAAAAGTTTTTTGGGATCATTAAAATATTCAACATGAATTTTTTTGTTGTCATTATAAAAATGCACAGAAGTGATGAAATGTCAAATGTCAAAGGTATTCCGTTGTTATTCAACATACATACCTATATATGTACCAAAATGTCATGGTATATCAGTCATTACTGAAAATTCAACAAAATTGACATAGACAATGATGCAGCTATTTCATTCAAAAATACCCTATAATTTGGTATTATAACGACCCTCAGGAGGTTATTAAGAATCCTGCAAATAGGACAAGAAGGTTTAAAGTTTGCATTCAAAAGTAGCCCTGAGATCTTTCATAGGAGTGGGCCGTCGTAGACTTTCAGCAGTTTTATAGAGGTTTTATTGATGCAAAATAATTTTTTCGTAGCTGTTATTGTGATGGCCTTCAAAACCTTCTGAGAGGTATTGCAAAACTAAAATTATTGTTAGGTAGGAAATAACCTGTTCTCAGAAATGAAATAATCTCCTGAGTGCAGCCAAGGATGCCACTATGACTGAGTATTAGATCCATATCAATCCATTTTAATCAATTTGAAACAGCAATTCGAGAAAATTAATGCAAAATCTGGTTAATATTCATAATAACCTCTTTGTCCAAATCTATTTCTCATTCCGACAGCATACTTGTACTTTTTCAGCACCTTTAAGAACTGATGTAGACCCTTTTCTTCCGTGGCTTGAAGTTTGAGGTCCTCCAAGAGACCTCATGTTTCCGGTTGCTAGAGGGCAACAGACAATGGCAATAGGGTATTGCAGAAGAAAAGAGTGCTAAGCGAATCTCCCAATGCGAAGATGAATCAATTGTCTTGCATGGCATCACTCGTTAAAAGTAATTGCTACATCTTCTCTATATTGCACAAGTCTCTCCAGAACTTCTGAGACTTGAACGTATGGGTGCAGCCGGTTGACATAAATAACAAAAAAAAGAAAGAAAATCGATTAAGGGCCGGTATTATAAACATCTCTCGAAGTTAACTTTAATTTTAACAGTCAAGTTAACTTCAGCTTAAAATGACAGTTTTATAAAAGTCTCATTTCTAACATATGAAGAAGAAGAAGAAGCCCTAGAATTTTTCACAATTTCTCTTGTGTCATTTCCACCAATTTTATAATAAATAATAAAACTGCTAGCAATACATTTGAGAATCCTGCAAAATCTCCAACAACTACCAAGGATGAACATGTTGCATGAAATCTGAGTGTAATCAACACTTGTATTACTGGCGATAAAAGATGATTTCTAAAATTGAAAGTTTTCATATTTCCTCAGTAATTAGAACTAGAAATGTTGACTCATTAGTTGGTCTTTGCAAATTTGCCTCACTAAGTGCCCCTTTAACAAGCATACAGACTTTCTTGATCATCGAAATCCGTTTTCATTTGTTATAAAATTCTATTTAAGATAAAATGGTTTAATCGATTTCTAAATATCCTTCGACGCCGAGGGTCTTCAATAATAATCACAGCATCTCCTTTATCGTCTCTTAAAAGTTCATCGAAAATAACCAGGATATCGTTTGCTAACATTATTGCGAAAAAAAAATCATATTGAGGTTATAGAGGTTATAGAAGAACTGTCGAAAACCACCATTTTCAACAAAGTTAACTTTAACTGATACCCCTTCCGATAAAGTTAACTCCTGCATTTTGAAGTTAACAGTAACATGTGACGTCACTCCTCCAGCATGTATTCAATGCTCATAAACATCTCACGACACGGATTCAAGCATGAAATAGGACCAATACTGGATCAGTTGCTGCCCATCAAGCCAGCAGGGATTGGAGCCGCAAATTTATTCTAGCCTTTGAGGACCCTTCCAACTTCTTCCGGAGTTATCGGGGTGCTCAGAGCATCGAGCTCAGGCTGACGAAGTCTCTAGCAGAAAGCTTCGAACTGCAGTTGTTATTATTGTTACTGTTATTAGATATTCATATCTCCGTTACAAAATAGGTCAGTAGTGGACCAACACTTTTTAATTTATCAACACTTTTTTATTGATTTTTGTCAAAAAATAATCGAAGATTAATCGTAGATGCGTGAAATTGTCGGGGGTAATACCACAAGAGCTCAGATTTAGCCGGATATTTTTTGTGGTTATTTTCAAATACTTTCTTCCATTGGCATTAGACTAGTTTAAATTTTTTTATTATGGATTAATTCTAAAAATTTAAGTTAAATGTAACAAAAATGTGAAAGAATCATTGAAATATCTCAAGAAATGAAAATGTTATGGGACTTTGAAGTTGCGCTTGGAAGAATAATTTCATAGTACGCAGCGCTCTAGAGTGTGTGACATCACGCCATATGAACGTGACTGGTATTCGCAGAGTGCTTACAAATTTATCGGAGTAAATCACTTGCGCCGTTCGTGTCGTGTATTGTTCATTACACGATGGCTGAAATTGAAAAAATATACTACAAATATTGTACTTTGTCTGTGGAAAACCACGACAATTAAAAACCACATTAAATTGTTTTTTCATTTACCAAATGACATGAATAAAAGCAAGAAGTGGTGCAAACTAATGAAGCGTGACTTAATTGTACCTAAAAGTACTACATATGTGTGCCTTGGCGCGGCTAAGGATCGAATAAGTAATTATTTGTGGTGTGGCGATCTCAAACATGTGGCGTGACGTCACAGACCAGTCGGAGACCAAAGACGTTACACGCTAAAATACGTAAATTCAAATAATCTATATCTCAGATGGATTTAAATTTAAAAAGAAACACACTGATTCACTAGTTCTCATCTACATTTTAATTCCATCGCGTCAAATATGGTATTTTCAACATCACTAAATTAGATTACTTATATTTCGGACGTCCATCATCTTAATGGTTGAAAGATTTCTATCTCTTTCAAATTTTTCACAACGTTTCAATAGAAGCAGTACTCGAAATAGGAAACTACAAACTCTTACACAAGGATCCAACATCTTCGATAGAAAGGAAAATCTACAGTACTCTGACGAAGTACAAAACCTATATTCCAGACAAAGAACGGACATATTTGACGCCACATTACAGTAAACCTCCTCATCAAGAGTGGCTTTCAATCCGGCAGTACCTTACGAAGCTTCCTCACCAAGACGAAACCAGAGAACACAACAGAATCCTGCAAAAACTGTATTCACAAAGTCCCATTTGAATGTGTTGATTCCTATATCGGAGAGACCAAGAGGCCATTATCAGTAAGAATAGCCAAACACAAAAAGTGGACTCAACGAGGGGAATCATCAAAATCGGGAATTGCTGACCACGCCTGGACAAAACACCACCGAATTTTTTGTGACGAGGCTATTGTTCTTCATAGAGAGGAACATTGGTTCAAACGGAAATTTATGGAAACCACCTCTATAGAAGCCAATAGTGCCTTCAGTCAACCAAGCGTGGAAATTAAAAACGTATGGAAACCGCTCATGGACCGTTTTGGAGGGAGAAAAAGCGCGAAATCACGCGCGCTACAATACCGCGCGTAATTATACCGTAATTACACTTTAATTATAGACCTATAAAAGATCGCGTAGCATCTGATTTTGTCATTATTCACCAGAAGACGATTGCGGATTCAAGCTATTGAAATTTTGTGAAATAGAAATCTTTCAACCATTAAGATGAGGGACGTCCGAAATATAAGTAATGAAGTTACTACATTGTTTAAAACATTCAAACATCACTAAACTATTCCATTCAACGGAAGCTGTTCTGACAAAATCACGAAAAAATATCCTTCTAGATCTGAGCTCGCGTGGTATTTGGTAAGACAATCCCATGAATATATCAATTCAATTAAACTTCATTTAATAAACTAATAGAACAACAAGTAGAATACTGTTAAGAAAGAACGATTCCTTCTGTTTTGACATTTACAGTTGTCAAACTGACGCGCAATGCTTGATAAACGGTAACGTAATTTATCCGATATTTTTACCCACTTGCATTTCTATTCTTTTCTATTTAGCCGATAGCAAACTACGAATTGTGTATTCACAAATGGGAATTATTATACATGAGTGGGATTGTCTACTGTGATTGGGTTTCATCTTGATGCATTTCAAATAACATTTGATTAATTTGGTGTGATCTTAGCACCCTTTTTTGAGCCAGAAAAGTTTTTATTGAAAGTTTTCAATAAAAATTAGGTAATAAAACCAGACCCCCTCCTTCCAAAGTCTTTTTTCGAATCAACTCATATTCATTTGTACGGACAGACCGGACAGTGTAGAAAGTTTGTCAAAATTCCCGGGGGATTTAATTGCAATTCTTATCGTAATGGACATATCTTATTATCTCGAAATTCTAATGAGCCATTCTGCGTTTTGTATATTTTAATTTATTCGTAAAATTTATCAATTCCCCCTCGGGACCATAGCGAGAAATGCGGAAGGAAAGGGTGGAAGTATTTATGCATATTTCTGATGAGGCATGCTCGGCTCATTTGTTCATTTGGAGATAAGATAATGAAACGAATTGAGAATGGATATAGTTTTTCGTACTGTCGAGTTTTACTGAATGATTTCAGGATACAAAATTTGCATTCTATTCAAAACAGAGATGTAGGACTTCTGCTACCCTCGTCAAGTCTCATTAAAGACTCATTTATTTACAATGGCTGTAAAATCTACAATCATCTTCCCAATGATTTGAAAGAAATTGAACCACCAACTAAATTCAGAAAAGAGCTAAAATATAGATTAATGTAAAAAACCTATTATAGTTTGGATGAGTTTTTTTATTGACTCAATAATTTAGTTATATACACTTAAATCTTTTGGAATTAATTGTCTCTACTCGTTTGAATTTTTAACCTTAGATGTTTTTATACTAAATTTTGTTGTACATTTATCCTTATGACCATGATTTATTGACGCAATATTTTAGTGAAGTATTGACCTGAGTGTTATTTGTAGATTAATTGTCTCTACTCGGTTAAAATATTTTATTGTTGTACCTTATATGTTTATACTGATTTTTATTGTAAGTTTACCTTTACATTGTACTGCTTTGTAACCATGATTTCTTCATGAATACAATAAAGTATATATTGATTGATTGATTGATTGATTTATTTTTTTATTTTTCTTATACAGGGTGATTATAAATTACTGGTACAAACTTCGTAGAGTGAATCTTTGATTAATTTTAAGATAAAAAGTTCATATAAACATGTATCCGCAATTGTTTCGTTTCAGAGATACATGGTGTAGAACTTGAAATTTTAATTTCAATCATTTTGAATAACTTTTGCAAAAATTTAATTTTTTGCAAAAAATTTAGTCACCGAGGTTTTTTTTGTGAGGGCGCTGCGAACTCTATCATTATTTATTTTCATTTGCTTTAACTTCTTTGACAGTAAATAAAAAGTTATACCTGCTCGACGACGCCAGGGGCAACCGTTTTTGAGAAATTTGCAAATTTTTGCATCGATGCAGGTTATGGGGTCACTTAGGCGCCAGATGAAGTTGCTCAGAACTTCACAAAAACTGAGTACGAGACATATCGCGCTAAAGTTATTCAAAATAATTGAAAAGTAAGTTCAAACTTTTCTATTTGTATCTTGAAATCAGTCAAAGTTTTTCCCTGTGAAGTTCGAACAAGTACTTGATAAACACCCTGTATAAACAACAAGATAAGTGACCATACCTAACATTAATGAAACAATAATATTAAACGTTATTTATTGGTTATTACCAAAAGGCCATCGACCGAGATCCTTCAGCCAGTGAACATAATTTTACATAATACGTGTTAACTGAAAAAGTTTGAGTTAATAACAAAATGAATGCAAAAAAAATCAGTAATATTTAATAATCATTAAAAATTATTCTGTCTTTCCCAAACTATCATTTCTGAGTATTTGTATTTGGACTGGTGTTTCTATGGTCGTTCCTTGCATAGATCATTGATAATATTACCATTGATTTCTTTCTTTGAGTACCTCCTTGTTAGATGAGCAAGTCTATCAGTGATTTGTTTCACTTCGGTTTCTTCGGAGGTTTGAAGGATTGTGGATAGAGTTGTAAGGGTGACAAAGAACCCCGCACCATTCTTATGGAAAATGGGTCCCGGTGAAATTCGATGAATTTTTGATATGATGTAGTTCAAGTGAAGCTGATCAAAAGTGTCCATGGGCCCAACTCAATCCTATGGCTAGTTTTCGAGATACAGGGCGTCAAAGTTGGTAAGTGGCCATTTCTTTAAAGTAGTATTGCTTTCAGGAAAACATCTGAAATAAAAATGTATTTCGCGACAGATATTGCTTACCCATACAGCAATACTTCTAGACTGGTTTTTGATAAAAAATATTTTTGGATACAGGGTGAGTCCAGCATTATTCAAAATGAAATTCTCATTCAACCCTACGAAGTGAAGATGTGGCCAAACCAAGTATCACACTGATATGCTCATCATTTGAATATGTCAAAATTGATAAATTCAACATTTTGTACAGGGTGAGTCAAGATGTGACAGTTTTTATTGTGACATTTTGTATATTTTCGTTTTATATTTTGAGGTTTAGGTATACTTGACCACCAACCATTCATCATATTTCTTGAACAAAATTGATATACAGTATGAGACAAACACTAGGTGATGACAAAAATTGCGAAAAGGAGATTTTTTTATAACTCATCCTGTAATTGATTTGCTGAATTTTTGATATGATGAAGTTCAAGTCAAGCTGATCGATAGTGTTCATGGGCCCAACCTTAAAAAATGAACAGTTTTTTCTCTACAAGGTGTTGAAGGGTACCGTTTCAAATACTATGATCTATATTTGTCGATTCGTTTCATTCATATTAAAATATTTTTACATTTCCAGCTTCTCACAAAAGGAAAATTCCTGTTACGTCCAGGGAACATCGTGTGAAGCAAAACAAATCTTATTGATTTTTAATTTTTGAACATTTCAATTCTCAGGAACAAATATCTCGGTAAAGAATTCGAATGCTGGGTTGTTCAGTTCAGAAACAAATAGAATATAAGAGAGAGCGAGAGCGAGAGGAAAAGAGAAGAGAAGAGAAAGAGAGAGAGAGAGAGTGGGTGAGAGGGTTAGAGGGTGGGGTGGTACTGTGGGTCTTCAGACTTCCAACAAAGTGGTGGGAAAAGTGTATTTTTCATGTTATCGCAACGAAACTATCGATAGACTACCACATGCCTCGTTGGAAATCAAGTGTATTGTTGATGAACACTATTGATCAGCTTGACTTGAACTTCATCATTTAAAAAATTCAGCAAGTCAATTACAGGATGAGTTATAAAAAAATCTCCTTTTCGCAATTTTTGTCATCACCTAGTGTTTGTCTCATACTGTATATCAATTTTGTTCAAGAAATATGTTGAATGGTTGGTGGTCAAGTATCCCTAAAGCTCAAAATATAAAATAAAAATATACAAAATGTCACCATAAAAACTGTCACATCTTGACTCACCCTGTATCCAAAAATATTTTTTATCAAAAACCAGTCTAGAAGTATTGCTGTATGGGTAGGCATTATCTGTCGTGAAATACATTTTTATTTTAGATATTTTCCTGAAAGCAATACTACTTAAAGAAATGGCCACTTACCAACTTTGACGCCCTGTATCTCGAAAACTAGCCATAGGATTGAGTTGGGCCCATAGACACTTTTGATCAGCTTCACTTGAACTACATCATATCAAAAATTCATCGAATTTCACCGGGACCCATTTTCCATAAGAATGGTGCAGGGTTCTTTTTGTAATGCATCGTAAGGTGGACGTTTCTGCTACTTTAAGGTTGTCCGGGGCATATACGAGGATATATTGAAAAATTCTTAGCCTACTATAGAACAAAACTAAATTTCAATGTCAAAATATTTTATTACTCAACATATTCTCCTCTTAATTGGATACATTTATTACAGCGAACCTATGCAACGTCTCTAGACCTTTAAAAAAAAAATGTTTCTTCTTGCTCTGCAAACCAGACCTCCACAGCTTTTATTACCTCCTCGTTGGAAGAAAATTTACGACCTTTTAAACTTTTTTTCAGTTGAGGAAAGAGATGATAGTCGGACGGAGCCAAATCTGGTGAATAAGGGGGGTGTTCTAGTAATTCAAACCATAAATCACGAATTTTTTGCATGGCAACATGAGATTTGTATGCAGGGGCTTTGTCCTGCAAAAACAAAATACCTTTGGATAGCTTTCCGCGTCTTTTCTCTTTAATTTTTTTCCGTAGAGTGATCAGTAATGTCGAATAGTAATCTCCAGTTATTGTTCTACCCTTATCCAAAAAATCAATCATGATTACTCCATGGCAATCCCAAAAAACTGAAGCAAGAACTTTTCCAGCAGATTTTTGGACACGAAACTTCTTAGGTCTTGGAGTGTCGCCATTCCATCAATTGTTGCTTTGTTTCTGGATCGTAGAAATGTACCCAAGTCTCATCCATAGTAACAATTCGGTTTAAGAAGTCTACATCGATTTCAAATCGAGCACAGATCGAACGCGATGCTACTACCCTTGCACGCTTTTGGTCAACATTTAAACATTTGGGGATACATTTTGCAGCAATTTTTCTCGTATCCAAATTGACGTGAACTATATGATGAACGCGTTCGTATGAAATATCCAGTGCTTCAGATATCCGTTTTAGCCCAATTCGACGGTCTGTTAAAATCATGTCATGAACTGCATCGATATTTTCGGGGACTGACACAGAAACTGGCATTCCCGATCCGTCATCATCTTCAATGGAAAATTTATCTCTTTTGAAGCTTGCAGTCCAATTTTTCACGGTCGCAAACGAAGGACATTGATCACCAAGGGTATTAAGCATATCTTCGTAAATCTGCTTATCTGTTAAACCTTTTAAATACAGGTTCTCGATGATGGCTCGGTACTCCAATTTTTCGAGTTTTACAATTTCGGTGGACATATATTTTCTTTCAATTTATTGCGTGAGTCTGGTTTACTTTTTTGACGTCAAACTTTACACTGACACTTCTAATAAGTTATTGTTCGTTGCTACGGTAACGCAATATTCTGTTTATGAAGGGAACTGGTCTAAGCTAACTAGATATCAATACATCCTCGTACCTAACATGGGATCGCAAAAAATTCAAAAATCTCAAAAATCAAGATTTTAAAAATTTGTTTACTAGACTGAATTTTAATTTTTTTGTAATTTTAAATAAGACAAATTACAGTGAGAGACTACGTGGGAATGAAAGTGTTGCTTCAAACCCTTGAATCGGATATTAAAATATTACATCTTGTGCCGATGATGCAACAAGTTTATTCATTATGTTGGAAGTTTGATTTTGTGAAACAACGAGACATCAACGATCGCCAAACATTGGAATAATTGTGGCAAAAAACTGACTAAAAGTGCACAAGTTAAAAGTTGCTCAACAATTGCAAAAACTGCATTTATTTTTCACTTGGATATTATTAGTTTACTTTACCCTAGTAGAAATACACCCATAATGCCCTAGGGCGTTATGAGCGGGCGCTATGGCCGTAATGCCCTCTCATTGTACGACGACAAATGAAGCAATAACTAGAACGAAATCATTTATTTTGAAACATGTTCATACAAGTACAAACAATAACTCAACAAACAACAACAAACTGAGTCAAACAACCAACTTTTTTCAATAATCTTCCCTACCTAATTGAAATTAAAAGAGTAACTTTAGAATTTTCCGAAAAGTCATGTGACCCGAAATTTTCGTATTATTGCTAAATTTTAGAAGAATAAACTTGACCATAAGTACTTATAAGTTCTTTTATTAAATAACTTATTGGAAATTCATTTGATTCTTTAACCAAATTCACGATCATTGTTGACATTTTGTTTTTGAAGAAAATGCTCTATTCTATGTATTACTTAGAGACTGTCTATATGATTCACTGACAGGTAAAGAAACCGTCTGCTGGTCAGTCTTGGTGTTGCCCCAAGTTGTCTGGATGTATAGTTTTCAAATTTCTACAGGTCAAGGTCAAGGTAGATATGGTCCTGAACATATACCTTTTGCCAATGACCCGCGAACGAGGTCAAGATCCAGAGTTATGTTAAAAACTGCGATTTTCGAGTGTCGCCCATTATGACTGTCACCTTTTGGGCTGTGTTAAGACTTACTATAGGTATGAGAAAATGCTTCCAGCAGACCTGCAGCTAGTCAAGGGCTATTTTGGCAGCACTTTGAAATGACCGAAAATTATACACATTTTGTTTTAAATAAAAAAATAAACTATGAAAATGTCTGCTGCTTCTGTTTTTATATACCTATATGTGCAACGAACAAGGAAAATCAAGCAGAAGTTTTTTGTCAAATTTAATTTTTGTATGTACTAAAAATGAAAAACAGATTTATGCTCCAGATTTGAATTCGTCCATGAGGATGCATTACTCAATCGTTCGAGGCATATAAAGTCATTTTAAACTTAATGAGCACATTCAGTGGGATGCTTGTTAATGGTGCGTAAAACTAGCCCCCGCACACCCAACACCCAAATACCACCGTTCCAAAAATTTCAAAAAACCTTTTATCCGCGAAAAAATACCTTTTTCAGCTCCTTTCAAGTTTCAATAACCTTGATATATTATGAGGTCATACGAATATTTATGTATTTAATAAAGAACGTGAGTGACCCCAGTAATACATAGGAGTGAATAGAATGCTACACTTTCGAATTTCGTAAAAGTTGAAGGCGGTTTTCAATTAAATTAAAAATAAATAAAATGTGGATTTACATTTTCTAACACTTATAGTAATGTCTTTTCCATATTAAATTAATTCAGGAGGAGGCATTGAAAGAAATAATTCTGCAAATTGTGAAAAATATACATTGAAGGCCGTCGCATTACATATGCTCATTATTATTTTTTTATTTTTGTAATACAATGTTTACATTTTATTGAAATTGTAAAAAAGCTGAAAAAGGTATTTTTTTCACGGATTAGCTTTTTTGAAATTTTGAGTGAGGGGGTTTATGGGAGTGGTGGTAGTGGGGGGATATGCGGGGCTATTTTTACGCACTATAAACAAGTACCCCACTGCATATTCTCATTGATTTCAAAATGCCTCGTACAATTGAGTAATGCATTCTCATGGACAAATTCAAGTCTGGCGCCCAAAGCTTTCGTTCGTTTTTTGTACACGAAAAATGTATTTTGACTAAAAACTTCTGTTCTCTGGATTTTCTTGTTCGTTACACATATAGGCATATAAAAAGGCAGCAGACATTTTCACAACATTTTTTTTTTCATTTATAACAAAATATGAAGAATTTTTGCGATTTTTTGTTCATTTCAAAGTGCTGCCAAAAGAGCCCTTGACAAGATGCGCGTCTTCTGGAAGTATTTTTTGCTACCTCTAGTAAGCCCTAACACAACTCGAAAGGTTTTGAGCGGTTTCCGGACTTGTCACCTCATTCATATGACACTCATAAGGAGCGACACTCGAAAATCGCGTTTTTTTCGGGCATTCCATCCAAAGTTGCGAACGATTTTGGGTGCAGAGCAAAGAATTCGTGATACCGGGTCATGTTTTCCAACTCACGTCGAACTTGCAGTGAATCGTGCTGTTGTTGTTGATGAAGCAGTTCTTTGAAGAAGATCCATCAACAAGAATCCTTGTGATTAGTCGGAGACTTGGTTTAACGCAAACTATTTGCTTTAATATTAATTTTGTGGTGCTGTGTTATGTATGTGATTTGCAGAAATATTTTATAAATTTTTGCCATTTTGCCTGCACGGTTCCACACTGACAGTTTTCATCCAGTGGCGGCGCGTCCCTACAAGTTATTCAGGTAATTTTTTTCTTTTCTTTTGGTTTTCAACTTCTTTTGGTGGGGAGAGCACACCGACAAATATTGTGCAGGTGGTGGTCAATTACCCTGTATATGATAAATTATATTTTCAACTCAATTTTTCATTTCAATATCCTGCGGACTATGTCACCTGAAAATCATCATTTGCAATAAGGAAGCCAATTCCCACGGGAATATTTTAACAAGTCTTCTGGGTTTTTGGCGAAAACTCTCCGGAGATGGTTGACTTCTCCAGGGTGGGTCTCCTGAGCTCCGGCCGAATCATACTCGGAGGAATTGAAATAATATTTTCAAAGTTCAGCAGGTATATATTCGTGTAATACGGAAAGTTACGCGAGTTATAGCTCGTATGTAATGATATGATAATTCCGTAAAAGTTTGGATTGTCCCAAAAGACACTTCGATATCTGAGCAAAGAAAAGTACAGGGATGCTGGTAAAATAACTGCATCAACAATCACTTCATGTAGAATGAAATTGCACACAATTCAAACTTCTGAAGCAAATTGGAATGAAATGTTCTAGTGTATTATGATCAATTCCCTTTGCTCAGCTACTTTTCCAATTCTGAAATTACTCCAATTTTTTATCCTGAAAAGAATGACCAGCCAGAAATCATTCAGTTTCCATGGACTGCTGCAGAGGATATAAATAATTGCCACCCTCTTCTTCCACTTGTAACACTCATGTTCGTGTTTATGCAGGAGAAAACAGAAGATGTTATTTTAATATATTTGCTGAAAAAAGGGTAGGAATAACTGTTGATGTTGAATTTTGTTCGTATGCCAGTTTTATCATTATTGAATCACTATTGCCATACCTGAAAATTCTTGAAGATTAAACTGAACGATAAGCTGTTCTTCTTGTTTTAAATGAAATTTTCGTGGGACATGGTACGAAAACTCTGTGTAAGGAAACAAAAATTGTCAATAATTTTCACACTATGACAAATAAAATTGGTAACCTACTGACAAACGGTATGAAAATAGCAGACGAATTCAATAACTAATTTTTGAGTTTAGGAATGACTCTTTTCAAAAGAATAGCAGAACTATTGAAAAAAGTTTAAGCAATATTTTGGCTCAACTTACATTAATAATAAATAAGAACAAAGATAAAAGAATACGGTCTGATGCCTTCAAGAGGTCTGTTGTAGTGTCAGTATCTGGTATCCGTTAGTAATTATAGACCAATTCATAACATTAGTCACTTGGCAAAAATATTCGAGAAACTTTTCAAAAATCAAAATCAGTTCATTCATAAATAACTTCAACTTGTCTGATAGACAATATGGATTTAGTATGAAAATCAACAAAAAATACATTATCCAGAGAGTGGAAGGCCTAGGTAGTATGTATCTATACTAAGTGTAGACCTAAGTAAGGCCTTTGACACTGTAAGTCACACGTTACTAATTCGATTAGAGGAATAAGGAATCAGAGGAATGGTGTTGAGCATATTCAAAATGTACTAAAGTGAAAAAGCAAGTTGTTAGAGTGGGGAATAAAATGAGTCATACATCAGGTATGGAATATGGGGTACCACAAGGAAAGATTTTGGGTCCAACATTATTCAATCTATATATTGAAGAATTATTCAGCTTTATAATAATTGTTGAAATAACAGGAAATGCAGACGATACTGTTGTTTTTTACGAAGCAGATGCTTCGCCGAATTAGAGGAAGAAAGTCGAAAAAGATCTCAAAGTGATAAAGAACGGGTTCGATCATAAAGTATTCACCATGAAATCAAAGAAAAAACTAATTCCCACCATTCAGTTGTAATGTTGATGGTACGATAGACGTGGAACAAATCGACATGAGCATAAATGATAAGGAATATAGCTTCAGTCAGTGGAGAAATGAACTGTCTGAACATTTATCTAGATCGGCGATTAGGTGATGGAAACATTGTGAATAATAATGTATTCCTTCAAACATATGAAAAATTACTTCCTTGAACAATTCATATTGTAATTGTAGAAAGTCATCTCAGATGAGGAAGACAGAGATGGGGAGCAGCTGCGCAAAAATTTATAAATCCGTTCGAAATTAAAAAAAAAGGTTCCCGAAAGTAATGTGGGAACTGCGTATACATTCTTCTGAGGTCATTTCGACAAATTTGAACAGTTTGATGTGGAGCAATGGGACAAAAATATTTTGAATGCTATTACTGATACTAAATTTTTAGAGAAGAAACATTGCAATTACTCGACAGATGGTGCTGGGGACACATCAAATTGAAAATTTCGAAATGCAAAGAATTGTGAAAATACGTAATAACGATAATAAAAAAATATTTGTTTGGAAAGAGAACTTAATTCTCTTTTCAACGATGAGTAATTCAACCTATCGGGTAATTGCAAAGTATGTTATTTTTGAAAGTAGTATCGGTAATAACATTCAAAATGAATTGTGTTCCATGTTTTTATGTCAAACCGTTCAAAAGTTAACAGGGGCGTGGACTAAAAAAAGTCGCAATTCAATTCAGTTGAAGCTCCACAACACCACAGTATCAAACCAGAGAGCACCAACTTCGCACGCACCCACTTGTGAAAAAATCGCTATCACAGAGTTACTCCTATATCTTCACAAAAATGTACAACATCATTTCTAAAAACATAAAATCTATTAGAAACAAAAAAACTCCAAATCATACCTGAAAACGTTTTTACTACAGACTCCCAGATTGTAGTTTACTAACATGATAGATACAATATGAATGATTGTATATCCTGAATCCTACTTGTGAATGAAAATCATTTAATTGTATTTTATTAGATTTTACTGTGTTCTTTTATATTTTATTCCATTTCATCTAATTTGATTGTATTTCATTTCATTTTAATTTATTATAGTTCGTGTATATTTACACACATAATCGAAACGTTTTCATTTTTAATGTTTATCATGAACAATTTCATAAAATGTGTTCATTATTCAAAACTCCATCTGATTTGACACAATAAATGCCATACCAGAGGTAGGTTTACAACTACGTCAAATTGTCAATTGTTCTTTTTTTAATTTGGCAAAAAACTGCAACGTAACTTCACAGAAAACTTCGTCCCATATGCCTAAGTTGCGTTTCCTTATCCAAACACATGTTGCTCAATGTCCACTAATCTTAGTTGAGCCTCCCAAACAAAGCTTCTACGAGGGTCGCCGTGTTACATATTCAATTAAACAAAAATCTATCAACTGCTCTAAACGTAAGCACCTTAATCCTGGTACTGGGGAGCCGAAATCCGTCGTGTAGAGAGATATGTGTATCCACCGGCCCTTCGTGTGGTTTCTAGTAGGCCAGTGGCGTGGTGCAAGGGAGGAGAGTTATATTTAATATTATGAAATTGTTATATAAAAATCACGCAACATCTGAAAATGGAATTGTCAATTTTTTCAATTCGTTGCAAAAACGAAAATATTCAATTTTGCGTCTGCGACCTCTAAGAGCTCAAGAGACCACTTTTGACATTGTTATTTCTAACAAAAACGTAATAAAGTTCCGAATGCATTATAATTACTGAATCTTTATCGTCAGGTGGGATAAATACCTTTAGAATGCGTGAATAAGAATGAAAGCAACAGCAAAGTCCACATTATTCAATAAGAAATTCCCCAAGGCACAGTTCTTGGACCTATACTGTACAATTTCTATATAAACAATATATGTAATAAAAAATCGGAAGGGCAAATAATTTCCTTTGCAGATAACACTGCGATCTTTTACTCCGGAAAAGACAGTTACAGTTTGATTGAAAAAGCTGAGGAAGATTTCTTGAACATGAAATCGTGGTTAGGACTCGAGGATACTCACAATGAACTTCTAAAAAACTAAATGTGTTCTTTTTGCTTGAAATAAGAATTGAACACCTGATTTGACGAGACTGGTGATAAGGGAAGAAAATAACATTATAGAAATGCCTGTCGTTACACATAAGTATGGAACCAGATAAGGTAATACGTACCTTTCAATCCGATTTGTATCTCAATCAATTTCTCAAACATTCGCTTTTTTCCTGTAACCTAAACCCTTCCATGCTTCAAAACGGCCAATTCAATATCATTTCTTGAAACGAAAATTAAGAAATGGATACTTAGCAATACTCGTACATTTTCTCACAGAATGATATAATACATCAAAAACTCTTACTAAAACTGAAATTGGAAGGAATCCAAAATCATTGAAAACTGATCATTGCTCCCACATGAAACGTCAGATAACAATCTTGCATAGATTCAATTCGAATTGAGAGACTTTTGGCACAAGTTTTACTTTTCAGACACTCCCCAAAACGAAAACAAGACTAGGAGAGGAAAATAAGTGAAATAAAATGCAGTTCATCAAGATTCCAATCAAAACAAATATATATGAACAATCCTTCAATCACAAACAAGCTCCTCAAAGAGCTTTAGTGACTACACCTGTTTATTTTTCCATTTTCTTTGTATTCTGTATATTCCATTTTAGATATACGTGTATAAAATTATTTCATGTCTACATTATTAACTTTTATGTACTATTGTATAACTTTTTATCGGTAAATAAACTTATTATTATATACAATTTACAATTATAATATGAATAAATGCTTTCCGAATATCAGCATATTTTAGAGAGTTATCGTGAGGACAGGTACAAAGATAATGAAAATACAAGATTGTCTAAATATCAATGAGTTATAAATAATTAAAAATTACTAATATTTTGGAGAAATGAGAAATCACTAAAAATCAGTGTTATTTTTTTGTGAGTAGTTTATTCCTTTCTGTTATCTGTTGAACTATTTTTTAGAGTTTCTTGAGAAAGGTCAGTCAGCAATTTCTAAACTATTATTGCTGTGCTGGAGTTTGAATTTTCGTCTTCATTACCACTGAGTACTGTCTTGAAAACAATTTGTCAAAGCACTCAATTTATTTTCTTATGTTTGTGCTAACGTTCTGTATAAAGAGCCACCTAGAGATTTATTGCCCAGGTTTTATCATAATTTATTTTAGTAGGTATTGTATATTGAATATTTAGCTAATAATTAAACTGGAATGGTAATTTTTTGTTTAATATTCCATCAATATTATTATTTCAATATTGGCGTGGTGTTTTCTTAACAATATAGGTAAATATGATCTTCTATAAAAGGTTATATAAAGAATATATCTCTTTTCAAAAAAGGAGAATTTGTTTTGGATATTGTTAATTTATATTTATATCCGGAATATCATTCAAGTGAAAATTTTAGAGGTTTTAATTTTAGTAGATGCTTGCATTTTGACATGTTGCCATGACATCAACCTAGTTTTTTCCGAAATCATCCCCACCCATAAGCACCTAGCAGTAAGATTGATATCTGATTAATATTCAATTAGCTCTGCTTTTTACGGCATCCAAACGTCAATATGGTGATTAACTATAATGACCTTATCACTCCTCAGTTAACTTTGATTATGTTAAAATATAACGCGTAAAATTATCATTTATTTAGTATGAATTACTATTCAATTCTGTCAAAACAGTTTTCTTGTTTCTAGTAGTATAAAATTACGGGATTATGAAGGACATTATTTATTTAAGTTTATTATTTTTTTTCTAGTACTTATTATACATTTTTGGGATTTGAGAATATTGTTTTCTATTTCATTATGTTTCTTGAATGGCATCACACGTTGAAAGGTGGGGGCTTCGTCTTCGCACAAGCCTCTCGAGGACTTCTGAGGGTTTCGCGTAGGAGTGCAACAGGTTGACGGAAATAACTATTTCATCAATAACAATTTATTCTCCTAGAGAATATAGTAATGCTATTCCCATGCAACACTAACAACAGACTACTATGATATCCCTTACTTGAATATATTAACAACTTAATTTAATTTTCAAATAGTTTTGGCATCAAATTTTCTTACCAGTTTTCCAGCGTGCTTGAATTAATTTCAGTACATTTTTCTCAAACATCTTTGGCCTTGGTGGCATACCTCAGAAGATATAACAAGAAATCATAATATTCATTTACTTGTAAATCTCTCTGGAATTGAAAATGTCGATAGTTATATTCGTTCAGTTACATGAATCTGCACTTTCCCATACAAGAATCAATTTCCTCAAAATAGCAAACCAATTATTTTATAGGGGCAACTTCAACGAACGTCAATGTGTTTTTGCAGGGGCACGAAATAGCAGGATTAGTTTTGGAGATGGGACGAAAAGTCCTGGTAATTATAGAGACTAGAGGGTTATTCTATGTTCATTGATGACTAGTAGTATGAGCAGTAAGTCACTTCTGGAAGGGTCCTTCCCGTCGTTGTTATAATCCGATCTTATCTCATATTTCCATTAAAAACGGGGTGTAATCATTTCGTTGAATAATACATTTGGTTTTGAGCTACGTAGAATACTTTGAAACGTATTTATAAAAGGACAATGGGGAAAAAAGAAAAGAAAATTTGTTACGAATTTCAAACGCAAAAAAAGTTGTCTTTCTTTATAAAAAAACATTTTCGAGAGTAATTATTTTTTTAGTATCTATACCAATAACGCCGTATCATATTTCTACGTCAAATACTACCTTTAGCAATACCAGGTGAGGTTCATAGTCAAGAGAATATATGTTAATTTTTTGTAACAGGTCGAAAGATATTTCATTTCCTGTCACCTGTCCCGTGCTCATGATCTATCAGACTCAATTCTGACCAGTCATGGAGTACCCTTTCCATGTGGCTCTATGTTCGCTAAAGAACAATTTGTCTAGTCGATTATGCCCCGCGCACAAACTCTATTCCTTTTCTGGATCACCACGTAAAACTTGACGATCTGTTTCTTCAACATTATTTATTTGTACGGCTGTTCTTAGTAATTAGCATTACTCACTTCACCGTCAATTGTTTCCTTGGGATTGACTAGTTTGGGTTTCAAACCACTTTGTCTTCACTGTTGGCAGTCTCTTCAAAGGGTTCGCTCTTCCAACAAAATATTGAGGAATATTGAATTTTTTTTGGTGTTGATTTGTCCTGGCTGATAAACCAAAATTCCCCTCTGTAGAGGCCGTTTTTGCAGATGTTTTCCTCACAACTTCGGTGGCCCATGTATCACACTCATATATTGAGATAATTAGTGCAAGGTTATGAACATATTCAGACGAAGAAGATGTTAATACTTCGCGACATTGCATTGGTACAATATTACTTGGACATTTATAAAACAATATTGGTGAAATATTATCGAAGCAATATTGGCCTCAAATCATTCAAGTACAATATGGCTAAAGCAAACTTATGTTGAGATAATATTGGTACAATATTATGAAAGTATTGGCAAATTGTTCAGACGCAAAATTGGCGAGATAAAAATTTCACCAGAGTCTGCGTTTTGGATTTCATAACTACTAATTATTCAATAAACTTGATATTTTTAGCTGACGTTTTATATGTTTGATCATAATTTACTTCAATATTGTTTGTTGAATATTCGGCCAATATTCATATTTTACTGACTCTAATACCAGATTATATCCTAACAAATAAATCTAAAGAAAAAATTTGTTAACTTTGATTGAAACTTTATACAGCACCCCTGCTTGTATCCAATTTTGGATATAATTGAAAATTAATTTTGACGTTGGACTACTACCCTCCTCTCTTGCGTTCAAGGTGTTGTGGCTGCCTCCTTGGCTGCCTTCTTGAATTTTCCAGTAAGGATTACCATTTTAACAAAATGTTTTTTGGCTGAAACATGCGGAGTTTAAAGAGTGGAACGCGATATTTTGTCTGGTTTTTTTCCATTTATTATAATCATCAGTATTATTAGACAGTTAGATAATTTGGATAACAAATGAAAAGTACAATTTTAATAATGGATTCGAATGAATATTTCAACACTTTTTCTTTGTTACAGGCTATTATTTACGAAGGACAGGACAAAAACCCCGAAATGTGCAGAGTTCTCCTGACTCACGAAATCATGTGCAGGTGAGTTGATAAAATATGTTGATATAATCTTGCAGGTACTCAAAATGCATTGAGACAAACAAATGTGCAAAGTTATTATTTTTCTGGTCCACTAACAAAAATTAGTCGCCAGATAGCGACTTACTTGTAGTGCAATACGGCAAATGATAATAGTAATAGATAATAGTCGCAAAATTTTTGGCCAACGGGTGTTCACCAAAAATTCTGCATCCTGTAGAGTCCTATCATTGCTTTACATCTTACAGCAATGCCAAAAGGTTAAAGGTTCTCAGGACTCTCATTGCTGCTGTTCAGGTTGATTTTAAAGCCCCCATTATTCTCAAAATGGTTCTATGAACTTGAGCAAACTGAACATTTTCTGTGGGATGTTTCTTAATTGAATGCTGATACTTAAGGGCGATAATCCTTGAATGTATGTATGAGAATTTTTTCAAATGTATATAGGTCCGCAGCCGCTTTATTATGAGATAGAGGGTGTTGAAATAAAAAAAAAACAATGTTTCTCTCAATATCTCTTAAGCCACTTTGTATTTTATCTTCAATTTTTATACATGCAAAGTAACAATAAAAATTATTTTTTTCGAGGATGAAGGTTTTTTATTTTCATCAGTAGCGTTCCTGTTAACATGTCCTTCAATATTATTATTCAAGATAATGACATGCCACTATTTTTTATAATTGTCCTCAGTCTTCTCATCAGAATTGTTCTTCGATTTTTTTTCGATTTTATAAACTTAAACAATTTTGACACCTTCATCTGGCTTGGGACATTATTTAATATATTACATCTTATTCATACGAAATACATGGTGAATTTTACAAATACCGAATCAGAAGGCAGGCATACTTGTATGGGCTTCCTGAGGGGAACGCATATGAAACCAAGCGACTGTATCGATAGAAAACAAAGTTTAGAACTAAATAATAACTCAGAAGGAACACCCCGGACTGCAAGAATCCCTTAGAGGTAGCTGATTTAAATTCAGTTAAACAAAATCACACAATATCTACGAGAAAAATTGCCAATAGATTATAAAAATCACATGTTCTAATATGGGGGATTCTTCAAGATTATTTAATTATTTCCCTGTGACATTCAATGGGCCAGGCTATACTCCTCAAAAAATTTCCATTACGAGTAAATTTCTGTCAATGGTTCCTCCAAATTTGCTTTAAATCTTTTATTTGACAAGGAAATATTATTCAAGGATGCGGGTACTTTAACTGAAAATATCAGAAATTTTCATGAGTTTTGGCCAAGGAAAATCCTCATGCAATCATGAATTCTCATCACCAGGGACAGTTTTCATTAAATGTCTGTGCTAGAGTTGTTGGAAATTACTCAATTGGACCTTTTTTTTACCACGCAGATTGAATAGACATAATTATCGCCGGTTTCTTGAAGATAATTTGCCCATTCTGATGGAAGATGTTTTTACTTTAATGCAATGTGGTTTATGCACGATGGTTTTAGTTCTGTAGCATGCGAAAACCAAAACCAAACCTAAAGTCAAAACTTTATCAAGAAATGGATCGATCGTGAGGTCACTGAGCCATACCCAACTGGATACCCAGACCTAAACAGTATGGATTATTTCCTTCAGGAACGATTCAAGACATTGGTTAGCCAATTCCAACTGAGACAGAATTGCAAATAGTTCTCTGGGAATCTTTAAGGAATGCTTCGTGAATTTTACAAAGAGTATGCCAGTCAACGACAAGAAGAGCTGATGCTTGCGTACTTGCAGGAGGCGGACATTTTGATCAGTTAATTCAATTTCGGTAATTTTTGTTCTAGATAGTAGGTTCTGAAAAATGTATTTTTACACGTAATTATAATCTTTATTTTTCACTTGTCCATTACTGCTTTATAATACCTTGGCAACGGTTGCTATTAACAGACCCATAACGCCCGGGGCGTTGTGGAGGGCATTATGAATCATAACGCCCAACTAAATGTTTTTTTCTGTAGTTCAATAAATTAATTACTCAGAAAAGTTTTATTTATAACTGTACATAAAAAAGGGACTAATTATTTTCTTTCCAATAGAAATTACAATGTTCAAATGTTTCTGAAAAATTTGTATCAAGTTTGAAGTTCTGTGAGTTGGCCGATGATGAACTCCTCAATGTGCATTCGGTTTCGTTCGGAACGTTAACATTTTCTTTTTTGGAAACGGAATGGCTTTCATTGTAGCAATTTTGTTCTTCGAGGAGAACTTTCTTCAATATAGCTCTCCGCTACTCTTACATTTTCCATGTAATTTTAGTGTTTCAAAGGAAGCACCACCTTGAGCAAGAAGCGTTGACGACGTTCGGCGTAGACAATGCCCGGTGTAACCTTTCGGGTTTTCGAAATTAATGTATTTCGCTATGATAGAACTTCCTATAGCATTTTTACCTACAGGTAACTCAATGCATTTATTATTTCTGTAGGTTAAAAAAAAACCTACGTTGTTACATCCTTTTGGGCGCAGTGCAATGTACATTTTAACTAAGTTCAAGGCTCTTATTTCGCTTTTTTCAACAATGGTGAAACTTTTTGAGGTGCAGGTCTTGGTTTCCGGTACCTTGATCAGTAAAACGGCTCCTCTGTCTTCAATATCACCAATTGTCATCTTGACCATTTCATCGCGTCTTAAGCCTCAAAATACCACCATTACCAAAAGAAAAGTATCATCTGGAGCTTTTCTTATGAAAAGTAATTACTTGTCCACCTTCCAACACCTTTGATTTTTTGGGAATGTATCCTTTTCATTTAACTTTCAGAAAGGCCATCAGTTGACTGAATGCTGATATATTAATGTTTTCCTTTACAATCAATGTTGATTTCAGCTGTGAGTATTTGGTCTACATTTTTCAGACTGAAATAATGTAAAATAAATAAAAAATATTAATATTTTTCATGAGATAAACTCATCAGTTCCTGGAAGTATGCCATTAAGACAGTTTCATTTACAGTATTCACTCTGTTTTCATCTTTCCATTTAAAAAAATGGTCATACTCATTCTCGTATAAGTATTTGGATTTCACAGGCAGTACATTTCCTAACGCTTTTTCAGCTTTGAGCGTCACATTCTGTGGGATCTCCATAATTATTATGAACACAACCGTCTTTAGTTTCCTTCACTAACAAGCTTGACAATTCTTACAAAAATACAGCGTCGTTTTATTAAATAATCAACCCTTAGCAACCTTTTCAATGTTTCCATGGCAATTGCATATATAGAAGCTCACTTGTGCTTAGTTGCCGACCAGAACGCAGTAAATACTATGAGAAGAAATTTATGAAGTAAACAACGCCTTTTAAGATAATTTTTTCGAGAAAAATAAAATCTGGTATGCACCACGAGCATTACTAGATCCTAACGCCCATCGGGCAATATTCATCCCTCGGGCGAAAGGCCCTCGGGTCAATGTTATCCTCCGGGTGTTAGGATCTATATAACGCACTTGATACATAAATAGCTATTTCTATCAAGGTTCGATAAGTATGCTGGAAATTGGAACATCTGATTTTTTTGTTAAATTTCAATACCCTGTATCTCAGAAATAAAGCGGGTGTAGTTAATGAATTCTTTTCAAAATCATCCAAGGAATATTGCCCTTTAGGATCAGCATTCAATTATAAAAAACCCTTAGTGAATACATATCATTTCATGAATAATTAATTCATGGGATCATAAAATTACGACGTTGACAAATTTCCACTAGCAGTAATATCACCCGGTACATCGAAATCGCCTAGTCGTATACGTGAAAGGTGGCGACGGAGAAAATGTCCCCTTTCCTTTCAAAAGTTGACATGTCTCAGTCGATGATGTAGTCACGAGAATCCCTAAATATCTTTCCCCCGATGGTCTTGTATAACGCTAAGGGTTGCGCGGGGGCGGGCACCGTCCCCAGGGAGTCTGTCTTCTCCCTATTCCCTTGTCTTGCCATAACAAACATCGTTCCCATTCGCCAATCTCGGCGCACACCATTCTTCTGTGCATTTTCATCTTTCTTACATGGTTCAAGGGAAATAAGTCATATCAAAATGTGTTAGCACTTTTCTTTCCTGTAAACAATCTACTCTGCCGCTTTGATATGCTTGACAAATTATCTTGTCTGTGGGGATGAGATATGAAATTTCATGGAATAGGATCGGAGATTTTTCAGAATTTCGTTGAGCCATCTCTTCATCGATTAGAATATTAATGTAAAAATATGTACTACAAATACATTTTGATGAATGACTATATTGAGTGTTGAACAAGATATAGTCTTTTATCTTCAATTGAGGCAGAACACAAATATTCCCTTCAACTGTATAGCTTTGAATTATACTGAATTGTGTACATACTGACGAAATTCCATATTCTCTAGTAAAGTATTTTGCAGAATATTTATTGGCACAACTTACTCATATAGTCATCTTGTCGTTTCCAACCGCTTCAAAAACATCGATTGTTATACCGATACATAAAGAAGGTGATAAACACATGATGTCTAATTACCGCGGAATACCACTTTCATCAATATTTTCGAAAGTATTTGATAAAATGCTTTCATATACGATTTGACGTTCTTAAATAGCGATTTTTTTAGCAGTTACCAATTTGGTTTCCGAAAGAGTCGCTTCACCCAAGATGCTATACGGGAGGTACTGTCATTTTTTTATCAGTGATTTATATACAACTCGAACGTGATTAATTAGAGAGTTTCACCATTACTGTGCTCGAAATCGTCAGTCAGCGCGACCGTGGTGGGTGTGAGCATGGGAGGCGGTGAAATTCGTCGAAAAAAACTCGAAAAGTAGTGACTGATCTTCACGTGAAACTTTGTTGAAATGTGAAAATAGGCGTCAGTCACGTTCCCGATGGGTAAAACATCGTCAGTCAGGCGTTTGAAGTGGTCGGAAAAATTTTGTAGAATGATTATTTTGATCAAATTGAACATAAAAATGGACATAAGTCACATTTATAGTGGTGGATTCTGCGTCAGTAAGGCTTCCAAAGTCGAGGGTAGTGACCAGCTTCCTTTGGCGCGCTGCATGTTATGCAGTTCGACTGACGAATATTCCACCGGCATCGTGCCGGCTGACGATTATTTATCGAATGTGCTTAACAATTACTGGTCTAGTTATTAATTTTTCAGTGATATAAATAACTATATCCAACTTGTGAATAGTTATTGAAATAAATTCTTCATTGCTAATACAAAAATCTCATTTGGCACGAAAATTAATCAGTATAACTATCACTCTGGAAGTCTGACTCTTCCTTGGAACTTTTATTGTCATCATCAAAATCAGAATCCTCCTGTGAATAAAATGAGTTAAATGATTTTTTTTAGATAACTGATGGATTTTCTGATAAATCTTGGGTTATATGATGAATGAATGAAACCATAATCAGTAAGACTAGTGATACTAGTTATTTTTAGTGGAGCATGAGTCCACATCTGTACAATGTATGACGATCTCAATAAATGCTGATATAATTCAGATTTATACGGCGGTAAAGCTGACCCTTCAAAATTGCGTTTTCGTTTTTAGAATTTGGTATTTATTTTTTGTAGTTAATTTATGCCCCTGGCAGTCCTAGCACCGAAGTCGCCACGCTATGACGGGTGGGTTGAGGAATAGGAGGGGCGGCAGATGTATCCTTTGCCTGGGGCGGTAAAAGTGGCTAGCAGGCGCTAGGCCGGCCCTGGGACCAGGTAGTCGAAATTGATAGAAATATAGTCCGTACTGAAACATTCAACATCAACTACTCGTACCAAAAACATCGATTTTGGATTTGGTTACTGAGCAATTAAATCTACAAATTTTAAGTGAAGATCGGTCACTTCAATTTTTCCGACCACTTCAATCGCCTGACTGATGATGTTTCCCCCATCGGGAACATGACTGACCCCTATTTTCAATAATTATGAATAATTCACATTTTAATAAAGTTTCACGTGAAGATCAGTAACTTTTTTTCGAGATTTTTCCGACGAGTTTCATCGCCTCTCACGCCCACATCCACCGCTATTGGACTGACTGACGCGCGGACCTCATATGTACTAGTGGAGAATTACTCATGCTGAAATATTCGTGTGAAGATCGATCACTAGTGCAAAAGTGACAGTACCTCCCGGACTAATGTCGAATTTTGAACTGAATAATAAGTCCTTTGCGCTATTTTTTGATTTAAAAAGATCGTTTGATGTGATAAACATAGACTTAATGCTGGATAACATTTACAAGAGTGACATGCGTGGTTTGGCATTCGCGTGGATTAAATCTTACTTTACCAACACAGAACAAAACACCAACTTAAAAAATAATGACATTTAGGTTCATCCAAGTTTCATTTCAACTACTAGTGGCGTCCCTCAGGGAGGCATACTAGGACCTCTTTCATTTACATTTCTTTTTAATAGCCTCAATAGAATCATTATGTAGCAGCGTTCGCTAACGATGCTGTTGTTACGACTTCAAATGGCAGTCTGGATATACTATCTAGATTGTCATCTAATGCGGTCAACCAAATAATAAAGTTCTGCAGAATTAAGGGACGTGTATCAAATTAAGCCGAAATGATACTTTTTTGCCTCACAGATCTGAATAAAAAGTCTGTTTGTTAAACTCAACAACAGAAATATTGAACACACAAGGATTAAAATTGTTGAGGCTTTCGCGGACGAGGTTTTCAGTGTCACTATTTTCACTCGGGTTTGAAGGCCGTCGTTTTTTGGGATTTCTTCCTGACGTTTCGCCAGCGCGAGTGGCTGTCTTCTTCAGAGGCTTATACATCTTCGATAATCTCGGAAGACTGAAGATACCGTCTCCGGAGATTGTACGAGTATTTATTCTGACTCAGGTAGTTCCGTGTGCTCATTACCGTATCTGGATTAGGTACATTTCCATTAACCTTAGTTGATTCCCGTCTACCAGTTGTCCTAATGTTGTTGTCTTCCTTTATTATTCCTACTTTTAAGAACAGGATAACATATTCGATTGAAGCTTACAGCTTCTTCTTCTCTGTTGAAATTCTCCGTGTGTTTATGGACCTCAGTTGCCTTTCGTACAAGTCAACCATGGTATCCCTTGTTGGGGACAAGAAGTTTCACGTTCTCAAACAGAATCCTGTGGTTTCCTTTACTGAGCGCGTGTTCTGCGAATGCCAACTTGCCCGTTTGGCTTAATCGGCAGTTTCTCTGGTACTCCTTCAGTATTGTACCCATGGAAGGGTCACTTAATATCTTGCTATTTTTATAGATGAGCATCTGACCTGGCCAAGTCAAGTTGATGCAGTATCAAAAATGTGTCAATGTACACTTACCTTACGTTCTTTGGCAACTTAGGGATACAGTGGACGCTAATCTCTAATTACTTAACTATTTTGGTATGTTGTAAGTTGTAAGTATTTATAGAAGTTCCGTTTTAATAGTGCAGTGGTGGTCGTGACGGTAGAGTGTATACGCCTCCTATTAATAGGGTCGTGTGTTCGATTCCCAGCATGGTCACTGGCCTCGTGCATAGCATCACTTGTTAAAAAGTAAGGGCTACGTCTCTCCTAGCTCGTACAGGTCTCTTGAGGGCTTCTGAGAGTTGCGCGTATGCGTGCATCCGATAAAAGGAAATGAGAACAACAAATTATCAACAACTTTAACAACAAATTGGCCTATTTTTCAATTTGTTCAACCCTGTAAAAGATAGATATGTCTGTATAAAACCAGTCAAAACTGATGTCTTTGTAAAATATTCGTATCCGTGACTAATAGAGTAGAACACTGGAGGGTAGAAAACACACATGCTATTTCTGACTATCTATTTTTGATTTCAGCCGATGCTGTGACAAGAAGAGTTGCGGAAACCGAAATGAAACCCCTTCAGACCCTGTGATAATAGACAGGTGAGTTATATATTATACTATGGAAGTAAATCACAAGTCGACTGATGAAAACATCAATTTCGAATTATTCATAAAATATAAATCGGCTTGTTCGAACAAGTTTCATTATATTGCTACAGATCCAACCTTCAAGCACTTGCAAAAATAAGTACCTACATTATCAGGACAAGCAGCTTAAAATATGAAACTTTGAAAACCTTTCTTTTGTGTTTCAAATATAACAGAAGGTCGATGATATCCCTTATTTTTGGTAAATAACTCTGATGATGATAATATGATTGCTGAAACGTTGACAGTGTAGCAATCTTCTCACTCAAACGCGTACAAACCAGTACAGACAATGGATAGAACTAACGTCTCAACCATCAATGTTTTCTTTGTTATAAGCTACTGTTACTTTCGTGTCGATGAAAAAAAATCAGTGTCTGGCAGTTTCCTACTAACTAATTTTTCCTACAAGCAAGTTTCATATCTGATATAATCTAGTATAACTGGGGTAAATAATGAATTTGTAATATACTATGGATTATTCAATATAAAATTTATCCAGATAGAATATGGAATATTGAATCTGAGGGACAGTGATAAAACAACGTGATTTGATGTTTGCCTCATTGGGTTATGTGAGGGTTCTGGAATTTCAGATCATCCTAATATTTTCTGTCATATAAAAGAAAATCTTACGATATTCCTCGAAAAAACTTCTTACAAAGATCCTCTCATATCGATCATAGTAATGAATAAAATAATTTATTAAATTACATAATATTATTTTCTGTAAAAAGGATGTTTTCTTGAATATATTCGGCCATCACGTCACTATTTCAGTGTCAGGCCACAAACAAATTCTGTAAAAAGAAAACTGTTGCAAAGATATGGTTAACAAACACTACAGAGAATGTTGAAAAAGTCTCTAAAAACCATCACTCTGAATATGTACACCGATAAATATTGGAAAATATTTTGTATATTTGCATGTTAAGACTGAATGGAGAAATTTTCATAACATTATCGTGAGAAACAAAGGTGCGAGAAAAAGTGCTTACATATTGGTTTGATACCTACTTTCAATGTTTGAAGATATAATTGGGGAAAAGGTCGTTAGGATAGTTCCAAACTATATTTCAGAAGGTAATACAGACAATGGAAATGTCCGACAGATAGTCGCGAAATAACAACGATGATCCGAATTTTTTTCTTATGGCTGAAATTTAAAAGATAAAATCCACAATATCTGAAAATAACTCGGGAAAAGATCGATTCTATAACTGATGAGATGTTGTGGCAATAAAGCCCCTCGTGGTTTTCTCACAACACCGTTCATGAGTACCAGATGACATTCGTTAACCACCACATTATTATAGCTGTTTGGATGTTTCTTTCGAATGTATGATAGTTGTTATTCCTATAGGGAATAAATGATTTCGTATGGTCAAATACCTATATATAGTGACACAAAGCCAGAAAAATTACTCCAAAAGGAAAGTATCAATTGATCAGTCGCCATGAAAAGTGCTTCGTCAACTCCACTGAAGATGACTGCCGCAGTTGCAGTCGAAACGTTTGGATATTATTTACCAAAGAATACCACGCAAACCAGGCAGAACATTGACTCAAGCCTATATTCCTATATTTTCGAACTTTGTCGGGGCTTCATTTGTGATGAAACATTGAACCGGAAATTATCATTCGTCCAGATGGAGCAAGACGACTCAAACTTTGTCTGATCCACCCTAGCACTGATGAGAGGCAAGAACCTCAAAACTTTTCTGCGGCTGGTTATCCCCAGCCAGATGAAGGATGAAACCTACAGTTTGGTTACAAAAAGCACTTGCAAATAGGTCCTCTTGAAGCAAAGTTTCACAAGTATCTGTTAGATGTAGTTCAATTGTTCAATGACCCTCGTAGTATTAGCATGGAAAATAGTTCTGTTTTTTTTATTTTTTTTTTCATAGTTTTTACTTGGTGGAACCTTTGGGGGAGAAGTGTATCTTCTTTGACATTGTCGATTTTATTCGTGTCCGTTTACTGTAGTATTTGAATAAAATGAGATACAGATGTCATTCACTTTACCTGATGAAGAAATCCACTCTACCCGGTTGAATGGATGTGTTACATTATTACGAGATGTGAAAAAAATAATGCTTCTAGGAATACAAATAGACGTAATAGGCGCTATACATGAAAATAAAACTGTACGATTTGAGGGAGTGACACATATCAGGAGTGTAATAATTGATTTGCAGAACTTGCTCCAAATTGTATATCTGGTAGTTGAAAAATCAAATTCAACATTTGGGGCGCTTCTGTAAGCAAATATCATGACTTGATTCACGAATACAAAATATTCACATGATCAACAATCAAATTGCATCTCTCAGACAAGTCTTGACATGAAAAGTTCAAGCAATGACGATATTTAATAAGTTTCTATCAATAAGTCTGCAGCTCCTGTTGGATAGTTTTTCATGTTTTTGAATCTTATAACTAATTGAAAATATCATAATTTCTTAATGAACCCAGAACAGTTTTTTCCTTCCTATATCTCCAAAAGCTAGGCACATTCCCTTCATCTGTTTGATTCCATACTTTGCAAATTGACCATCCTGTATATTCTCACCCGATATCGAGCCATACAAAAAAGGGACCACTTTCGTCGAAAGTCCACGGCAATCTTCCATCCTGGACCTGTATCGCTGATAGCGGGGGAACAGCAAGAAAATGGCGTCTCTGGGGAATCGACGCAGACGAGAAAGGGAGAGAGGAAACATTCCTGCGGTACGGGATCTATCGCAAATAGCAATAGAAGTTCCCGCTGACTTATACCAATATAAACACCAATAATACGTATGGCTTCGGAGAGGCTTGCATGTGAACATGCAATGTCACGTTTCGAACTCGGACTAGACGATGTTGTTTGTACCAATTATGCCAGACAAGAGTTCTAGCTGTAAGACAATTTATTACGGCAGTTTCGGTAATTGTTGTTGATCATAAAAAGTTACTGTCTTTATGCAGTTCCTCATTAAATATTGATCAAAAGTTTGATTTTGTGGAGCAAATTCGTCTTGACAAAATGTTTAGATTCAAGTGGATCTATACAAGTGTACAAAACCCCAAGTCCAAATTTCATTGAGAATTCGTCGACTACCAGCCAACCGATTCCTGAACGAAGAAATAAAACTGAATATCATTTCATACCGAGGACCACCGTGATCAATGACCTACATTGTACGATTATTTGGGTTAGGAATAGTTACGATACGACAGCTACTCAGATTGAAGAAGCTGTTTCATACAAGACAGCAACTTTAAAAATCAATTTAAGGAAACACTCTAGACTCAATAATTGTTTGTGTCCAGACAGCACCGGTTGCGGTTTTTGAAGTGTGCTAAGATCAACTCCAAATTCTGGGAGCCTAGGCCCGTCACGTAAATGCAACTCTGGAAAAAACCCTGTGAGAACTACTGAAGTTACTCACGGCCATTTTTTATATCTGCGGTACAACATAAATATTATCGATAGTATTAGAAACAATCAACCATTAAAATGAAAGAGGAACGATTTTGATGATTGAGACCAAGAACCGGGTTCAGGGACTTCGTCCATTTGGACACTGAGTCAGTGAGTGGATCTTCTGGTCGAAAAGTCAGCCTCAAGCCTAAGGGCCACTCACTAGGACATAAATAGTTCGAAGGTGAACGTAAGAAGAAATTGAACATTAAACCAAGTAACGTTCATTAAACAAGTGCAGAAATTAATCAGTTTGCCTCAATAAGGTACGGCATTTGCAAGACATTTAAAACTATTACTATATTTTCTCAGTAACCTATCGTATACCTACTGAATTTGCCTATTTGAAAAAATAAGTTCAATTCAAGCAAAAATTTCAACTGCTTTCCAAAATACGTTGAGGTTTCGAAGACTATATCTGCCTTCGTTCTCAAAACTTTCTATCAGGTTTGGATAAAATTCTTCATGACAAAGACAAATGAAATCTACCAGGAAATTCTTCAGGGTGACGTTTGTTGTCTTGATACATAGGATGTCTGCTGGTTTCAATCAATCATTCACCATTCTATATTTCTTACTTCTTCCCTGAGAAAAGGGAACCAGGTGTGATCCATTTCAACTGCGTTTGTTGGAAAACAGTTTTTTAACATACGAATATAGACAGTTTCTTTCAACTTTCTCCTTTCTTGATTTGATCAACTTATCAAAATTTTTGTATCCATTCTCCATTATATGATCGCCATTAGTTGTGAAAATATGTTCGTATGTTTTTGAATCAGTCATTTCATTTGTTAATTTAATTTTCTTTCTTGTAAAACTTATATGTTCTTCCTAGCGCGATGGTCTTGATGTTTTACATATGTAAATTCCACCACTTGAAAAAGTTACGTTGTAAACACAAATTTTCGAACATTAATAAAAGATTTTTGGTTTTATGAGTAATAGTTTTCAAAACTGAAATAAATTTTGAAAGACTTTGTGAAGCATCACGGTCGTTACTGAGAGGCCAAGTGACACCTTAAATTGAAGCAATTTTTAGCTCTTTAGGGCTGACATAGGTTATGTTTTCGAATTCTAGTCAAGTGAATGACATTGTATAGTGCATGACTTAAATGAAACTACACTAAGGAGATAAATAACTTGAATAATGAAAAATTACTTCAAATATCGAAACTTACTGATCGATCGATTTCTTTGTCATTCTCCACGAGATAATGTGCCCACTTTGTGATTTTCTTTGTCAAAATTTGTTCTTTCTTTAACGAGTAACCCTCAGAAATATTCGAGAGTCGAGCTAGGGAAGAGCTAGAGAAGATCCTTTACCTGTGATTTCATATGCATGGACAAGAATTCAAGTTCCTTCAAGTACGTCAGCAATTTTCCTTTCTATGAACAATGATTTGCAGCGTTCTCTCTGAGAAAAATTGAAAATTTTTCTAATCCATCATTTCTGCAAAATGAGGATTTGTTTGTCTGTTGGCAGAATGATACCTTATCTAATCTATGCTACTATTTCAGCTTCACTTGAAGCATCAATTAATAATTAAATAATTTGTGATATTAATATTAAGACATAAGCAGTATCTTCCAGTATTGAGTCGATTGTAACGCCAAGAAAAAAAGGTTGAAGAACATTATCAGTGCCATTATGAGAAAGAAATATAATTTGGGTCTTGTCAGTATTCAGCTTTAGATTTGTGCTGGAAACAAAAACTCTTCTCGTGATGATTCAACTTGGAAAAGTCATTGGACTGCAGACAATGCCGACAAGTTGCACTGAAAACTGTTGAGCAGTCACTAGCTCTTCAGGTACATTATTGGTGGATAGTATGTACAGTAATACAGTAGTATCTTTCAATATATCAGTGGTTGTCTTCCCTAGCTCGCACAAGTCTTCCGAAGACTAAAAATAACGAAACTGTTAGGGTTTCAAATGAAAAAACATGTATGAAAAATGGTCGAGAGACTTTCTCACTCCAGTTTCGGCAATAAATTCAGTCCTGAGAAAATCCAAAAAAAAATCTGGAGTCCACGTATTCATAAATTCTTCGTGACTCATAGCTACTCCATCATTAATCACTTCCTGGTAGAATTTACATGTCCGAATTATATTATAGTCCACCTCACACCCAAGACATTAGTCCTGATTCAATAACCATATGTTTGAAAGAGGCACGTAACGATTCTCATCAACCCTAAACACAATCAAAATAATGTCACAAAACACTTATTCCAGTCACGTAGTGCCCAATCCATTTTTTCCTCTCAACTCTAGTCGGAGAATCAATCGAATCAATTTGCAAATGAGTCTCTCTTACAAATTGTTGTCTCCCCCATCGAAGGGATCTATTACGTCTCATTTCATTTCGATTTTCTTGCAGTGCAATCAAATGGCCGGCAGATTTAAGGATTTCTATGTTTAGGGGTGCAAATTCGACCGCCTCCATCTGTTTTTGTTGTCGAAGCGCCTCTGGATCGCTTTATATGTCATTGCTCAATTACTTTGGGTGTCCTCCAGAAGGGATTCTATTATGGAGTTTAATTTTATTGAGCATGAAGAAAGCGATTTGGAAATGCATCGCCAAATAATTGAATCGTGCATGAACGCATTGGAATGCACTCAGAGATAAATGACTCCAGCAGACCAATACATAATTTTAGATACATTATTAGGCCAAGCTGTGGAAATGTTTAAACAAGTAATGGTGAACAAAATTACAACTTTTTAATTTCTTTTGCGAATGTCTCAAATAGTATCGTTTTACAGTCAATAGAACTTTTGTAGAAAATTTAAAACCTACAAATTGATTTTTTATACTACCAGATCGATTCATTTTCCATTGAGAAAATCCGGAAAACCTCGAAGAAGAAAATATTTTTCAAAAATTCATAATTTTTATAAATCTGTAGCTGGACCAACAATATTGTGGAAACTGATAGATAATAACATGTGGTTCAATTGTGCCCAAGATTGTTTCTGTCCGATGTGTGGTTTTTGCACAATCGCGTTATAAACACTTTGAGGGAAAATCTTTCTAAATGCGCCGATTTGAGGAAAAATCATCTTATTCCAATTCTGTAAACAGCATTTGGAAGTAGAGATCAATATCTACAGTTTGTATATTTTGGATTTTCACCTGAGAAGTGGGAAATGTGTTGAAAATGTCACTGGAAGTTACTCTAAATCAAAGTGCACCCAAAGTCGCCCGAACTCAACACGAGCTAATTTCAGTTCGACTTCGGACGAACTTTGAAGCATTTTGATTAACTTGCAGTGACATTTTCAACACATTTCACACTTTTCAGGTGGAAATCCAAAGTCAGAGCTGGGAAGTACTCAGTACAAACACTCGAATATTGTACTCTTGAGTACATTTCTGGTACTCTGTACCCGGTATCCAGTACATTTTCAATAAATTAATCGGTACTCGTACCCGTACTCATCGGGTAAAAGTACCCGATAACCGCGCTTCTTATGCGAGTACATTTTCACGAGTACTTTATTAACCAACACGTCTGCGCCTGCCTGTCCAGTTCAGGAACCTCAAAACTCCAACGGCTTTATAAATCATGTCATTATAACCTTACGTTGAAGATGGTGAGTGGCGCTGCTGAGAAATGAACCACCCTTGATGGGGGATACAGGAGGTTCAAACGATACCACCACAGATGACTCTTTTCATTTCATTGAACCAGAACATCCATCCAAACAACTCGTACAGGCGCAGTTTCAATCCGCTACCGAACAGTTTGAGTTTCTTGAATGATTATACTATATGGCACTAGGGTAAACAAGATTTATTGTTTACGTAGACAATAATTCTGTGGAAATTTATTCGTGATTTCCTTAGTGTCATATACTATGAATTTCCATCAAGTAACGGCCACGTCAATCCAAAAAATGATAATACTATTATTAAAATACTGTTTTAAAGATACAATACCTGCTTATCTTCCTCTGCGCCAGTGGAACAGTTGTTCTCATTTGCTACAATTGTTAAAAGGCCATGGCGAAATGCTCTCACCGATGACAACTTGAAAAATCAGTTATTATGAAGGCAAACAGAATTAACCAGTGATGCCATTACTGAATAATTATTTTGTTTTTATATTTATTAATATATACATTTCAGATGAACTGCTTTGTTAATTTTACTCTTTATGTACTGAAAACTATAAAATAGTTCAAAAATCTTTGGTTTCATAGTTCATAGTTATTTATAGGATGCAAAAATTGTGAAAGTATAATGGAAGACTCTGAGTAAACCTATAATGATAATAATAAAGTTTATTCAAAATTCAATTAAAAAGCAATCTTATCAGACGAACTGAAAAATGACTTAGACAAACTGAAACAATTAGAGTGGTTGAAAAAGAGAACTGATGACAACGAAATCAAAACAAATTATAAAAAAATGAAAAAACAAGTGGACGAAAACATTAAAAAAGAAAAACGCGAATTCTACAACAATAAAATAAAAAACTCAAGTAATAGATCCAAAGCAATCTGGACAATTTCAAATAATTTAACAGGTAAATGCAAAAAACAGAGAGAACTCGAAATTTCTCATGAAGGTCATTTAACCACGGACTTGAGTATTATCACAGATTTATTTGGCGACTATTTATCCACCGTCATTGAAAATAAAATATCCGAACATTTCGGAAGTAATATATCAAATTCATGCACAACCTCTAATAGTCTAAAAAATTCTTTTGTTTTCATACCGAATTCCACACAAAACATAGAATACCTTTCAATTTCACTTTTGAAATCAATAATAATATTGTTAGCAACTCCACTTCATCTAAATTCTTAGGGACGCTAATCGACTGCAACCTAACATGGGAAGAACAAATACAAATAGTTTGTAAAAAACTGAACAAAAGCTTTTATATACTGGTAACACTGAAAAATATTTTGAACACAGACTCACTATTACAGGTTTACTACGCATTTGTATTCTCTACAATTTCATATAACATCATAGTGTGGGGTCAGGCATCGGATATTACAAGGATATTTGTTGCACAAAAACGCATCATAAGGCTCATTTTCAACATTAGTAGTCGCCAATCATGCAGACAGGTCTTCAAAACAAAAAGGATCCTCACGGTAACATCCATTTATTTGATGAAACTGTTAACATATATTTTCAATAATAAACATTCATACCCCATTAACAGTGATTCACACTCTTACAATACCAGAAATAAAAATAATATAAAACTGAACAAGCCCAAACACACCTATTACAAAAAATCTCCCATTAATGCAGGCTGCCGTTTCTTCAACTGTCTGCCAAATGAAATAAGAAACGCGGTATCCCCGGTTATTTTTAAGACTAGACTTAAGGAGCCTCTAGTGAGAGAATGTTTTTATACCATTGAGGAATTCGAATCCTACTTTTCAATTTTGAAATAAATTCGAGGTATTTTACATTTCAGGTCAGTTATCATTGTAATTCTGTATTCCGTCTTGTATGTCTTTTGAAACACTGTTCTTCACTATTTTTAAATTTTAAATTGTAAATTGACTTATCCTATCTATTGTTATCGATAGTTGAAAGGATTAATAAACATTTTATTTTATTTTATTCATTTATTACATCAATTTGTATAAAAAGGTGAATAAACGGTTCAATTATACCCGCGAAGTTGAAAACTTGTTGCGAGAAATTTTAGGTAAAAATTATATGTAGGTATATGTTTTGTAAACTTTTAAAATTCAACAAAATGATAATAAAAATAAACTACCTGAGTTAAATGAAGTGAAAGATATCATGAAATAAATTTCGATGAGACTCTTGAATCCATTTCTTCAATTTCTTCAATAATGACTTGATCCCTATTATTTATATGATTTGGAATTAAATCATATTAAAATGGCAATAAATATTTGAAATTTTTCTGAGACCTTGTTTTTTTTAACTTTATTTTTCTCTGTGAAACTATTTTATTTCTTGTATTATAAATATGATTATTGAAGTTTATATTCGTTTTATGTTTGTAGATATAAATGATTATGTTGTATCCAAATATTATATCCAATTTCTTTGATTCTTTGTACAGTTTATCACTTGGATATAAATAGCTTTTTCTATATATGATTTTCAAAAACCGTTTCTGAAGAACATCAAGATTTCTGTGGTGGGATTTCATGACTCCTCCCCAAGCCAAAATCCCATAATTCAATTGACAGTGTATTAATGAAAAATAAAGAATGTCAAGAGTTTTTATGTCCATGAATGTTTTGAGATACTTGAATTTTGATAATAAACTTCGCAATTTCCTCAAAAAGAATTCTATTTGTTTGTCCCATTTAAGATGCCTGTCAAGCATAATCCCTAAGTACTTGATACTATCTGTTTCTTCTATTCTAGTATTATTATCAATTATTAGTGGCCCCATGTCTGGAAGAGTATTATTATAAAATGTGAATGGCATATATTTTATTTTTCAAAGTTTATTGTAAGTAGGTTATAATCAAACCAATTTTTAATCTTTTCAAAATCTAATGTAGTCTCAGTCTGTAATTCAGTCCAGTTTTTTCCTCCATATAATATAACTGTAGATATATCCTTTGATTATTTTTGGAATTGCTGCATATAACTTGACGGGAAAGTACTTGCAAAAAGTACTCTTGGAATTCGAGTACTTTTACTCGGAGTACTGTAATCGAGAGCATGTGAAATGAGTAAAATACTCGGTACTCTGTACTCGTTCTTCAATTTTTGGAAGTACCCGGTACCCAGTACTCGAGTACAATTCATCAGTACCCGGCCCGGCTCTGTCCAAATTATACAAAATGGTAGATAATGATCTCTACTTCCAGATGCCGTTTACAGAATTTGAATAAGACGATTTTCCTTGAATCGGCATATCTTGCAAGATTAACAATTTTTTATTGTTTATAACGCGATTGCGCAAAAACTACAGACCGAACAGAAAATATCTTGCGAACAGTTCAACCACATATTATTATTTATCAGTTTCCACAATATTGTTTGTCCAGCTTGAGATTTATAGAAATTATAAATTTTTGAAAAATTGTCTCTTTTTCGAGGTTTTCCCGAATTTTCTCAGTGGAAAAGACACCGATCCAGTCGTATGGAAATCAATTTTTTTTATTTCATAAATCTCTACAAGAGTTCCATTGACTGTAAAACGATTCCTTGAATTATCTTCGAGACATTTCCAAAAAAACAATAAACATGTAATTTTTTCACTATTGTTTGAAAAATTCCACAAAGCGATTTTGCTGGGGTGAAAACTGGAGTTTTCATAAACAAACTATCCTATAAAAATTAGTATAGGCCATTTGCGTCTTTTATTTTGTGGGGAAAAACCTTACTTGGCTCATGTGCCCATAGGGTCCTACACGCGATATATAAGCTCGTTTCTGCTGAAATATGTTCGTTATTCCAAATCGAATGTTAGAATGTTTACTGGGTGTCTCTCCAGAACAAATTATTGCAACAATTAGAGATCAAATGGGGCGTACCCCAAGGATCAGTGCTTGGCCCAATTCTTTTTTTTTTGATCCATGTAAATGACCTAGCCTCAATAAATATTACGGAAAAGTTTACTCAGTTCTCAGATAATACTTCCGTTACTTTTGAATAATAGAAATATCATTGATATGTATCAACAAATCAATAATGATGTCATCAAGATAAAGAGTATATAGTGTGTGATGCTAATTTGATATCGTCAAGCATATCAAAAACGACTATCCTCACTTTCAAAGCTCATCTGCCAGAGCTTTATATGGGTAATAGAGTTATTAGCACTACAAGAGCAATGAAGTTCCTTGGTTTAAAAAAAGCTGGGTAGAAAAATATCCTCTGGATGTTTTGAAGTGAAAACCACCTGTTGGGAACTTGACAGGAATAAGACCAAAATGGTACAATTTGCTGTAATTGTTTCAAATCTAAGATATGGAATCTGTTTTCGGGGATCTCGTAGTGGATTCTTCTCATGCATGATTTTCATACTGCAGTAAACGGTAATTAGATACATGCGCAGAGCTAGATTCAGTTACTCTTGTTAGCTCCACAGGGTGTTTCACAACTCATCCGAAACTTTTTAACCACGTACGCTACCTAATTAGTCCATTGCTGTGAAAAAATTTAAAGAAAATCCAACAAAAAACGTGATAAAATCTGTTTTGGTTTCAATAATTGAAAATAATAGAAGTGAAAACGTACAAAAACTAGGTGCAAAATCTATTTTGTTATTTTAGTACTGTGCCACTGTAGGTTTTGAACAGCTTTTGTAGGTTGGTTTTACAATTTTTATCTCGTTTTCTTTTGGGCCTTTATTAATTTTTTTTTTTTTAAAGAAATCGATAAATTATTTAGAAGTGCATTTATAGTTAAAAAAATTCGGATACGCTGTGAAACACCCTGTATATTTCGGAAACAGTATGCTTAATTTACAGTAAGTTTAAAGATCGAGTTCTTACCACAGCACAATATATAACAAGATAGGCCCTCAATATAACTTTTACACTTCCAAGATCTACACAAATAAGAAACTCCATTATACCGGATGTTCTAGTATACCTGTTCCAATTATTACCGATACTACTTTTTAAGAGTGTTGTTTATTTTGAACATATGTCCATTGTATTTTGTTTGATGGATTCTTCCTGCAAAATGAACTCCTATTCTAATCTATTTTAGTACTGTGATACTAGCGCCAGTTTATATTAGAAACAGCTTTTGTAGAGTAGTTTGTTACAAACTTTTACAATTTTATCAACACATTATAATTGTTCTTATAAGTTGTGAAATAGGTATAAAATCAAAATTCATCCAATATAAGTTACTACCTGGGTAGGGAGGGTATATTTGATTACAAACTCATCAACTTTACAGATGATAAAACAAATGAAAATAATATATCAGACAACTCGATATGTTATTTATTCCTTCCTCACTTGTCAATCTAGTATTACGATCAGTTAGCCGAAACGTTTGAACTTGTAGTCCCGAAACTCGATCAGCTAAATTTCCTAGACGTTGTATTCATTTGTTCCTTATCTCAACAACGAGCCTCGAAAATGGAAAACGTAAGTTGGGTAGGGCAACGGAAAGGAGAAAAATGGTGGAGAGATAGAGCGCGGTCTTGTGCGTGATAGAGAAAAGGGCAGATAAGGTCGAAGAATGAGTGTCTTTTGTTTGTAAAACAAGGGTTGGTTATTTACTGGCTTCGCGTTTTCCTGCTTCTACTAACCTTTTTAAGAGATTATGTTCCGTTAAGATTTGTGATTCTAAATCGGGATTTCGGTGGGCTTTAATGAAGGGAACGCGAATTCGAGGTCCCGACTTGCTAACCAGTGAGCAATATAAGAATAGAAATTACTTACACACTTTCTCTACGACTATGTGGATCATATTATAAGAAATCAGTTTTTTTTCCATATCAGTTTCTATCATTAACTTTCATATCATTATTGAAAATACAGATATTTGAAAATACAATGAAAATCAACAATTACTTCAATAGATTTCATTTAAAAAAAACAACATGAACATCAGGATTTGAACTCAAGTATTCCGCGTGACAATCGAATTCATTTTAAAAATTGAGCATCATGTTTGCTAGTAATATTCACTTGTCAAAGTAATATTCAAATCGTTTAAAATATTTGAGATAATAGAGAGGTGGAGGCAAACATGATGTTTTCGATTATCCACACAAAAATTTCAACCATTAAAAAAATGCGAATTTTAGCATGAGTTGAATAATAAGTTCTAGCTATTCTTCAAATTATTCATTCTATCTCATTGTTTTCACACTAGTTGTCATAAAATTCGTTAATCCAATGACAATGTAGTAAGTAGCTAATGAAAGTCGTAGGAAATGAACATTTCTATAGCGCTAAATCCAGTAGGACATGAAAATCTGTATACAATGTTGTGGGTTGATTAATCGAAGTTGCACTTCAGATGTACATTTTTCTTTATATTCGTAGAAAAATATTGTTATTCAACTATTTTGTTTGTTATACACTTTTAGAACGGGCTATATAATTTATCTAGGCCGCATACAGAGAAAAAGTGTTAATGAGGTGAATTTAAAAATAGGAAATTTTAGCAGTTTGTATTTGGGGTCCAAATCTTCCATAAAAATTTTTTTTTCTCTTACCACAGACTCTTAAGAAATATCTTCCATTCAAAATGAAATACTAGTTAGATTGCAAGTACATATAAGCATGGGTCCGCAAGGCCTTCATTCTTGAGATAAATTGTGTTGAAAATTTATTTTTGTTTTGCTTTTTCGTAAATAATTTTCAAAATAATTTTAATATTTGGTAAAAAATTCTTACTTGGGTATTTTCAATATGATAAATTCAAATTTGAACTCAGTTTGGCCCTCAATTAGAAGAAAACTCGATTCCTCTATCATTTTTACGTGAATAAGGTATACCTTTTCCGAGATATTTTTATTTAAATTAATTGATGCATCCAATCTTCTTCTCTTGAAAATAAGAGTAGAAAGTAGGCTAGTAGGTTTTTTTGGTCCAGTCATGTCAATAATAATATCTTGACGCATAGTTGAATAGTTTTATTTTTAATATTGTGATTATTTGTTAAATCAAAATATCAGGAAAACGGCTGCTTGTAGCGACTCTTGACAAGCATACCTTTTTCATGTAAAAATGATAGAGAAATCAATTTTTCTTCTAAAAAATGTGATACATATGCATGCACGACAAAGTTGTGACTCACCAAAAGTGACAAAGACTGGAGGTGGTGCCCTCTACAATTAAGGGCCAAACTAAGATTTAAAAAAATCCCAAATACAAATTTTCTTCCAACTATCGACATTATTTATAAGAATAATTTACGAAAAATCAAAACTAAATTAAATTTTTATCGCCATGTATCTCAAAAGGAAGACCTTTGCAGACCCATGCTTATTTAAACTTTTCATTCTGTGAATAACTGAGGAATCGTCCTGTAAAATACCTGACACCAATTACATAACACCCTGTATAATTAAAATACATTTTCAACGAGTCTGAAAATTGCATAAGTTGAAGTAATCTTTGAAAATGGGAAAAATTGTTACATTAATAATGATAGACCCATTGCAAAACTTCCAAACATCAGTACAGTCTTTGAAAATACAGGGTGTTGCTTGAGTACGTGTAGGAGCAAACAGATGTCCGCGATGTCCGCGAGTTATTCGTTTCTAAAGATGCAGAGTGTCAAAGTTTATTTCTTATATTTGTCTTTTGTGAATAAATTCCAAAATAATTGTGATATTCGAGTGAAGTTTGGTGACAAAATCAAATGTTATGTTAATTGTGAATAAACTAACTCTTAATTAAATTTATTTCATATTTAAAAATCATGTCATTCAAAATCACTTGGATCGATTATTTCAAATCTCAATAACTCGAAAACAGTTTCTCGCAGTGACCTCTACCAAGAATATATTTGTTACACAAACTGAATGATAAACATTCCCAGATACCAAACTTTACCCAAATATCAAAATTATTTTGAAATTATTTACAAAAAATAAAAATAAGAATTCAACTTTAACACTCTGTATCTCAGAAACGAATAACTTGCGGACATATGTTTATAAAAACTTTCCTTCTCATTTTGACGTCAGCAACAAAATGATCTTGAATTTTCTACACGTACTTACGAAACACCCTGAGAATAAAAATCTATCATGTGAAATTATATAGAATGGATTGGATAGAATGGATTTCGGAATGAGAAATCGACTGTTAGCGATAATTATCAAACTTCATGTTATGTGCTAGGCTCTAATAATAGCCAAAATTTCTCATCTGTCAATTTAGATTTGTCAGAGGCATTTGATAGTGTTGAACATCAGCTACTGTTTATGAATTTGCCACTTTGGTATCAGGAGGCTGCGACTAAACTTAATTACTCTTCACCTAAATAGACAGCAATGTGTCACTGAAAGGGTCTCTGAAATCAGAGGAAAATGTACCATAAGAGGTGTACCCCAAGGATCGGTGCTGGGTACAGAATACCTTACATTACATACACCAAAAATGTTTCCAAAGTGCTGATGACTGCTCAGTAGTTTTAAGTACAACTTGTCGCCATTGTCTGCAATCCAATATCTATTGAAAAATGAATCATCTCGAGATGTATTTTTTTTTCAGCACAAAGCTAAAGCTAAATATAGACAATACCAAAATTATAGTTCTTGCCTATAATGGCTATGACAATATAAGTGATGATGCAACAAAAGGTAATAGCGTTTGTGTATGTTCACACAAAACTAGCTATCATCGTCCTCCAAACCTCGTTTCGGATGCAGTTTCATCCGTACCAAAATCAAGTATGCTCATGTAACCGTACCAATGACAAATGCGAATCAGTTTCGTTGAGAGCTCGTTGATGTGTATGAGTTATTTAGCTGTTGATTGCGCCCGAACTCGAACCTGTCACGGCGCGGCTCGGCTGAATTACGATCGCCTATTGTCACTGTCATTGTCATTGGCGATAAGGGCTGCTGGATGCCGGCACATGCGTTGTTGTCGTTTAGCGAGAAATTACCCGAATCGTGGATAATGCAGTGTATCAAAGGTAGGTGAAATTGATGAGAGGCAAGTGAACCAAGGAAGATGACATTTTTTTTATGAGAAAATTAAACAGAGTGGGGTAATATAGTGCGTCAGAGTCTGATTGCTTGGGAACTATTATGACTAGGAAGATGATAAAACAACGTGAGTAAACTAGATAACTAGAGTCTATAATCATAAATTATTGCCTATTATTTTCCTCATCATGAAATCAGAACCCACCATTTTTTAAATAAATTCTCTTTAGATAAGAGATTAAATCGCAAGAGCTGTTCAACCACGGTGAAAATTTTCTCCTCCATCTTGGTTTTCATATTCGTTTAACACCCATTCTTATTATTCAATATTTTACATCAATCGTTTTGAAGACGATCAATATACGACAGAATTCAAAGTGTTCACAAGCAAGCTTAGCCATAAAGGATACTTCAATGCACATTGTTGGGATGCAAAAAAATATCGAATTTGGGATATGTTGTTTGTAAAAAAATTATTAGAAAATGCAAAATTTTATTACCAATAAAATTCTTTGTTGTTGGCTTTGATCTGAGATATGCAGGAAATAATCTAGCTGTTTTCCACTTGACATATAAATTTGAATGGATTTAACTATCAAATAATTTTTTGCATAACTTTGCTTTTTGGCAAATATTCTCATACACAATAAATTAAAAAAATAGGTTGTACGCCACTCAAGTATTTTCCAAGCAAAATCATGTTCAAAATATTTTGGGAGTTCAATCGATTAAATTCATGGGTGTTGTGATATAGTATATGATAGAGGGCAAATTTGTGATTTTTTTGTTGAAATGATAACATCTGCAAATGCATAACAAAAAAATTGCTATGGTCATGAATATCAAATTTAAGTGGAGTATTTGTGATGCCATTCAACGGATAGATATGTTATACTTCTGATCCATGCTCATACTCAACTATACACGGTGGCTAGAATTTATCTTTCAAGTAGGAACTTTTTGAATTTATTGTTCTATTGTTTTTCAAATGAAACACCTCGTATATTCTTCAACAACATGATATATGATTAGGACAAGAAAACATTTCTCTCAGCATTTCTTGGTCGTTGCTTCCTTCTCGGCGCAATTGACCAGAAGAAAACATTTGTGTGTACGTCTCTCCGTTTCTAGCCACTTCCACCTCAGTGAATTTGCAAATATTCAGTTGCTCATTTTCACTAACACATATTCCTTGATACTATAAAGACAGCCGATTCGATACGACTTCCTCTGTATACAATTGATTAAAATAAAATTGAAAGCAGGGAAAAACAATTCACATACGAAATACTCAGAAAAATTCGAAATGGAAGCGCGATTGGAATAATCGCAGTCCCTGCTTCAGGATTGCGAAACATCGAGAACAATTACTATGAGTATAAATAGAGAGCACGTGTTCAGAGAGCAGTTACAGCCAAACACAGAGTAGACAATTCACCGTTGACTAAGATGTAGAGGGAGTTGCATTATATTGTGAAATAAATTGTTAGCCTGTTAGCGAACTGTAAAAATGAATGAGTGAAAGCAATTTAAATGTATTATAGTACTTATATATCACTTTCAGTTCCATGCTCCATGCAGCTTTCATGAAATTTTATTCAATGATTTTGTGTGAAGGTATACCTGAAGGTGTTGGTAATATTTATCTAAGTACGTGTTTATTATATTTATACTTTATTTCATTTGATGATAATTTGAAGTAGCGTCCCTAGTTCATCAAAATACTTGCTTACCTATTCGACGTCTCGCTTAACATATCATAAGAATCGACATTATTGAAGAAACCAAAGGTTCAAAAAGTTCAAACAAACAACTATACAAGTAAGATTTCATGATGCTTCTCATATTTTCTCTAATGTTCAATTCCTTGCGTTCACGCATCATGTGTAGTTACACTATTTCTGATCTGACTTATCATTGTCTGACAAGTTTTTCAGATTTTCTGTTTGCGGTATTTCTTTTATCTTAGCATTCAGGGTAGTTTCAGTCTATTCTGTTTTGCCAATTGTCTTAGGTATTCCAGAGATTTACACGCTAGTTCATTGTCACTTTCATCGCCATCTGAATATGTAAAATGAACTTAATCATGTTGGTCTACTTACGATCATAAGCTTTTGACATATTTTTATAGATACCGTGTTGTATCGCATACAGGTTACATCCAAATAAGTAGACGTCACTACTCTCACTTAAAAAAAGATCGACGCTTTTACCACTCGGCTACCTGGCCGTAACATAATAATAATGTTTGTCTGTTCGGTACATATTTTGCAATCAATATTGAACCAACTTTGAACAAAGCTCAGAACTGAATGACAATCCAATATCATTGTGTGATATGTTGATAATGGTAACATAAAATAATGATATTTGTTTGTTCGGTATGAATTTGAGTACCTCCATCGGTGTGGCAAAAGAAATGATTTGCATGTTCTATGCTGAAGAAGATGAAACATAGTATGTTGATGCTGAGGTTTCTAAGGGCTTCCGGATTTATGAGAGTTTTAAAAACTAGCCTATGAAGTCTCGTAATGAAGACAGGGCTAGTTAGAGAACTCTGAATGATTTCGAGGACACACACAATAGATCTGAAAATATCGCAGTGTAGACGCTTGTGGCACGAAGTTCCTTACAATCTGATCAGATATACAAAACACCTTACAGATTCCTAACTTCATCGAGATTGTTCTGATAATTTGTAATTGTGTGTTTTTTATTAACTGTGAAAATACCAGGAAGATTTTAAACAAAAAACCCCGTGGCGCATGCTACCAATTTTATTGCACCGCAAATACTATGATATGTTGTTTGAATTTTATTTTTATCTATTGAATACGCCCCTGTTTATCATATCAAATCATACAATTATCTTCACAGGTATCAAAAAATTACAATCATACATTTTCAGAATAATCGGTGGGGCTTAGGAGTCTGTATGGAATTAGAAATCTCCTTGGGGTGAAATTATTTTATACTTTTTATTCCGTTTTTAAAAAGTATAGTAAATTGAAAAAAAAATTTTATTCAAATAATTTTTATTGAATAATTCGTTAGACGTTGAAGTTCACTATGGAAAATGCTTACCTATACCTGAAATTGAATATAGTTTTTGACAATTTGTGAATACAAAAATCGCCTGCGCCTGTATGGTACAAAATAGAAGCATCGATTCGACAATTGCTTACTGCTTCGCAAATTTGTATTTTTTTTATTTTGAACATGAACATGAACGGCTTTCAATTTACTCATTTTTTCGCAAACTATACTAGTCGGTATTTTTTTTTTTTAATATCGAAATTTGTCAAATTTTATACCTAATAGATAAGTTAACAGAACTTACGCTGTATAAACTTAAATTTAGAAGACCAATCTAACCCTTTCAAATAGAAATGTTGGTACTGACCATTGTATATTTCGTGACATTGCAGGTGATCCGCAGAAACAGTATCGGCAACACTGTGCCCTGTTATGACGGCTTTATATGCAGATACGCGTCAAATGGAATTTGCGAATTATTACAAAAATACATTGCATTTGTACACGTTCATTAAAATGGTAACTGACAGCAAATTGCATGCCTGTTTCAAATAACTATTCGATAAATTATGCGGATGGTGGGCGATTCGTTGTAACGATGTTTTCGTTGGGAAAATGGAATTATTCGGCTCGATCAACATTTTCGTTATGGATGATCGGGAAATGGGAAATCGAGATGAATTTTGTCACTGATATTTTCGATACGTATGGATACTTTTTCACTTATATAGTCCATACATATTCGAACTGTATTACATAATAAGAGTTAAGAAAAATGAGGTTCAACATTTTTTAATTCATAAACATAAGTACTTGACACGTGACAGCTTACAATTTCTTAACCCCATGTGTGACAGTTACAATTTCCTAACCCCTTATGAGACAGTTGTTAGACAGCCATACAAAGTGTCCTGGACGATTTTAGAAGGAACTCATATGGAAATCTTACGACAGGTTTAATTTTTCTCAACCTTCAAAGAGCTTTTGAAACTATGGATAGAGAAATAGATTCATAAGAAAATTAGGAAGCATCGGTATTATTCATAATGCATTGGCAAGGCTAGTGGATTAGCTGGAGGACAGAAGACTAATATTTTATCTGATGCAAACTTAAACCTAAAAGGATTCCCCAGTGTAGTGTACTTGGTCTTTCATTGTTTCTTATTTACATTGATGATTTGGTGGAAAATCTTGGAAGGTGTTCGGTTCACTTATTTGCAGATGACGCTGTCATTCACTTCTCGAATCCAGAATTCTTGACAGTGGTAAAATGTAGCCAGGTAGCCAGGTAGCCGAGTGGTTAAAGCGACATTGCTTAAATCACTTTTGGCTGCCAGTCAAAGGTTCAAACCCTAGCGACTGCAGAACTTTTTCTGGTGGCCCGAGAAAATGCTAGGAATCGCACGTAAAAAGGTAGGACCTCGTTAATCCTTAGCTCGCACAAGTTTCGACTTCTGAGGGCTGCCGTTCGTAAGGGGACGATAGCTGGTTAATGGAAAAAACAATGTATACAAATGGTGTTGTGTATAGTTGAGATAAATACTAGCGAAGCTAAATTTATGATGATAGGTAATAACAAGGAATATAATAAGTTTGAAGAAAATGATTGTGAAATGAAAGTAACCGGTAAATCAATTGAAGTAGTGGTTACTTCCAAATATCTAGGATTCATTATCGTTATTGATGGATAATTAAAATTCAAAAATCATGCGAATTAGATAATTTACAATTTGAAATTAATTATTTATTCAGATACTCCAGTTTTCTTTCGAAATGGTCCATAACTATTGTATAAAACATACTAGTACTTTCTCATTTCAAATAATGTTTTAATGTTTTATTTTTTCAATTTATTGATGCATGAAATGAAAAATTGGAGGATTATACATTATGAAATGTTAATATGAATTATGAAACGGAATTCTGAGTCTATTTGTTGAATTTTCATGAATTATGCAATACAATCACTCATATGCAATAAATTGTGCATTATAAATTCGGTAAAATCAGTTGAATATTCAGTATTTAGTGCGAGTGGCTTCAATTGTTGTATACCAATCAACATTAACAGTTCTAACAAAAATAACCTTGCTTGAATTCTGGAACCAGTTAAACAGCCAGATGAATTGGGTTGATTCATGAATGTTAAATTTTGTAACAAGTCTGGCCCTTGTGAAGTTGATCGTTTAGGCTAATTCCTTCCGACTTGGCTGCTGCATCGAACACCAATCTAAGCTTGCCTGGATTATTAGGATCAACCACACCGAAATGAGGTAAATTCCAAGTATTTGGACAATTTTTTTTTTTTTTTGCTTCGTACTTATACTTAGCTTCTTTGGGTAACCTTTCGTAAGATATTCTTCGATTTTTTTGCAGCACTCTGCTGCAAACTCCTCATTCTTGTCCATTTATCTCTTCCAACATTTGAGACGAGTTAGTGCAACAGATTTACTATCCGGTAATTTAACATTTTCGTCATTCCATAAAAGGCTTGCTCCACATGATTTCCATCTCGTTTGATGGGACTTTCCATGATTTCGATTGCTTTGTTTTCTTCTTTTTACTTGATCCTGATATTCTGGTCCGAAATTCTTTATTTTGAACGAGTCTTTATTGTTTGTTGATATTTTCATAAATTTCATCTTGAGTTCTACAACAAACGTGAAATATTATTACTATGAGATATACCAGACAGCCTGACTTGACAGCATTTCAGCTGATAGCCAGCCCTTCCAAAAAAAATAAAAAATAGAACTGAAATGAATGAACTTAAACGCTCCCTGATAGTGCGAAGTGACTGGATGAATTTACAATCGTATACATCGAAGTAGTTTAAAACAGATTACAAATTGAGCTTGGTTAACTCTAATTTTTTGTAAGCACCGTATCGAAATACGCCTTAATCGCGATTAGCTTTAATGTAATTATTTTCGAGGTTTAAGCTAAGCAAACGCAAGTATGACAGAATGGGTTGGTTGTCAACGTATCTTTGAATTCCCAAAAAAAATAAGTTGAAGATAAAATATTTTTGGGGGATGACGTAGATATTATTCAAAAAGAGAGAACTCTTCAGGTTCCTTAGCAAATTTTGGAGGAACTGGAAAAGATTCTTAATATATTTTTTCCCAATTTTTCACTATTCAAGTGGACACAGTTTGCCATGGAAAAGTAATAGTTGGTTATTTTTTGCAGTATTCTTTGAATATTTTTGTGAATTTTATAAAAAAGAAATTTCGATATTTAAACAAATATTACTGATGAAAAAGAGATAATCACTTTGCCAGCTACAAATGATACCCTCATACCCTGTATAATAAATTGATTCAAGCATTGGGATCTATAGGGGTTTGACAGTAAGTATTCCGAAATAGAAATAGTCGTGGAAAATAGATAAACGAAAATCTTTCACTTGTGAAAAATTGTTCTACTTCATACTCTCTTCGAATTTGAAAGTCACATATTTTAACTTTTTGTTAAATATCACTTATCACTTTAAAATCAGAACATTAATTTATTTATACATTTTGTTAATGTAATGAAGAAAAACAAATAAAAACTGGATGATCAAATTTTAAAAAGGTTGCATAATTTTTCGAGATGTATCTGATTTGGATAGCTAGGCTTTTTTGAAACATGCTTCTCTAGTTTCTTCAAGTTTCGTCCCTTCTCCAGTCGAAAGTATCTGATTCTTTTCATTGGCCATTTTTTGCATCCTTTCATTTATTAGGTATATTCGTTTTAGATATTTTTCTTATCATCCAGCACTGAAAAAAAAGATAGGGCTTTTAGTTAATAAATATTTGTTTGGGTGCCTTTTATTTACAATGAATAAAGAAAAGAATATTGTATTTCGTACAAGGTGATTTTATTTAATATTAGTAAATGCGATAATATGATATATTAATAAAAAATTAATAGTTTGTTTGAGGTCGATATGTTTATAACTAACAATATAAATTTATTCCTAATGAAATCATTTGTTGGGTTATATTACTAAAATTGTATTCATTAATAATTATGAGTTTATTCAAAGTGAATAAGTCTTAGTAATAGATAATAAATTAATATTCATTGAAAATTCCGCGCTGCCATTATTATCAAATCTCCGCGATAGGTGCCGTGGTGGCTTCGCTATGATGGGCCACGTGTCACGTCGTACGTCTGAGTCTCTCTCGTTGTTTGTCTTCAAGTCGTGTGATGTGTGTGGTGCTATTTGTGAATGTTGTGTAGGTTAGGTCGCGTGTTATTTTAATGTGTTCGAAGTGTAACTAAAAAGACTAGAAGACTATAACACTTATAATAATTATATGCGTGGTTTGTGCATCTAATCTACAATAAGACATCTGTTGGAAAAATCACAAATACCTACTTAATAACGCAGTTCATCAAGGCGGTCTCGCGTCATAAGCATGGACCAGGTTCAGGAGCTGGAAAAGTTCCTGAATGATAACAGTTTTGTTGATTTGATAAATATTGATATTGATAGTGATTTGATTCCAATTTCTTCCATATTGAATTTTGTTTATTGTTTGTTATGTACAAACGTTTATTTTTAATGAATAAAACATCTTAATAATGAATATGTGTTTATTGAATGGTAATGAAATATTGGTTATTAATAAATATTCTTTATTTATTATAAATAATGTTTTATTTACAGTTGATAAATCTATAGTTTATTGAAAATTGAATTGAATTAACTATTAATGAGGAATATTTAAATAATTTAAATGCATTGTTTGTTTCTAATAAATAAACGTTTATTCCGCAATATTCGAATAAATGATGTATTGGATGTTAATTAATTTCGTTAACTATCAATAAACTGTTTTTTCAGTGAGTGATGTTCGATTCGTTTTCTTATATTTTAATACCGTCGCATTGAATTGACCAAATACTGTTTTTTCAATATGGCAACAATTTTATACAGTGTCCGCCACAATGTTGGAACCATATGGGAAAATTTTTTATTAACAGTTTTTCACAAAATTTCATTCCTCAAAAATGTTATTGAAAAAAGTTTTTTGCAATTGAATGATATTCCCAGTTATCCAGTCTAGTCAACCAGTTACTAATTTTGGTAACTACTTAACGGGTTGGCCTCAATTTTCGAGAATTATTCACGATATTTTTTGAGTAGTTAGTTACTGAATTAGCATAAATTATCTGCCAAAGCAATAACCTGATCTAACAAAATCTTGAATATGACTCAAAAAAAGAGTAATTAAGAGGCCATGAGCGCGATCATATTAGGGACGGTTTTTTTTGGCAAAAGAGCAGATAACTCAAAAACGGTTCATCGTATCGATTTCAAACAAAGACAGGCTTCTAGAGGACGTTCGATTCTATGTACCTACGTCTGCGGCAGCACCTCACGATGCTTTTTACAGATAATCGATGAAGCTGCAATGGTATTTCTCTTCCATTAAAACTTGAAGCAATCTTCATCCAATCGAAACAAATTTGGTGTCAGAGGAAAGTTAAAACGTTGATCTATGTACGTGCTGTAATGTTTTTTTGAAATTATTTGTTCATCTACCCAAAAACTTGCTTCAAAGTAACTGCATTTTTGGGACATTTTTGAGATTTTTTTTGTGAAAAAGTGGATTGAAGTTTCAATTTCCATTACTGCACGTACCTAGAATTGAATGTCCTCTAGAATCCTGTCCTTGTTGGGAATCGATACGACGAACCGTTTTCGAGTTATCAATTGACTCTTTTACCCTTAAAAGCGCCACAAATATAATTGCGCTCATGGCCTCTTAATGGAAAGGTAATGAAATGGAGTCAGAATCCTCAAAAAAAAATAAAATGAGTAATTGTTGAACTAAACTGGATAATTGGGGATATAATTCAAGTGCAAACACCTTCTTTCAATAACGTTTTTCAATTTTTTGCATATTAATGTCACTTAACTCTAGAGTGAATTTAGAATATCGGCCGTTTTCCGCTTAGCCGCACGCCACTGGCAATAACTGATATGCGCGTGCTTAGTCTAATTGAATGCACCAACTTTTATGAAGAATAAAATTTTCCGATAAACTATTATTAAAAAAGTTTCTCATGTGGTTCCAACTTTTTGGCGGACACTGTATATATCATCATACCTTTTATACCGCTCATTTTTGTTATTAGATTCTTGCAACCTCCAAACTTATCTTGTGTTTGCGCGATTCTCTTGAACTGTCACGGTTTGGTAAGATGATATTAAAAATGTCAAATTTTACAGATTTTTGCAATAATGACAAATTGTTGTTTGGATTAAGTAATCCCCAGATCACTCAATCTGGTTTTGTTGATCTGGATGTACGAGGATATATTGAAAAATTTCCTAGCCTACTATAGAACCAAACAAAATTTCCATGTCAAAATATTTTATTACTCAACATATTCTCCTCTCAATTGGATACATTTATTACAGCGAACTTGCAACGTCTCTAGACCTTTCAAAAAAAATATTTCTTCTTGCTCTGCAAACCAGACCTCCACAGCTTTTATTACCTCCTCGTTGGAAGAAAATTTACGACCTTTCAAACTTTTTTCAGTTGAGGAAAGAGATGATAGTCGGATGGAGCCAAATCTGGTTAATAAGGTGGGTGTTCTAGTAATTCAAACCCTAAATCACGAATTTTTTGAATGGCAACATGAGATTTGTGTGCAGGGGCGTTGTCGTGCAAAAACAAAACACCTTTGGATAGCTTTCCGCGACTTATCTCTTTAATTTTTTTCCGTAGAGTGGTCAGTAATGTCGAATAGTAATCTCCAGTTATTGTTCTATCCTTATCCAACAAATCAATCATGATTACTCCATGGCAATCCCAAAAAACTGAAGCAAGAACTTTTCTAGCAGATTTTTGGACACGAAACTTCTTATGTCTTGGAAAACCGAAGTGTCGCCATTCCATCGATTGTTGCTTTGTTTCTGGATCGTAGAAATGTACCCAAGTCTCATCCATAGTAACAATTCGGTCAAGAAGTCTACATCGTTTTCAAATCGAGCACAGATCGAACGCGATGGTACTACCCTTGCACGCTTTTGGTCAACATTCAAACATTTGGGGATCCATTTTGCAGCAATTTTTCTCATGTCCAATTTGACGTGAACTATATGATGAACGCGTTCGTATGAAATATTCAGTGCTTCAGATATCCGTTTTAGCCCAATTCGACGGTCTGTTAAAAATCATGTCATGAACTGCATCGATATTTTCGGGGACTGACACAGAAACTGGCCTTCCCGATCGGTCATAATATTCAACGGAAAATTTACCTCTTTTGAAGCTTGCAGTCCAATTTTTCACGGTCGCATACGAAGGACATTGATCACCAAGGGTATTAACCATATCTTCGTAAATCTGCTTACCTCTTAACCCTTTTAAATACAGGTATTTGATGATGGATGGTGGACATATTTTTTCTTTGAATTTATTAAGTAACTCTGGTTTACTTTTTTGACGTCAAACTTTACACTGACACTTCTAATAAGTTATTTTTCGTTGCTATGGTAACGCAATATTTTGTTTATGCAGGGAACTGGTCTAGGCTAACTAGATATCAATACATCCTCGTACTTAAAAACGGTGCATAATATGGCCATTAACGAACGTAACTACTAGCATGACACACTGTGATTCTGAAAACTTTCAGTGCCACCCTCGTACAACAAGCAAGCTTATATACGATGAAAAAGCAAATCTCTCGTCCAATTTAGCGTCGGTTTTGAAGTGTCACTTCCCGACAACGCGCTCCCGGAGAGAGTAGCTCTTTGATAACGCGCGTAAACTCGCGAACAAAATACGTCCTTCTCTGCCCGCGTCGAGAGCCTTGCGGAAAAATTACAATTCCTCGTAGTGGCAAAACGGGTATAGAGATTTCCAAATTGAATTTCAAATTCCTTCTCGGCACACGTGCCTCGTATTTCTATTGACTTCTGATTCAATTTCGGCATGCGTACAACACAAAGGAGGCTAATTCGGCGCTCCGGTGACAAAAGCGAATCGCACCGGTGTAGCGATTGAATGTAATCCCTTCGGAGCGTTTTTTGTTTTGTTTTAGTATCCACGCAGTGGGAGTCGCGCTTTTTTCGACTGTTCCGCGGCTAATCTGCGGCTGATGACAAAGCTGGCCTTGCTTCTGCGATTAGCCGCGGACCCCTCTCTGACTGACGTAATCCCCGAAATGGATTGACAGAAGTCACTGGAGCGGAAAGTGTTTTTTCAACGGCCCTAAATGGCTTTGCTGGTGGCGCCCCCTTCGACTCACGCATATGGAATTCTCTGCGGTTCCTAATTACGCGGATAATGGCTACTTGACCATACGGTTGGTTCGATAACTTATGGTTAACAAATTAGGTAATACCGAGAATAATCCCAAACATTTATCGGGAATTGAATAGGGAAACTTCATCCCATTCTAATGAGTTACATGATATTTGAAACGGCATTGCATACGGGTTGAGTCACATTTAACTAGACGATCTACTAGAATAGGTATTTGCAGGCTTCTGCAGGTTTATTAACCCATTTTCGGTCAAGGATAGAAATAAAACATAAAATGTGTAATGGATGAATTTCAATTATGAAAACATATCACAGTAATACAGATATTCCATCAAAGAAAAAATTAATCGGCTGCTTTATGAAAAAAACGCTGTTGCATAAACGCATCAACGGCCTATAGTGTTTGTTGAGTGATACTGCCGGAAGCAGTCGGCATGTAAGCTGTGCAACTGCTCACAAATATAAATTGTTTGACTTCTGCACCCACGACATCTTCTTCGGAAATCAGTTCTACTGATTACATGTGCAGAGTGATCAACCCTTACTTCAATGGGTGGTTCTGATGGAAGTGCTCTAGGGACAATGCTCTTTATTTTTAGTAGTCGTACTGTGATAAAGGATTTGAAATTCAGTTGCGACATCTTAGTTTGATTTACCATGTCGTAAAGTTTCCATGAATTCACAAGAGTACTGTCGATCGTTATTTGTGACCACCACCATTTTTACCCATCACACCGATTCTATAATTGGCCACGCCATCATCATGCAAATCTACCCCTTCCAAGTATTTATTATATGCTGAAATTACGGCCTGTTGTGGAATTGACACTTCCTTTCTGGCTTTCCTATCATATCTTTTGGCAGACGTAAGAGGTTCTACATGATAATGGGTACTGATTGCCGTGACAATGAAATTATTGTTCCATTTTACCTATAAAAGTTCAGTGGATTCATCAAATTGTGAATCATAAGTACCCCTTCCTTGTTTCGAAAGCACTTTACTTGCAACCAAAGGACAATTACATATTCTGTTCTTTGGAATCGTTTCTGTAGCAAAGAAACATTTGCTTTCCAAACAGTACAACAGTTTGTAAGAGGAAAAAAAGTTATCAAAGAAGACGTTATGATTTTGCGAATTTTTTACAACCTGCAAAAGTTCAAGAACTACTGTCCCACCAAGTCCAATATCAGTTTTCTTTTGTGTTGCTCCCGCATAAGGAATAAACGTATACAAGTATCCAATCGAAGAAGTAAGGCACCAAAGCATGAAACCAAAACGAACAGGCTTGTCTTTTATGTACATCTTACAAGAGTGACGTCCAAAATAAGGAACCATTTGCTCATCGATAGATGAATGAATAAAAAAATGCCAAACTGTGAGAATTTTTCATTCATTGTATCAAAAAAGTGCTGGAGTTTTGTGTACTTGTCTATGCTCTATCAAGGTTACTATTATCACTGAAATGTAGGTTCCTTTTTATCGATCTGAACTTATTCCTGCTCATGCAGTCTGACAATCTGAAAATATTTACAGTTTTGTCCTCATCTAAAGACCAGTACATATCTACCTGGGGTAAGCTGTGATATTCAGACAAAATTAGGATCCAGAGAAAATTTAGCAGTTCTTCTCGTGATAGGTGAAACTCATGTCTGTTGTCCTGTACGTATTTTTCTGAAAACTGCAAATTTTGATGCAAGAATGATCCAGATCTCCTAATCGGTTTGTGACTTATTGCTTTTTTCTAGAATTTTTCGACGTTTTGTTGCTAAATCTTCTTCGTCAGACTCATCAGGTTCTTGGGCGGTATGCATTTCGAAAATTCCCACCATGTCTCCATTAAGGCTATTTTCGAAATTTTCCAAGTCCTCTGAAAAATCTTCTTCTTCTGTGAGCTGATCTACCTCCGGTGGAATGTAGACGGCATCAATTTATGGAAATCATAAAATAACGTCAAATGAGGACAAAAATAATGATTATTTGAAGAAATACTCACCATTTGCATCGTAAAGATCTTTTACCGTCTCCTTTGAGGCCGATTCTAACTAGTTTTGAGTGAGAAACTTTCACATTTTTGTTAATAACTACTATTATAACACGTAACAAACACTCGATTAGAATCAGGCTAAGACTAACATGTACACATGTACATGTAGTCAATTTCGTTCTGCTGCAGAAAACTTGTCTTGACATGCTAGCGACACGGAATTTCATTTATTCAGCCGGTGATGCGACAACGCAACAGCGTAATTTATGTCCTATTTATGAAAAATTGGGATCATCTGGACCTAGGCTTTTGATTTTATGGTGTATCTGGGAATATTGATGGTGAAATTAAAGTATAAAAAGTGAGAACATGAATATGAGTATTTAATTTTTGAAATTTTCAGAACCATATATTAGAAAAATCGAGCTTTTCAAACAATTCCAGCAAAAAAAAACAAATTAATAAATGCATTCAAATCTAACTTTATTACTTTTGTTGAACATTGCCTAAATAGTATAAGCCCATGTTTTGAGTCAAAAATGATCACATGTTCCATAAAAAAAAAACTATTAGTGCAGTGTTGCGTATACGCATCACCGGCAATAAATGAGTGTAGCCCATAAATAAAAATCTTTCTTGTATATACAGAGTGATATATTCTTTATGTATACAGTGTATCCCGCTTTTCATGAATACACTCTAATATCACAGTAATTATACAAATACCTCTCAGAAAAATGTATCCTAAGGTTCTCCAGGCAGATTTCTTTATTTGACATTTAGAACCCAGGGTTATTTTGGACGAAAAGATCCCCGTCAGAAAAATATAATTTTTCTGTTTGTCGGTATGTCTGTCTATATGTCTGTTGCACACTCAAACCGTCATATTTTCCGAACCCTTGAAGACATCGCTTTGAAATTTGATTAATTTTAATACCTGTAGGACAATATTTGTAATTTTTTTGCGATTGGGTTTTTTTTTAATTTTAAGGGGGTTTTGCCATTTTTTCTTGCTATTCCTACTTTCCTCAGATGATCGGAAAATGCTAAGAATTTCTTTTCAGCAATTTTCCGAAACATGTCGATTTAAAGAAAAAAGTCTAATACGCCGAATCGTTTGTTTAAACTGAATTTCAAAAAATGCGACGTTTAGGGCTCGAATAGAATAACAAATCCTACTCGAACTATTTTACAAGAAATTGATCAGAAAACATATGAAATATCTCAGAAACGGTTGATATTTTTACAATATACCAAGATATCTTTTTCGACCTTCTTTAAGAAATGTCATCTCGTTTTTTCTGTGAAATCAATGGTCCAGGAAATATTAAAAAAAAAATGGAAAATCGGGATATTGACCGTATATACTAACGAAACAATCTGACAATCTCAAAAATGTTTCGAATAAGTCTTTACAGTCCACATTTTACCGTTATTCTCCAAGTGGAATAAAAAGTGCGGAAATTTTCAAAAAAAAAAATTTAAAAAAATATAAACTTGTACTTTTTTTCTAAAATCGCCAAAATTTCGTAAACCAAATGTGTTATTGAAAAGTTGCAAACGATCAGTTTCATTGCTCTTAAACGGTTTTACAAATTGTTTCTATGTAAATTTTTCATATTTTGAAAAGTAATAGAGATATGGAAAATTTGACCGTTCATTGTTTAAATGCACTAAAAGCTCGAAGACGAAACGAGATATCGAGAAAATGTAAGTAAACAGTTTTATAGTTCCCAAATAGTTCTACAAAAAGTGCTTATGAAACTTTTTCATATCTTGAAAAAGAAATTGCGATATGGACTTTTTTTTAAATACCAAAACTCGAAAACGAAACGAGATATAAAAAAATGTAAATGAACAGTTTTATTGTCCTTGAACAGACTCAAAAATTTTTTTTTTTTTCAAAATTCAAAAGGTCATAACTCGAGAAGTGTTAGAGACCCACACGAAGTTTTTTCGGATTCGTGTTCAGGAGATAAAACCACGTGAGTGACAACACTTTTCTTTTTGTTTCGAGAAAAAGCCCGATAAACTTACCTATACCATTATTATTATTTTAATCAAAAATAGCCTAGACTACATTTTAATAAGCAAGCCATTTTAGGCGTATTCGTCTATTTATTGAACTTCATAAAAAATATGTTTCATCAAGTTATATGATAAACGTATTTATTATCATTATTTCTGTTTTATTTTTATTCCATATCAGTAAATCATTCCCTGTTACAATTTATTCAAATTTTTAAATAGTGGTTTGCAGTGTTCAGTGTATAAAACTCGCATTTCCCTAACACAGTATTCCATAACTCATTACTGAGTGGAATATTGCGTGGTATGTTATCAAAGCAGCTTCCTAGCTCACAGTTTCTGGTATATCCCAATGGCAAAAACTGATTTTGCCAATTTACCACAGACAATGCTCGTATGTGCAGCCCAGGTAAGAGATGAGTCAAGATTAACTCCCAAAAATTTGACCGAGTCCACGTGGGAAACAGTGCAATGGATATGGTATAGTAATGTTTGCTGAAATATCATTAACATTAGTGAATGATATTTCTAGCAACTCCTCTCATTCCATATCCTTCTAATTTCTCGAGAAATATTTCATAATTAAAATAATCTGTACAGGTCAGTACAGATTGTTAAACATGATTGTTTATTTTCAAGAGCTTCAATGATGTTGATTTCCAGTCTGTTTACTGCATCATCAACAGTACTTTTTTCTCCTAAATCCAATTTGATGAACAAAAAAAATTCAGTTTTTCCATATAGTCACTAAGTTGTATTAAGATCGCCTTTTCCATTAGTTCAGAAATTGTTGGTTAAATATGTATTTGTCTATAGTTTTCAGGTATATGGGTACCCGACGTATATGATTTGCATGAATTTGTTAAGCAGCTTCCTGAATCCTTCATGGAATTAAAAAAATGAATCGTTTCAGCATTCAAATCTACTTGAGCCGATCCAGGCAAAAGGCAAAATTCCCAGAAGGACACTCCAATAAACGGAGTCGTGAGTAATGCCCGAAATTAATTTTTCAACCTAATCAATAACGGCACTATCTTCATGAGGCATCGGCATGTTTTCTAATAAATTTCATACGTAATTAGTATCACTTTACATTCGTAGTGTCTGGCATCATGCAAACACCGGCCATCTGTACTTTCGACTCCGAACACGCGAGAAGAGGCCAATTTATTATTTACTTTATAAGTTTCGTGCGACAGATGCATACATTAACACCAAATTAAACAATATTAGAAAGGGAGTAGCAGTTGATACGGCACCACGGAACAATAAATAAACGAAATTCCGCATGTTTGTTGACGAATAAATAATCCACGCTGCACGTGAATGAGACAGCAAACAATGGTATCGTGTCATCAGCAAACTATGCGGAAAAATGTTATCTTTGATATTTTTCTGTGGTATTTTGGCTGTTTAGCTATGTGTTTCAAGTACTGAGTAATTCACACTCGTTTTCTGGTCACACTATATCTTTCAATCAATTTCATGGATTTAACTTCATTTTGTGAATAAATCAAAAACAATTTGACTATTGTTGAACCGATTCCCAGTCTGTAGTGATGATTTCCATGATTTTTTCCATGCCAGTGAAAAAAATTATAGACAAGCTTTCATTCAAACGCACTATATTTAAAAGGAAAAGAGTGTTGACTTTTATTCAAATGCACTAAAAAGTAACAAGTTATTGTGTGACGTAGTAATCCAAGTACCAATTTTGTGGGACCATAATCACAAAACTCGTTCGCCATTTTGAGTTCATGTGTTTTGATGCAACATGTATAATCTGTGAATCTGAAAACCACCAAATACAAATTTTGAATTCAATCAGAACCTAATCACAAAACCCGTCCACCATCCTTGATAACAATTTCGTTTTCTGCGACTCCGAAAACTTCCATTACATTTTGAGTAGAATTGGACCATAATAATAAAACCTGTCCTTCATCTGGGAGCCACCAGTTTTAATTCATTAATTTTGTTTGTCAAAGAATCCATGTTCTTCAACACCAAGAAATCCCCATACCAATTTTAAATGGAATCGGACAATAAACACAAAACCCGTCAGCCATCTTGAGTTCATGAGTTTTGATGAATCATACCAAATTTTTGACTCCGAAAGCCCCCAATTACCAATTTTGAATAGAATCGAACCATAATCATAAAACTCGTCGGCCATTTTGGAACCGCCATCTGGAATTCATGAATTTTGTTGGAACATTCATAATCTCCGGTCCCAAAAATTCTCCAGTACTAATTTTGAAGAGAATCTGAATATAATCACAAAACTCGTCCAACATCTTGGAGCCTCCATTTTGAATTTATGAATTTTGAGAAAAAATTCAGAATCTCCGTACCCAAGAACCCCCACATGCCAATTTTGAATAGAATCGAACCATAATAAAAACTTTGCCATCTTGAAACTGCCATTTTTATTCTCTAACCAAAGTTGCATAATGCATTGCCACCGGAATTGTCAAATTTCAGGATAATCAGGCTACTAGAAGTGGGTCAAAATTCAATTGCAAGATTTCACCTGAACATACATTAGAATTAATAAAATTGCAGGCAAACAAGACAAGTTATATTAAAGTTCGTTTACATTAAAATTGTCTGTCGTTCCCTTTCGGCACAGCCTTCATAAGTCGAAACTTTTACGAGCCAAGGATTACCTTTTTACTCTCTTTCGTGTTTACGAGCGATCTTAGCACGATTGTAAAAAAAAATTCTTCGAATGGGAATAGTCGCTAGGTCATTTAAACATAATCGGAGGAGAATTGGGCCTAGAACAGATTCTTGTGAGACTCCCAATGACAAATCCTTGATGGCAAATTACGATCATATTTCACTATCGAATTTATAGAATTTGAATCAATCATGACATAGCCCTCCAAAACCATAGCAGTGCAGCTTTTCAAGGAATATACCGTGATTCACTCAATCGAAGGTTTTGGAGAAGTCGCCAAATACTACAGCCACAGCTTCACCATCTTTCACATTGGTTTAGACAAGAAAGCAAAAAATTGCACTGTTTGCTTTTTTCTATTCCGGAATTTAAATTTTGAATCATTTTATTATATTATCAAAGTTTCAAAATACCTTTCTCTTAACAAGTTTTCTATTATGATAAAGTTGACAGTAAGGATTTTTGGTCAGAAATTGGTTTGAGGGGCATTGACTGCAAAGGCTGAATCAGGAAACTAACTATTGTTTCATTGGAGATTTGATCAATTATTGTTGAATTTTTCTGTGATGTAAATTTTCTTTTAGCTCAAAATAGATTGGTGATTTCTGAGTATGAATTATTCGAAATATTGACGTTTCTTAAATATTCCATTGGTATAGACTTCCGTAGTAGATGTCAAATTCTGAGCTATCGCAGGTACCATAATGATCATTGACAGTATTATCACTCATAATGTTTTCTGATAGAGAGTTTTATTTTCCTCCTAAACTGTTCACTACAGTCTAATTTTGAAATTTTTTGAATTTTCGATTTGTGTTTAGTAGTAGAAATAAACGGTAATCGTGATTATCTTCATGGACATCGGCAAAAGCATTTATTAATGGTCCAGGGAAAATTCAAGTCATTGGTACAAAATCTCACTATAATAAATATTTTAGAAAAAAATTCAAATGATTTAGTTTCGTAAAGAGTTTTCTTGCACTCGCGTGTTTTGTTGAACTAGACTGCGCCTCATTCAACAAACTTTAGGCAAATAAAAAAATGCACACTTTAAGAAGTTCTATAAAAATAATCAGTACTAGAATTCCTAATTTACAAAATTAAATGATTCAGAATTATTTACAAAACCATATAGAGAGATGGATAAAAAATATTAACCTGGTAATTTTACACAATATAAAACACATCTACAATAAATATAACGTAACGTAAGTGTTGATATAAATCAGAAATACATTTTTTTATTTTGTATTTCAACATTTGGATAGATCTTGATTTCTATGGGAAGTTTATTGTACTTAACTAAGCCTTGGTGAAATGATGAATAAACAATTTAGTTCCATACATTTTCACGTTTAAATCATGTACATAAATTTGATTGGGCTTATATTTCGAAGTTATAATCTTTTGATTGTTGAGTATCAGTTTATTTACATTCACAAATAATGATATATTTTCCAGGTACCTATTCATTATCCAGTAACAATATTTAGATCTAAATCACTTGCTGCAACAAGTGTATCAGCCACAAAAAGTTTAATGAATTCAATGTCACCAATAGAGTTTATGTCGTTCAAGTAGAGGATGAACAAAAACGGTCCTAAAACACTGCCTTGAGGAACATCCGTGTTCATATCCTTATCAGATGAAATGCTTCCATTTACCTTAGTCCTTTATTCTATTGGTGAGATAGCTTGTGAACCAGTTTATTTCATTTCGATCTATTCCATAGTAAGTATTTCATTTTGAAGCCAAATGTCGGTTTCAATGTATCATATAAAACTCTTACGAATGTAGAACTACTTAATTGACCTGAAATGAGTACAGTTTCGGATTTCATATTTGATGAAGCAGCTGAAAGAAGAATGTGAGTTTTCTTCACTGATTTCAAGAGAAATAACCGAGAATTTTCAATGTTTTTCTGCGAAAAACTCGAACATAAAAATGTAAGGTTGGCACCAATAAAATATTTCCTGGAACTACAAGCTCGCATCACATCATCCCGGTCCCGATATCCCGCGTCCCGACCAGTAATCATGTACAGTTTCAAATGCTCCCTGTTCGGTTGTCATGACGACCATTCTCAAGAACGTAAATCTGCCGTTCCACGGCCGACTTCGGTCATCCTAGTTGGCCATTTCCGAATGCACTTCACACTGGCGCACATGTGCCGGACACACTCGAGTGTGAAATCACCGTGTTGACATCAAAACAACTCCGGCTTTTGAAATATGTCCCCACTTTGCTTCGACATAATTATTCGATTTTGCGGGTACAAATCTGTTTTGTGTTGGCTTCTTCCGGTTTCACACGTCTCGCACGTGAACCCGTCATTCATTAAGGTCGTTCGGATTTTTATGAAGGCAATGGTTGACTTGAATATTTGAATGTAGCTCAGTTGTGATCATCACCAGTACATAGAAAGTGAAGATTTCTGTCAAAAGATGAAGATTTCTGTCAAAATATGAAGCTCATAATTCACTTTTTTTCCTTTACCTACAGGCATAGCAATGGGTCGTATGATATAAAATATTTTCTCATTTTAAGGCAAGACACTTATGATAAAACTTGGCGTAATTTGATCTTCTGTACCATACGTATATTTAACAATATCTTCTGTAATATCAAAACATTTTCTAAAATCGACAGCTTCATGGTTGGTTAGTCTGGTGGGAGTGACTGAGCAGTTTATTTTTGACGTTTTGTGTTTTCAAATAATTTAAATATATATACTACTTTTTCTGTAACTACCATCATTACCACCCCAATCAGAGTCAACATAGCCTACGAGAAATTCTTTATATAGATCCCCCCGTATACATAAAATGAAAATATCTCTTGCTCCTTCGTATTTGTGATCCAGTATTTAACAATAGTTGTTGCATAAGGGTGTAGTTTGTAATACTCTTCCACATTCTTTAAAGACCTGCGTTGCTATCAATTCATTCAATGTAGAGTAAGAAAGAGGCTACTGGACCAATCTCATGCACGAAGTAGTTAGTAATAATATACTTTTATGCACTAGCGGGCGGTAAAGTACACTTTACTGCCCGGTTCGCCGGGCGTAAAGTGGCACTTTACCGCCCGTGGGCGCATTATGGCCCGGCGGGCCGTAAAGTAGACAAAATTCTCAAATTGTCTATACTCACACATCATTTCATGCAATTCCTAACACGAATTAGAATCATTTCAGTTCAATAGAGCAATACTCTTTCTAACATTTGTTCATAATCGTTGGCAATTTTTTAGGTGATGATTTATTTATTTGAAATTCTCCAATATAGCACTCAGCTACTATAGTTTCACATTCCTCATATTATGTTACCCTTAATTATTGTATGCATAACGTATGAAACGTGTAGACCATTGCAATTCAAGTCAGTATTTGTGATTCGCGCTATAAAACCGCTAGTGCATAAAATTTTGTATGTATCACATGCGTAAAATGCGTTTAAGGCCTTCGGCGTGTGATGGCACTCAGCTAACGCCATCGGGCCATCATCCACGCCGCAGGCCATAAACGCCTACTTTACGCCCTTGATACATAAATAACTATTATCTCTAGCCTAGATTTAATGTCAATTTTATACCCCAGTAAGACACTTTGTCTTATTTTATTCACCTTATACCAAAAGTATACATTTTTACTATTTTTTTTACTATTTTTACTATTTTATTTATTCTGAAGGACTGCAATGTACACACTCCACACAAGTTTCGACTTTTGGAGTCAATCTATGTTTGTTGGAAATGTATTATCTCATTTATACACTGTTAAACAGATATTCTATTCTATATGCATATGTCAAAATCACTTTCAACACTGGTGTTGAAGAATACTTTCAACACTTGTGTCAAAAATACTTTTAACACTAGTGTCAAAAATAATTTTAAATCAATGGATACTCAATATAGTTATTTTCCTAACAAGTGCGCAAAGTGTTACTTTTCCGCACGAAAAAACTGTTAGGCGGGTTTACCTTGAGGTTTCCCTTAACACTGAGACCAGCTGGGTTACTAACGCTAACGCCATCGGGCATCATCCACGCCGCAGGCCATAAACACCTACTTTACGCCCTTGATACATAAATAACTAATTCATTCATTTCTTCGTTATAAAGTGTGTGAAAAACGTGTAAAACGTTATTTACAGAAACTTTTTTGGTGTAATCGATATATGAAATATCATCTATACGTCATAAGTAACTTTCTATTTATTTTTATATACTTATTCAAATTAGCTTTCAATGTGTTTGATATGTAAAATGGTATTTAAAGACGTAATAAATAATAGTATATAGATTAATTTAATATTTATTGAACATTTTGAATATCGCAAAACTCTCTTCGTGAATTTCCATAGTTCTTCAATATTCTTATTCATAAATCTACTTGAAATGTTTACATCGATACTCAAATCGGGTCTCGTACATATCATTAAGTACATTAGACATCCGATAGCATTTCAGCAAGTAGCATTACATGTTTTATCACAATGTAATGCTATACGGTCTAACTTAGTTTCGAGTGGACATTGACACAGTTCGAATCAGATACATTGAATTTATTTAAAATTGCTTTTACATAGGAGCTTTGCTCTGGGGATTTGTTTTTACTTTAACGAATAACTAGTAATTTTTGTTTCCAGAAATTATTTAAAAATCAACTATTAAAAATATTTTCATCAGATAGTTTTTAAAACTAATCATTGTGTCAATTTTTGCTGTAACTATGATGAGATTACCAACACATAAGATCACATAAATAATTTTTATTATATCATACCTATTTAGAAATTTAACTACCGTTTTGTGTAAGTGCTTTCTCAAACTGTTCGAAGCAGCAAATAGCTTCCGGTTTTGAACCGTACAAGGCTTTATTTAACTTGCAGACCTGATTGCTCTCACTTTTGATCCCTTCGAGGACCTTCATATTTTCTTCCCCTAATTTGTCATTCAGAAATGCAGTTTTCACATCGAAAAGTTCCGTTATAATCAAGAAGATTTTGTTGACTGAAACCTTTCGCTACAAGACGAGCGTTACACTCATAATTTTTCAGAGAAATTACTCATTTACAGCTAACAATATTTTTTTTGTGTAGGTCTTTCGACTAAGGTCCGGGTTTCCTTAAGTAAAAGATAGTTAATTTCGTCATCAATATTGCACACTTCCATCCTAGCCTATCAGCACTGTTTTTAATTTCTTGATAAGAATTTGAAATGCTATATGAGACCGATTAAGCACATATAAAATATAATCAGGGATATCATTCATATGAAACAAGGGGTATATTTTTTTATCCACAACTATTAATTCATAAATCTGTTAAATATGCGATTTTTATCAAGTGATGCCATGCATTACCATATAGAATTGAATAATAATGACAGTTCGATGGAATAATATTACTCAATCGTTGCGTCAAATTTGACATTTGTAAATTTACTTGTAGATATACTGTCAGTTGGTTTGTGAGTTATTTGTTGTGAACATTCTTACCTCTGGTATCATTAGAGAAATGTCTAATAGTTAATCTGATTTAGAAGATGTCTTGTACACCGCCAGACATTTTAAAATGGTAAAGGTAAAGTTATCGGGCTCATTCTCCAAAAAAAAAAAAAAGTGAAACTTACGTAGTTTTGTCTCCTGAATACGAATCTAAATTTTGTGGGGGTCTCAATTACTTTAGGAGTTATAGCCATTTTAAAGTCGAAAATTCTAGATTTTCTGACACGAATTTTGCAGTCAAAATTTGTACAAAATGCCTCCTTCTTTTTGTTGACACTTTCATTAAACACTAATCTATCCATATTTCACGTTTTCAAACACAAAAACTAATTTTTTCACACAAAAAATTTAACTTCTTTTACTAGCGATTCTAACCCAACTTTTGTTTGGTTTTTAGTAATTTTCATGATTGCAGTAGGTTGGATACCTGAGATTTGAGCCGCCAACTATTCAAAACATAAGAATGAAGGGGAAGTTATTGCTCATATTTGAATTCGAATAGTTGACGGCGCAGATTCAGTGATACCAACTTCTTATGAGCATGTAAATAACTAACAAATAGGTTAGAATCACTAGTAAAAGAAGTTAAATTTTTTGTATGAAAAAATTTGTTTTTGTGTTTAAAAACATGAAATATGGATAGATCAGTGTTTAATGACAGTGTCAACAAAAAGAAGGAGGCATTTTGTGCAAATTTTGACTGCAAAATTCGTGTCTGAAAATCTACAATTTTCGACATTAAAATGGCTATAACTCCTAAAGTAATTGAGACCCCCACAAAATTCTTTCAGATTCGTGTTCAGGAGACAAAACTGCGTAAGTTTCACTTTTTTTTTGAGAATGAGCCCGATAACTTTACCTTTACCTTTAAAATTAGCGGCTAGCGCTACAGAAAATCTCCTACCTAACAATTCAAAAGGTAAATATGATGCGGTATACAAAAGTTTTATGCTTTGGCAACTGGCACAAAAAACATCGTCTTTTTCTGAAAATGTCATCCTAGTGTATTTTGTTGAACTTGGTAAAAAATACAAGTCATCATCATTGTGGGCATATTATTCTATGCTGAAGAGTACAATGAATATTTACCATAGTATCCACCTAGATACTTACATAAAGTTGCAGGCATTTTTAAAACGTCAGCCCGAGGGCCATCAACCGAAAAATCTAAAACCTTTACTCCCGAAGAAGTCAGTACATTTATAAAAGATATAAAAGGTATTGTCGTATACAGTTGTGGATGAAGTATAGTACTCAACAAGCGTATAATGGCAATTACCCACTCAGATGTTACAACACTCTCCTCCGGCTCGTGTTGCAATTTTATCTTCGTGGGTAATAGCGATCAGTATACGCTTGTTGAATAATATACTATTATCCTATTGCTTTTTCGTTAATGGTACTACTGATTTTGACATAATGTCAGAAATATTAGTTTTGACTCCTGAGTTATTCTTATCTGATTTAACAGCTCTAGATTTAACACCATCTGGTTTTTCACAGTCAGATTTATGAGACTCATAATGAGGGCTTTGAAAGTTACCCCCTTCCGCCTGGTACCTAAGGTCTCGTTCCTAGTCTCTCCACTATAACATCTCTTACACCACACCAACCTTTGGGATTCCACTTCCCTCACTTCATACCCATTTGGTTCATATTCCAGTAATATTCCTTTCCATGACATTTCTTGAAATTTTGTTTATCTTACTTTCTTATGAATATAAACCGTTGATCCAAATACTTTTAAATACTTCACCAAGTGTTTTCTATTATGCCACAATTCATGTGGTGTTTTATTTTGCTTCAGAGCCCTGGTTGGTGAAATACTTATCGAGTAGGTAGCAGTTAACTCCGCTTCCCCGCAAAAAGCTTTATTTGTGAACCATTTACCATTGCACGAGGTTTTTTAGTTATAGTTCTCACCATACGCTCTGATACGCCATTTAACTGTGGGGTACGTAGAACAGTTACGTGATAAGTTATGCCCTTCTCATTTTTTTTATTTCTGATGACAAATATTTTCCACCATTATTACAGAATAAGTGACCACTTTTGAATTAAAATGGGCTCACTTACATACTTCATAATTTAAATAGTTTTGTTTCTGTGTTGACCAAGGTCCATACTGATAAGTCACTGTCTCGAGATCCGAATCCAGAACGGATTTATATAAAGCAGCTCGTAAATAGTTTCTTCTTGTTGTGAGCATCTTGGGACATTTCTAGAACCCCTCTGCCGTCATCAAATCCTACAGATCTGATGAAGTGCGGCGGGGCGTTCGTCACAAGAGCAGGAAGCGAAGCATTCCCAAAATGTCGCCGAATTTTAGAAACCAAATTCAATTATTAGATTTTATTTTTTATAATTTTCAACCGCTGTAATTTGCTTCAAAACGGCACTATACACTCGTCATTCATGTGAGTGTGAGTAGTTGGATAAAATTCTAAATGTATTTGTTGTATTGAGTAACAAAGCTTCTACGCATTTTCTTGTACGTCTCTCTCTCACTTCACTGTGTACTCCATATGCTCCCAAATCGAATTTATTATCAGACTGGGATCCATTCCCTAGCTTCGAGCAAGTTTTTCGAGACCTGCATCGATGATACTACTTCGATACACTCCGGAAATCACTTTTATCAAAACGTTATTAAAGGTGGAGTGGTAGGAAATTTTCAATTGATCGCAAGATGATTCAGTAATCACTGACAAGTTTGTGTTATTTCTATTCAGTATGGCTCACCTGCTTTTGAGTTATGAGGCTTGTTGAGTGAATTGACTTTCATTCAAAAAGTGAGTTCGAACTTCTGTTATTTTTCATGGGGTATTTAAAAGTAACGGATACCCAAAGTTTATCCGGGAAAATTTGCGCAGATGTGAAAAACTGAATGACAATTTTTGTATGCAATTAATCACACTTCTTTAGGAAAGTTACAGTTATCTTCGTTAAAATTCCTCTTTATTAATTCGAGATATATACAAATAGATTCAAGATGATATTTATTTTTGGGGAAATGCTACTGTCGTATCGGAAGTTTTCAGTGCTCAAAAGGGCATTATTACATGCATTGCAAAAGTTTCGCGTAGAGTATCATGTAGGGAATTGTTTATCGATTACAATATTTTGACATTAAAATCCATATTTGCATATGAGTTGATATGACAAATAGTTGATATCAAACAAAAATTGAAAGAGACGTACGCATTGTATATAAAAAATGTTGAAAGCAAGTTGAAAGATGATACGAAAAAGTTCTGGGCATTTGTCAATAATAAAAATAGATCTTCAAGAATCCTTGGTAAAATGGATTTAAATACTAATCCATATTCGATTGAGAATACCCTCGGCAATTTCACTTTACACGCATTGAACTACTTTATACCAGAACAGCCATATTTATCTTGAGCTCAAACTTTTTAATAAGCTGGATGATTATATCAAAAATGCCCCAAATTTTAAATAACATATTGTTTCTTTACTTTGATCTATTTTTTTGTTTTTCGGTATATTATGTTTGGTATGTTTGTTGATTTCTATCTTTGTACAAATTTTATATTCAATCACGAAAAATGAGAAATAAACCTTTCTATGTTTTTATACCACTTCTATTTGTAACCAACGTTACTGCAGTTTCGTCCTATATGGACATTATCAAACAATACAACAGATTGTATGATGATTTCCTACCACGTAGTAACTGCTACATCCATTAATTTATTTACATTTAATCTTTTCAATTCGTATTTTTTGTGATATATATTTGTTAATTGCGTTATTTTATATATACGTAATTCATAGCAAGTATTTCGTGACGCTTTCCTCGTTGCTGCATTCATAAAAACCAAAATTAATTTATTATTATTATACTTTTTTTATTGAATAACTAAAAAAAAAATGAAATGGTTATCGAATATATGGTTTTATTATTTGCATTTAAATATTCAACATTAATTATAACTTCTCTTTGTTTGTTAATGTTGGCAAATGTGTCTCTGACAGTAGAATTCATGCATCACAATGTGTTGGGTTATTTATTGTCATGTCATGACAATAAATAACCCAATCGAAACGCACAATATCCTTAATTACATTTTATCACAGGGATGATAAAAAAACAAAAACAATTATCATCTAATTTACTCCTGTTTTTACCATTTCCATATACCTGTCGGTTTGACAAATGGACTGTTAAATGGTTTTCCTCTGTGAAAAAGTCTCAAAATGGCCATTATAGTTGGGGAGATGCAACAAATGACGAAATCAGTAAAATCATGAGAAAGACCGTTCCAAGCATATTATTTGAATGTCTATGGGATTCGGTATATCCCCGCTATTGCATCTTACATAACTTAACTTTTTGTTTTTATTTTGTTTTCCAATTTCATTTAGTACATACATCCCATATTTTTTTTGGGTTACTCTGCTCTTTTATTATTTTCAGTTTATAATAATTTTATTTGGCCAATTCAATTGAGCATTGTACCTGTTTATCAAATTACTTTAATTCATCTTTTCTAGATTATGTGGATCACGTATAATTTTTTTATACAATTTATTCTTCCTATTTATAGAATTTACTAGGCCCTCTGTGATACAACTATTCCTTTTAACATCTCTTTTTAGTTCTTGCGTTCTTGTATTATTATTCAAGAACACTTTCAATTAATCAATAAAATATGTACTGCCGTATCTAAATCATCTGATGTATTATGAATTTCAGACAAATTTTCATTGTTTGGTAATTTTTTTAGTTAAGGTATTTCATTTGACATTTTTTTGTACCTGTGTTTATTTAAGGCTTGTTCTTTGAAATTCGGCAAAAATCGCATATAAAAGTATTGGATTATAAAAAAAAGGGCGTTTATTGTCTAACAGGAGTAATCCCAATTACAAGACAAACATAAAATGGTTTACAGCAATTAATAAGTATAAGTATAAGATAGTATATAAAATTAGTAGAATAATGGAATAATATATAATACACATACGAACAATAATGAAATAATATAATTGTAGAATGCTAATTGATTGGCAGTGTGCAGAGAGTTGAACACAGTGTAGATATTTCACATTTATAGGATGAGGAGAGGTTGTAATTAGATTTGCATATTATTTAACTTGTTACGAATTATATACTTGAAGCATCCAAATGGAACAACAAAAATATCACATTCAGAATAGAAACTATTATAAATTTTACAGATGTTATAAACTGGGGATTTAATTAAAACATTGATTCTTGGTAGAGGCTAATAGAAACAAATTTCACTTCTACTACTTAGTCTTGGTACGTGAAAATTTAGTGGAGATAACAAATCTGGGCATCTGTCAGATTATGAATCAATTTATATATGAAGATACAAGCATAATATGTTCTTCTGTTTTCTAAGGATAAGAGGGAGATAATCTATTTTGCAGCACTCTGTTATAAATTCCTTGGGATGGGTATACTCCATCCCGTTTGTATGCCATGTATTTCATAAAAACTCGTTGACAAGATTCGAGTTGTTGTATATGCACATTGTATATAGGTGACCAAATTTGAGAGCCATATTCCAGACGGGATCGGACATATGCATTAAAAAGTGTTATGAAACATTCTTGATTTTGAAAGTCTTTACACGTCCTGAAGATAAGTCCTAGCATTTTTTTGCAGAAGAAGTGATTTGATTAATTTGAGACGTGAAGCTGAGTTTCTGATCGAATACGATGCCCAAATCTTTAGTTTATTATTGCATAGTCAAACTGTATATTGTTGTGTTTAAGGGTGTATTTCATGAATTTACATTTTTGAATATTCAGTGGAAGCTTCTTTAGTATGCACCATTCATGTATCGAATTAATTTCCTTCTGCAGAATAAGACAGTCCTCTGTTGATACAATAGGTCTGTAAATCTTCAAATCGTCAGCAAAGAGCAATATGTTACTAGAAATATTTGGATTGATATCATTTATAAACAAAGAGAATAGAAGAGGAGCTAGATTACTTCCTTGAGGAGCGCCACTAGTTGGAGTAAATTAGAGCGATTTGTGTCCTTTGTATTCAACAAATAGCGCATGATCAGTTATCAAATAATCTACTATCAGAAAATCAAAAGACGGCAAACTGGTTTCAATGATAATATGATCCAAACATGTGGCTCTCGTAGGCGAGTTGATAGCAGGGGTATAACCAAATTCAGCTACCGTATTGACATATTCTTCTTTATGTAGTTTTTCATCAAGTCAGTATTTATATTGCCTACATTCAAAACTGATTTTTTTTTAAATTTTACCAGGTAGGCGTGAAAGTCATCAATCATTACTATGTATCACAAGAAAAATGTATGTCATCTTTAATATACAGGGTGACCCAAGGTCTTGGCCTGTACGATCTCCTGACTTGACCCCTATGTATTTTTGTATAGGGTACAATGAAATCCAAAGTTTATGCTGAGCCCATCAACGACTAAGGTATTTTTCTGAGAAGGATTGTTCAACCAGCACTAGAGATCACACCAGCAGGGTGCGGTGGAACTGCAGAATCGGTCGGTCGTAGGTGCGAACTTTGAATTGAAAAATTGTAGTAATTCTGAGCATTTTTTCTGAATTTTGTTTTTCTCGTTATCTAATTAATTAAAATAAATACTCTTTTTCTTTTACACGCAAAAAATGGGTTTCAAATTGTTTCTCAAAAATTAAGGGAGATACGAAAATGATCAAACAGACAATAAAAAATCAGCAAAAAGGTTTTTAATAATTGATAAACAACTGATTTTTTTGAAAAGTTGTACTCACTGTATTTCGAAATCGAAGCAAATTCTTATATGAAAAAAAAGTTTCCTTTTCACCTAAAGAACAGATCCTGAACGTTTGGCGGCTCAACCCTGGATTACCCTGTATATTAAAATACCATCATTTCTTCCTTGGTTTTAGATAGGTAGTTCTAAAACCTTTTATATGATGAATCTCCTAACCTTAATTAATGGTTCAATCTTGGTCTTTCATTAGTCTTAATAATTATTGACGACTCGTGCAACATATTGGAGTGGAGTGAAGATCATTCAAAATTATTCGCTATCACTAATTTATACGAATGTCAAATTGCAAAATCTAATCAATGTTTAACATAATTGGTATCCTGAAAATCGCTTGTATTTGATTATTTCTAAATGTGAAATTTTAACATTCAGTCAGCGAAGTTAATACGTAATAATTTCTCTACAGTATGGTTATTGTTATTTTGGAAAAACACATTATTTCAAATGTTATCTAGTTCATCATTTCGATCATATGGCTCTATTATAAGGAAGAACTTCAATAACATTTCAACATTAACCTCTCTATATTTTGGTTTAGCAAGATCAAACTGGAATATGGGTCAATATAATGGAATCCCATATACTTTCAATACCAATCTGCTTAGACAAAGTTCAAACGGAACTCCTAAGCATCAGAATCAATGGAATTTATCCTCAAAGAGCTAGTAATTAATACATACATATATCACTGGAAAAACGTAGCAATCAAGCATTTGTTTTATATTTGTATAAATTAATAAGTGAAGATTTACTGCCCCGCAATACTGTCACAAATTGGTATTATTTTCCAAGAATGACATCTTGACACAATAGAATTTTTTTATTAAAAAGTGCTTTATCAAGTTTAGTGTTGAAAGCACCAATAAATGCAATGTGCAGTAATTCAAAGAAATTTTCTAGCGTTTGTGACATATTTTAAATAATTCAAATGAGACTTGTGATCTCATTCATGTTCAGAACTTAGTGCTACTAATCAATCTTGTAATCGTAATTGTTGAGTTGATCTATACATTTTGTTATTATAATTAACAAGAAATATTCTTGACGCAAAGCAATATCTATATTGATGTTTTAAATATTTTCCTAACAACGATTACCGCACCTTTTTAACAATATTCGTTATTTCTTCACTAACTTCCATCTGTTATGCCACTGCCATATCAAAATACAGTCCACCCAGCCATCATAATACGAATATTTCAAGTAATGGTTACACTTTCATCTGTTTTTCACTCTCAGTGCCATAACTCCGCTGTACCACTTCATAAATCTGTCAAAACAGCGAGCCAAGAAGGAGCCGGCACTTCTTTAAAATTAGTTAGAGCTATTAAGACCTAAACGGGTACATGTTTTTTATTCAGCCGTGTATCGGAAAAGGGAAAAAACCGGACTACACAAATCAAAACGATAAATCCTCGTTGCTCAATAGCAGAAGGTACACTAGGTGTCGGTTGTTTCTCGGAGGCTTCGCAGATCATTTAGCTGTCATCGTTGATCTATAAGTGAAGCTGAGGAATTTTCAAATGGCATCATTGTTGGCGCTGATAGGAATAATGCTGCAAAAAACTCGATAAATACATTTCTCCGGTACTTTTCACTCCAGTTTTTTACGTAATCATTCCATTGAAAAAACTTTAAATTGAAATTCCCTGCACTGTATATAGATGATGTATTGTTATAGCTTGATTAGAAAATGTGGTTACGAATCTCCAGGATAAGCTTATTGAAACATTCCAAACATTTTGATCTTGCATGTCTAGTAATGATCCTCAACTGGTTTCTGCTCAAGACAAGTTATGTTATTGGTTGTGTTCCATGCCTCAACCCAGTTTAATTTTTCAGGTACTTTGGTTGTACCTTTCGGGTCCAAGTGTTGAAAGGATACACACAGATATTTTCATTCCACGAATTATATCCTCATATCCTCATCCTCATGGTGATGAAACAAATAGTTTGTTGCGTGCTAACTATATAACACCCAAAATGAATGAATAAATAGAATTGTAAACATATAATAGTATGATATTAACACGAATATATACCTACGGGATTTGGTACTTACACATTTATAGATATGAAATCAAAATGGAACAAGCATTTAGTCTGGAGTCATTTTACGATGGGTTAAAATGTGGAATCTGGTGTCTAGACAACAGGATCATCAGAACAGAAAATAATGAAATGATATCAGACAATCCAACAAGTTCAGGAACATATATAAATTATTTATCTTATCACACAGAGAAATCCAAAATTAACTTGGTTTCGGGAATGGAAAATAGAATTATTATGAGACAGTGTCATCCTAATCTGAGAAAACAGAAGGCACCTGTTGGCCTAATGCTGATATAGAATCCAATAACTTTTCCAATAGCACCTTGCTCGTACAAGAATCTTTGCTAATTTTAACTTTCCAAAGCTCAAGCCTCGTATTCATTGATTCATGTTTCAAATGTTCGAGGCTTCAAATTGTCCACTTTTTTTAGCTTTTCACTGGTGGGGGAGATTTCCTCATAGGGTGTCTGTTTGTGTGGAAGGTGTATTGTTTCCAGCCATTTCTTGGTCCTATTCACTTCTCCGTTAAATCATTCACCTCTGCTTCTACCGGTTCGTCCATCTTAGCTCAATTACTCCTTTGACTTCTTATTTTTTTGTCATTCCAATCTGGAAGCACAGTTGACTTTGACAAAAGTTCACCATGTTGTTGGAATTCCTAGACAAACAATTCTCTTGCTCCTTTAGTTCTTGTTTCCTCTTGATCTCTAGCTTCACCTATTTTCGTTTCCTCTTGATCTCTATCTTCACTTGTTTTCGTTTCCTCTCGATCTCATGGTTCTCTTGTCCTTCCAGTCCCTATTTCATTGTCATTTCAAGTTGTTGGAGATCGTCTTGTTTCGGTTTTTTTGGCTTCTTGATCCTTCAAAATCCTAAGTATATCTACAGATCTCACCATCTCGTCGTAATTGTTGTAGTCACTATCAAATACTGAACAACAGCTTCTCTTCTCTTTCTTCAGTACCTACCTCTTATCCCACCGCTGACACCAATTGTTTGTACAGCTGCCTTCATTAACTCAACTCAACTTGACCACACTGTACTACACTGACACTTCAAATAATTTTTAATAGGTGTTGTGTATGCAGTCGAACACGAGCTGTTCAATTTGATTTTCAAATCAAGCCAATCTCGTTTCAGTGTGAGGTATTTTCATCATTTTTTCATTATTGGTATAACCCCCAGAAGCATTATGTGGTGGTATTCTCATTAGGTATTGTGCAAGCTGTCGAACACGTGGTGTTCAATGCAATTTTCAGATTCAGCCTATCTTGCTTCAGTGTAAGGATATTTTCATTTCTCCAATATCGGTATAACTCTCAACAGCTTTTTATGGTGGTGTTTTCAATAAGTATTGTGTATATGCAGTCTAACACGTGCTGTTGAATTTAATTTTCAAATTCAGCCTATCTTGCTTCAGTGGAAGGATATTTCCATTTTTACTATATCGGTGTAACTCCCAAAAGCTTTATATGATGGTCTTTACAATGAGTGTTGTGTATGCAGTCGAACACGTGCTGTTCAAAATGCTTCTATTAATCAACAGCTATCAACTACGGAACTAGTACTCTCAAATCTCACAATGGCATGGTTTATGTAGAAGTTTTCAAACAATAAAGAAATTCTTAGACTGCAATAAGAATGTCCGACGTTATAATCTAGAACAAGTGTCAGGTTTCTAGATGTCTCCATTGAGATTTTCGAAGGTTTCTAAATGCTCTACGCCTTTTCGAGAATAATTCATAACAAATCTTCAACAACAATACCTTTACTGGGTAGGTAAAAAACTTAAAGTCGAACTCCACCAAATAAAATCTTTTGCATCTTTTCATTATTTGTTTCACCGTCTGTTTACTATCCCACTGAATGATTCCAATTTTTCAAAAAAACTCATCATTAAACAAATTGCTCACAACAATGGTTTTCCATTAAATTTAATCAACAGATTATATTACAGATCTGTTAACAAATTTTCCAATCATGGACTCACTCAATCCAATCCACATAACAAATATTTTTCTCTAACCTATTTTGGCCATATATCATTAAAATTAAAAAATACGTTGCTTAATTAACTTAATACCAATAACAATTCAAAATTCTCTATTTCGTTCAAAACTTCAAATCATTTAAAACATTCTTTGGTAAATTCAAAAGACAAAATTCAATTGCTGGACAAATCAGGGGTTTACAAATTAAATTGTACTAATCCAGATTGTAAAGCTTGTTATATTGGCCAAACTGGTCGCAAAATTAAAACTCGATTAGCAGAACACCGATAAGGAAGAAATCAACTCTAACTCTGTTTTTTCCAATCATATTATTAAGAAAAACATAATTTTGTTCTTAACTCAGATTTAAAAATTTTACATACTTGTGATAAACGGAAAAAGCTCAATCTTCTTGAGACCCTGGAAATAAATAAGGCAATTAAAGGTTCCGTCAAGCCAAAGCGGGTCGCGGGAGCGGGAGCGGGAACGGAAAATGGGAACCGTGCTAATAGCTAGAACATCAGTAAACGTGGCAAACCATATATAATTCTCTGCTTGTCTACATTCCAGAATACGAATATTCACACCGGTATGTATTTTTCCATATCCCACTATAGAATTTAGTTTCGCATTCATCCCGTTTCCGCACCCGCTCCTGCGTTCCCGCGTTGGTTTGGGGAAACCTTAAAAATTCAGAAGTTCAATGCATAAACGAACAGACCAATTTCGACAGCTTAAAACTTTTCAATTCCTTACTATTTCGATCGATCAAATTGTGAATAATTTTCTTTTCTTTATCAATTTTCTTCACACCTTTACAAGTCACACTCGATCAACAACCAATGTTCATTACAAAATATTTTTTTCTATCATTCTATAAATATCTATATATATCCAATATTGCTGACAGTCGCAGTTGTATGATGATTGCTCTTTACCATGGGTCCACAGGTCCACAGAACAGTCACTCTGTCTCTTTGAGTCGTGATGTCTCACTCGACGGATGACAGATGTTAACCTCAAATTTCACTTTCATTCTTTCATAACATAACCCTTTTGTTTTGCATTAAGAACACGTGTATGGTCACAGATTAACAAATAATTATTTTGTGTTATTATTATTTATTTGGCGAAATCATATCATACCCCCTATATATCAATTAGGGACCCGCTCGTGTTGCGGCTACCGTCATGCTGACAGTTGTTTAATTTAATTTTTCTGCATTTACATAGAAGCACTTTTTTCCACCACATATGGTATGTTCGAACTTTAATACTGTTATTCTCAATATTGTAACATTTCTCTTTTCTGTAGATCTTAACTTTGTAACCCTTTTTTTTGCTGAAGATGAAGGATTAATCCTTCGAAACATGTCCTGCTGCTGATGTAAGTCTTCCAACTACATCTCGTAATGTGCTGATGTGTGTCCTGTGACTACACTCACATTATCGATAAAGATTTTATTTGGTGGAGTTCGACTGTTAGTTTTTTACCTACCCAATAAGATCGCCTCCGTTAAAAACAATTCCTTTCTTCCTCTCAAATAACTATGAATTCGGTAACACAAAAACAACCTACCAACTCAATAAACTGATCACCCTGTACAGTCAATGAAACTAAGTTCCAGGCCACTTTTCCCAATTGGTTGATGACTCCGGCCACCCTTAAACCTCGAAGATCGATTAATTTTCACAGATGAACGCATTTACCGAACTGACAAGTTTCTTATCCAAGGCAATATGTTTTATTCTTTTATTTTGCCCTAACTCGGGAGAGTTACTAACTTTTCTTGTGTCTTTCCTCGATTTTCCCGCTTATTTTCCTTCTTATATCACTCTATTGGCATTGAGTAATGCTGGGAAGATCCAAGCGGTTTGTGAAAAGAAAGATATTGATGGGTGTATGTTGGAATGGAATGTTGTCGAAATTTGACGTGTTCGGTAAAATTGGCGACTGAATATGACGGTGTTCGAGTCTTTCTCTTGGTCTGAAAACTTGTGGCACTCACTGTGACAACGAGGTTAATCATTTCTGGATATATTGAAATAATGGGTTAAAACTAACGTAATTTCCAAGTCCTTCTGGGGTCCCCCAAGGCAGCCATTTGAGCCCTTTACTATGTATTATATAGTGCGGCTTTTTCCACCACTGTTATTTATTCAGCTACATAACAGAAAATAAAATAAATTTGTGGTGTACATAGCATATACGTTCAAATCGTGACTACAATTTGAAACAATTCGTAAGCAATTATGAATGTAAATAAATGGTGAGATGAGTATTTCAAGGTTTTCAAATATGGGGTGGCAGTTGTCTCTATAATTAGTTCCAGATATTACTCCAAAAGCACGTTTCTGAAGTCTAAAGATCGTCACAGAGTCTAGCGTTTCCCCATAGAGTCACGCCGTAATCAGCGTGGGAGTGAAATAAGCCAAAGCATGCTGTTTTCAATACTGGCAGGCTAGCAAGCATCTGCTCAGTTTTCCTTATAATAGTTAAGTTTAATTTTCTACTTAGTTGCTAATTATAGAGCTTGCACGAACCTCTGAGTCACCCTGTATATTTTGTTTGAATACATTGCTATGCGATGTTTTTGACTTCGTCGATAACATGATTTCAATTTAAATATCCTGTAAAAAAATAGAACTATTTTTGAAAGGTGCCTAATTCTCGGCCCTGTCGTTTAAAATAAATCAAGTTGATAGCTTGGCTAGAAACAACGTTATGGAGTTTCTACGAACCCTCGGTCACCCTGTATATTTTGTTCGACTTCATTGCTTTATGATGATTTCGACTTCGTCGACAACACGCTTTTAATTTAAACAATGTATTTACTTATTCATCTTTATATTACTATTTTTACCAATAATATTTTCCAATAAGTGTTATTCAAGTCATATTTTTCAGGATGGTAATAATTGAGTTTTTCAGTATCTAAAATAATGTGTAATCAGTCATATGAACATTCAGTCCTCATTGTAGGTAACAGATGCCTCATTCATCCTGCAGAGTCTGTTGGAACACTCAACCGTTAGTGTCATCACATGTTCATGTCATCTGATACTGGGATATAAGTAGAAAAGCTATCACAAATCAGGAATAATCATTATTACCATTATTGAGTTAAGTATACTCTTACAAGCATCGACGTAAATAATTAGTCATTTAACTACGTAAAAACACTTCTGTCGAGTTTGCGGTTTGAAACGATCTGATATTATAGGCATATGTTGAATAATTAATGTTTTTTTATTGATAAGATGTTGCGGCATATATTCAATTTAAATTTATTTTCTTGTTAATTGTGCGATGAATTGCCAATATCTAATATTTTTTTATGAACGAGCATTGAATCCGATTGAATGTTTGTTTTATTTCGACACAGAATTAATGATTTCATTTTTGGTAAGAAATGTGAGTGTTTGAAAGGGTCAAATAATCACTAACCGGATCAGAATTATGCCCCCCCCCCAAGAATTTTGTCTAATTTTTATGGTTTGTTTCGTTGATGTTGATTCAGTCATTCAAGTAGATAATACTTCATTGTTTCAATAATCAACATTTTGTGTTTAGATGATATTTTACAAGGGTAAATCAAAAAGTACACTTGATCTTATTTTCAGAACACATAGTGTATCATTGAGGCAAAAATATGCATTTCGAAACCTTTTGTTATAATCTCAGATGTATTCCTCAAATATTGTTTTTGAATCACCCCATTATTAATTTTGATAAAGGAGTTGCAGAGTGAGATTTCAAAAAAAGATTTACTGAGACAAAACCTATAAAATTAATAAACAACATAAAAATTCACCTCACACTACTATGTGCCCAGACTATTTTTTATTTTCATCTCACTCATATAGCATTTTGCTAACTTTTTGATTCAATATTTAACCTCCAATTTTTTTTACAAAATCATATTTAAAGTATGTACTCCGCTTTTGTCTTCAAGATATTCGGTTAAGGTTGGTTTCTTGTGAATGAAATGTCCTAAGGAATATAGGCAAGATTATTGATTTCAGTTTTCGCCTACACCACCTCTTATGCCAGTTTGGATACCTCACCTCATGTGAATATTAATGCTGCTCTATGATGCCAAAAATTATCATTTTACGGGAATAGTCTACATTTTGGAAAGATTTCTTTGCAATACTATCTGAATAGTTCCAGAAAAGTTCAGTCGAAAAATATCTAGTCAGTATTGAAACATTCTTTTCAGATCTCAGTTGAGACAATGTCAAACTCAATGGAAACCATTTCATTGTAGCAATGAAGTAACTACTACACTATTTTTGATAATGTTTTTTTCGTTTTTTGAGCTTTGAGTCTTAATTTATTATGCGACTCGTTTCAAAAAATGTATGTCGATAATCAATTATAGTTTTGCAATCATATATTTCATTATTGCTGTGGTGCCAGAGTTTCATTCAATATTGCCATCTGCAAAAGAAGGCATCTTGGAAGGGATACGTTCGCCTAAATTAGGTGTTGGAATTTATTTGATGTAATGGCAAACCTTTGAAAAACACAGTTTAATGAAGAACTTTCAAATCATCGGTGACTTTTTGTCTTATATTCTCAAAAAAAAACAATAATTCTATCATTTTCAAACAGTTATCACAGGCATACAGATTACAGGATTGTATAGAAGCAATTCAATAAGGATGAAATATCACATATTGTGCAATCAGAAGGATGTTTTATTTTGAAACTGTTGCTGAATTTATTAACCAGTTCAATGCTTGAGAAACATCATTTTTCAAACATTTCAATTTTTGCACGGTTTGAGATCAACAGGCCTGCTTCAAATCATAGAATTAGAATTACACTCCACCTATAACTTCACCATAGTTTATAGTCTGGGATTTGCAAAAGTCACAGACATATTTCATGAGAACAGCATAGGTTTTAGGCATAACACAGGGCTCTATAACCGGGCCCTTACTTTTTAGTTTATTTATCTGCTTTTCTTGTCCACATCGAAATGTGCAACTTACGTCATTACGCTGACGACACCCAGCTGTATTTCTCTTTTCAATTTCATGACAATTACGCGGCCAAACTTCATATTGATCGTAATATACAAGCTGTTTTCGATATTTCTACAGTCTATGAGTTGAAACTTAACTCAAAGAAAAGTACAGTGATGCTTTTTGGATCAAAACGACGGAAAGTAGACTCACACAATTTACTCCAAAATCGTATTGAAACTTACATCCTATCTAAAAAAATCTGGGAATGGGGATTTATCTCGAGCTCTGCTTCAGACATGTTAATTTCTTGATTCGATCTTCCAACGACGATCTGAAGCAATTGCTTTAAAATCGAGATTTACTCACCACAAAACTCAAATTAAAATTATGTGAGTCACTAATATTCTCCAAAGTTTTTTATTACAACAGTATTTATGGGGACCCGTAATCAGATTCGTTGTGATAGCAACCCATTCATAATAGGTGTAAACGCTTTTCCTTTTGTGTTTATAGATCTTTTGTAATGAGTGATTCAGTTTCTGAATGATTTGGGAAAAGTCTACAAATTTCAAAGAGTAATTTCCGACATTTTTTCCGTTTTTCCTCCTCTTTTCGAACGATATTCGTTTCTCCTGAAGAGGAAAACTCCTTGACGAAAATCGTTCAACTTACTTTGGTGGTCTAGAATGACTACATCAGGCTCTTTCGCTGAAGGTGGGGTATAAGTGTATTTTTCTTAGAAATTATGCTAGTATTTCAGTATTTCAGTATTTCAAATATGGGATAAGTAGTCATTGATATTTTTTTTAGCTCAGAAATTATAATGATAATGAAAATAGTTTCGATAAAAACTTAAGTCGATCTGTTTCAAAGCGATGGTAGTTTGGACGGGAATGTGGGGTGTTTAGGTGTATCACTGAGTGTATCTTGGAAGTGTATATAGGGTTTTGAAAAATCAATATGCGAATCAAGGTTACTAATAGGAGGAATCTGATGGGAAAAGACAATCGTAGTTTCATGTTGGCCTGCTTTTAGAAACAGTCATATTACAACATTTGTTTCCTTTGTAAGAGGGTGTTCATTTTATTTGATGATAGTTTCGATTATTTGCAATTACGGACTGTATAAACTATTCCGATAATATTTAGATTAGGATACATTTTCATTATGATCTTGGTCATTTTCATGTTTTACATATTTTACATGTTTATGATATTCATAGCAGATTCAGCACTTCTCATTCTCCACATAGGACTCAATATCTCTCGGAGCATGAGGCAACAAAGGTGTGTCGTCTATAAAAGAAACAAAATTTTGAAATAATTTTGTATTTTGACTGGGATAGTTTTGTTCACTGTCGATTTTCTTCACAGTTCTATACCATCCTGTATATGGATTCATTCTCATCCGTCACGGTGATGACAATGAACCGAGACAACAGGTTATCCTTGCAAGACCATTTCTGAAAAATCCTGTTAATGAAATTTAATCAAATCAATGCGCATTACTTAACTTGTCTCGTGGAATCCGAAATTCGCTTGAAAAAATGTGTAATTCTTAACGACGCAGGTGACCAGAGATGAAGCAGCATCGATATAGTATATGACAAGTAATTCTAGCCATATAAGCGTTTTTCTGAAGATATTTGATAAATCATACATGACTTCTCAGTGATGAAACATGGATAGAAAACTTAACAAAAAGTGCAATAATCTGCAGTTTGAAGAACGTCAAGGTGGAACTTTCATATGGCAGATTAGAAGAAGAAGAACGGCTCAGGTCAAGCTATGTAATAGTGCCTAATATGTCCAGGATATACAGTGTGAGCGCTTAGGTTTTCTACATATGGAAAACTTTTTTTTTACTAAATTTTGGATGAAACGTTATTCTTCATAAAAAGTTCTGCATGGTCTTAAACCTAAAATGCGACCATCACAATAAATGAAAAAAAATAAAGCCTCATAGTTGGGCGGTCAAAGAATATGAAATTTTCTCAGGAGTAAAGTAGGTACCTTTATTTTTAAAAAAATCGAAAATAATCATTGTGAAAAGTTGATAGGAGTTGAAAACCACTTTGAGATATCCAAATATACATTACTACAATGAAAAATTTTTTTTCAGTTTGTTCCAGATAAGAAACTGTTTTATTATTGAAGTAATCCAAGAGAAAGGTACCTTTGAGTTTGACATTAGAGCAAAATCTAAGTTTAGACTCTCAGTACGATTGTTGAAGAATAAACATTTAAATAATTATTTCAAAAATTGCACTCTTTGATCACTAATGAATGCATTTTATTATGGATGTCTAGCTACAAACATTTATCAGCTATTTTTTTTAATACCTAACTTTTTGATACTTTATCTCTACTTTGCTATACTTTTATGTCTTCTTTACATAAATTCCTAGAAATATGATTATTTATTTCAGTGATATGCAGTTGTAATCATAACTATTATATTGAAACAATTTCGAAACAAATAGTATGTATTAACAATATAAATTATTTTGGCATTTCAATATATAGCCATCATATTATGTCACTTGAAAGATAAGGAAATGTCATTTTTAGTCAGTCAGAATACATATTCATTTAATTAGTTGAACATGCCATTGGAAATGACTATGCAGCAAACAAATTGTTTCAATTGTTGGCGGCAATTACAAAACGTTTAGATCTGCAGAAATTTTCAACCAAATACACCCTGAGGAAAATATCTATTTTACAAGCAGTAGGGAACAAAATCAGTGCAGTCCTGGCTATCACGGTTGTATACACGCGGGGGCCCGGTGCCCGTCATCGTTCGCCGGGATGAACACTGCAATCGCTTACAGGGTCCATCACGGCAACAGATTAGAGAGCGCTCCAGAAGGACATTTCGGATGCGAAATGGTATATGCTGAATACTTGTTTCAAGGAGCAATAAACCGTGATAGCCAGGACTGCACTGATGAGGGACTTCATCCCGAAACCGGTCTGCAGTTGGTTCCTTGTTTGGATCAGGCGGTGTCCTGCTGTCTGTCTCTGAGAGCTCTTGCAAAGTTGTTCCTTCAAAGTAAGGATCTTTGCACATATGTCTGACATATATAATTCAATATCTGTCGAGGTATTAGCCAGAGAAGTAGTTGTTTTCTGTCGGACATATGCCATACAATCTATACAAAGGTATAGTGAGTTCCTAAAGGATTGTTTTCGACTGTTTTACAGTCGCTGGAACATTTATTGCTCCTTGAAACAAGTATTCAGCATATATATATATATATATATATATATATATATATATATATATATATATATATATATATATATGTACATTACTAAGTTCATGGGTTGAACCGCGTTGAGAGTTTATAACTCGACGTTTCGGCTCCTGCTTTGGAGCCATTTTCAAGAGTGTGACTCTATCTGCCTACTCCTCGAGTCGTGGTCTTGAGAGATATCAAGGTCTCAACCTGCCTACTCCTTGATCTCAAAAGACGATCCGATGTTGGTTGCACTGTAGTATTTATAGGTGGTTGGCTACCTGGAGGTGGGCGGGTCTTACGGGTTTTCTCGTTTGTCTTGTCTGCTGGTGCCTGCTGTGTAGTTGGAGTTAATGGGATAATAATTGATTCCGGATAAGTTTCACGTGGCCTGGTAATTACGGATGGAAGAAGGGGCTTCCAAATGGGGTTCAATTTACGGCTATCATCTTTAATGTTCAGGCAATCAGGCCGTTTTTCGATTTCGATGGCTTCTCTGATAAAACGAGAAGTTCTTGAATGTACTGGGGCGATGGTTTTCGTTTTCTCGAAATCTATGAAAATGGCTCCAAAGCAGGAGCCGAAACGTCGAGTTATAAACTCTCAACGCGGTTCAACCCATGAACTTAGTAATGTACATATTTCTGACCGCGGAAACCTTTCCGAACATATATATATATATATATATATATATATATATATATATATATATATATATATATATATATATATATATATATATGTTATGTTATATATGTTATATATATATATATATATATATATACATATATGTTCGGAAAGGTTTCCGCGGTCAGAAATATGTACATTACTAAGTTCATGGGTTGAACCGCGTTGAGAGTTTATAACTCGACGTTTCGGCTCCTGCTTTGGAGCCATTTTCAAGAGTGTGACTGCGAGGCCTCTATCTGCCTACTCCTCGAGTCGTGGTCTTGAGAGATATCAAGGTCTCAACCTGCCTACTCCTTGATCTCCTTGATCGTCTTTTGAGATCAAGGAGTAGGCAGGTTGAGACCTTGATATCTCTCAAGACCACGACTCGAGGAGTAGGCAGATAGAGGCCTCGCAGTCACACTCTTGAAAATGGCTCCAAAGCAGGAGCCGAAACGTCGAGTTATAAACTCTCAACGCGGTTCAACCCATGAACTTAGTAATGTACATATATATATATATATATATATATACTTCGTGATAATCACTTCAATGTATATGCAACACTTAGAAATAAACCTAGAATTATGGAATTTAGGAAATGATCTGATTAAATATCGTTTGTTGAATCCAATATGTTTTCCTCAAAAGCTTAGGAAATTCATGTCGTTAAATTCGGATATTTCTTCTCCAAGAATTGAAACATCGCAATAAAGTTCTCTTGCCTATTTCAGCAAAAAATATCTCCTGATTCATCTTGTTAAATTTTGAAAACAGATTCCCGGGACATTAAAATGTATTCGCTCATTTACGAGTTGTTGTTATAGTACCCTCAACAAATTTAGATCACTACTATGTGCTTGGTAAACAACAAAAACCTTGTTAGCCAGACTCGCATTAACTTTGTGGAAAAATGTACTGAAATGAAGGAGAACGATCTTCACTTCATCTGAACAATATCTGCTAAGAGAAAACAAATTGTGATCCCTGCTACTTTCGTACCAATCTCTAATATTTTTCAGTCTATAAAAATGACTCCATAAGAATTTTATTCACTTTTTTTACCCATTCCTTCTTTGGTTTATATTATTTGCTGTTACCTGCCCATTGTAACTAGGATAACATTTTCCTCTTCGATTCCCGCCAAAACCGTTCGAGATTACCTTGGTAATTGAACGATTGTCAGCCTTTGGAAACTTGTCAGTATACTCACCTGAAGGCGACTGTGGTTAGAAGCAGTTGAGACGTAGAGAACAGCACAAATTAAAAGACGATATGGAAGTCCGAAATAAATGAACTAGTTTTACATTGGAAGAAAAAAACCAATTTATGTTTGTGAAAATGAGTTTGTTTACCAAAATGTGAAATGATTGTAAAACTACTAATAATCCTTAGCATTTATCACGAATACATTTGTTTCAAATATTTATTATTGAGCATTTTTCGTTGTCTTGTTATAATGTTCGTACAATTTTTCATCCAAGTGACAACTGACTTCCCAGTAATTTCCATCCAATGACTCACATATCCCAGTCATTCCAACCCCTCGACTTGAACCCACGTCCCAGGTGGCCGAATATGCAACAACCCTCTTCGTCTGGTCGGATTTCATTCGATTCTCCGAAAACTCTACGTCTTAATTCCAATAATGTATTTCGATAGGAGAAAAAATTGAATTAAAATTCAATACTAACAATCTACTGGATTGCTTCAATTGTTTCGTGTAACCGAAAAGGCAATTTGCTCAAAACAAAGTGGGCTATGTCGGACACGTGACCTGAAAGGCCGGTCGCGTGCCCAAGTTTTGTTACGTTGCGGATGATCAACGTCTGCGAGCTTGCCGGGAAGATAATTATGATTTAGTTTGCTCAATCAGGTTTGCAAATACAAGACGATAGTCCGTTCGGATTTTCTCATGGCCTCAAATGTATAGTGCCTCTAAGTAATTAACTGTATCGGAACAATGGAACTGAAGTGACTCAAATTCAATTTTCAAACTTTCAAAGATTTACGTTCACACTTGTGATCAAATCAATCAAATACTGCAGGAAGTTTTCTCAACATGGAAAATCTTTCATTTACGTCAGAAAAGAATTTGTTTCAGAGTATCGTGCAAATACTATCTCAACTTCTGAGTATATCTGTCTGAGTATTCCAAATTGATGGATGATTTTGAACACTAATAAACTACTACTTTTAGAGGTTTGGAAACAGAGATAGGTATAGACACTGGATAGTAATGAATCTTATGAAGTGATCTTGAACCGTTAAATCTTTCAAGTCTTTTCATTTCAGAAAAATCTGTGTGACTGATTTCCTCTACCACAATTGCATAAGTTATCCAATATCTTATTACAAATCTCGAAAACTAATAACAAGAAATATATCAAACTTTGGGGAATTGAAAAATAATTTTTCATTTATATCATACTTCGATTTCAACTTTTTCTTAAAAAAATCATTTGAGGAAAGTACTACCTTAACGTCATTCGTGTAAGAGAGTTATAATAATACTCTCGCACACGTATCACGTCTGGAACGTGTCTGCATCCATCCGTTCCATTCCAACAGCCAGTACAGTTCCACCGATATTCAGAGTGACGTGTGAAGAGGATTATCCCTTCAACAGCACACCACAATTAGCACGGAATTTATGACGTTTATCGGGCACCGCTAAGCGTTGTTAATTAGAGACAGTAATCAACGCACGGTCTTCACAAATCACTGATAATTCGATAAAACACTCTGCGCTATCGGGAGATGAAATTTTATTTATTGTTATTGAAGCGCGACAAAGTGTTCGTCCACCAGATTCCATAATGTGGTCTGGAATCGGTGTCATTGAAAGATGAAGTGTCGGTTTTGAGTTTGAAGAGAATATGTGGACGCGGAAGTATTGTTTATTTCGAGGGGGAAACAACTAGTAAGTTTTTGTACAGGTAATTATGAATTGACTATAATTGAAGATAGTAACCAGTAATAAAAGATATTTATTAAAAACTGAAGATTATTACCTACTAGTGAAATGGAAGATAATCAGTTATGAATTTTTAATAGAATCGGAGCATAATCACAAAATTTGTTTGCCATATTGGAGCCTACATTTTTATTTCATGAAAATTGACAAAAAAAATCAGAATTTCCGATCGCGAAAAGCCCCACATCCTCATTTTGAACGTAACCGGACCATAATCTCAAACCTCGTCCGCTATCTTGGAGCCGATATATTGTGTTTTTCTCTAACAAAAAATTGATAATGTTATTATCACCGGAGTTATGAACACCAGCCAAATTTCGGAATACCTACTAGAAGTGGGTCAAAATTGACTTGCAATATTTGAGAACAACCAGGTGACAATAAAGCGAAAAAAATCCAATAAACAAATAGAAAATATTTTAATGAACAGTGAAACTAGTGAAATAATAACAAAGATAAAGCGAACATGTTTTATGACTCCTTCACAAACTTGGGTATAAAAATGTCTGAAAATTTACAAAATATGAATATGAAACTAAACTTCCCTGGACGTGACAAACTTGACTCTACCATCTTCCTTGAACCTGTAACGGAAAACGAAATTATTACTCGCTTATCATACCTAAAAAATAAATGCTCCTCAGGCCCAGATAAACTCTCTGTGAAAACTAATAAACTATACATGAAAACATGGGTGGTCGGCTGGTAGTGCGTTCGCCTCGCATGCGTGGGATCATGGGTTCGATCCACCTATTCACCGGTCTCGTGCATGACATCACACGTTAAAAGGTGAGGGCTGCGTCTTCCCTAGCTCCCAGAAGTCTCTCGAATACTTCTGAGGGTTGCGCGTACATACAATATCAACATAGTATTACCACCAACCCATATAATTAATGTATGCCTATCAAGTGGAAACATTCCAGGAAAATTGAAAGGATCTCTCATCACTCCGATTTTCAAGGCAGTTAACCTTAGTTAAACAAATAACCAAGGGCCCATATCTGTATTCAATAACATAGCCAAAATCTTTGAACAAGTAGTTAAAAAATGATCGACAATGTCGATACTGGCGGGCAATGTGGCTTCATCCAAAACTAAAATAATGAAAATACAGTAGTTGATTTTCTACAGCAAACAGTCAATGCCTTGGACGAATCATCGAAATGCATAGCAGTTTTTCTAGATCTCGACAAGGTCTTTGACACAGTCTCGCACAAAATTCTACTTAACAAATTGAGCCACTACGGTAATCGTGATCTCCTACTTAATCTTATGTCCAATTTTTTACAAATAGAGTTCAGAAGGTGAAAATTGGGGATGAGGTCAGTACAGAGTCAATAGTGAACATCGGGGAACCACAAGGAACAGTATTGGGCCCAATACACGAACAATATTGTAATAATAGATTGTATAGGACACCTTATCTGTTACAATGACGACACAGCTTTAATTTGCACGGGAAAGAATTGTGAGGACGTTAAACGTGCCATCGAAACAAATCTACAGAAGATATATACATGTTTGAATTTAAATAAGCTCAACCTAAATATTGATAAGACTAAAAGTGTGGCCTTCACACCAACCGTCGTCAGTCAACCACATAATTTGTCACTGCAACTACACCAACTACACTCTGTATACTGTAACAAAAACTTATGTGGATGTTCTTCTATTCAAGGGGTTCCATCAATTAAATACTTAGGGGTAGTCCTAGATCAACACATACGATGGTCTGATCATATTATTATGTTAACAAACGCCTTAAAACAGTTATATACAGTTTTTATTCCTTGGGAGATATCCTCTCCAGTAAAAATCTCATAACAACTCCGAATCAATTTAATCTTACTGCATCACAAAATGGAGTGAAGCTTTCAACAACACACTGGATATTGTGCAGACAACTCAAAACACACTACTAAAATATATGGTTATGTATACTTATTAGCTGCTGTGTCCGTTATTGCATTACAACAACTCACCCGTCACCCCTGTACTCCGACAGTTGTAAAAATGTATTAACATTAAAAAAATTACGAAAAGATCCATTTTGAAGAAAAATTGATATACTATCGGCGAACCTTTCTCCTACTATTCAATACTGTTTATTGATTTTATGATATGTGTAATACTGAGTGTATGTACTTATACTCCATTTCCAAAATTGTAGATCGTGACTCATCGTCATTTTACGTGGTTTCAGAGTGCGGAATGTCATGTATCCGTTGACATCTTTCAGATTTATTCTTGTTTCTGAACTTCATTTATGTTACGTATTTCAAAAATGGGCCAATCCCGTGCCGTGCATTTTTTCCAACACGTGACATACATGCGACTTTTCAATGAATTCTATTTCACAGATTTAATGGAGAATAATGAGAACGTAAGTAATGAAAAATAATGAAAGAGATTTTGATAATAATGAAGAGTTAATTCCAAAAAATGAAAAGTTAATTCCTAATGAAAGAATTGTTTCTCCCCCTCGGTAGATTTGTTTATTTCTGCGACAATATATCTCCTTGCTTAAGAACCAATCAGTCTATTTCAAATTTTGAAATTCAGCCAATAGAATCGGAATTACAGTGAAAATATAGCTTGTCGCTGTATTTTCACGGTGATAAACCTGCTTAGTTTTTGTTTTACTAGCTGTCAAGTGAAAATAATGATTTAAATTATAAACGTCAAATTTTTGTGTTTTGACTAGTTATATTTCTTAATCAATAGGAGCGATCGTTGGGGACAAATGGCTATTGGTATCATAGATGTAGCAGTGGAAAAGAGTATTCCGTAGAATACGGCAAGAAATAAAGAATCAATTACCCGGCAATTCAACAATTTTTGCACAAACAGGGGTTATATTGTCAATGCGAATACCACAATTGTGGAGCTGGCTGATATTTTTAAAGGTTATACCTGTAATATGACCCCAATTTTTCTCTTTAGTGTTCACGTTGTTAGATTTTGATTTCTGTGAATTACTTCAAATTAAAACGGTGACACGATTTTTCTTTATTTCAAATCGATATATTGTCATCCTAAATATAATTCGTGGTATGATTAATAACCTATAATTTTTTGGAATATCAATTCATTGGCAAACCCAATGCAAGAAAAAACAACTCGTCCTGCGGACTCGTTGTATTTTCAGCTTTGGGATTGCAATTCATTAGTATTCCAAAAAATTATCGGTAATAATCATACCACTTATTATATTACCCCTGAAAATAAACAATTCATTTAGGTTTGTTAAGAGATAACACTCTAATTTTCCTTCCTGAATTTATCCTCATGGCTCAAACGTAGTTCTTTCAAAGTTGAAAATCTTGAAACGAAAACAAAGTCAGGCATATTAGTTATAAAAACGAAAATCTACAAGACAGTACTTTCTTATTGCGAAACACAAAATTTGAAAATCAAAACATCATATTATCGAAATATTTCATTTAACATGTCATCATTTGTGCTGTTTATTACAACTGTTATGAATGAAACGTCTACTAGGCATTTCAAATATCATCAGATTACCGGATTTGCTCTGTCCATATTTCCAATTTCTTTCTTGTGTCTCTTTGGTATTGACCACTACTCGATAACTGGAATTACCCATTTATATGCATATGATGTTGGTGTTTTAGTTCGTTCAGGACCTTTTGACCGTCTGAATTCGCTGAGTCCGCACAGTAAGAAGCCCCTATTCGAGCAACATGTCCCTAGGCCAACATCTGTTATGGGTTTGCTGAAACGTTTAACAAGACTATTTGTTCGAAATAGATTGCCATATTGAAGACAATGCAATTTCCAGTATAAATATTTGAAAATGTTGATGATGTTTTGGCAGCAGATTAATGAATGACCGAAAAGATATCAAAACCTATGGGCTGATCATGGACCTTCACTGACAGCCTATTGTCGAATCTGATGAGAATTTACATATACAGAAGTACGATATTGCTTGACGGAAGACCATTTTTAAATGGCAATAATATAGGTACAAATTTTTTTTTTGTTTGAGAATGTTATGATTGATGTGTGGGTACGTGTCTATAATTAGTTGGAAACTAATTCATTTACTAACGTAAAAACATGTAGAAATAAATGAAATTCACATTAAAAAAAGACACTCACTCCGATTTAAAATTAAAATACATACATAAAAATACATAGGTCAGTATATAAAAATAGATAACTAAATATATTAATGTTTCATTAAGTAATATTTCAGTCGTATTTTAAAGGTATTCATTGAACCACTCACCTTGATTTCTTGTGGAAGGTCATTCAAAATAAATGATCTACTCCTTTTATATATTTTCCAATATTTATATTTTATCTGTTTCTCGTATCATACTCATGCATTTCACTCAGCTAGATTATTTTGTAAATGTGCCTTTTTCCATTTTGCTATTGCCGTTTTCATTGAAGATCACTCCGAAATATTTCACATTTCTAGACGTAGTGATTTGGATACATTCACATTTTTCAAGTTAAATTTTAGTCCTTTTGGCGTCCATGTAGGTCTGGCAAGGTGGTTTTTCATTTTTATTTTGCCTAAGTTGTCTTTGTAACAGGCTTTAGTCGCATAGATACGGATAGGTCTGAACTCAAGCTTTTCCACTACTGTCCTGAGTTTTATCATTGATACACTGTTGTTAGCCAACTCCAAGTCTACTGATGCTAAAAAATTGTTTTTTTCATTTCTACTAAATTTTGTTCGAAGGACAATTTTTAGAGTAAACAAATTATCAGTGGTTGATCTTCCTACCCAAAAGCCTGCTTGTTCTTGTGGATGTTTGTGAGCAGTATCTTCTTTTAGGATTCTGAAATAGAACCTGCCAATTGTTGATGGATACCCAGTATAATGAAATGACTGAGAATGTTGTTTCGTGTATGAATCTTCACAGGAATGATTATTGTACTCAATATTGAACATAAAAAGACATACTCATTCACAAGAGCATGTATACAAGATTATTTTTTTGAAATTGCTTGCAACCAATAAAAACCATTGATTGAAAGCATTCACGTTCGTTCAAGCCAATCAAAACATTATCACAGTGGGAATTTCCTACCTAGAAAATTGCATCGGGAATTTTGTGTGGTATTTTGTTTTTATTTTGTGACAACAGATACTTTTGTATTGACGTCTGTCTTTAGTTTGTATAAAGAGTAAAAAATTAATCGAAAACGATTTAATACATCGTCAGAAATATGAAAGAAAATCAACGAAAATGCATGTAAGAATACTGTAATGAAAAACGTGTCAATTTAGAAATAATCATTTTGTAAGGAAATGGGCTACAAATTAGAAGACAATACAACAACAACAAAACTGGCTGACATTTTGAAGGATCGTGCATTCAAAAGAATAGAGAAGACTATGACTACATTTATCTCACAACTTTGGATCCGCTCAAAATGGGTTTGACTTGACTGGATCCGATACACCTAATCGATATATACAGTGTTCGGATTGGACTGATTCACTCAAGTCAATTCCATAAAATATAGGATTGGACCCAACCGATCGCCTTGAAGAGAAGTGAAATTACGAGATAAATGAGTTTGAAATTGACAAATGACAGATAAAAGTAGCGAAATGATTAGTGTTTATATTGACAATTGTCTTTCTCAAAATGGAGAGCAAAATAATAATTAAGAAAAGAAACGTATGGTCCAAAGAAGAGAGCAGATCCACAGAACCACGATTCGTGATTTAATTCGCAGAACACAAGAAATTTAAGGTTACGAAATTCGACATTTTGCTGTGAAGTTAGCTTTTTTCAATCGGATTGAAGAACAGGATTCTTCGATCCACTTAAATATTGCGATAGAAACTGAAGGGTGGTTTCACTCGACTCAATGCTATTGAATTTGAAGCGGATAGAGATCGTCCAGATAAACGTAGCCTATAAAGAATGTGTCCATGATTGGGCATCAAAAAATAAAATATTGTATACCACACGATAATTCGATGATAAAGTAGAAAATAGTTCTCCAGATTTTTTCTCAAATTCATTGCCATATTTGGCCCTTGTGTCTGTTGCCTAGCAACAAATTTTCGAGAAATCTGTCAGATAAATTTCACGTTATTCTCATTCTTTCTGAGGTTTTTTACTCAACCAAAATAAGTGAATTATCTTGACACAGATCAAATCGATTTAATTCATCATTTATGAGTACAACAAAGTTCAAGATCAATATCTTTGAATTTGTTTCATAGTATCGAACATCTACAGTTGGGTTCGTCCTGTAAGAGAACTAATACCAATTCCGACTATACATACGCTATTTGGATATCACTAGACCAATTTCACTTTCCGCAGAAAAGAGAAAATAATTTAGTGATATATTCGTCTCTGCACGCCAGGCACTTTTTCGCTCTTTCGTGCATCCTAAATCCATCTCGGTTTTTTACCAGGAGCATATTTTATATCGTTTGAAATAAAACTCGATAGAAACGGAAAGGAGAGTTTACTCGGGATCGGAAATCCAACATAGATAATTAATGTTTTCAGATCACTAGTTATAGTCTTTCCAAAATCAGTTGAATGGACCAAAAAAACTGAAAGAAATATAATAGAGTTTGCCGGTTTGTTCTCATCCATCGATCATGGGGCGGAACAATTTTTTCTAAATGTTTTTTCTGACTTTGAGAAGACTGTAAAAAATTGTTCATTGATGAATTTCGGACAAACTCACATTTATCAAGGCAAATGTGAACACATTCTCAATCAGATCTCAATAGATATTCATGAATGATGAATTATCACCCCACAAAATTGTGAAACATGGAGTCCCTCGGGAATCGTTATTGGGTCAATTTTTTTCTTGATTTACATCAATGATTTTAGCCAATGCATGTTACCATACTCCTTGCTAACGCTATAACTTTCTGAAAATGCTTCGGATCATACTTCTAGATGGTTTACTGCCAATCAATTTAAATTTCATGAAAACAAAACAAAAGAAATTAAATTTTCCAGTAATAACATTGTTGATAACAGTTGCAGTGGTGAATTACTTGGTTTGATCATCAACAGAAATTTATCCTGGTCAGCTCACGTGGAAAAATTGTCACTTATAATATCACAAGAGCTTAAATTATTTCCGGAAATTTTTTTGGGGGCATGAATATGCGACTCGGGATAGTTTTCTTAAAATATTCGTGCCCGAAAGAAAATTTCCAGGAATAATTTAAGCTTGCGTGGTATACGGTGCTAAAACTCAGATTGGTATTAGATCAGTCTATCGCCCTTTCATAATTTTAGGTTACTAAAGGTGGTAGAAATGTATTTTTTGTTAAAGTAATCCATAACACTTCTACTGTAAAAAATATAATATTAACATGGTTTGTTGCAGTAGGTGGCCGTGATATAGGCGGCCATGCTTTTGACAGATGAGGTTTAAAAAACAATTTGAGAAAAATGAAATGCTTTGAAAAGTACAATTTATGTAAATAGTGAGTCAAGTGCAAATATGTCATCCAAAATTAATATATTTCACGAATTTAATGGTAGATTTCGACCAGGAAGCGTTAGAGTCGAATGGTTTGTTTACGAAAATCCAAGAAAGACTACTGCAGATATCAAGTAAATATGGCCATTAACGTAAAAGAGATTTGAACAAAACTGTTTCAAAATATTATATATACCTAAATATATGTTTTAAAACACAGACATCTAATTAATTCGTCACCTTCATATTCACCATTAAGAAGAGAGGATGGGTTAGAATTCAAGCAACATTTAAATCTTACTATGTTTGTAAATCCTACGTTTTTTGAAATATAAATTGTTAATGCATAATAATTAAACAAATTTGTGTTTTCTGTTTAATAAAACTTTATAGCGAATAATAAATGATAATGTTAATTCTTATAGAAATTTTGCATTATTCACTGGTATATCTACAATATTTAATGGTTGTAGATCATATGTTTACCTTTCCAACTGTCAAAAAATTACCAGTTAAATATCGTGGCGCCACGAAAAAATTTCCGGAAATTTTTCTAGTTGCCATGGTAACTAGTCAAAATTAAGGCATCTTACTAGTTAAAAAGTAGAGGTATGAAATTTTCAAAAAAATTATCCCAGAACTTTTTGGCTTTCAGACAACTTAGGAAATTCTTGGATCTTGATGCATTGTTGTATCATGCATTGTTCCAAACTGATATAAATTATGGATTTCTGTGAGAGTATTCTTATTTCAAAAAAATATCATCAGCATAAGATTGGATGTTTACTACAGGCTACATTGTAAGCCTTCATTTATAAAGATCGGAGTTTTATCGTTACCTCCTTTATTTATTTGAAATACCTTTTTAGAAATACATAAAAATGAATCGGTCTTCACTGGACATTTGGATGTCCATGACTTTATAATATAAAACTCGCATCTGCTCGTACCTCAGTACAGACTAACAAAGTCTCAGAGAAATTAATTAAACGTCAATTTATGTAACCATTTACCAGATGATTACAAGTTGCTCAACTTCTATTCATTCAAAATGAAAATTGAATCATTATTTCTAGAGAGTTGTTTCTGTGGTACTAAGAAATATCTGAATTCGTTCTTTTCCTGATGTTGTACATTTTTTAACGTCTAGTTATATTTACATATTTTATTATATCAACTTGTAACTACCTGTTCAGTCAAATATTTTACATTTTTCTGTTTTATTGTTTCATACTATTTTTTCATTGATTTTTCATAAGCTACCTGACCTGCAACAAATATATCTATCCATCTATTTATCTTTCTATCTATCTTTCTATCGAGAGAAAAGTTATTTGGTATAACCCTCAAATTATTGTGCAACCGTAGACACGTGTTTCGAGCTTAAGCTCTCATCAGTACGGTAAAATCAACACTTGGATGTAAAAAATAGAAACAAAGGAAGTCAACAATAGGAAGCCAACCACACATTTGTGGCTTCGTTTAGAAGACCTTGTGTTTACAAGGCAACAACTAACGTCGCCACGGAGGCAGCTATAGCTACCAGCGTGACAATCCTACCCAGGAAAATACGAATGTGAAAGGATTAATCGAGGGGCTATATATGAAAATATAAAGAGAAAAGTTATTGGGTATAACCCTCAAATTATTGTGCAACCGTAGACACGTGTTTCGAGCTTAAGCTCTCATCAGTACGGTAAACTCAAGTGCGAAGATGTACAACACTTGGATGTAAAAATAGAAACAAAGGAAGTCAACAACAGGAAGCCAACCTCACATTTGTGGCTTCGGTTAGAAGACCTTGTGCTTACAAGGCGACAGTGTTGACTAATATCTTTACAGTTAACATCACATTCCATTATATTGTCGTTCATTTCGTCAATACCTGTATAACACGTTTAATGTTCCCGGCCGTATTAGTGGATAGACATTAAATACGTTTTTAGTTATCAGGTGTATTAATTTCAGTCCATTTTATCATTTTCTTTTGCAAAACTTGGATAGCCAAAGTTACCGGCTCAAGTAAAGCATGTGGTGTGGAACAAATCCAAGAAAGTTTTCTACAGTCAGTGCGTTCCCTTACATTTCAGCCCATTTTTCCATAATTTGACCTAATGTTAACGTCTGTCAGAACGTTTAATGTGTGACTATATAATACAACTGTTGTCTCATTTGTAACTATTTTTGTATTTGTTTTATCTACAAATTGAAATGACTTGTGTGAATGCTCTTGTGTAAAAGCACCAATTAATAATAGATTGACCAGCCTGTACCGAAATATACTGAACTGTCCTCGTAAACCTGCGCTGCTCCCGCGGGGGGATCGAGCCGGTTCCCCAGGGATAGGTATTGACTCTTCTCTCCCCTGAGCTGGTCGTCAATACCGCAGGGAGCTCCGCCGAAGTAGGCCGAGACCGGCCGAGCCATCTTGCAGTCGGTTTATCCGGCCGGCAAACTTCTCTGTTCTCTGTTTTCTGTTATTCGGTCTGCCTACATATTTACTACCCCGACACTTAATTAGTACTCTTTATGTAACTGGTTAAATGGGCTTTCGGAACTTTTGATTGATCGCTAGCGGACAAGTGAATGAGTGAACGGAGGATTGGAATTGGGAAGACGATTTCTGTTTACTTTAGTTTTAGGTCTGAGATATACATTTAGTGTTGGCGGATTTTTGGATACTAATACCTAAAACATTTTTATTCTGAATGGCTTAGGCAGATTTAATATTAATAATTCTATCTGCATCTCCTAAAATTCAGAATGCAACATCTAAACTGGGAACTATTTCGTTTTAAGTACAGTGTGTCACCAACTGTTATTACCCATTACTGAGCTTATTTTTTTTTGCTTGGCGTTTTGGCATCGACTGCTATGGTCATTAGCCATGTGTTCTTTATAGGCCTTGTTACTAACTCCATACGCCACCTTAGGATCAGCACTGTTGATTATTAACGCAACTGTGAATCGTGGAGGATTATTCCCAGCCGACACGAGCTTCAATCATTCAGAATTTCAGATCTGAAAATGAAAAATGCCCTCACTGGCTGGGAACCAAACCTGGGACCTCTCGCTTAACCACTGCGCTAATACAGGCCAAAATTGTAAATAAAAAAACAAAAATTCGTTTTAATATACATGGGCCAAACTCAATGGTCTATTTAACGTTTCTGGAGAACGAACAGAGAAATATACTTCAAATTCAGTGTCGCTTGATAGGAGACTAGCTCGTAAAAATAATTTTACTATGCACCACATCTACTAAATAATATCAACTTTGAAATTCCAAATTGAATAATCCGTATATATAAGTTTTTCTTATTCTTCTTGTTCTAAATCAGTTCGACTTGTGAAACTTGTGTATAAACAAGTCTATTTATTATTTTGTAATTTTTTGCCAGCAAAATGGGCCCAACTTAAAGTCAAATAATTTCCAACCATCACATATGCAGAACACTAATTTTACCATCTTCTAGAAAATATATAAAGTAATTTCGGTAACTTTCAATTATTCCACAATTTTTATACAGGGTGTCTGATAAACTTGTTCGTGTTGACAAAAGTAACATTTGTCATTTTATTTCATTGGGACACCCTGTACATCATTTAATTTGCAGATTCTACTGGCAAATACCAATCACTTCTATCAAAAAATTTCTATACTTTTCTTCTACTGTTTCATGAATATTGATTATTTTAATTTTTTCAAGACAATATTGATATTGTATGAAATAATTTTTGAAAAATCAAATGATTCGACCATATTTTACAGAAAGTGTCTAAAAATCACCTTCTTTTTGATAGGTAACATTTATTTACAACTTTTAATTGTAAAGCCATAGGATTTAAAAACTTTGGTTCACTTTTACCGAAATGTTATTCCCAAATATTAGGTTACTGTAGGAGTATACGCCAAGATCCTTAATTCACAAGGAGACAAGTCTCATTTACGTTATAGGCGAAAAAGAAATAATGAAACTCATGCTTTTACATTGCTGTTCATTCAAAATGATGTGCATCATCAAGTATGATAAGTTAAAGGGTCAAGGATGTTCCCCTGTGGAATACCAGAGTCGCTTAAGAATTCATCAGAAGTTTGTTCAATGATATTTTCGTGTTCTTTCCGTAAAAGTAATAGATTTTTGACAAAAAAATTTGAATACAACATTGTGCATGATGTACCATGTTGTACCAACCTATACCTCAAGTGTAAATTCATATGAAATTGCATGTGGGTTATCTTCGGCCCATAGATTATTGTTATGAAAATTTGTAATACTTTGTCTTGAATAGCTGGAAGTTGAGCATTTTGGGTAATCATTCGAAGACTCCATTGACTAATGTCTATTCGATGGGGAAAATCTCACGGCAATAGTGCCTGGACTCGTTGAGTATGGTAAAGGCACAATTGGTGATTCCTTAGCATTTACCAGATTGGCTTATTGCGGACATTTATTGTCATAGTAATTTGTCTTATACTTAATTCCGAAATATCTTCAATCATATTAAGAATATTTTCTTTCAGTGTCACAGTTTTTATTACTAGTGGACGACCATTATAAGTTGTTCTTTTTTGAAGAGTCCCTCATCTTCCACAGAGACTTTGGTGAAGACGTGCAATAATTTTGTGATGAGGTTTCACTCGCTGAAGATACATTTCTGCATCTTGCTTCCAAAGAATTTTCATTGACACAACCGTACATAAAATGCTTATAGGCTATTTCAGTGTCAGTGTAATTACTCCTATTGAAGATTAAAAAATCTGAATAATTGAACTTTAAACTATCACATGCAAATGAAAGTAACTGGACTACAGAAGATCATTTCATTAACGATATTTGTATTTTTTTAGAAATCACTGCTTTAACGGAAACAGCATTCGAGTTTTACGAAAATTTGTTCTTTTCAACAGATATTCTTAAAAAATAAGTTTTGATGAAAAAAGGTATAGAGGTTGCATGTCTCACCCCTAAAAAAATCACAACAAAATTTTAAAAAAATCATATGTAGATTTTTGTTAGTAGAATACGCCCACTCTTTAGTTATTAAAATAAATATTCAATTTTTTCTCGTTTTGGAAACGTGTAACTTTTCAAGGACAGGTCTAGGAGATTTTGTTTACATAAAAGACCCACTTTAGTTAGCACTTATGTTGTAACAACCTGTATAATTAGTATAAATCGATCTTCTTGAATATCAAATTATTGATATATTTTGTTGAATTCAATTCATCCACAAGACGTGTAATACAACACTTGTTATCATGGTTTGATTTTTTTTTGATTCGATATGTATTTGCCAGTTACACGTAATCTGACAAAAATTACCTCCCTTGCTAATACTACGACGGACATTGAACTACATATGATAGATATTTGTGCAATGTTCCTCATTTTCGTAATCAGACATTTTGTACTCCATTCAAAGAACTTTTTTGTATTCATTTATTTCCTTCAATGCTTCAATGACATCTGTATGTCTGTATAGAAACACTACATAAATTCAAAACTAGGAAGGTGAACAAACTTTCAGTCTGGCTCCATCAAAAATAATCTTAATTGTAGATACCATGTAGTCGGAAGTCTTCTGTCAAGTAGATACCATGTATAGTCAAAGTCATAACATATTCCTAGTTGTCAGATGGAAACACTTCTTGCGTGGTTGTCAGTTTTCCACCATAATATGGTAGGTCACATAGTTCAATATAATTCTCAACTTTTTTGTAATCTCTTTTGATATTTTTAGGTCAACTTGCAAGCATACATTATTCTGCTGAAGATGAAACATGTCCTTGATTTTACGACTAGATTGGTACTATTATTTTTGTAAATGTAAAAAGCCAGCTCAAGTTTATGTATAGAGACTGGCTAATGTTAATATGGACAAATATTTGTACAAATCTCTATAAGAATAGAAATTGGTCTTTCCTGCAATTCTTCGAATTATACGCTTTTGTGAAACAAATCAGTTAATGCAGTGGCACTTCCCCAGAATAAAACACCATAACGAAAGCGAGCTTCAATACTTTTCGCTCAAACATAGAACTTCTACTTTACGAACTTGTATCATGAAATTCAATAACTATTGTGAAGAAAAAAACATCTTCACCTAATGAACCGTTGATTATTGATTGCGTTAAATATGTCTTGTAGCGAATACACACTAAATTGAAAAAGTACACGAAGAAACGTTCAAAATCCTCCACAAAGCCTCTTTCAAAAACACTCCAACACCTAAGCAAACTCCCATTATTCCACCACAATGGAAATCCACCCGACTATATTCCTGCGGATGAATATCGCACAACATAATCTAGTTACCAGCAGGCGGACTACTGCGAGGGTCCTTTATATCGTGTTAGTCTCCTGTCCTGCGGCTATTGCCTCTCTATTTATCTTTGCCGGAGTCCTGCTCCGTATTTGGCATACATTAGTTAGAGTTGGTAACATAAGGCATTCGAGAATGTCCTGCGGCCATATGGGCGACTGTAATAAGGCGCGACACCCTACTTTACCGGCCGACACGAGAATTTACTACTAAACGTCAGGATTACGGAATTTTAGTTGGGATGTCGCACTACTCGCAGCAGGAAGTTTGCAGGAAATCTGAAACTTGCGAATCGTTGAAATTTCCAGTGAGTTTGAAGTAAGAATTGGCCAGAATCATATACTACAGTTTTTCCATAAACTGTTGTTCCCACGAAGAAAATAATCCTGTAATGTTGAATTTCTGTAGGATCTATGCCTCAAGGAACACCTCCCGAGTTCCAAAGCTTTGCAGTTCGTCGGAAGAACGAGCCCTGGGAAACAGATTTTCAGCATGTCTCCTAAGTAACGACAAAGGGATGGCAAGACTGAGCTCGACGGGTCGGTCTCGATGGGACCGCTAACGGTGGAACAATTGATGTCATTACAGAAGAGCATGGAAATATCTATAAAACAGAGACAGATGGTCAACGCTTCTAGGAAAATTGCCATCTTGATAAAAACCCCAGGACAAAAACCCCCTGACAATAACACCATGTAAAAATTACCCCCGGTACAAAAACTATCTGAACAAAAAACTCCGGAGCAAAAATGAAACCCAGTACAAGATAAACCAAAACACAATCCCAAAATATAATTTGATTGGGAAAAAATTTATTGTTAGGTAATTGTATAAACTGAAAAAAAGTCAACACCTGAAAAAAACCTCCCGAAAAAAAAACACCGAAACAATAACCCCCAAGTAAATAATAAATCATGTAGAAAAAACTCCCAGTACAAAATAATCAATACCACAATTGCAAAAAGTAACATAATAAAACATATCAAAGTAATTCGTGACAAACGTTGAAACGCTGTCACAGCAGATGCCGAAGGCCGAAGGCGTATCTCTTCCTTCTGGCTGCCCTCGTTTGCGGCCATGGACCGAATTTCTTGATGTTAGGAAAGGGTCACAACCTAACCTTACTTAACTAACCTAGCTATCCAAGTTGCTGGTAATTCGATCACTAAGTATGATGAAAAGGTGAAATCATAGCAGATGCTTGCTGCGCTCGCATTTCACAAATTATACGCCGGAGGCGTGTCTCTTTCTTCTGGTTGCCTACCTTTTCGGCCATGGACTGAATTTCTTAACGTAAAAAAGACACAACCTAACCTAACTGTTAATATTAACGTAAAGTAATAGAATTTCAATATGGAATATCATCGAAACTTTCATTTTGAAAATGTAACAAGAATTAAAATTATTAAATAAAAGATGTAAAATTCAAGTACAGTAAAATGTTCATTCATGTTTAATTAGTCAAAGATATATAAACTATTCAAAGGGAAAATAGTCAGTGTGTGGTTTTGTACCGAAGGCATTTTGAATCGGGGGTATTTTATACGAGGGGATTAAAGTCCAGGGCAGGCCCGGACTGGGACCATTTGGGGACCTCATCTAAAACGTGTGAAGGGTACCCTCCACCGGGGTGCTCGAAAACAATGAAAACGCGTTTTTACGCTATTTTAGCATCTATAAAGAAGAAGAAATTCAACTAGGTTTTTATACATATGTTATGATTTTAGACTTTTGTTGTATTTATTAAAATAAAAAATTCACAGTATTATCAGGATACCACAAAACTACAAAACACATGCTGTAGAATTGCCAATAATCACAACGGAGTTTAGAATGAAGTGCAGTATTTTATTTGCACCAAAGTATTAATGAATAATGTCAAAATTATTTGAGTAGTAACGGATTTTAGGGATTATAATAATAATATTTTTTAAAGAATGAATGTCAATAATTTAACTTAAATGATTCGACATTTTACTCCCCTAGCCCTAAAATAACAGCTTGAGGTTCGTACAGTTTGATAATGAAATATTCAAAGGAGGATATGATTGAAATGTTGTATATTTTGGGTGAGTGTCACAAAAACTATCTTTTGACAAGTAGAGTGTATGACCTACGATATCCAAAGTTGACTGTTTCGAAAATCTAGCAGACATATTCAAAAATAGTGGTTCAGTGAATTTTTCAAAACATATAAGAGACCAGCTTCTGTTCTTACTGAAGATAATGAATTGATGGTTTGACGGCTGTGCTGGAAAACCCAAATATTAGTAGCAGAGAATTAAGCCAGTATGTAAGCATTTCAGGAACTACAGTACATCGAATTTTGAAGATGAATAAATTTCATCCGTTTCATATTCAATTACACCAGGAACTTCTACCACAGGATTTCAATCGTAGAATAGAACATTGTCGGTGGTTAATAAATATGATGAACACTGAGAGACATTTTTCAAGAACATTACTTTACTCCGATGAATCTACATTCCATAAAAATGGGGAGGTTAATCGTCATAATTATCATTATTATTCAGACCAGGATCCCCATATATTCAGAACCACTTCTCAAGAAATATGGTCTCTAAATGTTTGGGTAGGTATTATAGATAACTATGTTATCGGCCCCTATTTTCCAATGGCGTAGTGAATGGAAGAGTGATTTTAGATTTTCTTCAGAACCGTTTGAGAGTGCTGCTTCAACGTGTACCACTCAATGTGTTGAATAATATGTGGTTTCAACTCGACGGTGCACTAGTTCATTTTGTGGTATATGTTCGCCAATGGTTGAATGAGCAATTTCAAGACAGATGGATTGCTAGAGGTGGTCCAGTACACTGGCCTGCGAGGTCACCAGACTTGACACCATGCGATTTTTTCCTATGGGGATATGTCAAAAGTAAAGTTTGTTCTGAAACAGTAACCACAAAACAAAATATGAAGTGGAGAATAAGGGAAACTTTTGCCTCTGTTACACCAGAAATGTTGTCAAGAGTTCGATATTCAATAAATGAACGAGTACAATAGTGTATTCAGCAGAATGGGAGGTACTTCGAACATCTTTTGAAATGAAATATCTTTCGAATTCAATATATTTAGATAGACAGATTGATTTAATCTCTTAACCCGGAGATTTGGAGTGTTCTTCCTCTGCTCGCTAGGTGGAGCGGCCTAGAAACTGCTTCCATCTCGTGAACTAGAATTGACTAATCAGAGGAGTGTGTATTGGTTTGGACGGGGAACAGATGGCTTCAGTGCTGTCTGTGTTGACCTGCCCTTGCACTGATGAGAGGCAACAACTTCGAAACTAGTCTGCAGGTGGTCACCCTGTCCAAATCAAAACATAATTTTGCTGGTTGGTCATAGAGGGCACTTGCAATTGCGTCCTCTGATGCTTTGAGGAACGTTGCACAAGTAGCTGTTATATTTAATTCAATACCCGTCGTGGTCTTAGCCAGGGGACTAGTTGTTTTCTGACAGGTACTTGCTATAATAAGCCTACGTAGTAGGTGTTTATGGGAGTAAAGGGTTCATCTTCGGTCGGTAACGACTGTTCGTTGCAAACGATCTCCCAAAGATTTCTGTCTTCTTCGATTAAATCTCTTAACCCGGAGATTCGGAGTGTTCTTCCTCTGCTCGCTAGGTGGAGCGGCCTAGAAACTGCTTTCATCTCGTGAACCAGAATTGACTAATCAGCGGAGTGTGTATTGGTTTGGACGGGGAACAGATGGCTTCAGTGCTATCTGTGTTGACCTGCCCTTGCACTGATGAGAGGCAACAACCTCGAAACTAGTCTGCAGGTGGTCACCCTGTCCAAATCAAAACATAATTTTGCTGGTTGGTCATAGAGGGCACTTGCAATTGCGTTCTCTGATGCTTTGAGGAACGTTGCACAAGTAGCTGTTAGATTTAATTCAATACCCGTCGTGGTCTTAGCCAGGGGACTAGTTGTTTTCTGACAGGTACTTGCCATAATAAGCCTACGTAGTAGGTGTTTATGGGAGTAAAGAGTTCATCTTCGGTCGGTAACGACTGTTCGTTGATTTAATATGTTTATTGGTAGTTTTTAATAAAATTGTTGAATTGAATAACGTGTTTTCAATTGTGTCGTTATTCACCTATTGAAAGTATTATTATTATCTCATTAGATGAGCTCTCAGAATACGCATCTATATACAGGGTGTTCCATTTGAGAAAAATGAGTTTTAGCAAGTTGAAAATAGCAAAGTTTGATCAATGTTTCAGAGCACCCTGTGTATTCTAGGGGCCTTTCAATATTATGTATGTTTTAGTGCATAGCTTGGGTACTTGCATACCCATATTCTCTCGTTGACCTCTTATAATAAGATTCTTTTGAATTTTTTCCTCGTTCAAGAGTTTTCGTTAAATTCTAATGAAAAGTGAATATCTTGGCAACGTTGCATCCGATTCCTGAAAATAAAAATGATTTATGAAGCCCATCAGAAACAGGGTGATGCATTAAAAAAACAAATGTTGGCCCATGGATTTATGGTGCACCCTGTACGCTCGAAAATAATTTCAAAGAGTAGCACTTGAAGTGTCTAATAACACCGATCAGATGTTTCTCAGGTGGGCTACCCTGTGTATAACATAAAACAAAATTCGTGCGCTAAATTTCAATAAAATCGTTTAAATTTCAAATGCACTTCTCGAGTAATAAACACTTCAGTTCACCATAATTTCAATTTGAATTTGTGTCAACCAAGCAACTGATCCTTGTTGAATATTGTTTTATCGAACAAGGAAAAAATTACGTGAGCAATTCATAAATTGGGAACGGTGTATTGGGATAACATCGTCTAAACATTTATTACTGGAATGACAACAACATAATTTTTTTTGTTTTTTCAATGTCATGATATCTATGATCAATCAAGTTCATCACCAAAAGTAAAACATATTGATGATTGGAAGATATGTTCTCGATATTCACCTCAAAACAATTACAAAGCTCAATCTAAACACCACATTCATGTTGCAATACGGAAATGCCCTTTCGGCATCTAAAATTCAAATCCCATCCCGAATAGACTTACAAGAACGTCCTGTACACACAAGACGTGTTCCCCCAAAAACATAAGACTTCCGCCCCATCTCGTTGCAGGCAGTGACGTAATGGAAAGGACATCAATTATTTAGCCGTCTTGATATAGGGTTTATTAATTGATGAAAGGCACGAAATAGCAGATTTACATAATACATGGGCACCGCAAGGATCTGCACCTAAGTCGAGTCACGAGGCCAAGTAGGCCGTGGGGAGCGGTCGCTGAATGCCAGAATTTACCTGCAGACGGCATTAGGAGAATGGTCACTCTTTTTCAGTACAGACGCGGAAGTTCTGAATTTGGATAAATTCTGTTCACGGTTACAAGTTGTCAATTTATGTGATGTCAACTTTATACATTTATTCGTGATATTTTTATTTGACTCATGTGTTATTCGTAAGGAGTATTCATATGCAAAGTGTCGATTTGAAAACATTCCACCTTCAATATTTATCTTGAGTATTTACCTCTTTTGAAACTGTCAATATCGCTGAAACATTGAAAAGTAGTTCCGATACATGAAATTCGTAGCACTATCAAATCTGCGGAATTTAGACAAATCAATATTTAATAGAGGACGTGCTTTTGTATTTTCGTAGACTTGGAATGATCAAATCAAGCGACCTATTTTAAATGTTAGTACTCGTTATATATAGGTATATATATTTGAACTATTTTGCAAAGTAATTTCTGGTAGGTTGTTTTGTTTCAACATGTTTTCGGTAATTGAAATATTAGCTGCGGTCGAAGTTGAAGTTGATGGGGAAACGTACTGAGCTTCCACAGCATTGTTGTGTTCAGGTTCTAATGGCACTGGAGGCTGAATGGATTCTACTATACTTTCTGAAATTTTCATTTGGTTAGCTATGGAGTTGTCGATATAAGATTCAGCAACATTGCGTTAACTAAAATAGTCGCAGATGACCTTCGGAAACAGTGGCCAGTATATAATTCAGGATTCGGTAATTGCAAAAATTTCGCTATTTCTTTCGCCATGGTGCCAAATTTATTTATCCCCACAGGCTGTTTCGTACATTTGCTATTTTTGTAATTTAAAAAAAAAAAACGTGATTCATTTGTGCATATTTTTTGTAAATTTGGTATAATTCTCCTGTGACTGTAAAATTTCTAGGAACCTTGGTTTAAGTATCGGGTAATTTTATTGAAAGGGCCAAATGCCCCTGTAAGGCCAATAGCTAAAGCAGCCTGAAATCAAAACCAAACATTCATTTTCCGATAACAATTTAAAAATTTTCAATTCATACCTTTATCAGCAAATACTTTTCATCAGGTGCATCTTTTAAAAATTGTTGAATTTCTTCAGAAGTTAATGTTTTTGACTGTTTTGGAACATATTTTTCTCCACGATCTTCACAGAATTTGCCAATTCTGAAATCAAATTTGATCACAGAGTGCTGGAATTCTCTCTCTTGAGATTGACTAAATATTCTGCAACACCTCGGCCCCCATGCAATTTGAATGTAATTACATTCTCTCTTTTGTGATAGAATAATATTCTCACACTGGTTAGCAATAATAACATTAGCCTTGACGCAGTTGATTGTGTAAGAGTCAAAATTATTGCTGTCACGTTTCCTATCTTTGATTTTGGAGAAAGTATAGTCTGCTACTCGGTTAGAATGAAAATTCGTGATGCTCGTGGTTCCTCACGCTCGCCTTCGGCTCGCGCTCGGAACTTTCCACTCGCATCGAATTTTCATTCTAACCTTGTTACAGAATATAATATTCAGATTTGCGTTTTAAAAATGCACGTAGTTTTACGTATTTTGATATATCAACACAGTTTTTAATCATTAAGGTACTCTTCAGCATCGAGTACTGAGACCATAATGTTGATGATTTCAATCTTCTTGACAACTCTTCAAAATAAACTAACAAGTTATTTTCGGAACAAGAATTTACATTGGCTCTCATTTTCCAGTCCATAAAGTTTCTGTAAGCGATTTCATATTTTTCTCTTGATGTGCTTGGTAGCAAATTATTGCAAACATCTATTGCTTTCTGAATAATTTCTGGAGGTGTATTTTCAGACTCTAAATCTTCGTATTCCATTATATTCAATATTTAATTAATCTGAACTGTTTATATTATAACAAATAACAATAAAACTATTTTCGTTGGGTAAGTTGACAGCAATAATTATGCAGTGCTTCGGTTTTGTTATAGAAACGCTAACAATGGGCTACTTGGATATTGCACGCGAATCGTCGGCGTAGCGTTGTCAACGTGGAGAACGTGTCATATCAATCTGACATGTAAGAATTCATGACTGACTTGGGTTATCGTGATAACAGTGAGAAATTATTTCTCACTGTATTGGCGGATATTTCTCACTGCGTGAGAAATCTTTCGTTTTGTAAGCGATGAGAGAAGTGGCACATTGTATAGCATCTGTAGAAAAAGACTATTTTGTCTCACCATGATATTTGTGTACAAAATGAAATTCAATTCAGTAACATTTTACTATAAAAAATTCATCAAGTAAACCACTCTAACCCCTTTTCATCTGCAGTACCTATCGTCTGATTCGCTATAATAAATGGACTTTTGGATTAAAGGAGAGTAGGTTCTTTATGTTGAATAACACCCTTACATCCTTCTTCCTAGGCTCATTGGTAAGAAAGTTATTTCGATAGTTATTGTTGGTAATTAATTCGTTTCTCGTATTCAAGAAATCAATCAATTGAAACATTAGGAATCAATTTAATAATCAACTGAATGTATCGTTTAAAATTGGAAGTACATCTGAATGTGACTTCCTATTGAGTTTTAGCAATTAGAATCCATCCATATCTACTTTCAATTTTGAAGAATACCTTAAGTCCATTATAAAATTGTTCCTAAATGATTCAGTGACAATTCACGAGATGCCTGCTTTTATGAAGCGGTCTTTTAGTCACTTCTTCTGAAAATCGTTCTTAAACGGCACTCATTTGTCAAGAGTTGGCAAATTGCAAAAGGCGTATCCGAAAAGAACTAACTGACTCAGCACTCATGTTCGAGGTGAAAAGATTAGCCAGCAGTTCTTAATGGAGACGTTTTCAGGAATTAGCAGTGGAGCTCGCTTACGTATTCAAAGGACGACGGAGTTTCTGCAGGAAGTTGCATTTGGGTTGGGGTCGGGAAGATTTGGAAAGAGGAGTGATTTTTTCCATTAGGGATAAATCTGAAAATTCATAAGTGTGTCTGGCAGCTCCACTGAATTGACATTAGGAGAGATATATACTTGATTGATGATTGTTTTATGGAGAACGAAAAGTAGGTCTACTGACGATTTTAAACTTATCGGTCCAATTAGAAATTAGCGAAATATTTTTTATAAAAATACTGCTCCAAATTGAAGTTAGTTCCAATTGAAACCCTTGCTGGTTCTCTCAAAAGAAATCAATTTCTATGAATTAGTATTGGGTTCTGGGAGTGATGGAAGGATATTTCAACTTTTTATGATCCTACCATTATATTAAGTGTATACACTGGAGTGCATGATAATGAAATTGCAGAAGTACTGGCAAAAAAGGGTCTGACACATCTTTTCTGGGACCTGAACCCTCCTGTGGAATAAGTACCAACACAATACTTTATGAACTTGAAAACGAAGTGCACGACAAAAGATCCCAATACTGGATAGAATCAAAAGAAATGAGGCAAATCAAGATACTACGTGGAAACTACAACCAGATGAGATCAGATAACTGCACCAGCAGGAGATAAAATTTACTCAGAATACTAACTGGAGTCCTAACAGGGCATTGCCGGTTGACTCAAGGAACTTGGATTATTTGCAGAAGAAGAATGCAGATTTTATAAGGAAGATAACGAAACCTCTATACACATTATCTCAGAATGCATTAATCTGCAAAATCTGGAGGTGGGATACCTAGGAGAACACCAAATAGAAGAGAAAGATATACCTAACCTGAGGCCATCTGATATCCTGAACTTCTTAAAAGCTATAGAACTGGAGGAACTGCTCAAGTCGTTGAGACATCCTAAATGGGTGAGCAGCAGAAGTGAACACAATAGATCTCATAGGCATCAGTAGGCTCAGTGTACCCCCCCCCCTCCCACTGATCAGAATACAGTAGTGTCTCGAATGATTTTATGGAAGCGTCTAGCCAAAATTTTGACGGTTATCCAGAAAATAAATTTATCGAATAGTATACAATCTCACGTCAAAATTACAGAAAAGTTTCTGGAAAAATATGACTACTCAAGTTCCTATAAAAATATTGATTCAAAATCTATAAGTCTTTATATGACTCATCCATTGGTATCTTCAAAGATTTAAGGAAAGCTTTTGATACTGTAGACCACTCTACATAACTTAGAACGGTTAAAGGTATGTGGGTGTAAAAGGTGTACCTCACAATCTCCCCAGAAGTTATTCGTAAAATAGTCGGCAAAGAGTAATAATTGATCAAAGGATGAGTGACGAAAAACCATATCATGTGGCGTACCACAAGAAATGGTGTTAGGACCAATTCTGTTTAACATCTACCTCAACAACCTCACTCGAAAATGTTCAGTTTTGTCATATTCTGCAAATACGATGACTGGTTCAATTTGAAACTTGAACTGAAACACAACATAAGCCGGATGAAGAAGTGCTTTGACTATAGATAAGAAATTTTATTGAAACGTACTACCTACCATTCAGTAGCTACGATATATCCTTGCTAGAATATGATATGGCAATATCTGACATGACCGTCATTAGACCTGTCAAAAAAATCTAGTATCTAGGCATAACTCTAGATAACCATTTAAGACTGGATCAACATAAATTACACTTTGTGCAAGAACTGCGATGCACTGTGTACACATTTATAAAAATAATCAGCATCCTGCTCAACCTGCCTAACCATGAATAAAAAATAATGTTTTATGGAAGTTTGGTAGATCCAATCATAAACTACGGCATAATTCGTTGGAAAAGAGTCTCAAAAACACATCTACGATACTTTGAAGTAATGCAAAGGCATTTCCTGCGATGTATCATAGAAAAAGGATATAAGTAACCTAGCGATATCCTCTAGTCAGAAACTATAATATTCGACCCAAGACAACAATTGTTCATAAAAGAAATAAACAGAAAACTAATTGTAATAACGGTCATGAATAAGTCAGTCAGTCGTACAAATTATCATTTCTTCCGAAACTCTTCCTTCTAGATTCACTAAAAGGCAAACTCTATATGTTAAACATATCCTCCTCTTGTAAAAATACACGAGATGAGAGGAAAATTAATGCAAAAGATCGATTCCCAGTCTTCGATTCTGTTCTATAGATATTTACATCTCAGAAAGGATTTATCGAGGGGCTATATATGAAAATATAAAGAGAAAATTTTACAACAATTTGAGGGTTATACCTAATAACTTTTCTCTTTATATTTTGATATATACATCTTTACATTATTATATTATCACAGAATCAGATTTTATCTCTGTTTATGTCTACATTCCTAAATTTTTATATTTTACTATTTACATTTCATATTTTACAAGAATATAGTTTTACATTTTAATATTTCAACATTCTTACATTTTGACATATCAACTTTTTTAACAATCCTAAATTACTTTATTTATTGATTAGCCAACATGCTCATTCACAACGTCGTACCTTTTATGGGCAAAAACTCTATTCATTTGCTAAGAGTCTTTTGTACTTTTTAATTATTTTATAAAATTTGTTATTATTAATATTTTCTATTAGTATAATATATTATTGCACAATAATGATATCGTAGTTATTTGTGATGCACTCTTGAAAAACAGGCAGACTGTTTTTCTTTCCTAAGCTATTTCAATTTATTCACGAATATGTTGTGTTGTTAATTTAAATTAATTATTATTATTATATTATTTCATTAGATTCGGACTCAAGATGTAGAAAAAAATCTTTTTCTGTTTACGTTCACTTGTATGTATTTATGTATGTATGTTAGTGACTCTACATGAATGTAATATATTTTTTAAATTCACTTTTCATCCACTTCCTATCTCCTGAACAATTTTAAATTTGGAACACGTTTCAAAGAACTATGACAATACAAGAATTCGTAATAATAATGTACCTCACAAAAACAATAATAATGTTTGTCGGTTAGGTACCAATTTTACAATCTATTTTAAATCTACTTTAAACATAGCTAAGAACTGAATAAGAATGCAATAGTATTGCAATAATTTTCTAATAATATTGTAATATTAATGTCAATTATGTTCGTCAGTTTGGTACAAATTTAAACGATTTCATTCTAACTTTTAAGATCGCTCAGAACTGGATGACAATACAATATCATTGCAAGAATAATAATAATGTAATAATAATAATAACGTTGCACCAATGCTGTGCCCGTAAGTGGAAGCAGTTGTTTTTTGTCAGATATTTGCCTCATAATTGCCACATTATCTGGATGTGGGACTACGTCAAAATTATTCCTCTCATTTACTATTTGATTTTTAATTATATTCAAGTCGTTTATGTTTGAATCATTCATATCAATCATAAGTTTCTTATTCGAATAACATTTGCGTTTTTTAAAAAAGATTGTAGTTTTCTGCAGAGGACTTCTGTTTAAAAAATATGTCCATTTATGGGCCGTGGTGGTCGGCTGGTAGTGCGTTCGCCTCGCATGCGTGGGGTCTCGTGGTTTCGATCCACCGATTCACCGATCTCGTGCATGGCATCACACGTTAAGAGGTAAGGGCTGCGTCTTCCCTAGCTCACACAAGTCTCTCGAAGACTTCTGAGGGTTGCGCGTAGGGGTGCAATCGGTTGACGGAATTAACAAATACAAAAATCCAATGAACATCAGAAGTCACAGGACCGCATTACGTTCTATTGGCTTCTATTGCAACAATTCGATTGTGAACAATCATTTTGCATTTTATGAAAATCCTAAAAATTAAAACCCACTCAATAAACTCTACGCTCAGCGGTGAAAATAATCCAATCGAAAGCATTGCGACCAATAAGTCATAAGCGGAGGCCGAAAAACGTTTTCCAACATTTTCATAGTGGTCAACTCAAGCGCGACTCGAAACGGGAAATTGATTGCCAATGGCTATCAGTAACTGCATATCGGTGTTGTTTTTTTTTATGAGTTGTTGATGTCAAAGGGGTCATTCAATTCCCCGGCTGCCGATAAAAAATACAAATGACGGTGCTGGCTAATTTTCCTGTATGAAGTGATAGTAAAATCGTGACAATAGTTTTTATGCTTACATTCTGGATTTTTTCAACGATAGTTATAAATCGAATTACCCCAGCAAGAAACCATTATAGCATAGAGGACAAGTGAGTTATCGTTATTTAGTCAACTTTGCTGGTTTCTAAATCTTAAAATCTGGCATCTGGTAAACTCTGAAATAGGGAAAAATTCCTCTCAAAATAATCCAATCCTCTCTATTGGCAATTTGGAAGATCTGTGTGAGGAACTGAATAACTTTTTTCTGAATGTCATCAACCCCATTGTTGATGTAACTAAAGTTACCGAATATCTAAACCAACAGTGTGCTCCTAATGCCACCTCAATTTTCTTCTACCCTACTGATGATAAAGAAATCTTGGACACTCTGAATGATATGAAATCTAAAAACTCGTGTGGTTATGACAATGTTTCCTCAAAACTACTGAAAAAGTATATTCAGGTTTTTTTACCTCATATAGTTAAACTTTTCAATGAATCATTAGCCCAGGGAATCTTTCCAGCTTTTCTGAAAAAATTACATGTGATACCAATTCATAAAAAAGGCGATAAACAATATTTTAACAATTATAGACCTATTTCATTACTGCCAGTGTTTTCTAAACTATTGGAAAAAATTGTCCACAAGAGACTTTTATCCTTTCTAAATGTCAACAAAATTATCACGCCAGCGCAACATGGTTTCATGACTAATAAATCCACCTCATCAGCTATGTACGATATAACTCAAAGGATCTATGGAGCACTGGACTCTAAAAGCTATCCCCTTGGTTTGGCCCGTGATTTCAAAAAGTTGTTTGATAGTGTATGCTTTCAAATATTGCTGCTTAAACTTGCTCATTACGGTATAAGAGGAATCCCGCTTAAATGGTTCTCAAGTTATTTAACAAACAGACAGCAAATGGTCATTATATCGAATAATAATAGTAAATCATGCTCTTCGTGGGATTACATAAATAACGGAGTACCACAAGGGTCAATCTTGGGCCCGTTCCTATTCTTATTGTACATAAATGAATTACCAAAAAATATACCACAAGCTTCTACAACGATGTTTGCCGATGATACTCTTTTCTTATTTACCGGTCTCAACGAACTTGATTGTATACAAGTACTGAACAATTCATTATCGCTTATAAATACTTGGTGTAGAGTAAATAACATTGACATAAACTTCTCCAAGACCCACTGTGTTTCTTTCTCCCAAAGAGCATTTGCAGAACACCACCCAGTCTCTTATGATGTCAAATTTGAACGCTCTAGTACGAAATAGCCTTGGTATCACCGTAGATTCTCAACTAAACTGGAGACAACACGTTATTCAACTCAACAAAAAGTTGAGTGGTGGTTGTTCCGTTCTGAGAATTCTAAAGGCCCAGGGCCTCAATACCGACACGCTCAAACTAGCCTATTTTGCAAATTTCTTTTCGCACATGTCTTATGGTATTATATATTGTTATACAAAATTGTTTTTTTTTTGGAAATAAATGTCTACCTATCTATCTATATTCTATAGACGTGCCGTGCTCACAGTAGGTTGTTTAAACATATCATAATTGAAATAGAAATTGAGAATCAAATGATAAACCAGAGAAAAGCAGGTCAAGAATAAAAATGCAAGCTTACTTTCGAAAATTGTGATGAATTCGGCTAGATCCCAGTCATTTAGAAGAATATTGTAAGCTATTATTAGGTACTCGTGCACACAACTCTAAAATTGATAATGAAACATCGAATGACCACAGCAAAGAACAGAATAACCGGAAGTGGGTACATCGAGTAATATTTTAGTGGCTAGTTGACAATTGTATTACCGTTAGTGGGTGAACTTCTTTGCGATTATCCAGTTATCGTACGTGGTAGGAGATCATCATGAAAAAAATGAGCAATGAAAATTCTTTTGTTTTTGTACCACTTTTTATTTGTAACACTTGCGTTACTGCAGTTCCGTCCTATTTGGACATTATCAAACTATATGTTTCAAACTGATAGTTTAATTTCTCATTTTTTCAATGGCAGAAAAACCACCTTCAGCAAAATTGTTTTCGTTGTCCTAGGATTCCAATGTGCTGCTTCTATTCAAAAATGAAGCAATATCTTAGCAAAAACTTTTATTTTATTTCTCATATTTCTTTAAAGAAAATTGATTTAAAAGTCTCGTACCAGTGCATGCAGATTATGTCAGTGAGCTCTATAGGTTTACACTAGGCGGAGCTTTCAAGTGAAATTTGATCGCACACAAAAATTGGAGTATTTTGAATTCTTATGAAGTTAACAGAGAAATAAGAATCTCGATACCTACCCACTTACTTACGATACTTCTCCTTCATCAGACGCGCTCCTTCTAACATCTCAGTCCGGGCTTGTCGAGTTTGAAACATTGAGAGTATCTACCTGCAGGTGATGATGTCAGTACAAATTGTACCAAAACATTGTTTTTTTACCCCGTTTCAGAACTAGAAGTAATCGACAAGATTAAACTTTTACCAAATAAAAAATCTTCTGATTTAGACGAAATTCCAATTAACGTTATCAAGTAATGTAAAGGGAAAATTGATTCAATACTCAGTTATGTTATAAACAGTTTTAAACAAAACACACCTTTCCAACAAGCCTCAAAATAGCCTCCATTATGTTATTTTTTGAGAAAAACGACCCTAGTAACATAGAAAATTACATCCCAATAGCGTAATTCAGTGTATTTTCCAAAATTATAGAAAAAATCGTTTTTAAAAGAGTACAGTATTATTTGAAGTCATTCATACGGTTGACAAATCTTTCGTTTGTAAAAAGCTTAATGCTATAGGTATATGTGGTTTCTCTCCTACCTGGAAAACAGAAAAATTGTTGACAAAATTGACGAAGTCATCTCCGAAGAGTATGATATCAATATTTGTACCCCACAAGGCAGTGTCCTTGGGCCGCTTATTTTTTTTATTATTTATCATTGAATTACCTCATTATCCACATGCTGAAGTATCCATAAATGCATGGTTATATAAGATAGTTCTAAACAAAATATTCCTTAAAAAAAAAGTAAAAAATTTCAATGAATTTTATATTTATGCTTTAATAAGAAAGGCTTTGAAGAAATTCATTTGAATACAATATAACAGCTTGTACAAAACCTCTTTGACATGTCAAATTTCCTTGTAAAACGATTATTCAATGTTTTCACTTATTGACCGTATTAAAGTCCATGCTAGACAAATACACCCTTTTGGCCATATACTATGCTTATGCTTACGCTGCCATGAGGTACAGTATTATAATCTGGGGTCAGAGACGTGTGCAAAGAGTTTTTGTATTACAAATATTATTATTATACAGTTCAGCTCACCTTACAAAAGAAAATGAAATTAATGTAAATATCAACCACCAAGATGAATTCAGGTGAATGCTGTGATTGAGAGTATGGTTGTTTGAATATATCAATATGAAACCTCCAGTGAGGGCTATGCCTGTGACGTCACGATGATAGCTTACAGTTATGGATACTTACGCCTTAGGGGCAGTCTTATTCTAAACTTATCTGATACTACGTAGATATTCTCAAGCATGCCAGTTCACCAATTAGCGTGGTTGTAGTTCATCAGTGCCTTGGTGTATACAGGTGCACAGTGGGTACGACACAATCAATCAAAGTACATGTACAGTTGGGACGAATAGCGAAGGAATGCTGAACAACTGGTATACAGCGGGACAACCACAGTCGAGCAGGAACAATCACAGCAGTGGAATAGTGAAAAGACAATCGTGTAGCAACGAAACAATGGAACAATCACATTAGTGGAACTCCAATAAACGGTAGCAGAGTAGTAGCAATGAAGCGCAGTGGAGCACTACCAGCGGCGAAGAGGTAACAGTAGCCAACTAGTAGCCACAGCGGAGCAGTAGCAGAGTGGTAACAAGCACTATCCGCAGCGGAGCAAAGTAGTAGCAGAGTGGTAGCCGCAGCAGAGAACCCTAGAATATACAATACCAGTCTGACTTCTGATTACACTTGTATGGGGGGGGCCATAAGTAGAGCCCAAATGCAAATACTAACCTCTATTAAGTGGGAGGGTTCTGATAACAGCTTTGATGGTATGTTTGCTGTCTGATAGCGAGTTTTTCGTTCCAGTGGTTTCACACAATGACTTCTAACCTCAAAAATCCGCAAAGCGAACGGAGATTTCTCAAAAATATAAAGCGTCAAAAATCGCAAACAATATGAGAAACTCTCCTGATATGAATTTTCCCAAAGACCCATCAACGATGATCAAACTTTAATTGGAAATCTTCAAACTAGGTCAGTCACTCATCAAGATCAAATAAGGAAGAAGAGAGTATCTCTCAGACGTCAAAGTCAAAACTGTCAATATCTGACAAGGCGCTTTCTTGTTCGTTAGTTTTCGGTGGGAACAGTCCAGGAACTAACTCGAGCTACTAGAAGCTATGAACAGAACACCTTAAGATTCAGTATTGCCAACTGAACCAAGATGAAAACGCCAGCCTCTCAATCTCAGAACCAAACACAAACAAACAAAAGGTCCAGTATTCGAATGTGAAGTAAGTACCTCAATGACACAAGATAGAGATAGAGTAGGAATGTTACGGTTTTGTGTTCCAAGCACAAAACAATAGACTTACCAAAATTATGTTTACAAAACAACGCTGTCATACCGCAAAATAGAATAGCTGATAACTGTCATTAGCTTAAGGCCGGTTCATGTCCGCTCGAACTAGTACGGCAAAAGTAAGTACTAATATTCGGAACAAGCTATACATGACAACGATCAAGTTGTCATTTTGAGGAATCTGAAGAGGAAGAAGAATACAGTGGCGTACAGAGTGGAAAGTGTATATCAATGACAGAGAATTTCTGATGTTATTGTATTAAAACAGAAAGGGTTTTCTAGTGCAAAATAAACCCGTAACAACTCTTTAACATTTTTGAATATGTATCACATATAAATATCTCACCCTATATTTCAAACAAACTCAATTTTCTACAAGTCCTCACAAAAAACTCTTCACTACCAAGCAAGTCTGATAGCAAAAAGAATACATCATCCAACAAACTGTATAAAACTGTTATCTTCTTCTCGAGATACGTAAAAAATCCCATCCACCCGTATATACGTTGTTCGATTTTCTTTTTATCTGGCTGGAAAACGGTGTAAACACGAAAACCGCACTCGGGCGTCTCGACGGGGCTGTTTCCAGTTAAGTTAGTTACGCAAGAACGTCTCTTTAGAAGCATAATTTATAAGCGATTCATAATGCGAGAGTGTCGACAAGAAATTGAGTGAAAGTTTCAAGACAACGATGAGAAAATACTGGCGAAATTAAATTTCGCAGGGTGCCAACTTTATTATTACCACGAAGAAACGAGCTGGAGGAAGATTCGGGATTATACACGGTTGCGGGTTTCTTTCTCATAGTGGTTTGTGGATTGCTTTTTTTAACCTAAATGGAAGTGTTACAAGTGTATAAGAGAGCCTTAAAAACATGGCTTGTTTCAATCTTGAAGATTCCACGTGCCTTTTAGGGCACTTGACAAGATAAATGATTCAGGAATAATGAAAAATCCCTTTTTTTATTCAAGTACATAGTGAAGAAGTTAAGTGAAATTTCGCTATTAACCTGTTCCTAGCAGATCCAATACGTTTAGAGTACATAACTCACTAACAGGTTTATTCACTATCTTTTAACGATATCGTTAGCAGTTTTTATCAAGCGATAAGCCGTTAAATAAGGATAAAATCACAGAATCGTATTCACCATCTGTTTCTTCATCGTTATTTAACGATATATCGATGCCAAAACATCGCTAAGCAGACGACACCTATTTGGCTGTCGTAAATGTCAATAAGATACGGTAGCACCAAAAAAGGAAATAAAAATTTTACCCAAATACAAAATATGGTGGAACGAAAAAATAAAAGAAGCAACAAATAGTAGGGATCTGAGTTATAAAAAGTACTCGCTAAATAAGACCGAAGAAAATTGGAATGACTATAAACAAAAACGAAATAATGCTGTTAAGATAATTAGAAATGAAAAGAGCAGGTATATGGAACAAAGAATTCGGGATTCCAAAGGGAATGCCAAAGAAATGTGGAAAAATTTAGAGTGTATGTTACCTAAGAACACTAAATTGAGTAGTATTTTGGAATTAGAATTCGAAGACAATGTTGTGATCATTGACATTGATCGTTTGCCTAATACTCTTAACAACTTCTATGTAAATAGTATACAAAAAATAATTGAAATGATAGATATAGGAATACACCATGACATTGTAGAAAAACTAAAATGAAAACTGCATATATGGTTTTCAACTAACTAATATGGAATCACTTTTCTCACTTCCCAATAAAAGCAGCCCTGATAGCATTTATATAAACATTTTAAAACGTTGCTTCAATAATATCTGTGATCCACTCTTCAATCTGATAAATACATCATTGGAAACTGCCAAAATGCCTGATGATTTCTGTATTCATATATTTGCTGATGACATACTTCTCATCGAAAGACACATCTCTAGTTGAAACTGTCAATGACACATTGGAAAATATAAATAAATGATGCTCTATTTATCTACTAAAGGTTAACTCAAATAAAACAAAATATATAGTTATTGGAAGAGTCCTATTTATTCACAATTTATTGATAAAAACTACACTATACAAATAGATAGAAATAAAATAAATATGGTAGATAAATTCAAATATCTAGGTGTAATCATAGACCGGCAGTTTAAATTCAAAGACCATGTAAACTATATCATTGAAATTATATCATACAAGCTTAGTTACCTATTTATATGTTCCTATGGTTTATCAAAATGGACTAAAGAAGTAATTTTCAACACTATAATTCTGCCACACTTCAACTACTGTTCTGCAGTACTGTTCTTGTTGAATCGAAATGAAATCTCCAGATTACAAAAAATGCAAAATATGGCAATGAGAATACTATTGTCCTTCTCTAAGTATACTCCCATCCGAGACATACAACAAACGTTACAATGGTTACCAGTCAAAGAATGTTTTTTATTTAATACCATGATATTTGTACACAAAATGAAAACAGGCTTATCACCGCCATATTTACAACAAAAGCTTCATTACAATGTGCATAACTATCCAACTAGAAATAGAAACAATTTCTATGTTAGCTCTGTTTCTAAAAGTGCAACGCAAAACTCGGTATTCTTCAAAGGCCTCAAACAATATAACGAATTACCAAATTACATTAGATGTGCTGTTTCATTAAATATATTCAGATCTAAGTTGGAGAGGTATTTGTTGAACCAATGCTACTCCCAGCAGCGAGGATGGTCAATTGATAACTATTATTAAAGTCTAAACTAATGTACTATTTGGTCAACCAGGGGTTTTGTTGTATATCTTGCTTGTTTTTTTTTCTTTTTCTTTTTACTTGTGAAACATTGTAACTCCTGCTAGTAAATATCCTTAATATTTGTTTATATTTTATCTTGTTTGTCTGATAATATTATTGTAATGTTTTATATCTTGACATTTAAGTCGTGTTGTATTAATTGTAAATTGACATGTAATTAGTGTAATAGCTAAATAAACGGTTCAAACAAACAAAACAGATGTGTTCAGCAAAAAAATTATTCTCACTCGTCCTTTGCAAAATTTAAATAAAAATCAAATATAAATGAATCAGTTCGATCGGGTTCGAAGAAGGTGATATGATTTTTGAAGGTAAATTGGATCACGTATCTGTTGTTATGTAGAGAGTTGAATAGGAGATTCAATAGGTAGTTGAGAGATATCAGCAACCCTTTCGAGACTCTGGAAGAACATTTTCGGAAAGATTTTAGAATAACCAGAGTACTGGCTTGGAAGTTATTTAACGAAATGAGCGGTCACCATGCAATATCCAGCAGGAATACAAGTATCTAAAAAATATTATAAATTTCTATTCAATAACCAATTGCACAGTTTTCTTTTAGCATTGCATTCCTTTGCCCAGGCAATTACCAGAAGTCTATGACAAAAGATAAATCGAGTGACATGTCCCAGTCTTCTATAAGCATGAGTATTCACGAAGTATCAGAAATATTGGTTGATCATTTGGCCCCTTTATTTATTTAAAATTTTCGACAGCTGTTCAGTTTGGCTGTTAGGAGGTGCCAGGTTTGTTTGAGAATTTGTGGTTCACTTGGTTCATACTTATTTGTAAGAAACCACTAGTTTTCTTTTCAATCATACTGTACATTTTTGCGTTCATAACAGGTTTACTACTTTTTTTTCTCAAAATTTCTTAAGATTCACTAATTTTAAAAGTTAATTAAAAATTCCATCTTATAATCAAATAACTGACTGAGTTGATCAACGACTCGTTAATTAACGACTCTTTAGAGAATAGATCTGTCAATCCTTACAGAAATTCCTAGTGTTTTTTATACTCAGACAAAGTAATGATCTGATCCATAAAAAAAAATATGTTACTCATTAGTGTTGATTTCAATCAAAATGAGTACACTAAATATTGTCATTATTACTTCGGTTCTAGTAGATTTTCACTCTCGATTTGGTTATTGATCATCGTATTAGAGTTGAAAGTAACTCTAACTGAGTGGACCAATTCAATTTCTCTGGTGTATGTTCAATTCATGACAAGAGTTCACTTAGGTCTAGCCAGTGTTGTCCGAATCTAATGTAGATTGAAAAATCAAGAGATGAATCATTCTGGAATATTGTGAACAGTACTTACCTTGATTGTTTATGTCACTTTCGAAAGGTCGTTATTTCGAGTTGGTTGTATTATATCCAGAACCTTTTAAATTTTTATTGAAGAACATAACGTAACAATCTTTAAATATAAGTTAGAAGCAATTTCTGATTCAGGTTTCTTCGAACTTTACCATGCACACCGGTAACTAGTTCGCAGTCATTTTTAATGTTATTTGTACTACCAGAAAACCATTCAGCAAAAGTATTTTTCATCAAGTAATCCTATGATTTGAGAATTACTGCAAGCTAAGGATTATCAGCATCAGTAATGAACTAGTTATCTTCAAAATTCTCGAAATATGTATGCAAAAAACCAACACAAACCAATTTAGAACTTAATATTTCCTATCAGGATCACAAAAACTATCTTGGGAAGAAGTATTTCGCTCTATTCGATACTCATCATGGAATGTATGATCCTCAAAATATCAGTGATATACTTCACTTAACAAAAACAATAACAAGAGACAAACTTTCACTCTCTAGCATCTTACCTGCGTTTGCACCACAGAGCACATAATGTGCGTATAACTACATCGTAAATTATATTCTTACGCCTGACGTGTGCGAATTGTACTCGATTCAGAGTACATTTCTCTATAATAGGGTACTTTTCACACTTGAAGTGTGGATTTACTCTATATAGATTTGAAAATAATCTTAGTAGATAGTTTCCAATAATATTTTTACTCTAAAAATCAAATCTTTATTTAATTTTTTTACTGTGAACTCTTTCATGGTGATGACGTATATTCAGTAATATATTATGGCGATTTTCATAGTGATGAATTGAAATTGTTTGTGTGATACTAAAGAACTGTAACGACACTTGCTCTTGACACTTGCTAATGAAACACGAAGTTGTTGCCACAGTCGGTTTATTTCATTCTTTATAAAAATATGTTGGAATTTCAAAATAACAATTTATGTTGATACTTATCAGGTTCAAGTGCAGTTTATTGACAGTTTTGAACCTCAAATGTTCTTCAAATATTCATTTATATTCCCGGTGGAGAATCTTCATTTCTAGAGTCAAGGTTGCTTGGCATAACACAAATTGGCGGAGGCGCCTCAACTATTTCTTGAATACAATGTTTCAAAAGTGTTTCAAAAGAAGGAATTAAACGAAAATCACAATAATTTTCGATACAATCACTTTTTTGTGTTTAAGAAATATTCAGTTATATTTTTATTACCCACTGATAAAGAGCAGTTTAATACTTTTACAAGTAATCGATTGGTATTATTTTCTTGAAATTAATTCAAGGATGGTGCGGTACATAATTTTGTTTTGGTATGAGTAGGCGTTTGCGATTTTTTCATCTCTGATCCATTTGAAACATTCAATTTCAGTCTTGCAACAGATATCTTTAATTGACTCCTCGACTTTATTTTCATTATTTGTAATATTCTTGCCTAGAGGAGTAACTGTCTCGAAGTCAATATTCAAGTATTCCCAACTGCATTTATCCTATAACTTCAGATATGTAGATGGTTTTGAAATGATTATAATGTCACCAACTTTATTCAGAACCTACTATCTGTCTCCACTCTGTTCATACACGAATATTGTATAAACAAGATTTGAAAATCTAACCTACAAAACAGAATGAAATAATCCTTCCAGATTACAATCAATATCCAGTCTTTTCTAGTCGAACACACTCTATATAATGATACGCCACTGTTTTTTAATGAATATCATTTTATACAAATGGTCTTCGAACTTTTTTCGTCCGGCTGACAGTTTTCCAATAAAAGGCGAAGGTACCATTTTCATGAGAAGATAGGAGAAACAGAGGATATAAATTAAAATTATTTAAAAAAAAAAGTAGTTTATCTTTTTTTAATTAAAAATCTTGGAGGGCATGTTAACAGGTAGGCAACTTATGAAAACTGAAAATACCCATATCCTGGAAAAAAAAAATTTATGAGAACTTTGCATATGCTAAAATTGAATGGAAAATGTAAAGCGGTTTTAGAAATATTCCAAAAACACTGATTCTTTTGTTAAACTTCAACACCCTGTTTCTCAGAAATAAAGCTGATACGGACGTGTGTTCACATGAAGAAATTTTCTTCCAATTTTCCAAGGTTTATCGCCTTTTACTATCAGCATTCAATAATAAAACCTAAGGACAAAATGGCATGAAAAAGTCTAATGACTGCAAAATGGTAGATTTCAACTCCACAACAGACCGTTGTGATTTTCACCTCTCTTGACTGTATGTTGTGCTAATCGTCTCCTTCACCAATTTATCTACTTTAGTCGCAGTGATATTGACATCTTTTTTTGTTTCAGATTCTTTCTTAAGTTTTTCCTCAAGTGTAACCAGAATTGTTTGAAGAACGCCGGTAATCCTAGAGATATGCGGAGGTTTCAAGTGAGTATACTATTTAGTAGTAGTATTTACTCATCACTAAATTGAATAAATTCATAAATGGGCGATTGATACAGGAAGTTTTGAGCCATTTGATCACTAAAATTTTGAATATTCTTTATCTGATCTGGAACAAGATGAATTTGGGTCCAATTATGTGATTGATCTTCGTCCAATAGTTTTATTAATTTTTGGTATATGTAAGTTATTCGCTTTCAGGCGGGTTCCATGTCCATGTTTTATGAATTTATTATTGTTTCGGAATAATAAAGATATCAATGCTCGTTTCAGACTCATCAACTTACAATATTGGAATATTTGTGAATATGGGAAACAAAATTCTAAGTTATAGATAATTTTTAGAAATCATTTTGGAGTACCATAGCGATAACAAAGCGGTTGTTCAGTTGTATTGAAAACCCACCCAATCCTAGATTTTTGTACATTAACAAAGACTGGACCAACGAAAGGTATATACTGCGCAAATCTTTCTACTCAGTACGTTTCTGAGTGTTTTGAAAACATGAAAAAGAGTCTCTTGCAAAGATAGTCTGAATGTATTTTCTATTTGAGATATTGGTCAATGTGTAATTCTGAGATATTTAACTGAATTAGATTGTTTCAACATTATGTTCTCATTTCTGGTGAATGATTATTGATGTTTCGTGCATTGGACAAATCATGACTGTTGCTACAAAATGAAATGTGAGATCAATCCAGTTAACTATGGTGTCATCTTTTTTATGTATCAGATATTACATCTTTCTAGGTTGTTCCATCAAATTAATCACTTTGTCATCAGCATACGAGACCATTTTGCCAGATATATCAGTGGATAGTATATCATTTAAATATAATATGAACAGTATCGGCCCCAAGACGGTACCTTGGGGAACTTCATGTTTGATTTCTAACGGGTCGCTCAATACGCCGTCTATTTTAATAACATGAATGGATACAAATCCTTTCATTATATTCAGTATATTTAAGCTATTTCTGTCTTTCATTTAACAAGTCAAATCTACAAATAACTTGTGTCAAACGCATAATGTTGTATGAATTGGATTTGGGCCACCTTATAAATGATTATATCCATATAATTTTTTTGTCCAATCAAACGTTATAATGGATACTTCGTTTTCTCCGGATTCCGCAGTAATCAAGATGATCATTCATAAGCTCATAACGAATAAGTAACTGACCACCCCTCGTACTTCCCCAAGACATCGGCAGGACATGCAGTAGCAGCAGCCATTTTGCGGCCAAGGTAAACTGCGGAAGTGCATCGCAAGACAGACTCCTCCCAAGGGACGTACGCGCTCCCCAGGGAACGTTCTCCCCTCGCGGGAGAACACACGCGTTCCCATGGGGACGGCGGCACGATGACGGCAAAACGGCCAGTAGGCGGCATTCCCGACGTTCGATATGCTACTTGAAATACTACGACGGCCATCGACCATTTTAAGATATATATTGCTTACGAGGGTTTCGAGAAATGCTTGAAAGTATTTGAGAAAATACGCATTATTCCTGTTTGTTTCATTTGACGGAATGAAATCTTTTCGTTCATGTCAAGGCTCTAAATTGATTGATATTCAATATGGGGTCCCGCAAGGCTCTGCGCTGGGTCCAGTTCTATATCTCATTTATGTTAACGATGTACCAAATACTGCGCCATCAGCAAATTTTTACTCTTTTTATCCAAATTGAGGTGTTATCATGCTCTTAACTGTTACTCAATAATAATAAGTTGGTCTTAAACTAGGAAAAGTATGAGAATTTGATTTCGAGAAATGTTTAGGAGCATTTGAGATGATTCGCATTACTAGTTCTATTTGACGGGCAGAACTCAATTCGTTAATTTTAAGGACGTCAGCTCTAAATGAATTAATATTCAATGAAGGTTTCCGCAAGACTTTGTCATGGGTCCGGTCCTATTTCTTATTTATATTAACGACTTGCCAAATAGTGCGCCATCAACAAATTTAACTTTTTTTGTTGACGACACCACATTAGCCCATTCAAATAGAGATCGTAACATGCTATCAATTGAGGCCTTCAACAGTCTGGCTGAATAATAAGAAGTAAGTACTAAACAAGAAGTCTGAGCTTTGATTTAGATAAATGTTTAGGAGTATTTAAGAAGATTCGCATTATTTGTTCTATTTCACGGAAAGAACTCAATTCGTTTATTTCAAGGATGTCAGCTCTAAATCAACCAACATTTAATATGGGGTTCCGCAAGGTTCTGTCATGGGTCCGGTCTAATTTCTTACTTATAATAACGACTTGCCAAACAGTGCTTCATCGGCAAATTTTTCCTTTATTTGCTAGACTCCACATTAGCCCATCCAAATTGAGATCTTGACCTGCTATCAACTGAGGCCATTAACAATATGTCTTTGACACAATCCTATCTTAATAATAATAAGTTTGTGCTGAAGAAGGAAGTGTCTTAGAGATTGATTTTAACTCACAGAGTTTAACAACTCCCATTGCGTTGAGTCTTTGGAAGAACACACGGATTATGTCTGAAAGAATATATCAGGGAAAATCTTTTTACTATTCAACCTGCGATATCGTTTGTCAGAAACATTATTAACGGTTTAATTTGCACTAATTCAGTCCACAATGACACATGTATTTTAAGTGTAGGGCCACTTGGCATGCCTCAACATTTTTTTTCATGCAAAGGAAGGCGGTCAGAATCATTGTAGGTTTACCATATAGTGAAGATTGAAGGATTGCATTTAAACATTTCAGAATACTTTCCCTGTCCTGTTTTTACATATTGTGATGTATCATGCACATACAAACAAACTTTAAATATTATAAGACACATGATAGATCAACGCTTCAAAAAGATAAGATACATCAACACTATTTGCTACTTTTGAAAACGAGGAATGGGACAAGCTAATGATTTCCTTCTGCTTTTGTCACTAATTCCTACGACAACTCCGATACCCACTGAGAAAGTAGGCAAAGAGCCACTTGTGGGAACTACAACATAACATTTACTAATGGTTTCAGAGAGAATTTTAAGGTGTGTTCTCGTAGAAACACTGCCACGGATTATTGTCTGTTCGATGCTTTGCAGAGAAATTCTTATATCATAGGAAGGAAAAATCATATGTCTGTAATAAATTTTCTATTTTCTAAAGATAATGAATTCATCTGATTTCTTATATTAACATATGAATATTTTCCTCGTCTGAGACTCAACTTGTATGCACAAATGCCGAGGAAAGAATTTCGTACAAATTCAGTTTGTTTTTTCTTGTAATATGGCTACCTGATTATAGAAGCCTACTCCTATAAAGACCTCAATAATGAAGAATATAACAACTAGAGGTTACTCAAAATGAAGTGCTTACAAGATCTGTTGATTAAGCCGAACATCTGATTTAGCTACAATATACTTATTATGTCATTTGAAGTTCACTTCAAAATCAAAGTCTAAGTCTAAGTCTTTTATTACCAACTTCCTATCAGTTGATATATGTTGTTGATTTTGTAGTCAAATAGAACAGAGTAATAACTTCCTAGTTATATTTGGGTATATACCAATTATAAAACTCTTATAAATCTTCCTGCAAGAGTGAGACAAGAAAATCATTTCAATATTTTGACATCATCGAAAAAAATAAAAAAAATAAATACTTCACCATATTTTATAATTGAAATTAGTTCGTTAATACATAAGTTGATCAGCAGAGGTCCACGGTGGGATCCTTGGGGAACACCTGAAAGTACAGAAATTGTGAATAATACACAGCCTCATATTTTCACTATATTGATTTTACCAGAAAATAAACTACGTATCCACTGCAAAATTGGCCGATAAAAACCCAAAGAGGAAAATTTGGTAATGGGCAAATTTCAATTTACTCTATCAAAGGCTTCAGAAAAATCTATACAGATAAAGTCAACCTGTAATCTTCTCTCAGAAGTATGTAAAATACGATCGTCATGGTCGAGTATGTTCGAAACAGTTGATTTATTAGCAACAAATCCATTTTGCTGTGAAGCCATTAGACCTTTGCTTTTCCAAAAATCAAAATAGCTATAAATGATACAAGTTCGTGAAGTAGGACTTTTTTGTATGAGTGTGAAGTTTGTTGAATGAGGCGCAGCCGAGTTCAACAAACACGCGAATACAAAAAAACCCTTTACGAAAGTGTTTCATACAAAGTTTTTTCTTCGACAGTTATTATATTGCCAAATTGTAGCAATTATATCATTAATTTGAATGTTTAATGATATGAATTGTCGTCGTATTATCAAATAAAGTCTTCCGAGTTATATTTGACGCAAAATTCTGTATTCTTCAAAAATGCAATGATTTATGAACAGTGTGTAAGACACACAGGTGATGATTTTACGCATAGGTGATTTTTTTGCGTAAAAGCTTAATTTACGCACGCAAATCCACTCTATGATTTTCAATAGGTATAGATTTTAGAATGCTTTGTTTTCAGAATGTGGAGAAATTCTAGAACTAGATAAATTGAAAAGGTGGGTGAGTATGAGGAGTCGCTAAAGTATAAAACAAATACAATTCTTCAAGGAAATCTATGGAATACTGGTTACTTATATTTCGGACGTCCATCATCTTAATGGTTGAAAGATTTCTATCTATATCAAATTTTTTCACAACGTTTCAATTGCTTGAATCCGCAATCGTCTTCTGGTGAATAGTGACAAAATCAGATGCTACGCGACCTTTTATAGGTCTATAATTAAAGTGTAATTACGCGCGGTCTTGTGGCGCGCGTGGTTTTGCGCTTTTTCGGTCCATGAGCGGTTTCCATACGTTTTTAATTTCCACGCTTGGTTGACTGAACGCACCATTGACTTCTATGTAGGTGGTTTCCATAAATTTCTGTTTGAACCAATGTTCCTTTCTATGAAGAACACTAGCTTCGTCCCAGAGAATTCGGTGGTGTTTTGTCCAGGCGTGGTCAGCAATTCCCGATTTTGATGGACCAAGTTGATGGACTGCCGATGGGATCTTCTCTCTCTCAAGTAATCGCTAACATATACATGGAGTGGTTCGAGGAATTGGCTATCAGAGAGGCAAAATACAAACCAAAACTATGGCTAACATACGTAGACGACACCTTTATCATTTGGAGCCACGGAGATGAACACCTTGGGGAATTCTTCGCCAGAATGAATAACATGAGGGATTCAATCAAATTCACAATGGAAAAGGAAACTAACAGTACCCTATCGTTTCTCGATGTGAAAGCTGAAAGAACAGACACTGGAATCCTCACCTCTGTTTACAGGAAGAAAACACACAGGACAGCACCTCAACTACGGCTCTAATCACCCAAACTCCACAAAGAGGGGAATCATAAGAACGTTGGTGGAGAGAGCAATGTCTATTTGCAACAACCAGGAGTCATTGGAGGCGGAAATTAACCACATCAAAAAGGACCTACGCCGAAACGGATACTCCGAGAAGCCCATAGGAGAAGTTCGGAAACAACTCGAAAAGACCAAGACAACCGAATAAAGACCATAAAACCCCGTTCTCATTCTTCCCTATATCAGGGGTATCTCCGAGAAGATCAGAAGGATCGGAAATAAATACAACATCAAGAGTTGCTTCCAATCCGGCAGTACCTTACTATGCTTCCTCACCAAGACGAAACCAGAGAACACAACAGAATCCAGTAAATATTGTATTTACAAAGTCCCACGTGAATGTGGAGATTCCTATATCGGAGAGACCAAGAGGCCATTATCAGTAAGAATAGCCGAACACAAAAAGTGGACTCAATGAGGGGAAACATCAAAATCGGGAATTGCTGACCACGCCTGGACAAAACACCACCGAATTCTCTGGGACGAAGCTAGTGTTCTTCATAGAGAGGAACATTGGTTCAAACGGAAATTTATGGAAACCACCTACATAGAAGCCAATGGTGGCTTTAGTCAACCAAGCGTGGAAATTAAAAAAGTATGGAAACCGCTCATGGACCGTTTTGGAGGGAGAAAAAGCGCGAAACCACGCGCGCCACAAGACCGCGCGTAATTACACTTTAATTATAGACCTATAAAAGGTCGCGTAGCATCTGATTTTGTCACTATTCACCAGAAGACGATTGCGGATTCAAGCAATTGAAACGTTGTGAAAAAATTCTAAAGAGATAGAAATCTTTCAACCATTAAGATGATGGACGTCCGAAATGTAAGTAATCAAGTTACTACATCGTCTAAAACATTCAAACAAACAATGGAATACTGATCAAAGGAAAATTTGGAGAGGATAAAGTTGACTCTGTCAACGACTTCTACAATGCTGATTCGTGAAGTTCTTCTTTCTTTTACAAGACATTTTAATTCTGAGCTGAACTAAGCAGGGAAATGTGATATCATATTTGTACGACAAAAAGTCTATTGAATTATGGCTCAAATTGTAAAATAAGTGAGTGGCTTCATTCATATCTAAGAGACTCCTATCGAGTTTGGCGCTAATATTTTTGTTTGCTAGTTAGTCAGCGTTTTTAAAGTAATAGCAATATTCTCTATAATGGAGATTTCTTGCTTCAATGGCACTACAACTAATATGGAGCATACTACAATATATTCACTATATTTGAATGAAAACTATTTGAATAAACCAAATCTAACTGTCTGTTTCTACTATTTCGTATAAAGTTACTTTCATAGATATGTAAATAATAACGGTAGTGGTGGTCGTGATGGTAGAGCGTTCGCCTCCTAAGTATAGGGTCGTTGGTGCAATTCCCACCATGGCTATCGGTCTCGTGCATGGTATCACACGTTTAAAAGTCTTCCCTAGCTCTGATGGTTGTGCCTACCGGTGTAACAGTAACAATTTCGACAACAAAAATGTATTTGGAAGTTGTGAAGATGATTGATATCACTGACCATAACCCATAAGTCATTTTTCCAATTAGGTTTTGGTACATTTTAGTCACAAATGTTTCAACAATCACCGATACATACCTCTTTGATCATTAGAAATTATGATGTTCTTAGAACATACTTGAATTATGACCGGAGTGAAACTGGCAAGACGGCATCGCCAGCAAGACGGGAAGCGCTACGCTTCGATGAAGTTGTGCCCGGTATCGCGGCGGAGTATGGGTAGTCATTGAATCACGTTAATTTTTGTCAGTGTTGATGAAATATTATTATATGAACCTGCTGAAGAGACAAGAACCGATCGCATATTCAAAGCAGTATTATTAATTGCTACAAAGAAAACTATGTATCTCTTCATTGAACTGATGAAATAGAAGTTGATTTTGTTTACCTCATTTGATCTCCTCCCATAATGTTTCTGACTTCAAATAACATCTTGTTGCATTTTTTTTCATAGTGAATAATGAAACATGATCTATTGAATACGATGAATGTGAAATTTGATTTTGTGGCATTCATTTGACGTCCTTCCCTCTTTCTAGAAAAATTGGAAAAAAATGTTTCTGCCTATCAATATCATCTTGTTGGGATTTTTATCGTGAATAATATTACGAAAGGATATGTTGAATACGTTGAATGTGAAATTTGATTTTGTAGCATTCATTTGACCCCCTTCCCCCACTCTAGAAAAAATGAATAAAATGTTTCTGCCTTTCAAAATCATCTTTCTGAAATTTTTTTCGTGAGGAATGTTAAGAAATGAAGTGTTGAATACGTTGAATATGAAATTTGATTTTGTAGCATTAATTTGACCCCCTTCCCCCACTCTATAAAAAATGAAAAAAATGTTTCTGCCTTCCAAAATCATTTTGCTGGGATTTTTTTCGTGAGGAATGTTGAGAAATGAAGTGTTAAATGCGTTGAATGTGAAATTTGATTTTGTAGCATTCATTTGACCCTCTTCCCCCACTCTAGAAAAAATGAAAAAAATGTTTCTGCCCTTCAAAATCATCTTGATGGGATTTTTTTCGTGAGGAATGTTGAGAAATAAAGTGTTAAATGCGTTGAATGTGAAATTTGATTTTGTAGCATTCATTTGACCCCCTTCCCCCACTCTAGAAAAAATGAAAAAAAATGTTTCTGCCCTTCAAAATCATCTTGCTGGGATTTTTTTCGTGAGGAATGTTGAGAAATGAAGTGTTGAATACGTCAAATGTGAAATTTGATTTTGTAGCATTAATTTGACCCCCTTCCCCCGCTCTAGAAAAAATGAAAAAAAATTTTCTGCCTTTCAAAATCATCTTTCTGGAATTTTTTTCGTGAGGAATGTTGAGAAATGAAGTGTTGAATACGTTGAATGTGAAATTTGATTTTGTAGCATTCATTTGACCCCCTTCTCCCACTCTAGAAAAAATAAAAAAAAATGTTTGACTTTCAAAATCATCTTGTTGGGATTTTTTCAGTGGAGAATGGTGAGAAATGAAGTGTTGAATACGTTGAATGTGAAATTTGATTTTGTAGCATTCATTTGACCCCTTCCCCCACTCTAGAAAAAAATGAAATAAATGTTCTGCCTTTCAAAATCATCTTGCTGGGATTTTTTTCGTGAGGAATGTTGAGAAATGAAGTGTTGAATACGTTGAATGTGAAATTTGATTTTGTAGCATTCATTTGACCCCCTTCCCCCACTCTAGAAAAAATTAATAAAATGTTTCTGCCTTTCAAAATCATCTTTCTGGGATTTTTTTCGTGAGGAATGTTGAGAAATGATGTTTTGAATACGTTGAATGTGAAATTTGATTTTGTAGCATTCATTTGACCCCCTTCCCCCACTCTAGAAAAAATGAAAAAAATGTTTCTGCCCTTCAAAATCATCTTGCTAGGATTTTTTTCGTGAGGAATGTTGAGAAATGAAGTGTTGAATACGTTGAATGTAAAATTTGATTTTGTAGCATTCATTTGACCTTTTGAAAGGCCGAAATTTTTTTTTCATTTTTTCTAGATTGGGGGAAGGAGGTCAAATGAATGCTACAAAATCAAATTTCACATTCAACGTATTCAACACTTCATTTCTCACCATTCTCCACTGAAAAAATCCCAACAAGATGATTTTGAAAGTCGGAAACATTTTTTTCATTTTTTCTAGAGTGGGGGAAGGGGGTCAAATGAATGCTACAAAATCAAATTTCACATTCAACGCATTTAACACTTCATTTCTCAACATTCCTCACGAAAAAAATCCCAACAAGATGATTTTGAAACGCAGAAACATTTTTAAATTTTTTCTTGAGTGGCGGAAGAGGGTCAAATGAATGCTACAAAATCAAATTTCACATTCAACGTATTCAACACTTCATTTCTCAACATTCCTCACGAAAAAAATCCCAGCAAGATGATTTTGAAAGGCAGACACATTTTTTTCATTTTTTCTAGAGTGGGGGAAGGGGGTCAAATGAATGCTACAAAATCAAATTTCACATTCAACGCATTTAACACTTCATTTCTCAACATTCCTCACGAAAAAAATCCCAGCAAGATGATTTTGAAAGGCAGAAACATTTTTTTCATTTTTTATAGAGTGGGGGAAGGGGGTCAAATGAATGCTACAAAATCAAATTTCACATTCAACGTATTCAACACTTCATTTCTCAACATTCCTCACGAAAAAAATCCCAGCAAGATGATTTTGAAAGGCAGACACATTTTTTTCATTTTTTCTAGAGTGGGGGAAGGGGGTCAAATGAATGCTACAAATTCAAATTTCACATTCAACATATTCAACACTTCATTTCTCACCATTCTCCACTGAAAAAATCCCAACAAGATGATTTTGAAAGGCAGAAATTTTTTTTTCATTTTTTCTAGAGTGGGAGAAGGAGGTCAAATGAATGCTACAAAATCAAATTTCACATTCAGCGTATTCAACACTTCATTTCTCATCGTTCTTCACGAAAAAAATCCCAGCAAGATGATTTTGAAAGGCAGAAACATTTTTTTCATTTTTTCTAGAGTGGGGGAAGGGGGTCAAATGAATGCTACAAAATCAAATTTCACATTAAGCGTATTCAACACTTCATTTCTCAACATTCTTCACGAAAAAAATCCCAGCAAGATGATTTTGAAAGGCAGAAACATTTTTTTCATTTTTTCTAGAGCGGGGGAAGGGGGTCAAATTAATGCTACAAAATCAAATTTCACATTCAACGTATTCAACACTTCATTTCTCAACATTCCTCACGAAAAAAATTCCAGAAAGATGATTTTGAAAGGCAGAAACATTTTTTTCATTTTTTCTAGAGCGGGGGAAGGGGGTCAAATTAATGCTACAAAATCAAATTTCACATTCGACGTATTCAACACTTCATTTCTCAACATTCCTCACGAAAAAAATCCCAGCAAGATGATTTTGAAGGGCAGAAACATTTTTTTCATTTTTTCTAGAGTGGGGGAAGGGGGTCAAATGAATGCTACAATATCAAATTTCACATTCAACGCATTTAACACTTTATTTCTCAACATTCCTCACCAAAAAAATCCCATCAAGATGATTTTGAAGGGCAGAAACATTTTTTTCATTTTTTCTAGAGTGGGGGAAGGGGGTCAAATGAATGCTACAAAATCAAATTTCACATTAAGCGTATTCAACACTTCATTTCTCAACATTCCTCACGAAAAAAATCCCAGCAAGATGATTTTGGAAGGCAGAAACATTTTTTTCATTTTTTATAGAGTGGGGGAAGGGGGTCAAATTAATGCTACAAAATCAAATTTCATATTCAACGTATTCAACACTTCATTTCTCAACATTCTTCAAGAAAAAAATCCCAGCAAGATGATTTTGAAAGGCATAAACATTTTTTTCATTTTTTCTAGAGCGGGGGAAGGGGGTCAAATGAATGCTACAAAATCAAATTTCACATTCAACGTATTCAACACTTCATTTCTCATCGTTCTTCACGAAAAAAATCCCAGCAAGATGATTTTGAAAGGCAGAAACATTTTTTTCATTTTTTCTAGAGTGGGGGAAGGGGGTCAAATGAATGCTACAAAATCAAATTTCACATTAAGCGTATTCAACACTTCATTTCTCAACATTCTTCACGAAAAAAATCCCAGCAAGATGATTTTGAAAGGCAGAAACATTTTTTTCATTTTTTCTAGAGCGGGGGAAGGGGGTCAAATTAATGCTACAAAATCAAATTTCACATTCAACGTATCCAACACTTCATTTCTCAACATTCCTCACGAAAAAAATTCCAGAAAGATGATTTTGAAAGGCAGAAACATTTTTTTCGTTTTTTCTAGAGCGGGGGAAGGGGGTCAAATTAATGCTACAAAATCAAATTTCACATTCGACGTATTCAACACTTCATTTCTCAACATTCCTCAAGAAAAAAATCCCAGCAAGATGATTTTGAAGGGCAGAAACATTTTTTTCATTTTTTCTAGAGTGGGGGAAGGGGGTCAAATGAATGCTACAAAATCAAATTTCACATTCAACGCATTTAACACTTTATTTCTCAACATTCCTCACGAAAAAAATCCCATCAAGATGATTTTGAAGGGCAGAAACATTTCTTTCATTTTTTCTAGAGTGGGGGAAGGGGGTCAAATGAATGCTACAAAATCAAATTTCACATTAAGCGTATTCAACACTTCATTTCTCAACATTCCTCACGAAAAAAATCCCAGCAAGATGATTTTGGAAGGCAGAAACATTTTTTTCATTTTTTATAGAGTGGGGGAAGGGGGTCAAATTAATGCTACAAAATCAAATTTCATATTCAACGTATTCAACACTTCATTTCTCAACATTCCTCACGAAAAAAATTCCAGAAAGATGATTTTGAAAGGCAGAAACATTTTATTCATTTTTTCTAGAGTGGGGGAAGGGGGTCAAATGAATGCTACAAAATCAAATTTCACATTCGACGTATTCAACACTTCATACCTCAACATTCCTCACGAAAAAAATTCCAGAAAGATGATTTTGAAAGGCAGAAACATTTTATTCATTTTTTCTAAAGTGGGGGAAGGGGGTCAAATGAATGCTACAAAATCAAATTTCACATTCAACGTATTCAACATATCCTTTCGTAATATTATTCACGATAAAAATCCCAACAAGATGATATTGACAGGCAGAAACATTTTTTTCCAATTTTTCTAGAAAGAGGGAAGGACGTCAAATGAATGCCACAAAATCAAATTTCACATTCATCGTATTCAATAGATCATGTTTCATTATTCACTATGAAAAAAAATGCAACAAGATGTTATTTGAAGTCAGAAACATTATGGGAGATCAAATGAGGTAAACAAAATCAACTTCTATTTCATCAGTTCAATGAAGAGATACATAGTTTTCTTTGTAGCAATTAATAATACTGCTTTGAATATGTGATCGGTTCTTGTCTCTTCAGCAGGTTCATATAATAATATTTCATCAACACGGACAAAAATTAACGTGATTCAATGACTACCCATACTCCGCCGCGATACCGGGCACAACTTCATCGAAGCGTAGCGCTGCCCGTCTTGCTGGCGATGCCGTCTTGCCAGTTTCACTCCGGTTGAATTATGTTGAAAAGGAAAACCAAAATTGAACCAAATATGACTCTTCTGGAAAAAAAATCTTCGATAAAAATGAAGTAACTTTTTTGTAATATCGAACAGAAAACTACTACTTCCCTGGCTAAAGCCATGTTAACTGTTGAAACGTCGTTACTCAAATACATGAAAAGAATTTATTTTCTTTGTTTCTAGACAATGGAAGTCCAGTACTAACACCAATACCTTGTCAACCACTTTCAAACAAAGCCATACTGGACATTGAACTGCATCTGATAGATATTGTGAAAAGATCCTATACAACTTGAACGACAAAATCTGAAAGTGAAAATTCGCATTTTCATGCACATAGTTCAGATAGTTGTTTTCTGTTAGATATTAAAACAAAGCAACTTCATTTTTGTAGTAAGCTTTTTACCATTTCCAGAGGAGTCATGTTTGGTACAATTTTCAATTGAGAATGTTACCCTTTTCAACACAAATCCCTTCCAAGAGAGATTATCTTGAACGAAGGAAAATAGCTACTAAAGTTTGTCTTTCAGACGCAGATGATTCCACATCTGATTTTATGAACATCTTGTTAATATTTTCAATAAAATTAACATACTTGAATTAGTTATTCCTGACTCTGAAACAATACCCTGGGAGCAGAGATTTGTTGGTTCCACTTGGTTAACACTTGGTTAACAGAATTATTTCCTCAAGTCACATAAAGTTTCGTTGAAATATTTGTTTCATCAAATAACAATAGATCCTATTCAATGACATTTTGACCCCAGTCATTCTTATTCGTCCTCAATGGGTTTTTTGGTTTATTCTAAGAACAATTGATTGGGTGCGAACACTATTTTTTCTGTATGCGAATAGTTGACATAGACTTATCAGAAAATATTAACCGCAAATGGTCATTTTTTTGAACGAGTTTCGTGTCCTACTCTAAACAGTTGTCTTCCTCACAGCATTCAAATTATTCGAAACATTTCAAATACAAATCGTCTTCTCGTCCCCACCTCTGACACCCTCTCACCGCCGTATATTCATCTCCGGGACGAGATCAAGGAAAACAAATGATCCCTGCGTAGCAGCTCCGTTATATCTCATAGTTCTTATATACGTCCTCAATCTACCCCATGATTCTGCAGCGAATAAAAATCTTTTCTATTTCTCCTGTTCACCGGTAAATCCAGGGAAAGGTGCACGGAAATTGAAATAAATGTCTCCAGCGCTATCCAATTCAACGCAATTTTCACGAGAAATTCTAGAGAACTCATAACGGAATACAGCGGAGTTCTACTCCAGATCTGGCAAGATTTCGTATTAATGAAGTGGTTTATGGAAGGAGTTCACAAGAGCAGGCATTTTTTGGGTAATTAATGACATAGTGTGGGTATAAGTATGTAAGGGATTTTACGAGGAAATAACTTTGCTTTCAATAAGTGTAAAAAAACAGTTTACAGTTATTACTTATAAAGCCCTGCAAACAAATGTCGAGATCCTTGGAAGCTGATCAATAATTTCAAACTCGACAATAACTAAAATTCTATTTCTTTTAAGCATAACTCAACAACGAACTAATTATCTCTCATCTTTGACAGCATCTGATAAATGCACATTCTTTCTTGAAAACATTACCAAGCAAACAAATTTATTGTATTTATCCTGTTTGCAAAGATGTGGTCCTTGATACAAAAGACTTTGAAAAACATCAGCTGCTATGTGATTCTCACATTTTAAATCATCAAGAATATAAAAGCTATCAATGCTGATCACATACAGTGACCGCCGAAAAGTACTCCTACGGAAAAAATTCTTTTACTGTGTAAAGTGATTTAACACAATGAAAATTATTTATTATAAACACCATCACCGTGATATATTTGCGAAAATATAAGCCTTCCTGCTGAGTGGGTAACTACGAAACAGCTGTCGAAGTGTGATGGAGCTTTCGGAATAAAATCTAAAAGACTCTCTTTTCACTTATACAGTGCGGCTTTTTTTAGACACCCTCCTGTTGAAAATGGAAATGGTTGACGTATAGACATGAATGAAAAAACATTTGGAATGGAATCACCGATATTACTTTTTGAAATCAAAGGCACATCATTTCAAAAATTTCAATAGGTATGAGGGGTCAAGTGACACATTGAAAAGAGAATTAGATTCTATTTTCTACCTGAATGTTTTTTATTTTCAGCACTCGAAATATCAATTACAAGTGCGGTACTGATTGATATCGAATTGATAAATTTTAACTGTTCGATGTGGTACAATGGGACAAAAAGTATTTTGAATGGTATAACCGATACTACTTTTTGAGGAAAGATACATTGCAATTTCTCGACAGATGGCGATAGGGGCTCATCAACTTGAAACTTTCGAAATGCAAAGATTGTGAAAATACGTTTTGTGAAAATCATAAAACTGTACATCGTAGAAAAGAGAATTGAATTATCTTTTCAACAATGTGTAATTTCACCCCCTCCCCAATGTAATTTTGAATTTAAATTGATGTTCTTCACCCCACCCTCTTTTTTGGGCTACCACAGTTTCTTTCATTTCAAAAAGTACTATCGGTCATACCATTCAAAACGGTTTCTGTTGACAGCGGGGGCACTAAAAAATCCGCACTGTATACATAAATATATACTTTGCTTCTATTTGTTATGTTCCATGTTCCAATATTTTTCTAATTAGGTATTTCTATCCCCGTACATGTTCCAAGTCAGGGATTATACAGGGTGGGGCACAGAAAACGCAACAGAGCGAATATCTTCAAAACGGATGTGTTGTGAATGAAATGCAAAAACACGTCGATTTAAAATCCAAGGGGGACATCTTCCTATCATAACCTCAACTGTCATACCTCTTCCCCCACCCCTTGGTCTCTACCACCCAAACAATTTGAATAGGGAAAGTAGAGTGAGTGTGACACACCATTGAAAAGGTAATTTCATGAGGAATTCAACTATGTCAATTTTTGCCACCTAACTTTTAATTTTGGCGCCCTCTTGCGGGAAATACAACTGTTCCGTATTCCAAATTATGATACATCATTTGCAAGCTAATTCGACATAAATTCGGTGAAAATGCATTATGTAATTTTTCTGAGAGATAAAACAAAATGGCGGCTCCAAAATGGCGTAGAAGATTTGCAATTATGGTCCGATTCGATTCAAAATTGATATGTGGTGGTTTCCATGGTCAGAAATTATGATTTTTTTATCATTGCAAAGAAGCAAGATGGTGGCTCCAAGATGGCGGACGGAATTTGTAATTATGGTCCATTTCCAATCAAAATTAGTATGTGGGGATTTTCAGGTTCCGAAATTATGATTTTTTTGTTGATGCAAAAAACAAGATGGTGGGCGAAATTTGTAATTATGGTTCGATTCGACCAGGCACCGAAAATAAATTCTTCAAAACACATGTATTGTGAAAAAAAATGCATAAACACGTCGGTTTCAAATCCAAGGGGGAAATCTTCCTATAATAACCTCAACTGTTATACCACTCTCCCCTCCCCTTGGTCACTCATACAATTTGAATGGGAAAAGTACTAAGTGTGACACTGCATTGAAAAGGTAATTCCATAAGGAATTCAGACATGTGAGTGTTTGCTACCTTACTTTTCATTTTGGCACCATCTTGCTGCGGGAAAAACAACTGTTTCGAATTCCAACTTATGATATTCGATTTGAAAGCTAATGTGAGCAATTCACGAAATCATAACAAAAATTCAAAAAATTAATATTGTAAGAACTTACAAATTGGAATTTTTTTTATACATTACTCAAAAACGTCAGACAGCGTTTCGAAAATAACTTTTACTCATGTCTGGCAGTCCATGGCGAACTCTTCGAGCATGTACTGTGAATTAATGCAGGAATGATTGGATTAGAATTTATGCAAGGTTTTCCAATTCTTAAGTTTATTCAATGTTCAATTTTTTATTTTTCAAAAGCTTCCATTCAACTTACCCTGTAGGTAAGTAAGTATGTATGTATGTGTGGGACGAAATAAACTTGTAAAATCCCTATATGCCAACATTGAATCGAATCGAACCACAATTACAAATTCCGTCCGCCATCTTGGTTTTTTGCATTGACAAAATTATCATAATTTCCTACCCTGAAAATCCCCACATACTAATTTTGATTCGAATCGGACCTTAATAACAAATTTCGGCCGCCATCTTGGAGCCACCATCTTGTTTTTTTTTGCATTGACAAACAAATCATAATTTATGACCCTGAAAACCGACACATATCAATTTTGAATCGAATCGGACCATAATTGCAAATCTTGTGCGCCATTTTGGAGTCGCCATTTTGTTTTTTCGAGTAGAAAAATTCCATAATGCATGATCACCGAATTTATGACAAATTACCTTGCAAATGAAGTATCAAAATTTGCAATACGGAACAGTTGTCTTTCCCGCAAGAGGGCGCCAAAATAAAAAGTAAGGGACCACAAATTGACATGGCTGAATTCCTTCTGAAATTACCTCTTCAATGCTGTGTCACACTTACTACTTTCCCTATTCAAATTGCTTGGGTGATAGTGACCAAGGGGTGGGGGAGAGGTATGACAGTTGAGGTTATGACAGGAAGATGTCCCCCTTGGATTTAAAATCGACGTGTTTTTGCATTTTTTCACAACACATGTGTTTTGAAGATATTCGATCTGTTTCGTTTTCGGTGCCCCACCCTGTATATGAAGAAAATATTCAAAAACCAATAAAATCCTATTCACGAGAAAAATGGCCTACAAAATGAAAAATCCTAAAAAATTCTCTAACCTTTAGTCACAATGACACTCTCATACGGAAGTAAAACGGAGTGTTTACTAAAAATAATATATCTGTATTCATAACAGCCAATATAGACAATTTACCTCTCTGCAGAATTTCCGTCTTGATTATGATGTGATTTTGATGATATTGATTGATCTTTTATTTGCAGGTAGTCATATCAACGCAGGTAGCTGTTGATGGACCCCTTCTTGCCATTTCTGATAACATGTTTGTACATAATAACTCAAAGCACGGAAGGAGGGCGAAAAGACTAGATCCAACTGAAGGTGAGGTTTTTAATAATGATAATAATTATGTTTGTTTGTGCACTACAGAAAAATAATGACATAAATAGTATAGCAAATAAACAAAAAGAAACCGCAAAGCAAATGGCTGTCTTATCTATAACTGTGTTATTCATCAGATGCTAGAGAATATTATCATCAATACTTCATTCAAAATATGAGAACATAATTGTGTTGATTCGCATGATTATTCATTTTGATTATTGTACCAGTTTTGAGTAGATTTTCTAGTTATTAATTTGATTACGCGAGTTTCCGAATTATTTATTTTTTCCTACTATTGAATCTTTGGTGATTTTATTACCAGAAAAAGAAGCAAAAAAAATTTTCTATCAATTGTTTGACTTGAAACTGCTAATGGAAGATACCTCTGAGAAATGGCAATAATCAAAATTAGGGAAGTACTATATTTGTTCTCGTCACAGTGCCAATTTATATACACTCTCGAATAATAAAATGAGTTGTGTGATTCCCATAATTTCAACACACGATTGTGGAAACAACAACTTTGTATAGAACCAACCGCTATAGAGATACTGCTATCTTATTAAAAACAATATTCTAATGAATTTTTTTTTCGTCAAGCTGTTGCACCCCTACGCGTAACCCTCAGAAGTGTTCTAGAGACTTGTGCGAGCTAGGGAAGATGCAGCATTCACCTTTTAACGTGTGATGCCATGCACAAACATGCAGAACTACCACAATGTGTAATGAAAGAGGTTATAAATCCAAAATGCGACAAAAACTAGTTAAGTTTCCTAACGGGTCTTGTTCGTTATGGCCTTCAGTCAAAGCTCTCGGAAGATGATTCACTTTCTGCTCATTCCTCCTATAATAGAGGTACTTGGAAAACTAGCGACAAACGCTCAGAAAAAATCCTATATATTTTCCAACATGTTTGCTGCATATTCTACCCTGAATTCATTGGGAATATAGCCCCAGAGTGTCACTCATATTCACAGTTATATGCCTCAATATACCACTCGGCAACGAAATATCAGACGCATTTTGCTAGGTCTTACCACCGATCAAACTAGTGGATTTGACGGAATTCCGCGATCGTTTTCAAGAAATTTGCTCCCGAACTAACACCATAATCTGGTACATATATGGCTCAGGAACAGAAGCAGAAATATACGAGGTGAGGCCACAAAGAAACTTAATAGTCCCACTTCGCAACAACACGACAGCATTCCAAGCAGAGACACATGACATAAGGACATGCGTACAGATGAATCTAGACCGTGAGTATGAAAGAAAATACATCTACATTCTATCTGACAGCCAGAGCGCTATGATAGCCCTGAATTCAATACAGATAAAATCAAAGCAAGTCTGGGAATGTCTTCAGAGCCTCAATGAACTGCCAAAACCCAACAAGGTCACACTTGTGTGGGTGCCCGGACATAGGGGAATTGAAGGCAATGAGAAAGCAGACCAACTTGCAGAACAAACATCTGAATCACCATTCACAAGCCCAGAACCAGCGTTTGGAATTTGCAAAACCCGATGCGGAAACCTAATCAATCAGTGGAACAAATCAAAACACCAAACATTTTGGGACCAAATCGAAGGGCATCGACACTGCACAGCCATGGTGGTACCTGATCGTACACTTCGGCCTTAGAAAACACCTACACAACATGGGAATAAACTTCATCTTTAATGCAACGCGCTGCTCAACAAGCGCAACAGAATATTCAGACAGATCAACTTAGAAACAGGCATAAATCCGTAGTAGTGAATAGACTACTTGACCTGGTGAAAAACACAGGCTTATTTAACTATGAACCACTGACGTCAGAACGAAACAATAAACCCCAGCTGGTCTCAGTGTGGAGGAAAACCTCAAAGGAAAACGCAGTATCTCGCTCACAGTCTTTAACCAACCAACCAACACCAGTTCTTTCCAAGAAATTCAACCTCTCTTATAATTTGGGGGTATTTCCGCCCATCTTGGAAATATCAAGAGTACAACTAGTCCCCAAAAAAGGAAAGAAGACTCTACCTAGCAAATGCAGACATCTCGCCTCAGTCCAACAACAGCTAACAGCTGTTATTTTGGGAGTTCATAAAACAACATCTTCAGCTGCAAACATGAAAATTCTCTCCCTCTTTTGCTCTAGTTTTTCCATGATTCAGATCAACAGAACTCAGACCCGACCAAAATGATAATAAACAATATAAAACTATTATTACGCAAACCAGTTCTCTGTATAAATGTCACAGATCACGATTTGACCATAAACACGCCATTTCACACGAAACCTTTTGGTAGATCAGTATTAAATTCAGTCGAAAAACCCAAATGAAAGTTACCAAACAGATAATTTTTAACACTTCGCTACCTAACCTTAAACAAGAGGTCAAAATACCAGGCCTCATGTAATTTGCAAATATTAAATTAATTTAAAAAATAAATCAATCTCTTCATAACATATGATTGTTGAAAACGATCCATAGTTAACTATAGAAATACATTCTGGCCAAATAAAATTTCTAAATCGGTCCTTAATCTTGTTCTGAATCCAACGGTGGAGAAGCTTTGTTCGCCCAGGTGAGATATTACCTACAAATCATCGCGCTCATTTGTATGCGCCGACCCCCGATCTAACGTTACGCCAGTGTTCTGGATCGGGGATCGTTGCGTTGCGTATCCTTGCCGAATGCGGTGTTGCCAAAATGTTGTTTGTGGTTGGATGAAAATAATCTACCGAAACAATACCTCAAAAGAATTATTGACTTACTAGTTCAAACACATTTATTATTGTTGTCTCTTTCCATTGCACAACAAAGTCATAGGTCGATAATTGCATATTGTTTTGCCCTAAGAAGTTTTTTGAGTAGATCTTCTGTTGAACATTAACACACAAGAGCCATAACTGAGCTCACAAACAAACCTCAGGAAGAGAACTACATAAGGGTGACTGTTTTGGCAAAAACACTAACACTAGTTTATGATCACGTTTTATGTTTTAATTTTTCTGTCTCTATCTGGCAATATATGACTAACTATATTAAACATTGCATTTGAAAAATAAGTAAAAGGTGGAAGGTGGAACAAATTATTCTACAACATCATCTGAGACTCGCGAGAGACTACTTTGGTTTCTGCAGTTGTAAAATCCTCAATTACTTTGATTGCTACCGAGTCGGTCGATCAGGGAAGGTATGTTCATTTGGAACCGCAAAGCATTGTTTAAATAGAACATAGTTAGTCAATGCCTGTGGAAAATGTATTGGACACAAACGCGAGTGTCATCTAGCGTGATTAGTTACAAACATGAATATTTGACGTCATTTTAATGCAGGTTTCTTAAAAAAACCCTGATTTTTATGCTTTTCCATTGTTTTAATCAAGTTACGACATGACTTGGAGGCCAGATCACTGAAGTTACGACATGACTTGGATGCGAGCTCACTATCGCCATCTACATGTCGCATCCATTTTGATCCAATTATAATCCCATAAGGTCTTCTATATAAACAATGCGCAAAGGTATTCTCAGGATCTACTTGAGATGAATGTGGCGATTTCTGTTTGAACAACCACAAGTTGACTTTTTCATTTATGCATGATATGTTTCTAACAGATTTGCTGAAGCTCTAGTGCTGCTGCTTCTACGACTTCCATTCTTCAACAAACATTTTTCTGTAACTTTTCTGCATCCAATGATGCTTCGGCTTCAACAACAGCTAATTGTCTCCCAAGAATTTTCTATTCAAACTCTCTTATCATTCGATTTATAGCCTTCAGCTTCGTTAGCTCAACTTCTTTCAGTTTTATACTTCTTATTGTACTCTTAGACCTCGCATACGTTATAACAGCTGATTTGTTTTTGGTCGGACTGAATTTTACTGTTGAAATTCCTGCAGAACACCTGCTGGTTTTTTTATTAGGGTCTTCTTTTTGTGTCATTTTTATGAATCTGGATCGACTTCAATTCCAGCTGAACTAAATGTCATTGATTCTAAATGATATATAAACGTTGGAAAGGCAAAATATTTTGACAAAAACACAAATTTTACGGCAAAAAATAGTTTCTATCGTTTTAAATTTTCATTTTCCTGTCTCTGTATATCCTACAATACATGACAGACTATATTATACCTTGCATTTCAGAAATAAACAAAATTCATACAGAAGTACATGTCAGTTTTGTTATTACCGTTTCTTAATGGCAATCGAGACCATTAATCAGCCAAATTATCTTGAGATTCAATGTGCTGAAAATCGTATTGAAAATTCACTTGGATTCAAGCTCACCGTTGTAACCTTTTTGTAGCATTAACAGGTATAACTTTTCCAAGATTGAATAGTGCTATACGATCTGTAAAATGAAAGAGGTCATGAAAAAAATATTGATTTAATCTGTTAACCCCAAAAATTATGCTTGAAGCATGAGTACTGCTGCTAACTTTAGCTAAGCATACGCGTAGCATGGGCGATCGATCTGTATACATTATCAAAACAATGACAAACTGCTACCCCTACACCACATTGAGATGCATCTATAGCTAATTAAAAGGCCAATGAAGGGTTGAAATGGACCAACAATTCAGCAAAACTTGGCAAGTCTTCAATCTTTTTAGAAGAATATAAATAACTTTCGTCAAAATTCCAGTGTACATATTTTCCACAAAGATTATACAGTGTGGCTTTTTTCGTCGATGTGCCCTCTGCCCCCTCTATCAAGCAATTACAATAAAAAGTAGTATCAGTGATACCATTTGAAACAGTTTTCGAACAATGTCTGTAATTCAAACCTTTCAAAAGTTAACATAGGAGAGGGGGAGTGGAAGCTAAAAAGTCCGCACTGCATAATTGTTGAATTACCGTAGAACTTATTATATTGATTTACCAATTAATTGAGGAATGTCGTATAGAACAAGAGACCCAACAATTGCGTCAATTTTGTCTTGAAAATATGCAGACCTTCATTTATTACAAAACCTGCATATAGATCAGAGTATCAATAAAGAATTGACGTTTAGTTTTCTCTCTAATCATTTCAAGCTAACTTCATTAAAACAGCTCTTACCTTATCAACATGGTCATTAATACTTCATTATAGTTTGTTCATCATTTAATTAATTTATCCTCAAATTAAACTTGTTGAAAAAGTCTCTTACTACCAGAGGAAGACCTCCATTATTAATGACTAACAATTTTGAATATAATATAAAAATCCAATATTTTCAAAATTGTAATGCAAGGATATTTATTGTAGTGTATGACCCTGTATTTTAAAGTCTGTTATGCAAATGACTGGGAGGATGATGTCTTTCGATTTACCCTTTTAACCCTTCGAGTAAAGACTTTTTTCGAACCCTGTGAAGAATCATACCCATACATTTTCTATTTCTTTGTCATCAAATTATTTTTGTAATCTATTCAATCTAGAATGCGCCACCAAAAGTCGATGAGTCGTCCTCTACCGTCCTCTACCCGCACCTGGAGATTACCTACTTGGTTTGTCTAGATATGTCTGAATTTTTTGAAATCGTGCAACATCGCACCAAAACATCTCGTTTGTATGCGGACCCCTACTCCGTATCCAAAACTTTGTAAAATTGCTTCGCGATTCAGTTCACTGGAGGAAGAAGTGAAAATGTCAAGGGTAGTGGAAAAGGAAAGGTAGACACTTTCGGATTTGAAATTTGTGACTGGCCAATTGACTGAATGAAATTAGTCGGTTGATTGAAGACACGAATGAAAGGAGTTTCATTTGCGGCAGTATCCCGCTTTCGCAAGGGGAACAAAAGACTTGGAAGTGAAAGAAAATATCATTTCCATTTCGCCTTTCCACCAAAATAGCATACCTATTTTGGGAGTTGCTCTCTATGTGATCTTTATTAAAAATAATTCCATTTTGTCGGAAAACTTGTAGATTTGATTCCATTGTAAAGTCAACTGAAAAAAAAACAGTTCAGTGGAATCTGTCAGCATCAATACTTAGCAAACCATTAACTCGCTTTTGTATAGGAACATCTTTCGAAAGAAGTTTTTCTGACTTTAACTGACTTTTCCAGAATTCCAGAATGACGTCACTGACATTTGCTGGAGGGCATGTATTCTATTTAGTTTTCATTGTTTACTGGTAAACAACTGTCAATATTTAGACTTTAATTAGTAATTAGTTCTTAAATGTATTAGTATGCCATCGTTTTGTAGTGTTGTTAAGTGTGGAATGCGGGGAGAAAGTGATGAGGTATATTTTTTTCCATTTCTGGCAGTTTTAACGACGCATGGTGACTATTTAAATGATCTATTTGCACAACGCTGCGATACTTGGATTAATGCTTTTAAACGGGGAGTAAATCACTTAATCAAAACTTGGTGTGTGTGTTCTCGACATTTTATCGTAGGTTAGTTAGTGTATATCAGTTAATTTTTGTACATAAATGAGTTTCAAAAATAATTTTAGGAAAACCCAATGCCTTAAAGGAAAATATCCATCCTGATAGGATTCCTACCCAAAATATGGGCTACATCACAAGTGGTAAACCAGATGAGTCTGCTGCTTCTTGTTCTCGACATTTTATAGAAAGTTAGTTAGTGGATATCAGTTAATTTTGGTACGGATCACGATATTGTCTATAATACGAATTTTTTCATCGCACCGGCACTTGATATCGCCGCTAAGGAATGAATAATAAGTACTCCGAGGCATATTTGTTAAAATTTTATCAAAATAAAACCAGAAGAAAAACTTTTAAACTAAATGCATAAGGTTAAACACCAACTAATCGATATGTGTGCCCTCCAGCAAATGTCAAAGTCACGTGTTCTGGAATGGTCTGTACACATTCTGCTCTATCGAAATCAAGCACCCTGATTGGGCGCTCTGATAGGACTACATATAATGTTTCATTCTCATGGTCTTTGCTCTCTTTCCTATTTCTTAATAATAAAAATTGTTTTCCTGGATTATTGAGAGGAAGTCCCTCTAATTATTTAGAGGAAAAGATCTCAATTCTGCTGAATTCGAATATAGTAGCCCAGGAAAACAACATTGTACTCTTTTTTCAGAGAACTTTGTGATAACCGAGGGAAAGTAGGCAGGAACTCGATTTTTTTAATTTCTGCTTCCTGTTTGCCTCAGAGAACACCTCCAAAAGCAATGAATTCCAAAGCTTTGACGTTCGTTGGAAGAGCGAGCCCTGTGAAAAATGTCCTCGGCGACGATGAAGGATGTGCGTTTTTTTTTAGAGCTACTTTTGGCAAAAGAATAACTTTATTGGTATGGATATTCCTGACATAATTTGCATTGAATCTCACCAAGTTGTTATATCCCCATTCAATGATTTTTCCCAATTCTATATTTAAGTCGGTCAGGTTCGTTCTCCATTCTCTTCTGGTTTCACGGGCTTAATATCGGAACTTTGTGAGAGAAAGCGGAACGAGAGTTACTATCACCCGCAAAGATATGCAATTGTCTCTCTTTCAAAAAGCTCTATAGAAGAATAGTTTCAGTAGTTTTCCTATATGATTGAATGTTTTATTCTTGTTTTCAACTTGGCTCATGTGAGCATTTGGTAAACTCAAACTGTACTTGCTGTATCATTTTCCACTATTTTTTCGCATCTTTCTACTCTGTCGGATCCTGTCCTTGACTTAGTGGGCAGAATAAAAATAATGGTAATTCGTCAATTTCATAGAAGTTTCAGGAAATAGTTATAACGTTTTCCTAACTGTTGTGGCCTCAAAAGGTTGCCTTTTGTTTCTTGTAACTATTGACTACTCATAATTTAAGCAGCTCATCATTCTGAAATAAATGAGTTATTTGGTATTATTCATTCCAGTTAGCTTATTGAGAGTTGGCGTATTGAAAAATACCTTATTTCTCTAAATAAAAGAATATATTTCCATGATTCACGAATGAATCACATTAAATATAATTAGAATATATAGCTTAAACGTTACAATAAAAGTAAAATTATGCACAAAATGAGATTTATTTAGAATGTGTGAAAATTTACAATTACAGTTAATTCACCGCTTTGTGCATGACAATACACATCAAACCGATTTCCCCTTCCAAATGGCGTAGCCTTGGAACTTATTTCCTGAAGACCTTGCTATCATGCAAAATTCACAAATTTTACACATTTTATTCTTACCTCCATCCAATGGCAGGATGGGATAAATCAACTTTACAGAAAATACATCAGATAATTAATAGTATAAGTAAGTCAATAGAATGAAAAAAAATCCACATTATCATTTGATATTGGATATCAGCAAATCAGTAAGTACACTGAAATAAAAAACTTCTTGTGGTCGAATAAAAGAGTTGATAATCTGATATGTCAGTGAAACAGAAAGAAATCATAAAATTTTACAAAAATGGTCTCTTTATATCAGCAATATTATAATGGAGAATATCAAATAAATGAAATTATATTTCGGAAGAGTACCTGTCATGAGAATATTCCTCACAAGCACATTCCTCACAAGCACATTCCTCCATGTGGTTTTATCTGACATTCTAGCAATAATCCAACTCTTTCTTTACTACATGCTCTCATAATTTACACTATTGAGTTGGCAAAAATTTAGTCGGATTGTTAAAAAAAAAACAATTGTTAAACCCATGTTTCGAAACTTTGATCTTCAGGATTCTAAAGTATAAGAATAAGAACATACATATTAAAATAGGATTTTCGCATGGAATATAGATAAAAACAATCCAAATTGTATAAAATGATAAGTGTTAAAAAGAAAAAAAAAACACATTGAACAGTATACCGAAAAAGAAAAGTACTTATATTCGTAGTAGTTCTCCAAGTTCTAAACCTACAAAATAATTAAATTCGACCTAATACCTATATAAATAGGTAAATACAGATTCATGAAAGACGTTAACACAGATGACAAAAAGAAATGAATAAACTGAGCTGTAGGTGAATCGATTCATCCTCATATAGAAAAGAAAAAGTCTGATTCACGATTTTTCCCTGATTTTATCTATTAGATTCATATACAAGTAGTTCAAATTTTCAATCTTTCATTGTTTTCAATGTTTTCTTGATTTGTTATTTTAGTCATCTCATTCAGTAGTCGTTTTTTCAATATTTTCTGTTGTACAAAACCACTGACTGATTCAAAATCAATTTTTCATGTTTTTTAGTTGGTTATGTATATTTTTGCAGCCTCTATCAAGTTCAGTCATCCTTTATTCCAAGTACCTATCTGTTGGCCCTATGCATACGTTGTCACAATCAGCACATGACGTTTTCTAATTATTATTGGATTTGAGTTCTTTTGAAGTGTTTGTTTTCATTTCTGTGAAAAAATCATATTTACTTATTCATTTCATGCTTATTTTTGAATGTTTCTTCTCTCAAACAATAGTTGCAGTATCAGACCTCCATGTGGTACTTTCAAATATTTATCATTTGATGGTGCTTTTTTTCTATTATGCCATACTGTCTTGATATACCAACTTTTTTATCACAGATTTGAGGTAACTGTTCTTCCAGTAACATTGTTTCAAACAGTGTAAGGTTTTTGTTTCTGAAATTTTCATGTGCAATGTGTGAAAGAAGCTCTGTGGTTGAGATCGTTAATGATGGTTATTCTTTGTGCCATTGGGTGTATAGAGTGGAGGCTCATACATTTTTCAGAGTTTGTTGGTTTGTGATACCAATCCGTAATAATTCTGTTGTTTGATTTTATCGGCAAATGAATGGGATGATATTCATTGTTAAAATATTTACCTTGTGTTCTTCTCACATGCATAAAACAATGTCATCGACGTACCGTATGATAAAAATTATAGGAAAATTTCATCAGGATTGACTACTATGAAGATAATATCTCAAACCTTCACGAGGCATCTGGCCAAAATAAAATTAATTAATTCCCAAAAATATGGCTGCTAGTGTTGCACCCTATGTCGTATACAGGGTTGCTCCCCTTATACGATATGCGACTTGGAGTGGAGCTACAGATGGCAGCTACTGAAACTGAAAGGTAACAAAATAACATAAACATTTATTTTATAAAAACTGGAATACTGATGGGAAAGTTAAATACAAATTTGTAGAATACAATATGGGATGAATAAACTCTTACCTAAAACTATTACTGAACCTCAACAATACTGAGTCCTTTGCCCTTTCATGGACGACTCCAGCTAAGCCCAAAGGGCCAAGCCTATACGGCCAACTGACTGCTAGGACTCTCTACCATCTCCCACATGGCTCAGTTACCAACTATATCCTATCATTCCGATCATCTTGTATTTATATAATGATAGAAATGTTTATATGTCCATTCGGTCAACACTTTCAGCACGCCACTCGACTGTGCCAATTTCAATGTCAGCCATGAGACAATGAACTGCCATACAGTGATCGAATTATTAAATAACAAGAGCGTTTGTATCAATGCACTAAAGCCGTACAAAAGGCTTTCCTGGCATTCACGACAGCATTGATAGAGAAAGTAGGTCGTTTTTCTACGACTAAAGAAACTGTGCATTTCAAAACGTCTTCGAAGAAAACTACAACGTGGTAATACAGATATTAAAACTTACGGGCTACCTGTATTGAAATAATTTTAGTCGTAGAAATTGTATGTCATTTGATGCTCATTATACAATAAACAATTATCATTAACTATAAATCTGAAAGAAAACATTCCAAAACAACACAACTCACGCAAACAATAATTTTTCATATTTTTTCCTTCATAACCAATGACCACCCATTAAAAAATCTTACAAGCACCCAACCACACCAAAACCACTTCACCCAAGAAATCAGATTCTATCGTAATTTATCGCATTATCCCAAACAGATGAGTCTAATTCACGGCAAACTCGATTGCGCAAATTTCCAAGTTGGAACTCAACGATGAAACAAGAAACATTGTGGAATATTAAAAGGGAGAAAAGCAGAAGAAACACGACTGGTTTCACTTGTTTCCAGGCAAACGGGATAATGCAACACTCTCGCTTGAGTGAGAAACAGCCCGAAAGACTGAAATCCTGACTGGGAAAGTGGTAATAAATAAAGGAGGCGAATGAGAATGCAGATTAAAGGAGCCCTATAAGAATGTATGCCTGCGATATTGAGAATTTGGTATGGACGGAGCCGATATCTGCACTATTCTATTCAAGAAGAGTGTAATTTGGTGGAATTTATTGAAGATGAATGAATCTGTATTTGATTAGGTTGCTAACGGCACTATCTGATCAATATCTAATCTTTTCTCACCGACTACTCGGGGAGGTGCTGTAGGTTAACCGGGTTTTCCTACACTATAAATACAGTCGATTCGGAGCGCTCCGGCAAATATTAATAATAGACGCCCTCTAACACCTCTAACAGCACAGAATATGCGTACACTCTACTAGTATTTTTGAGAGAGTAATATCTTTTTTACTATTATTAATATTATTTCAGCCAACAAATATGAACTAACAATTTTTTCACTGCTGCTGAAACCCCTTTCACGCTCTGTGGTATCTGATACAGTTGTTTTCTGCAAGTAATTAATAGTAATCAATACATACAAGATAGAAAAGAACATTTTTTTAGATTGACTTTGCTGCAATTTGATGGAAATCCATAGAATATGACAATTAACAAACACTATAAGATTTTCACAGATTTTGTTACTCTACATTGTGGCTTTCTTATGCGATTATTAACTTGAAATATTTTCCGTTGGATACCTAAATAAATACATTTTCTATTAATTAAGGTAGTGGGAACCGGTACAACTCATATTAATTAACAGTAACAACCTGGAAATCTCAACAATGTTGAAATCATTTTATATTCAATGTAACTCATGCGGTGTTCATGTATACGGCTTTTGAATGGTCTGCCTGTCTGACCAACATATACTTTGGCAAAAAAACACAATTCAGTTCATGAACTGTGGTTTCTAGGCTACTCTCAAATTTTGTGAAGGTAAAAATGAAGCTAATTTTTGTTGTACTGAATAATTTAAAGTTCTAAAATTACGCTCATCGTTCCTACACGTTTCTATGGAATCTTTCAGCAAGTATATTTTATATTAAACCAACTTTATATTAATTTTCGACTGCTATTTGTTTTTTAATATTTAGTTCCTTGTTGATTTTTTTTTCCGAAACATGAACATACTAGTCTGTATATAATGGTTATGTTTGAATGGGAAAGATTATGAGAAATTGCGAAATGGTGTTTGTTTTTGTACTTAAAGATTCTCAAATCAAAAAAAAATTCATTACATTTTTTTAATTTTATTTCTTTCTTGAATTTTGGTTGGATGGATGGTATTGATACATTTATGAAAGATATCAGATATCAGTTGTCTGTTGGTAACTTTAAAACCCACTATGAGGCGATCTACAGATCTGTACCAATAAAAAATTAAAGAAATGTTTGTGAATTACTGTTTAAAGGTTGCCCATAAAAATTTCTACAAGTAGAGGACTCAGAAGTTTGATCTTGTAAAATTCGCTCTGAGTCCTCCGTCCGCACATCGAGCTGTGGTATTGGTTTAATTGAACCTGTTTTTTTTTGGCATGGAAAGGGCATGGAAGTCTCTTTCCTCTAATCCACTTGGCTTTGAAAATTTAACTACGACAGAAATTTTGGAAATGTCGCAAATAATGTATTAACCTTAAAATTATCGTAAATGTATGAACAATTTTTCGCGCATTTCATACGAGGATGTATTGATATCTAGTTAGCCTAGACCAGTTCCCTGCATAAACAAAATATTGCGTTACCATAGCAATGAACAATAACTTATTAGAAGTGTCAGTGTAAAGTTTGACGTTAAAAAAGTAAACCAGAGTTACGCAATAAATTAAAAGAAAAAATATGTCCACCGAAATTGTCAAAATCGAAAAATTGGAGTATTGAGCCATCATCAAGTACCTGTATTTAAAGGGGTTAAGATGTAAGCAGATTTACGAAGATATGCTTAATACCCTTGGTGATCAATTTCCTTCGTATGCGACCGTGAAAAATTGGACTGCAAGCTTCAAAAGAGGTAGATTTTCCATTGAAGATGATGACCGATCGGGAAGGCCAGTTTCTGTGTCAGTCCCCGAAAATGTCGATGCAGTTCATGACATGATTTTAACAGACCGTCGAATTGGGCTAAAACGGATAACTGAAGCACTGAATATTTCATACGAACGCGTTCATCATATAGTTCACGTCAATTTGGACATGAGAAAAATTGCTGCAAAATGGATCCCAAAATGTTTGAATGTTGACCAAAAGCGTGCAAGGGTAGTAGCATCGCGTTCGATCTGTGCTCGATTTGAAAACGATGTAGACTTCCTAAACCGAATTGTTACTATGGATGACACTTGGGTACATTTCTACGATCCAAAAACAAAGCAACAATCGATGGAATGGCGACACTCCGGTTCTCCAAGTTCTAAGAAGTTTTGTGTCCAAAAATCTGCTGGAAAATTTTTTGCTTCAGTTTTTTGGAATTGCCATGGAGTAATCATGATTGATTTTTTGGATGAGGGTAGAACAATAACTAAATATTACTATTCGACATTACTGACCACTCTACGGGAAAAAATTAATGAGAAAAAACGCGGAAAGCTATCCAAAGGTGTTTTGTTTTTGCAGGACAACGCCCCTGCACACAAATCTCATGTTGCCATGCAAAAAATTCGTAATTTAGTGTTTGAATTACTACTAAAACACCCCCCTTATTCACCAGATTCGGCTCCGCCCGACTATCATCTCTTTCCTCAACTGAAAAAAAGTTTAAAAGGTCGTAAATTTTCTTCCAACGAGGAGGTAATAAAAGCTGTGGAGGTCTGGTTTGTAGCAAGAAGAAACATTTTTTTGAAAGGTCTAGAGACGTTGCAGGATCGCTGCAATAAATGTATCCAATTAAGAGGAGAATATGTTGAGTAATAAAATATTTTGACGTTGAAATTTTGTACAGTTCTATAGTAGTCTAAGAATTTTTCAATATATCCTCGTAGATTGGAGGAACAAAAATAAAATCAGTAGCTTTTGATGAGTTATTTTAATTTGAGTTTATAGACACATTATTCAATTATGAAAAATCTTTGGTATCTATTGAACATAAAGTGGACATACCCAAACTTCTTAAACTGCAGGCCCCATTGAAAAGAAATTCTGAAATTGTTCCTCTCATTAGTTAATCTCTGATTTTCTGACATTTTCTTTATTTTATTTATGATAGTTTCTCACATTTTCCAAGATCAGTTTCCATAATATTTCCCAGATTTAGATTGTTTCTGATTAGGAACAGATGCTAAGCGGTGTTCAGATGACATTTTGAAAATTTTTAATATTGATGACTGTATATTCCACTGCATTTGCTGGACAATGTCAATCAGTGGAGTTCAGGTAATGTTTCAGAATTGAGTAGTTTAAAACGGAAAACTGTATTATTCTAAAACCAGCCACTACTTTTTTAATACAGGGTGTTTCCGAAATAGGGAACAAATTAAGGCTACATTAGGAAGAATTTAAAGTCCTATATTTATTGGAACTTTTTCTTTATTTTTTGCATTCAAAATTGCCACCCGAAGTTTATTTGTTTATTTCGAAAACACCCTTTGTAACTGATGCTACAATAATTTCGCAGATTTCGTAGCACAGTTCAACAACAAAATTAAATTCTAATACAGTGAATATACAAGTTTTTGCCATCAGAAAATTAGGAATATTAGGAATTTTTTGTTAGGAGTCAAGGAGTCATTAGTTTTTTTTTCAGTGAGCGTTTTCTACCTGAATTTATTGAAATTCCGTCCAGATTACAGATTCTCCTTGAAGAAACTTTCTGGACAATTCTACATGTTTTGTATGCCTTTGAACTCACACTCAAATAATTTTTTTCTTAAATGTTGACAAAAAGTTACACCAGTAAAAATCATTACCCATTGCGGGTTCATGCTCATCCACAGTATGATGGATCAATCCAGGGCCAAGATATTTGAAATATTTTGGGTGCTTGATAGAAATGCACCAAGTTCCAGGATGATTCTGAACTTTCTTCTGTTAGTTTTAAATCAGTAATTGTTTGTTTTTTGCATAATTAATTAACCATTTTCTGAAAAGTTATCATTCACCTGTAATAACGTATTCCGAACATTGCAGGTCAATTTCCCGGACTGTACCCGCCCCTGCCGGTCGCCACCCCCTGTATAAAAGCAATCAGCCCGAGCGAAGGATGGACGGCGGGAGGATCGACAGTTATTATAGTCGGAGATAACTTCTTTGATGGACTACAAGTCGTTTTCGGCACGATGCTCGTTTGGAGCGAGGTAAGATTTTATGTGTTTTGGATAGAAAGAAAATGGCAGCAGGAACGGGGGGAACGGTCTCTCGGAAATAGACTCGGCAAATTTTATATTTTCGATAATGGACCGTCGCATTTTTGTTTCGATAACGTGTTTCATTGGTTCAAAAATAATGTAGCTTAATGACGATTGGAAAGTTGTTCGTGAACATGAATGAATTTCCTGTTCCTTGGTTCACTACTTCCTTACACGACACTAGATAAATAATATCCAATGTTGAAATTATTTCAGGCTCAACCAAAGACCCTGCAAATAAATAGGCCATCAAACCCTAAGAAAACCCTATAGTAAGCAATTAACCCTATAGGAGGCACAAGAAACTTTTTATCATTAGGAGGCGCGTCGGTCTAAGAGACCGATATAGAAATTCACGCATGAGTTAGATACGCAAAAACATTTAAACTCCACTCAATTTGATAACTTTTTTTAGTTAAAATGAAAACACATAGTGCAGAAATGCCATTTTTATTATTCAATATGTACATATTTTAGGGTTTTTCTCAGCATAAAGGATGGTGTAGAAAGACAGATAAAATAACCATTTTAACAAACAAAACTACTAGTAAAAATCAAATACGGAAACTATCATTGGAATATTCTAATGTATCAAACGAGGACAATCTTCACACAAGACTACTACATGTTCTAAACAGAGAAATCTTAAACAATCGCTGCAATAATATCGTGTTTTTCTGTTCATTTTGGAACTGCACATGGAGCATCTACCTGTCTCTCCTTTTCTACGTTGATTTTCAGAAATATTTGTCAAATTTATATTGTTCATCTGTGCACGTAGGCGTCTATGTGGCTCTATGAGGTCAAATGACAGCAGACGCAAAAAAAATCCAACGAATGTAAATTTATTTGATACAAAACAAAAGTGTGGATCAATTAAATGAATATTTTGGAACCTTCGGTGTGAATACAATTCAAGAAAAAAGAAACTACCCAAACACCAAAACTACGTGACAATCACACTCGAAGCGCGTTTCGCCAAAAAAGTTAGCATCTTCAGGAGCTAAAAGCTTTAAGCTCATGAAGAAGAGCTAAAAGCTTTTAGCTCCTGAAGATGCTAACTTTGTTGGCGAAACGCGCGTCGAGTGTGATTGTGACGTAGTGTTGATGTTTGAGTAGTTTCTTTTTTCTTGAAAAGTGTTGATACTTGCCACCTTCAAAACTAAATAAAGAACTATCATTGGCCAGCGTCTTATGTTTTCAATAATATTATAAGTAGAACACAACCTATCAACGGTGTCAACCCCACCTTTTGTTTCTTTATAATGTATAATTATTCCTAGTTTGCCAGTGTTTCTATCAATACTATCGTCGTGGTGAAGTGACGACAACAGCAACATATTTTTCTTTTTCTTTGGTGTTCCAGACACCAGTGTCATCTTTTTTGTAAAACCAAACATACCTGCTCCTGGACGGTGTGTAGTTTTAAATAATTCAACTGGTAGTTCTGGCTTATTTTTGCGTAAAGTTCTGATAACCACCAGGTTAAAATCTTTGACCAACTTCTCTACAAGAGGGCTGCTGGTAAACCAGTTGTCAATTGTCAAATTTATTTCTGAGCCTTCGATTATGTCACAAAGTCTTTATGCGGTTCTTCTGGCTACTTTCCTACATGAACTTCAAGGTTGCTTGTATAATACATTTTTGACATCACTTAGTGCAAATATTTTAATACAATTCCTGTTATACTTAGAGAGGATATATTAACAAAAACTATACCTACCCCTAAACCCTCCAAGCTTCTAGTCTACTGTCACGTATTCTGATAAAGAAAATCCATTTTTACACCTGTTGATAAAATTAACAAAAAACCGGCGAATTGGTGCCAACTTGTCAATATTTTTTCTTTCCTGTCAACTGTTGTTATCAAACAGATCAAGTAAATTCGTTGGATTGGAATGACAGCTCATTACAATCGTTTTGGACGTAGAGAAACCTCAGTGCTTGAGTTTTTGAAATTTGAGGAACAAGTAATTTGCTGAGAACCATTCATTCAAGGATATACCAATATAGCGATACTTTGTTGAAGAATATCAATAAGGAATTGTTTACAATAACAACAAAATGTAAGGAAGTCGAAGGAACTCATGTGGATATTTGAGGATATTGATTGATTGTTTTGGTTTCTGAGCATTCTGGTAATTTGGTGTTTCTTTATGTTTCGCACTGGCTTCTAACTTAAACTCTTTGAATAATGATCTTAAACATGCAGATTCACATCATTAGATGGTTGAGTTAATTCATTCACTCATTTTGTATAAATTATTCATAAAAGTAGTTATCATGTACTTACACACATAATGAAATATAAAATTTGCACCAAAGTTCTGCACAAATCATATCCATTTTCAAGAAACGTTCAGTCCAGTTAATAAATGAAACCAAATTTTGCATCAAAGGTGTATTTGAATTACTAGTATTCTTTGCGAGGCCAAAACCATAAAAATTTCAATGAAAAGTTTGATGCTTAGGTGGTTGTGATCTCATATGTGTATTCTGTTTTCAGTTGGAACATTTTCAAATAAACCTTTTTGTTACCAACGAAAATTTCTATATTTTCTATATACTCTCAGGGAATTTAGGAATCTGATGACTTCAATGAAGGTTTCTGTCCTTCAAATGGATTAAATAATAATACGGTGCCCTAAGTGTGTCAATAATATGCTATAAAAGAGGTTTTTGAGTTTTTAAGTATGCTGGCACCTTTTACGAGCTAGAAACAGACTTACTTTTCAACGTTCGATCTCAATCAAGATTGATTCGTTCACTTAAATATGTTGGTTACTCATCCAGAGGCCAACTGCGCGAACCTTTGCCTAGCTTTGGAAAGGATCTTAATTTCTGAAGAAATATTCAGCATCGCAATATAATCAGTAGTTGAAATTATCTGTGGAAATGAAAGATTTTTGTTTTAATTGCTTTGACAAACTTTATTTTTTATCTGAAACCTTTCTGTTTTCAGCTCATAACAGCGCATGCGATACGAGTCCAAACACCACCACGACATATACCAGGAGTAGTCGAAGTAACGTTATCATATAAATCAAAACAGTTCTGTAAAGGAGCCCCAGGACGATTTGTATATGTTTGTAAGTATTCGTTTATTCTATGTATTTAATTTGAATGTATGCACAAGAAATTTTCATATTATTCTAGAATATAATTCCACCATTGCGTCATTTTCGTTTTCTGTCTTTTCGGAAATATACTATAATTTTTGTAACTCATCAAAGCATTTGAAAAAACATTCATAACAATTTCCCGTTGAATTTACAGCCCTAAACGAACCCACGATAGACTACGGTTTCCAGAGGCTACAGAAACTCATACCAAGGCACCCCGGCGACCCCGACAAACTACCAAAGGTACATAACAAATTCCACTATCAATAAGTCATTTAGCTCTGGTATATCCGATGGCAATTAAAGAACGTTTTGTTTTGCAGGAGATAATACTGAAGAGGGCAGCGGATCTCGCAGAAGCGCTGTATTCGATGCCACGCAACAACCAGCTTTCCTTATCAGCGCCAAGGTCGCCTTCGATGGGCAACAACGGGATGACGTCAACCTTCAACGCATATACGGGTCAACTGGCGGTCAGCGTTCAGGACAACGGAAACGGTCAGTGGACAGAAGGTGCTTGTCCTTCCTTGCTTTGGTTGCTTTCCTATTAGATCCTAGATTATTTCCCAATAGCATTTGTGATGTTCATAGATATGGTTTTATGTAAATTATTGTTTCAAACTCATGTCCATATCTGATTCGTTCGGTAAAAAATGTCAAACTTAAAATCAAAGTATTTGAATATTCGGTTATAAACTGAATACATTCATTACATTTGTTTAATCCTTACTGGTGACAAGACATATCATAACGCGACAGTTCGTAACCCCACAAATGGTAACTGACAATTCGTAACGGCCACAATTCATAACATCGACAGTTCGTAGCTACAAATACTAATAACTGGAGAGATAGTCTATACTGACTAGTTGAGGAAAAATCGGAAAATTCTTGAGGATGCAGTCAAATCACTGGGATTAGTCAAAGAAAACTCTTTTTTATTTTGTCAAGCTTTCCGAAAAATTTTATTCCTTCATCTGGACAGATCTATAAAACGAAAATTTTTATGTTGTACAAAATAGCGCGTAAACACAAAAAAATGAGGACAACATAACCGAACCCTACTTCAGAGATGAAGACTGAGTTCAAGGCGAAACAGTCACAAATTACAGACTACAGTCTCAATTCGGGAAAACTGGAAGGATTAGTTCCAGCTTTGAAAACATTCAGATACAAATCGCGAAATCTGAAAAAGGGACAAAAAACCGAACCTGACTTCAGTGATGAAGACCTAGTTCAAGGCCACAACTATCAACCAATTTCCTACTGAGCTTCATTCAGAGAAACTGGAGGGATAAGTTTTAAAATACATTTCTTGGAATAACCCTTTAGATAAATCATTTTCGGTACATAAAACAGAAACTTAGCTGTAATCCATTACATGCCTGTTTTTATAACATGTTCAGCAAGTGCACATGTAGATTTATTCAACTCACAATCACTTTTATGCGACGTTAAGCGTCCTGATGAATTTCTAGACGTCTGTCCAATATACTGCAAGTCACAGGACGTGCAAATAATTTTGTGTACTACATTTGACTTTTCTAAAGTTTTTAAAGGAGTTTTAATTTTGGTAAACAAAGTGTTCGTCGTGGTGAAGATACGTTGTGCAAATTTCATGTTTTCATTCTTGAAAACATTTAAAAGTTTAGAAGTTGAATCTTGAATAAATGGTAAAGAACAGAAAAAGGATATTACCTTGGGAGGAATCTCAGCATTGGATCCCTGAGGTTCAATTTGTGAATTATGTAAATTATTTGAAATTATATTGTTATTGAGTGTATTATCATGTAAAATGTTGCTAGAATCAGACATAATTGTTGCACGGAGTCCACTATTGTGTGGGGTGCTATGTAACAATTCAAATGGATAAGAATTTTCAAGGAGAATAACTTTTAATTCATTTAAGTATTCGTGTACAAACGAAGGGTGAGTTGAAGTAGTGACTCAGATTTTCATTTTCGTAGGATGATAGAAGTGATAATTTAGTAATATGTTGCTGGCACAGGGTTTTCTATACAATTTGGTTCTTAGCGAGTTGTCTGTGTTTCTACAGACTCTCATATCGAGGAAAAGTAACTTGGCTTTAAGTTATACAGTGCTGTTTCAGTACTTTTATTTGCCATGAAACCATGTTGATTTGCGGACAATAGATTATTTTTCATCAGAAAAGAGATTAATTGATCTTTTATATTCATCTCAAAGATTTTACCAATACTTGAGAGAATACTTATTCCTCTATAATTTTCAATTAGGCTCGGATCATTTCGTTTGAAAATTGGATTAACCATTGCTAATTTCAATTTGTCTGGAAAGACTCCCTGTTGAGTTGATAGATTCATCAGATAGGCTAGAGGACAACTTAGTTCCGTGCTACAATTAAAACACATTTGTAGCACAAAGTTTCTATATACAGGGTGTTAATTAGGTACGTTGACAAACTTCGGGAGGTGATTCTTTGAAGGTTTTCAGGACGAAAAGTTCATATAAACATATGTCCCAAACGGCTTGGTTTTCGAGATACAGGGCGATAAAAATACATTTTTTTCAAGATTTTTTAGAGTTAACTTCGACATTTTCGACAATAATCAGTTCAAATTAGGCAAGTACAATCCATTCAATAGGGCGTACGATACAAAATAATGCATTTCTTAAATAATTCACAGGGTCCTACTTTTTTCAGAGTCAAGCTTTGTTCAACCCTTCAGAATTTTTTTTCCGCCGCCACTGACATATTATGAGAAAGGAATAATCAATGTTGTTTCATTTAACATCTTTTTGATATCTTGCATTTTTTCATTTACTTGTACGGTTCAGGGGCTATAATGAAAATATTAATTTAAACATTTTCCGGTGTGGCATAACATTAGAAAATTTGAAAATTAAACATTTTCAATTATTGTAAATTGATGGTAATATTTTTTCAGAATTAGAAAAATCTACGATGAATAAAAATTATACAATAAAAAATATAAAGACAAGCTTTTATACAAATGCACTGAAAATGAAAAAATAATTTGTTTCATTTTTTGTAGGTTATTCTGTGAGTATCAAAATCTTTCTGTACAAGATTACCTAGATCAAACAATGAAATGAATTATTTTTTCCTTTTCAGTGTATTGTATAAAAACTTTAAAATGTTTTCTTTTTATAATTTTCATTTTTAACATTTTAGTTTATTTTTTATGTGAAACTGAAAATCTCCAACCCAAAAACCATCACATACCAATTTTGAACAGAATCGGATCATAATCACAAAACTCGTCCGCCATATTGGAGTCGCCATTTTGTTTTTTAACAAACATTTTTTTAATGCATTGTCACCGGAATTACGGAAACCTGCCAAATTTCAAATTAATCGGAGTATTAGAAGTGGGTCAAATTCAACTTTTATTAAATTGTTTGTTAGTTAGTTACAAGTGAAGCTAAATAAAAGCTTGTTATTGTAAAGATGTGATTTCTTTTTGTGATATCTAACAGAAAACTATTATCTCCCCGTCACTGCGGTACGCTGGATATTAAACTAGATCTGATAGATATTGGGAAAACCTTAACTTTCAACCTGAAGATTCTGATGGTAAAAATGTGCATTTTCATTGAGATATTTGATTAAAAATGTTTTTACCCATCAGTCTTGATAGAGAACTCATAAAAATTTTTTGTTATTTTATAAAAAGATATTTTTTAGTTTTCAATTGAACGTTTCCTTTTCAACATAAAAAACTTCCGAAAGGTAATCCTGTAATGGAAGATTGTTAATAGGGTTTATCTAATAGTCGCAGATCATTACACATTTGATTTTCATTTATGAATCTCTGGTCATAACTCCGAAAAACTAAATCAAACAAATTTTTGTTTCCGTACGGAGTACATTATTTTATCAGAAATTTTGGTTTGTTTTTTCTTCTGCAGTAACGCAGAAATTTTGTAATCAATTTGAATTCATAAAAATAGCAAAGTGGGCTTTAATATTAATTCATTTATTTAAATATCAACAACTTGACAGTTATCGAAAGTTGAGAAACTGTCTCACCCTGTACTTCGAAAACAAAGCCGCTTGGGACATGTTTATATGAACTTTTCATCTTTAAACCTTTCAAAGAATCACCCTTCAAGTTTGTTAGACTATTTGCTTCTCAAATTTCTTTATGTTATGCGTTACTGGAAAATGTTTGCGTTAATATTTTCATTGTAACTCCTGAACCGTACAAGTAAATGAAAAACATCAAGAGAGCAAAAAGATGTTAAATGAAACAACATTCATTATTCCTTTCACATAATATGTCAGTGGCGGCGGAAAAAAAATTCTGAAGAGTTGAACAAAGCTTGACTCTGAAAAAAGGAGGACCCTGTGAATTATTTGAGAAATGCATTATTTTGTATCGTGCGTACTATTGAATGGATTGTACTTGCCTAATTTGAACTGATTATTGTTGAAAATATCGAAGTTAACTCTAAAAAATCTTGAAAAAAATGTATTTTTATCACCCTGTATCTCGAAAACCAAGCCGTTTGGGACATATGTTTATATGAACATGTCGTCCTGAAAACCTTCAAAGAATCACCTCCCGAAGTTTGTCAATGTACTTAATTAACACCCTGTAGATGAGCATAATGAAGAAAATAAGTTTATATCCTTCCATTTTCCAATCAATCATTCTTTTTTTCTCCGTTTGATAATGGCTAAAACTCATTTATATGACATACTTGTTGTTTGGAACGGGTTAGTAGATTCCATTTATATCGTTCAATCTAAAATGTTTTCAACGTATTGTGAGTTATCTAGCGACTGCGAGAGTATAAGCTAGTCGAGCAACCGACTGCGCCACTATGTACTAATCTACCTATATTTCAGTGCGATTGGTGTTTTACTGACAATAGATTTTTATCCTAGGGTTTTTCTTTTAGAAGACTATGGGAGGACGCAGAGCAGTAGCGTTTCGCCACGCGGGGGCGGCTACTGTTCGAACGCTTCGACCCCCCATTCCTCCAACGGAGGTGGATCGTACGTCGGCAACATGAACGGCTACGGAGGTGCCACGCCCACTAGCACCTCGTCGCAGCTCTCCAACATGTTGCCTGGTTCACCGTCGGCAGGGATATTCAACACCACACCAAGTAAGTTAACTAAAATTATACAAAGCACACCTGAATATAATTTTTAAATTTCGTCTGAATATTCATTATCTTCAATTATTTGCTTCAACAAGATCACGATTGTCGTCCAGAAAAATCAATTAATGAATATTTTGGAACCTTTAAATGCAATTCAAGTAAAGTAAACGTAAAAGTAAAAGGTTTTAGCTCCTGAAGATGCTAACTTTGTTGGCGAAACGCGCGTTGAGTATGATTGTGACGTAGTTTTGGTGTTTGGGTAGTTTCTTTCTCTTGAAGTCTAGAAATTTTTTCACTTGGTGGCTTTTCAGAGGAATTGGAAACTTGTTGCTACTATTTTACATCTACATTATATTATTGATACTAATTATCATCATCAGGCTGCTCAGATACAAAAAAAGTTGTACACTGATCACCAGTAATAGTTATTCGTTCATAAAGAAGAATGAGCTACATAACTATTCATCCAGCTATAGTGTATTTTCTGACCTGTCTAACGTAATAGATCGATAAGACAGTGATAATGACAACAATTTTTTTTTCTATATGATAATAAAATTGAAATTGAATAGTCAGGAAATATATACTGTGCACTACCTAAAACCAAACAGATCTAATATCTTCAAGGCACATGTGTTCTGAAAAAAAATGCAATAACATGTCCATGTTTAATCCATGGGCGACATCTTTCTATCATGAGCTCAACTGTCATACCACCCTCCCAATCTCTTGGTCACTATCACCCATACAATTTGAATAGGGAAAGTACAAAATGCAACACATCATCGAAAAGGAGTTCCGCCGTGTTACTGCTCGCAAGGTTATTTTTATTTTGGCGCTCTCTTGCGGAAAAAACATCTGTTCCGCGTTCCGAACTATGTTATTTCTACTTGAGTTGATTTGAACAATCCATAAAAAAATTACAAAAATTGAGTAAACGGAAATTATATGAACTTATAAATTGGAAAACCTTGCAAAAATTCCACTCCAATCATTCCAAACTACATTAACACAGTAGATGCTCAAAGTGTTCTCCATTAACTGTCATACATAAATAATTAATATAGATAGATAAACTTTATTGTCTAGATGGAAACATTTGTCGACAAAGTCAAAGTATTACACTGTTAATTCTTAACCTATTCTCCCATCTAGATAAAACTATTTAAAATTTCAAAGTTACAGAAAGGACATAAAACAAAATAACATGTAAAATATATTATAGGATCGCAGTATTATCAAAAACAGAATTTTGAATATTAAGTATAGAACGACTAGAATGCATATGCAGATACTCCTCTGAATTATAGAAGCATTTCCCGATCAGAAGTGTTTTAACTGATTTTCGGAAATACTTCAAGTCGCTAATGTCTCTGATTTGATTAGGTAAATGATTATAGATTTGCTTGCTTCTATAAATCAAAGACTGTTTCGTGAGAGTTGAAGTGGGAAGAGGGAGGGTACGTTTTTTTTCCTGACGTGTAAATCGCTTCGTTCATGAATTTCTCCCTGTATTTGTGCATCAAACAAGCTGTCTCTAATATGAAAAATTCATAAGGCGTCAATATTTTTTCACTGACGAAAATTGGCCTGCACGATTCACGCATCTTCACTTTGAAGATAAATTTTAAAGCTCGTTTCTGGAGAACGAAAATACTTTTGAACAAAACTTGACTGCAAGAACCTCAGAATGGAATTACATACCGTAGGTGGGACTCAATAAATGAGTAGTATGCAGTTAAGGAATCACTTTTACTAACAAGCAAAATATACTGAGGCAGATTATTCTTCCCATTTAACGGATATGCTTGTTAGGAAATCACAATTATCAAACATATCACCTCTACATTTTTATTATGAAACATAATTCCGTTCTTAGTTAATATTCAGGCGACTTTCTTCTGATTCAATTATATTTTCCATATCACCAAAAAGATATTATAATTCACTTCAGATTGAAACTCTTCAATTTCTGGTATACTCCCAATTCCTACATTTACTAACACTATTTCAAATTCAAAGAAGTCAGAATGGATCTCTGAGATACTCTACTTCTAATCTTCTTCATATACAAATTTTTCAGCCACGTATTTTCTAAATCCACTTCATTATAATCTGCTTTAATTGTATTAGGATGAGTGACTTCTCATTCAGTGTAGCTACCAAAAAGCAATCATATTTCATCCTTCACCAATTTTATCAAAAATTTGTAATATTTCAAATATCATATGTTGTGACAGTGAGAGTAGACAGTAGATCTAATTTTAGCATGCAACGAACAATTTGAGTACCTACATTAAAATGAAATGTCATAACTTCATAGTTTTTTTATTGACGTCAAACATGGTGTACATTATTGTTCAACATATAACTTCCGTAAAGACAAAGAACACTCAGATGAAATAAACATTAAGAATCAATAACTCATAAATGTTTGATAATCATCTGTTTACAGTACCATCATACGAAACAGAAAGTAACCACTCAAACGATTTTATTTTTGAATTTTTAGTTTCCTCCGAAGCCACTCATTATCATATCGGACCGCACTATATAAAACAAGACTCTCCGTCGGACCGAGATAAAAGCGCTTTCGCTCCCGTAATTCGGGGCAGCGAAACCTCCCCCTCGCACCCCTCCCCGGCATTATTTCAGCATCAACCCGTTACCGGCTGGCACTACTTGGCTGTGCAGTGTTAGTATATTATTTTATTATCGTTTACGTTTTGTTTTCTCGTTTTGCTTGTTAAGCTCGTAATTAGTTTATATTTTACTCCTGTTTTTGTTTGGTGGCGGAGTTTGTTTGTAGATGTAGAAAGTGTGACGTTGTAATAGTGACTCGTTTTCGTGCTTTTCCAGAAGGTTCTTTCATTTGCTTCTGGAAATTATTACGATTCACGAAATAGGTATATAACATTTGAGAAATAATGATGATGCTAGAACACAAAATTCGCTCGAATATTATTTTATTTTATATAGTAACCAGTAGATTTTTAAAATAATGGGGGAACATTTTGTTTTTAGATTGGTCAGTTGATTCCTTCCTCTATTACAGTATCTGCACTTTTTAAATTAAAAGCAATATCCGAAATTTTAGGTAACATTCAAAATTAACAAAATTTATTTTGGACACAAACCACATAGATGAATGTTGGTTTCGAATATGATGATTGCATGAACAAACAGTAATATTTCATGTCGAAGTTTGGAACCAATGGCCCTTCAGTACAAAAACTAGTACTTAAAATCAGATATTGGGTCCAAGAATTCCAATATATTATGATTTATGAAGGTTTCCTCAAAGGAACGCGGGAATGCGGGAGCGGAAGTGGGAACGAGATGAATGCGAGACTAAATTCTGTAGTGGGACATACAGATCTGATAATTCGTATTCCAAAATGCATACAAGCAACGAAAAATATATGGTTTGCTACGTGTACTGTTTTTCTAGCAAGTTGAACGGTTCTAAAGTACCGCTCCCGCGTTCCCGCTTTGGTTTGACGAAACTTTTGAACTGTATTCATGTGCCTGTTGGAAGCTAGTAATTTTTCCTTAGCGTCCAAGATCTCTACAATTGAAACAATTTGTTTTAAATTTAATTGTCAGTCACACATTCGCAATCCTCAGAATTATCCGTGACACTTTTTCAAGATCTTGATGTATTATCACATATGAATCATACTTGAATAAATGAATGCAAAAAACGATTGTGGAGAAGAAAACTTCCCTAATCTTCCATTTCTTAGATGAATCGATAATGAGCACTATCATTTCACAGAACATTTCAGAGGATTTTCATATTAAATATGTAATTGGAAATAACTAAATGGTGATTTTCTCAGTAGTCACCATAATTCAAACAGTATTCTTTCGAATAAAAGATAATAACAGACATTTTTATTTTCAGGAATGAGTCTAGTCTCCTCCCCCTTCGCCTCAATGAACCCCTTTGCTCTTCCAACTTGCAACTCGCAGGCTTACGGTTCGCCGGCTCTGGTGGGCTCCAGCAAGTAGCCCGCGGTTTGCGAACACAGCCCTTCGAGTCAGGCCAGCCCTTTGTCATCGCCGCATGACGTCAACAGTGCAATATACTCCGAATAACGCGTACCAAAGACCTCTTGTGCAGATGAGCGTGTCGAGTTGGGTGTCTGGAATCAATTGCGCGAAACAGGTTGTTTGAGATACTTTGATTTCAAATCTTGATCGAGTGATTTCTTGTCAGTTTCGGTGATAATATTGAACGAAATGATCGTTTTTCAACTAAACCTTACCCAAGATAATTCCTAGGTAGCTCACAGACACGTTTCTCCAACCAAAATATATTGTTTGACAATTCTCTTGTGTAATAAACTACTTCTATAATATTTTTCAAATGCAGATAATCCTGTATTTCCAGTAAAGATTTTGGCAAATCGGGATTTCCAAATCACAGATTAAAACAATTATCTACATAGTTTTTTCTGAATCTTCTAATTTTGACGCATGCAGATCTATAGCCATCAAAATCTGCAATCTTCTTCAAAATTTGTAATAATTGAATACCAGTTGTTTGAAGAAAAACGTTTTCTTCTGGGTTTATAACACGAAATTGCAATTGTTTTCAGGCAGGAAGATCTGCAAGTCATGAAAATTAATAGAAGTATAGCAGTCTTTTGTCAGAAACATTTCAAAAGAATTTGAATAATGCCAGATCAATGAATTTAAATGGTGTGTGGTGTTACATATTTCATGATTTATATGTATGCCACCAATATCACACCTTGCAAATAAAAAAATTGCATTTTCATTTCTTTCTCGAGTTTCTCAATAAATTTTAAATCAACCAAATCACTATCATTTTTCAGAATGGCTGCCGAAACGAAAATCATATCTTACGTAAAATGGCATTATCAGTTTTCAAACGGATACTGAATGAACTGTGATCACTTGATACTTATGAGATGTCTCAAAATAAATTCCTCTCTGCCTAAAATATTTTCTAGCGTACGGGAAATATTTCAAGGCAAAAATATATACGATAGTGAATCAAGAAATAAAAATAATGTGTTATAATTTTTAAATTGATTCTCTCTCGTATATATTCCACTGAATCTCGTCATATCTACATTATAAAAAATACATATCGCTTTAGAGCTGGGATTTCTAAATTACAAAATGTCTAGTTTCTATAAGTTGTAAATAATTGATAAAATGTACAAATTTGTAAAGTGACATGGAGGTTACACAACGACAATTCTATGTATTTTGTAAAATATAATCGTAGTGGGTTCGTTTCTGTAGAAGTGTACATAGTAGTTTAACGAAAGCAATGTAGTGACGAATACAAAACGGTTTCAACTTTAATGAAAAATACTACCAAGTATACGAATGAATATTCCTACACAAAATACCAAGTTTTCTATATACATTTTTTCATCAAAAGTAAACATTTAGTATACTCAGTTCCAAAATACTCGTCAAAATCGATTCACAATCAATACTGAGTTGAAGTGTGTATAATTTGTAAATAGTATCTCACCTATTGTTATTTTTTCGATATTGTTTTTTTTATTGTGCATATATTTATTTCGTTACCTTTGTGAATTCATCAAATGTTTTTTTGTCAAATCTATGAATGTATATTAAAATTTATAATAAAATAATTGTTTTATTTGTAAATTCTGATTATTGTCCTGAAAATACAAGAAACTCCATCTACTTTGACAAAAAGCCATCTTCCTTGTGCTGTCACCGGGCAGAAATACGATTAGAAGAAGTAGGCATCTGATGTTTAAAACTCACTTTCTGACATGATACATGCAAAAATCCTCTAGTTCAAGTTGAGGAAGAAGAAAACGTAATTTATCTTCTTGTTCTTTCGCTTGTAAAACTGTTTGAAAATGAGGAGTTCAGTCCTTCAATATTCAACTCTAGCAAAAAAATATATACAGCTACCACAATAATTTTGATTCTTCATACCAGTTTTTGAGAATTACGGACAAGAAGTTTCTACTATAGCTAGGGAACCTGTTTATCCGATTTCTAACAACTGATTCAAGTTGGGCTTGAACTATCTATACATCAAATGTATAGTGAAATTCAATTATTAATGATATGTTCCTACATTTCTTCATTAATAATAACTGCAATCAATAGAAAGGGCTGTTAGCAATAGAATATTGAAAGTTGCTCATCTAAGAAATTATATTGAACAATAATGATACTTCAGGGAAACAAAAGAAATTTTCTAATATTATCAGTATTATGTTCGTACTATGTGCATATTATGTAGGTACTAGTGAAATCACTGTGCTGCTTTAATGATCCTTTCATTAGCGACAATATGATTCAGCTAACCATCGAGTTGGTCGTGGCCATTAGTGCTGTCTGTATGGTCGCTGTAGTCGTCTTGTCAAAGGGACTTTCTACATCGAAGAACACCCCTAGCTTCACCTATTTGAACATTGATGTTCTCTCAGTCCTTTGCACTACAGAGTACAGCGCTCTTTTCGTGTTGATTTCTGTAAAAATGAACCTCTCAGAATCTAACCACCGCCTTTTTACCACCTTAAAATCGGAAACGGTGTTAGGCTGATGGGTCTGATGGACTTTGCCACTGTTGAATCTATTTTCTATGTTTTGGAGATAAAGACTATTCTCACTGACTTCCATGGACACCTTTGCATCCTACCCCCAGCACTGGCCCGAAATATCCCCCCTACATTGGGTTAAGAAATTTTAGGTCCCTCTGTAGAATTGCCGGGAGAATTCTGTTAGGTACTGATGCTTCATATGGGTTGGGCTCGTTCACTGCCCAAACTATGGCCCATGGGGGATCTGGTGTGTTGGCAGAGCCCGTTGGTCATCGTCAACATAGCTCGGAAAGTGTAACTATAGCAGATGTCGAAGTCTCATCTAAAGTTGATATGGTACCTTCTACCTCGTTGCTCAAGATTCTCAAGAGTTAGACGGATTTAATTTTTCCACAGTAAGATCTTCTTAGCTTGTTTTTTAACTTCTTTCTTGCGGTATTGTAGTCCTTCCTCGTTGTCCCCTTCGATAGAACAATTATGCACCTTACTTGTCGGTTTTCTCAGTCCCTTTACACAAGCGAACTCGAAATTGTTAGGCCACTTTCAATGGACATGCCTTGGTCAATTTGTTTTCCTACATTTTCTGCTTTCTGATTGTCCCAGTGAACAAAAAAATCTAGGAGATGTTGCTTTCTTGATTATTATGGTAACAAAGTGAGTTGCATTAGACATCACTGTTATCACTTAGTGATGCCAAATGTTATGATTTGTTCACAATTCTCTTCTCATTAGTGTCACTTTGAGGCATAAAATGTGAAGAAAATTGCAAAGCACATTAACATGAATTTTGGTTTCATTGCGATTTTGTCGGTATAGACGGAACAAAATGCCAGAGGTGTTTGTCGAATCGAGAGTCAAGTAGAATTTGTATTTGGTTGACGCTATTCTTTGAATATTTTATAGGTACTTCTGATAGTGTGTAGTGTTCTTTTTGCTTCTTCTCATTTCAATAGTTGAATCAAATGTGTTTATTAACATTGCCCAATTATTATTTCTACCAAGAACTGTATCTCTTCAAGTGCCGGAACGGTGAGTAGAAACTTAAAAAGGTAAATTCAGTGATTTACAGAATTTGGCATTTTCAGGATAGGTACTGATTTCGGCGCGAAGAAAATGCTGTCTAGAGGATTGGAGTTGATTTATAGATCTTTCTACATTTCTGTATTTTGTTTTTTTTTTTCAAGATTCAGACATAGTTTGATATTTTTTCTTGTTTGTGAGAACTCACTCATTTGTTTTCCAGCATTCCAATCCATATGAACAGTAATTCATTAGTTAGAATAATAATATTTAGGTATAATTTCTATTTAGGTTGAAACATGGTGAGCTTTGTTTTATTTTTGATATACAGGTGAATCAGAAAGTGATGCGCATTTTTAAATAAGTACCAGTCCATTCAATTTCACATTGTTACATCGAAGGGGTCTCAATGTGCATTCGATTCCGAAGTATAGATGGAATGTCACATTGGGCTAATTTCGAGTCACATTTTGCATCACATTTTGATGTCTCGACATGACCAACGGAGCACCGAAGTCACTTTGCGATTCACTGGTGTGATCTGGAACATGAATGTGAATCCCACTACCATCTCTGAGACCATTCCGTGTTGAATGGGAATTGCTTCGTCAATAGAATACCTGTCTAGTCTTTCATGAGCCCTGAGAGACCTTCTCCCAGTTAGCCGCTCTAGGGTTCTGGTAAAATGGAATAGCAACAGCTTTAGCGTAGACATTGAACCGTTGAATTCAATGATTTGAGATCGAAATGTCTTCAAATGATCCCCCTATAGCGATAAACTTTAGAGTTTTCAAATATTTTCAATCCCAGTTTGTAAGAAGTTTTCAAATACAAAGTGAACTCGATAGCGTAGATGTAAAGAGAGTTACATACACAATAGTGACATCATTTCTTTTGTTTATATAAATTAGATAGTTGACTAGTGATAATGAGTTTAATTTTTATTCAATATATTGCATTCAATCAATTGATTGCTTTTTCGTCTTCAGTTCTGATATATGCCTCAAGAATGTTCTTTGTTTTCTTATTTAAGCTGGTTAACTTTTGTTGAAATTTCCACCTTCTAATGCTCATATAAATGTCCATATATGAGTATATTTCCAATTCAATTATGGTTGATGTTGCTGTGGTTAATTATCTCTTGCGCATGAATATGAAAAACAGAGGTAATGGTCTACCTAGTAGTGCTGCTACCTGATTTTCTTTCTGATCAAGAAATATTATAATCATTATTATTATGTAGTGCCTTACAACCTCTACTATTCAATATATCTATATTGATAATTTATTTAATAAAGTTTATTTTGGAAAAATTAATGCTTTTGTTGACGAAACTGTGATTTCTTACAGTGCTTCAACTCGGGTTGAATTGAAACAGATAATCAATGAAGAAAATAATAAAAAATGGAGTACATACTCCACTCTTCCGCTTTAACCTATACAATAGGTTTATTCGTCGGCAAGTCTCTAACAGAAAACAATTACTTCCACCTACGGCCGTTGAATTAAATCTGTTAGATTACTGGCAAAGTTTTCTTCGAGAACTATTTTACAGTGCTCTTAAAATAACATAGCTGGAATTATTTTTCGATTCAATTGGAGGAACACCTCTGTACCGGTTCATGGTTCGTGCCAATCATCATTGAAGGCTAGTTCTCTCAGTTAATTATCCCAGGAACTCCCATCGAATGCTGCAGTGGGCTATCGGTTCAATTAAGAGTACTAGCCCTCGCTGGTGATTGGATTGGCAAGAACCATGAAACCGGTACGGAGGTGTTACCCCAATAGCACTTCATAGTAGTTCTTGTAGAGAACTTTGCCAAGAATCTAACAATTCAACGGCCGTAGGGGGCAGTAGTTGTTTTCTCTTAGAGACTTGCCGACGAATATACCTATTGTAAGGGCGGAAGAATGTTTTTTTTTATCCGTTTTCAATTATTTTATTAATTATCTTCCGTCAAGTAGTATCGACATTGACATTATGAATCAATGAAGATATGGGAAATGTAAAAAATGTATATGGAAATTGTGAAATATTAGTTTGATCAGAATTTATTGACTATACATTTTTGATAAAATTATATATCTGTTAACCAAATTTAAGTTTCTAAAACAATTTGAAAGTGTACAATTGTTTATGTATAGAATTTTGTTCTACCCAGTCAACACAGAATGGTCTCAGAGATGGTAGGGGGATTCACATTCATGTTTCAGATCACACTAGCGAATCGCAAAGTGACTTCCATTATTATCGCATAAACGTCTATTCGGTGCCCCGTTGGTCATGTCGAAACATCAAAATGTGATGCAAAATGTGACTCGAAATTAGCCCAATGTGACATTCCATTTATACTTCGGAATCGAATGCACATCGAGACCCTTTCGATGTAAAAATGTGAAATTGAAAGGACTGGTACCTATTCAAAAATGCGCTTCACTTTCTGATTCTCCTGTATGTAAAGAATAAAACAAAGCTCACCATGTTTCAACATAAATAGAAATTATACCTCAATGTTATTATTCTTACTAATAAATAACGGTTCATGTGGAAAGGAATGTTAGAAAACAAATGCGTGAGTTGATTCCGCAGTATTTACTTTTCACAAACAATAAATAATTATCAAACTCTGTCTTAATCATAAAAAAAACAATATACAGAAATGTATAAAAATCTCTAATTCAACTTCAATCCTCTAGACAGCATTTTCTTTGCGGCGAAATCAGTACCTATCCTGAAAATGCCAAATTCTGTAAATCACCGAATTTACCTCTCTACCTTTCTACTCACCGTTCCAGTTCTTGAAGGGATACAGTTCTTGGTAGAAATTATAATGTTAATAAACACATTTTAATTAGGCATTGAAAAGAAAATAATCAAACAGAACACTACATATTATCAGAAGTACCTATAGAATGTTTAAAGAATGGCGTCAACCAAATACAGATTCTACTTGACTCTCGACTCGACAAACAACTCTGGCCATTTTGTGCCATGATGGTGATGTCATGCTCAATTTTGTTACCAACCTAATTCCTTCTATACCGACAAAATCGCAATGGAACCAAAATTCATGTTGATGTGCTTTGCAATTTTCTTCACATTTTGTGCTCAAAGCGACACTAACGAGAAAAAAATTGTGGTAACAGCGATGTCTAAATGCAACTCATTTTGTTACCATAATAATCATGAAAGTAACATCTCCTAGATGTTTGTGTTAACTGGGTACTCTTTTTAAAATGAAAATGTCATCAGTTTTGGAGATCATCTTTATGAAACGAGTTATTAAAGAACCATCTGAATAAAACTAGATTGGATACAAAAATAGGAGCAAGAAATTTCATTCACATTATACCAAAATTGTTTGACATACTACCAGATATTATTAAAACGGCAAAATCTATGTATTATTACAGATATAATGCCAAAGACTGGTTGAATACCATTCAAAAAGATTTTTTTGTATTTTTTTTTTCTTAATTTGATAAATATTGATTATTGGTTGAATTCATTTTGTTTCAATAGGTACACAAACCTTCGACATATTCAGATTGGACAGAAATGTAATCAGAAATAAGATTGGAATGTAGAAGATAAATTATTGTTAGTTTCAAAATAGTTCTTGGGTAATATAGTTTACCTTACAACAAGGTTACTTGGTAAGGTGTTCAGTTTATTCATTGAAATGTATTAGACACTTCTATAATAATAATGATAGTAATAATAATAATAATGATAATAGCCTTATTGCTCAACAGTTTAACCCATTTACAGGACAATATGAGTTAAAATTCATTATATCATTTACATACATTTAACAATTTTACCAATACTGAAAATAAACCAAATCATTATTCTAAGTCTAAGAACACAAGATTAATCTTATTCTATATGTACTCTAGCTAAGTTTACTATTTTAGCAACAGAAGCAAAGTGAATATCGCAATAGTTCGATATTCTGTTGAAATTTTGGCACATGGCATAAATTGGTGCTTTGAACAATATGTTCGTTCTGGCTATCGGAATTCTAAAGGTCTCTATATGTCTTGCATGAAAAGTAGGTACATTGAAGTTGATTTGTTCAAGTATTTCAATACTATTGATTACTAATGATACTAATGATAACCACGTTAAAAATTTTCGTTGCACTTTTTCAACAATGTTAACATGGATACTGTAATACGGTGACCAAATTATAGATGCATAATCCCATTTAGAGCGAAAGTAATGCATGAACATTTGTAAAATTTCTACAATTTCTTACGATAAAGCCATAGGTTTTCATTGCATCAGATGCCTTAAGACATATGTGATTTTTGAAGATTAACTTCGAGTCGCAGATTACCCCTAAATCTTTTACAGAATCACACATTTTCAGGTCGGATTGCTCAATGTTGTAGGGAAAGGTAGACAACCTTACATTTACTAGCATTCAAGTGCAATCGATTAACTATACACCAAGATTGAACTAGTTCAAGTTGTTCCTGCAACCTTATGCAATCATTCATATCACCAATTGTTGAAAATATTTTCAGATCATCAGCAAAGCAAAGTTTCCTAGCTTGAAAAGCCTCACACAAGTCATTTATAAATAATAAGAAGAGTAGTGGTCCTAGGTTTGAACCTTGGGGGACCCCGGATGTAGCATGATATGCATCAGATATGAATCCATTGTACCTCACATATTGCTGTCGGTTGTAGAGATAAGATTTTAGAAATAGTGTTGCGTCACTACTAAATCCAAAATAAACTAATTTATTCAGTAGAACTTCATGGTCAATGCGATCAAAGGCCTTTGAGAAGTCTGTATGAATCAAGATTTTCAGTTAAAAACTGTGTTATAATAATAAGGTTTATAACAGTTGAACGGTTAGTGAAGAATCCATGCTGATACTGCGACAGCTGATTACAAACTAAGGGATAGATGCGGTTATAAAAAACAATCTCAAAGACCTTTGAAAAAATTACATAAAATTGATATATGTCGATAGTTTTCTACAATTTTTCTCTTGCCGTTTTTAAAAACTGGACATACTTTAGCTAGCTTCCAAGACAAAGGGTATTCCTTTTTAATGAAACATAAATTAAGGATTATCATCAATGGTTTTACAAAAGCTCCAGAGCAATCTTTTACTAAAAAGCAGGGAATATTATCTGGACCAGCAGTCATTTTATGTTTACGTTTTTTTATAGCTACTTCAATTTCTTTTTTCACTGACTGGGTATAAATAAATGTTTTCATTATGTAACACATCGGAAGTATTTATATTATTTCCATTAGACGGTGAGTAGACGCTGTTAAAATAATCTCCAAATACATTGACAATATCATCAGAGAAAACATTATCATGATATATCATTTGACCAGGGTTCCTGGACGATCTATTTTTCGAGTGTATGTAAGATCACAATTTTTTGCTATCACTACGAATTGAATGTTGCACATCTTCAAGAAAATTATTATAAGCAGGTTTGATTTCAATTTTTACAATTCGTCTGAATCTTTTAAATTAATTCAAGTGAATTTCATTACCTGTAATCTTACATTTTTTTTCATATTTGGCTTTAAGTTTCACAAGTTTGATTATGTTGGCATTATACCATTGAGGATAACGGTGACTGAAGTTTCTGTAGACTGGTATATGTTTGTCAAAAATACCATATATGCAATCATAAAAACACTTCAAATTATCATTAATATCTATATTTTGATTTAAAGAATCCCAGTTTTCATATATTCCTCTATAGAGACTTCTTATATTTGCCTTTCTAAAATTATATATTTTGGTGCTATTGTTGAATGATTTTTTTTTTATTTTTCAAATGACAGTGCTAAATCGATGGTGAGAGCCGGGTGACTTCTGTTTTCAAGAACTAATGGACGACTATCCTGTGAAACAGTACAAATGAAATTGGTAATAACCAAATCTAGCAATCTATCAATATAATTTGTGACATCATTGAATTGCTGCAACTGAAATAAATTCATGAAATTGACTACTGCTGAAGTTTTTTTTTTGAAATGTCAGAATTAATAAATCCAGGTCTCCAAGAATGAAAACCTTATGACTTGCCATAAAACCTAGTTGTTCTAAACAATCAAAGAAGAATTCATATTCGTTAACATTCAACTTATCTGAAACGTAAAGTACCATTACATAAAATATATTATAACCAGTAGTGCCCTTAACAATTAATAAGTCAATCAGTGGAAACTGGATTGCAAATAGAGCAGTGTCAACAAGTTCAGAATTTATTGATGCTTTTATTGCTAGAATTACACCTCCACCTGTTACCTTATGTGTTTCCTCCAATTGACGATCTCTACGATAGACATTATAATCTTCTGGAAATAGCTCGGAGTTAACTACATTTTGACATAACCACGATTCACTAATAGCTATAATGTCATATTCACATTCACAAACAGCAGGAAAGAATGTTGCTATTTTTGTATTCAAACCCTGTGCGTTTTGATAATAGCACAAAAGGTTATCACCTGCAAATTCTTCTATTCTGCTGGGCTCTAGATGTTTAACCCCACAATTCTTTAAATTCCATTGATGTATTTAATTTTAAATTTCTATTGCCCGGCATTTGAGTTTCTCCGAGTGAGTTCCAGTTTTAATGCTTTATAGTGCTCTATTTGTCTCTTAGTACGATCACTAGAGACACGTATGTCTTTATAGTTGCCATTTTTCAATTTGTGTGCATTCCTCAACAGATTAGTAACTTCAGCTTCAGAGTTTGACCTATTTTCATCATAATGACCAAGTTCCAAAAATTTTAGCATCATCAAAATTCATATTGGGCATGATAACTCTCAGACATGTTTCTGCATCTCGTTTATCATGCGCAACCGATTGTTGATCTTGCAGTGGTTCAGACATATTGAAAATCATCAGATTTTTCTTCCTGAGATTTTGTTCATTGATCTCAGTAAGAATATCCTCAAAACTCTGGGACTTCTTTGCAGCATGATTTATATGAGCCACCTGATCACTTAATTTTCTGAGGTCACTTTCCAATCAATTTTGGTATCATTCTGATTCCATTCAGGCAATCAACACAATATAATTTCAGGGTTCTCTTGCTTCTTAAGTCCATGACTTTTTTCTCACTTGCACTGAGATCTGAGCATTCCATGTCAGTGTGAACAGATCTTTCACAGCTGTCACATTTTACCACTGGACAGTCATCCAAAATTTTGCAGGTGATACAAGCCATATTATATTTGACGTTATTTCTAATCGACCAGGACTAATGATAAAGTGTACAAACAATACCTTATTTATCTGGACTATTAATAAAGGTTTGTTTTATATTGTAGGAGATAACGCTTTTTCTTATTGCTTTTTTTGCTGCTTCACACTTATTATATCTAATTTGATATTTAATTTCACCAGATAATAAGAAATCAATAATGTACAAAGATGGAGTACACTTTGATGTTCACATCAACCAAAAATTAACTTTTAAAACTTATTTTAACCACTATAAAACTTAGAAACACTGAGACTGACTGAATCAACTACAATCTCTCATAGAAAAAAGTAACAGTATAGTTATGTATGTCAAAGTTAAAGTCAAAATCAAAGTCAAAATATACTTTGATGTCAGAAGCATTTCAACATTGAATAAAATTGTAAATTGAAATTGCTATGTATTAGAAACTATGATGGTGATGTCTCCCCCATCTGATCACAAGTCGAGATGAAAGAGAGTTAGTAGTACCATCATATGCGCTCCGGGGTGACTCAACTAAAAAGGTGGCGCATTTGCTATTCCAACTGCAGAAAAAAAACTCCTGAGGCGAGAATGAGCGCATGCAACTATACCAGAATAAAAATACAAAAACTAAAGCTCATCATCGTAAAAAAATAACCTTTTCATTTTTGCTATCTTCTGCCAATCCAGCACTTGGTGAAATCATTCCAGTCTAACAGTGATGAGAATTCACATGAAATCATGGCATGAAAATATTATGACTCAAAAAGTGATTCAAATGGAAAAAATAAATTATATTTGAATTCAGCCATGTTCGATTCATGCTTGAATTATGAGTTTCAAAACCCGTCATTATAGAACACTTGCAAGCTGTAATACACTATTCTAGACAACAAACACTTTAATGTTTTCTGATCCGAAAAAGAGATACTTCTGATATTTGATGGAAGATACATCTTACATCCATTATAGATTTTTGAGTGTTTGATCAGAGTACTTTTAGGAATTGGCAATTTCAATTCAATATTTTGTGTCGTAATATGATGAAAAGAACTACCAATAGTGAATTTTGTTCATTGCTTTTATATGAAACACACAGTTTCCAGTATGAAAATTGCAATAACTGTATTTAATCATTTTTGATTAAACTTATATTATCAATTAATTTGTTCATTACCTACTGCGTTTTCTCCTTCCTCTGCTTTCATCAAACGATATAATTTCAGTGGATATTTTTCGTTGCAGGGGTCAAACTTTTCAACAACCTTCCCAAGCAAATGAAAGATCTTCCAATAGCAAAATTCAAAACAGAAATTTAAAAAATGCTTCCTACACTTTCAACCTTTGCATACTTGGGGAAACCAATGTATATTATTCCATTATTTTATTGTATTTATTTATGTAATTGTATTTCTTCATGAATTTGTCCATCTAATTAACTATTCTATCACCCCCATTCTGACGATGTTAAAACATCATATGTTATTTGTGCAAATTATTTTTATTAAAGAAACAGGCAATAATTTTTATTCTCCTTAAAAATAATGAATATAATAATGAGATAAACTAAACTCTAGTCTCCGTTGGAACAACACACTGCATTCATATCTGTACAAGCAGGTTTTTTACTTGTACCATCGCGGACCTCATTATTTATCAAACACCCCTCACGACTTTGTTGTTTTGTTTATCTATCACGATCACAAGTGCATTCATTTTGTTCGACAATGGGGTGAGAATTATTTGAAGTGGCTCTCGAAAAGGGTATTTTATCGCTACCCATATGTCATCGAAAAGATTCGATATCGAACTACCACACAGTGTCCTCGTAATGCTTGGCCGAATACGATGGTAGCGATAACATTGTGGATTTATGGGTGATTTTTTCGATAGTGTACTGGAAATGCAGAAATGAGAAGGATGATTGTTGTTATTAAAAATTAAATGTGCTTTCAGTGTCATTGTGAACAAGACATTCAGATATCTAATAAATTAGTACAAGGCGAGATATTTTCAAAGAGGATTTTTGTAAGTTTTGATTCGTACAAAAAATAAGCAGCTGAGAGAAGGAAGACGTGGAGATCGTGGTCTTCGTGGAATACTTTCCTAGGCAATATCTCTCAAAATTTTGCAGTTTGTTGATAGAATGCGTCTTAAGAAAAATAATTTTTTTAAACTTTCAGACTAACGACTAGATTAGAATTTGTTTGTAACTGCTTGCGAACCTTATGATCTGTGTTCGACAATAAAGTCACCAACTAGAGCAACTGCTTTATCTTCAACATATTCAAATAATCTCATCATTATATAGTTATTGATTTTCTACGATAGACAATGCAATAAATTATGTATACCTTAGAGATAATAATAATATATGCTTTATTGTCCAAAGAAGATAATCTCATAGACAAAGTTTTATGATTGAAGAAAAAAGGTTATTCGATAAAATTAAAATTATAGGGCATGGAACAACACATTAAAAACTTTAGGTACACTGCAAAATCAATAACAATGATGTCTTTAAAAAATATTTAAATACAGTTAGTATACCGATAAAATTAACATTGTAGGGCATAGAACAACACATTAAATAATAAACTATAGGTACACTGCAATACCAATAATGTCAATAGAAAATATGATAAAAGATAAGAGTATAAAGGTATAAAACTATAAAATTATTTTCAAAAACTGTCGTTGTAAAACTCATGCAGACTATAATAGGGTCTAACACTGAGAAGGTTTTTATTGCTTTTCTGAAAAGAATGTTATCCAAAGCTTTCAAGTAATCTGGTAGATGATTATACATCTTGAGACCATTATACACAATCGAGTCCTTAATGAGGGTTGACATAGGTAAAGGTAGTCTGAGATCATTGGAATGTCTGGTGGCATAGGTAGAAGTGGCAGAGGGAAAATTTGTTTTATATTTGTGTAATAGACAAACTGTTTCTAAAATGAATATAGCATGAACCGTTAAAATCTTGTTCGTAGCAAATAAAGGCCTGCAAGAGTCCCGTCGTTTGGCTTTGCACAAGTATCTGAGTGCTCTTTTTTGCAGAACAAAAACCGACTCTATTTGGGTTTTTGAACAAACGCCCCAGAATGGGATTCCATATCGTAAGTGTGACTCTATTAGTGCGTAATAAGCGCTTTTTGCTGTAGTTGAGCCCAATTCATTTGAAGTAACTCTAACTGCATAGCATCCTGCAGAAAGTTTCTTATTAAGACCTGCAAAATGATCATCAAATTTTAATTTGTTGTCTATATTTACTCCGAGGAATTTGGCGCTAGTTCTATTCTCAATGTAACTTTGATTTGAAGATAGAGGTATGTTGTCAATACTACATCGGAATGATACTATGTTAGTTTTAAAAATATTGAAAGAAAGGAGGTTAGAGTCGCTCCAATTTTTGATTTTAATAATATCCGAGCAGATAGTTTTATGAAGATCAGAATCTTTTTTATCAGTCGACAGTATCCAAATAGCGTGAATTGGCCTTTTATGTCTATAGAAGCCAAATCGTTTATGCACATTAGAAAAAGTGTAGGGCCTAGTACTGAACCTTGTGGCACTCCGCTGTTTATGTCAGCTGGCGACGAGGTCGTTGTAGACTTAACAATTTGACTCCAACCTGTGAGATAGGAATTAAACCATCTAAGAGTATTTCCACCGATGCCATAATGATGCAGCTTATGCATCACACAGTCAGAAGCTTTGGATAAATCACAAAAAACTGCTGCAGCCACATCTCTAGTATTGATGTTGTTATATACTTCATATAGGAATGAGAATATGGCATCATGTGTGCTCTTCTTAGATTGGAACCCAAACTGCTTACTACTAATTATATTATTTTGTGACAAGAATTCAGTTAAACGATTTTTCACCATTTTGTCTATCAACTTTGCTAGCGAAGGAATGAGGGATATGGGCCAAAAATTCGAGGGATCCTCTGGATCTCCACCTTTGTGAAGAGGAATAACGACCGATGTTTTTAGGAAGGATGGAAATACACTGTCCTCGAAGGATTGATTTATTACCACAACTAAAGCATGAAGAGCTTCAATGGGAAGATTTAAAAAAAAAATTTATTGATATTTCATCAATTCCTGAAGACTTTTTGTTTTTGATAGATCTTATCACCTCCTTCAGTTCACCGATATCTGTGGCACATAAAATCAGTTTTTCATTAGTAACGATTTTTTCTAGATGTATGAACGGATCATATACGGTATTGAGGTATTTGATGTTAGTTTTGCAGCTATTGAATAATAATATTTGTTCAGTGTATCTGTAGGTATTGTATTTACTCGAATTTTACATTCTTTCCCGTAAGGTCGTTTACTATAGACCAAGTCTCTTTTGCTATATTATTTGCATCAGAAATCCTTTTCTGATAAAAGTTAATTTTTGCATATTTAATAAGCCGTCTATAAATATTTGTATATTTCCTCGCATAGCTGTGAAATGGTTCATTGTCGGTTTTATATAATTAAGTGAGCGTAGGTTTCGTGAGGATATTTTTATGCCTTTAGTTAGCCACTGTTTTTCATGTTTCGCTTTTATCTTCCAGTAAGGAAACGATTCATTGAAAATACCCAAAAGCTGGCTATACAGTGCAAAAAATGGATCATTCGTTCTCAGAATATGATTCCAGTTGGTTAAGAGGCAGTTTTGGTAGAACCTGTAATAGTTTGCAGCACTGTAAATTCTTCCGTACATAACCTTCTTACATTTATTAATTGGATCAATGTTCACTGTGAACTGTATAGCCTCATGATCAGACAAGTCTGAGGAGACTACAGAGCAATTAATAAGGTTAACATCTAGGTTGCTACATACATTGTCAATTGTAAAAATGCATTGGTGAGTTATACGAGTAGGAGAGTCAACATGCATTTTTAGGTCAAAAGATCCAAGTAAGTTAATCAAGGATTGTGAAGTAATAGATTTATCTGCAAAATTTATGTTGAAGTCTCCAGTTAGTATAATTTTTGACATGATAGGTAACTCGCTCAGTAAGGAATCTAGTTGAGCAAGAAAAATATTTACATTTGACAGTGGTGACCGATAAATACATATTATACAGGGTGATTCACGACGAATTGTACATAGTCCAACCATAAGTACTATGGACCAATGCCATTTCATATCTGGTATTGAAAAATGCCTTGTTTCGTTTTTGACGGATATACAGGGCGATATTTGAAAATATGTGAATTATTAAACGTTAAATATCTCTAAAAGTAAAAAACTCAGGCATATGAAATTTTCCACACTGAAAATGCTTCCTGAGATCAATAAAATAGTTTTTGAAAAACAAATTATTTCAGGTCCGGACTTAGTTTTTTTTAGATTTTCATTGGTTTTTTAAAAACAACACCCTGTAAGCAACATCAGGCAAATTTTATTTTTCTCACTTTGAAGCTTAAGGACCATACTAAGCAACAGTTGAAAAAAATTGAACGCGGAAGTTTTTGTTTTCTGCAGAAAAAAATTGCACTTTCAAAAATACTATAATTTTAATGGATTCACATTCCGCTTATGACTGATGCGGCACTACATCGATAACACATCATAATTTTTCAACAGAAATTATGAGGAAAGTTCATAATACAAGAGATAAAGTATTATTCAACCAACCGTTAAAATTCCAGGGTCGTATTTATTTTTTTTATGTTTTTATTGATCCAGTATAAACAACACCCTGAAAAGCGGGTTGAATAGATTTTCTTTCTGTCACGTCAATGCGGATGGTACGACAGAAAAAACTTTTTTTTTAAACAGTGCAAATGTATTTTTTTCTACCATGGCTAATACAGCACTACATTGAAAAAAAAACATTTATTTAAAATAAAATCGTTCGGAAAGTATTACTTACTCGATTTAAAGATTGATATAACAGGTCCTAACTTATTTAACGTTCTAATTGGTTTTGTAAAAACAATACCCTGTGACGTTGGAGGCTGGCTAATACTAAGTACTTGAGCAAAATTAATCAAAGAAGATCAATGTGAAATGTTTAAAAACTTATTGATTTCTATTTGGCAAGTAAACCAAAAACTTGGATGTTGTATCCAATAAAGATGGCAGCCGATCAAATGTAAAAGATGGAGCTAAACTCACTTTTATTTTTCTACGGGACAATTTTTAAAGTTTGCTGCTAACCGTCACTGTAAGAAATACATGAAAATGTTTTAGTCAACTTCAACAACCGTTATGTGAAAAATGGAACGGAGAGTAAGTGCAATTACAGACATACAAATAACAAATTTAGTTTTCTAGAAAATTTTATTTAGTTGACTCAACGATAACAATAACAAATAAACACTACTTAAAAGAGACCTAATCGGATTTAAGTTTATTTTCAAAATGCCATCCATTCGCCTCCCGGCACCTCCATTCTCTTTTCAAGATATTCCTTACGGCTTTTCTTATCTGATCTGGATGCCTTCTTGTGAAGAGAAATGCTTCAATTATTCTCTCACGTAGCTGTTCTCTTGTTGTAATCTCTACCTCATATACTATGCTTTTCAAAACGCCCCACAAATAATAATCTAGTGGGGTAAGGTCAGGTGATCTCGCCGGCCAGGGAATCGGCCCACCACGTCCCATCCATCTATTGGGAAAATTTTGATTGAGAAACTGATTAACTGCCCTTGTTGAATGAGGTCCTGCTCCATCGTGTTGAAATCTCATATCTCTCACATTGACTTCCTCATCTTCCAGAAGAACAGGGAGAATATTCTCCAGAAAATCAAGGTACTCCTGCCCACTCAATCTATCGTTCAAAAAATAAGGATCCACTAATTTATTACCGATGATACCTGCCCAAACGTTGACAGAGAATCTAACTTGAGATCTAGTTTGCTTTATAACATGTGGATTTTCATGTCTCCAGTTGTGATTATTTCTGGAATTGTTTATGCCGTCTTTCGTGAACTGAGCTTCATCGCAAATCAATATCTGATAAATGTATCTTCTATTTGCAGAGATCCACCTGCATAATCGCAAACGTGGAAGATTATCTCCCGGATGCAGTCTCTGCACCAGTTGGGGGTGATAGGGATGGAGGAGATCTTTCTTCAACGTCCTGAAAACTGTGGACTGGGAAATGTGCAAAATGCTGGATATTCGCCGGGTACTTATCTTATCATTTTGATTAACCATTTCTAAAATATGCTCTTTTTGGTCTTCAGTCAGTCGCTCACCAGGTTCTGCAGTACCAGAAGGAGATTTTCCCATTTTCCCATTCCATTTTTCACAATAATAGTTGTTCATGTATTTCTTATGGTGACGGTCAGCAGCAAACTTTAAAAAGTGTCCCGTAGAAAAATGAAACGGAGTCGGCTGCCATCTTTATTGGATACGAAAGGTTTTGTTTTACTTGCCAAATAGAAATCAATAAGTTTTTAAACTTTTCACGTTGATCTTCTTTGATTAATTTTGCTCAAGTACTTAGTATTAGTCAGCCTCCAAGGTGACAGGGTATTGTTTTTACAAAACCAATTAGAACGTTAAATAAGTTAGGACCTGTAATATCAATCTTTAAATAGAGTAAGTAATACTTTCCGAACGATTTTATTTTAAATTAATGTTTTTTTCAATGTAGTGCTGTATTAGCCATGGTAGAAAAAAATACATTTGCACTGTTTAAAAAAAAAGTTTTTTCTATCGTACCATCCGCATTGACGTGACAGAAAGAAAATCTATTCAACCCGCTTTTCAGGGTGTTGTTTATACTGGATCAATAAAAACATAAAAAAAAATAAATATGACCCTGGAATTTTAACGGTTGGTTGAATAATACTTTATCTCTTGTATTATGAACTTTCCTCATAATTTCTGTTGAAAAATTATGATGTGTTATCGATGTAGTGCCGCATCAGTCATAAGCGAAATGTGAATCCATTAAAATTATAGTATTTTTGAAAGTGCAATTTTTTTCTGAAGAAAACAAAAACTTCCGCGTTCAATTTTTTTCAACTGTTGCTTGGTATGGTCCTTAAGCTTCAAAGTGAGAAAAATAAAATTTGCCTGATGTTGCTTACATGGTGTTGTTTTTAAAAAACCAATGAAAATCTAAAAAAAACTAAGTCCGTACCTGAAATAATTTTTTTTTCAAAAACTATTTTATTGAGCTCAGGAAGCATTTTCAGTGTGGAAAATTTCATATGCCTGAGTTTTTTACTTTTAGAGATATTTAACGTTTAATAATTCACATATTTTCAAATATCGCCCTGTATATCCGTCAAAAAGGAAACAAGGCATTTTTCAATACCAGATATGAAATGGCATTGGTCCATAGTACTTATGGTTGGACTATGTACAATTCGTCGTGAATCACCCTGTATAGGTGTTAAGCTTCTTAGAGTACACTATGGAAAACTCAAATATTTTTTCTTGTAGGTATTGGTTCAATTTGTCAAAGTTTTCAAAACACATTTGTTCTATAACAGAGTTATTTGCCAGTATCATAGTTCCTCCATTAGATGACATTATTCTGCTAAACTTTGATAAAACTTTGATAGAGAACACTAATTTTTTAGAATGACTGGAGTCAGAAATTTTTTATAATATTTACGATGGATGAAATGCAAATATTGCATGGAATGATTTTGTCAACACCATAATTAAATATAAGAATCACTGCTTCTCTCTTCGTAAAATAGCTTCAAATCCTAAAAAAGGAGGCGTAAAAAATGCGTGGATGATTGGTGTTGTTGAACTAATTAGAGTAATGGTAATTTTATTTTAAGTTGTCACAAACTATTTCCCAATCGGAGCTGCCCCAAAGAACAGTGCTTAGTGCTCTTGAAAGCACTCAAAGCATTTTGTGCCCGGAAGCACTGTTTTCCTAAGCACTTTCTTGGACCAGTGCTTAGTGCTTAGTGCTATGAAGTATTCAACGAAAAGGCTAAATGCTTAGTAATCCAGAAAATTGCTCGCGAGCATTCCAGTTCTCCGGAATACTTTTGCACTAAAAGTACTAAGCACTAAACATCTCCATATAAATGAATCTTGTCGAAACATGAAGTCCCGGCAAATGACACCCGGCGGCAATTTGTCCGGATACATTTTCTGTTACGTTGCCTACCTAAAAAAATTAGTTCAAGATAACTAAATAATACTTCTCTTCTTCAACAACGTTGACGTTTCAGAGATAAAATCTGTCTCCGTTATCAAAACCTTGAAAAAAATCTCTTTTTTATATCTGTATGTAGTCAAATAGGTATTTCTTTATCAAAAGTCAAAAAAAATCTTGATACAGGGGATGTGCGGTATGTCAATAACCATGTGAAGAGGTAATGATGTGCGGCCTATTTAGAAATGATTTTGATTTACATTTTCTCAGTTTCAGACTCAAAAACCGATATCTTGAAAACCACAAAACAAAACATTAAATCATTATGCTATTGCATTTGAATCGAATTATTGATTTAAGCAATTCTGTTACAAAATAGTATATTATATTATGTAACAAGTGTTATAAACGTCTTTTCAGTAACGAGTATTTTAATCATGAGTGCAGCGTAGCGGAACGATTGTTTGATAAACAAGTGTTTCGAGGAGTTTATTGCTTTACATACCGATCTTTTTATATTATATTATAACCACAGAATTGTATGCTTTTAAGTTGATAACTTTTTTATCATAACAGGTTATTGAAACAATTTCAATTGACAGGTCAACACCATAGAAATATATATATATATATATATATATATATATATATATATATATATATATATATATATATATATATATATATATATATATATATATATATATATATATATATATATATATATATATATAGTTATTCTAGAATGCTAATCTCATATGTCAAAAGTGAGTGTTGTAAAAAGTTCAGACTAGTCCGCAAAGCGCATGTGCGTCATTAGTGTATTTTGTAACAGGACCGGTTTTGGTAAAATATTACGGTACAATAAACTTATACCTGCTATTCAAGCCGCTTTGCTTTTCACATATTTATGGTTCCAAATATTCAGCAAAAGCCATCAGAGAGTAGAGTACTTTTATTATTATTATTCATCGCTCTGAAACGACTCACTGATTGTTGGTATCGCAATCACTTTTCAGCAAAAAACTATGGAACCACCCCAAGCAGTCGGTGCAAAATTTCAAGCAAGCACTAGATTGGAAAATAAATTGTAAATACAAAAAAATATGAATATTGATTTCAGCCAATATTATGAATATTTTCAACTCTTTGTATTCATAACATTGGATATACTTTATACTTTCATATAGAAGCTCAAGGTTTCCTTCTTTCTGGAACGATTCATGTCAAAATATGTTACTGCACTTGATTTAAATAATTTGAAGAGATTGACACGCTATTTCTACGAGTATTTCTGGTTGTTACCTTAGTGTCATTGCCACAATAGGAGTTTATGAAAAAGTGGGACCAGAAGCATACTCCTTATCATTAAAGAAAAGCAATTCCATATTAACATTAATTTTCTGAGGAGACTCTATTCAGTTTATAGAGCAAGATCCCAGGGCCGTCAGACATTACTTATTTTTAAACGAACGAAATGTGTACGATTGAGTAGTGGTAGTATGTACTATGTTCGTATGCCTACCTGCTACCTGCTACCATTCTTCAGATATTAGGAAATCGAGGTACGCAAAAACACTACTCACTTAGTTGAATTGCCAGTCTACAGAATTTTTTGTATAACCCATGGTGTCACAGAGCGAACTCCACAAGCACGCAGGTATTAAAAGTACATGAGACACCACTCAGAACCCAAGTCTTCATCTTTTCAAAAATAAGTTATGTCTGAAGGCCCTGGGATTTTACTCATAAGGAAATCTTAACAAAATCTTTTATTTACCAAATAATGTTTTCTTTTAAATTTCTTTTTGAACAAAAATCCTCCCAGAGTTGAAGCCGTTTCCAACCGAGATGACTAATCCTAGTGTGATGCGTCTGCTGGGTTTAAAAAAAAAGAAAAAAAATTGTTGTAGGCGAGATTTGAACTCGGAGTTTCGGGGTGGTAACTAAATACTCAGTTCACTGTTCTACCATGGGTTATAGAAATAATTCTGTAGACTGGCAATTCAACTAAATGAGTAGTGTTTTTGCGTACCTTAATTCCCTAATATCTGAAGAATGGTCGTCTGGACAAGCTAGCAGGTGTGCATGCGAACATAGTACATACTAACACTACTCAATCGTACACATTTCGTTCATTTAAAAATAAGTAATGTCTGACGGCCCTGGGATCTTGGACTATTTTGTAGGAATCAAGAACTAATTCAAGAATAGTCAGAACATAATATGAGCGGTGTGGCTAATACCTACTTGAAATTTGTTTGCTAAAATTTGCAACACTCGCCATGCTTACGCAGACACAGTGTTGATACGGAATTAGGTTTCGAATGATTATATTGCCCTTTTTACATAAATCTTCATGGGGAAAATGACTCCCACAAATTACAATTTTCTCACTCAAATGTTCTGCTGGAGTCTCTTCCTAAAGACATTAACCAGAATCAATTTTGTTAAGCTATAATAATAAGCTATTTTGTTTATAGGTTTATTTATTGGTTTATTTATAGGTACATAAAAATGTCATTATCTACCAAAAATAATTTATTTCAGGTATTTTTCCTTTACTTTCACTCTACAACACTACACAGTTAATTTTTATCTGTAAAAAGGAATGGTTTTATTAAAAAAAAAAAACCTTTCTATACCCACATTGGATTTATTGCCTCATGACTCAATACTCTGAATTGGAACACCAAATTATTTTCAAACTTGGCAACGATCAACCTAAACTACACTGATGACGAGCATGCGCTCATCGTAAACGGGCCACATACGCGACATGCTTTTGCCAAAAAAATTGGCGGGATTAGCATTCTAGAGTAAGTATTTTTTCCCGCTGCCGACACTGTAAATAGTCCATACATGCTTAGCAACAAAACAGGTAAATGGCCTATATCATTCGTTTACTAATTCATCTTGACAACGGAACTTAATAGTGTCATTTACATGCCTAGGGTAATAATGACTTTGACTTTGACAAGTAATACCTTCAGCTTCATTCTTAGTTACTTAGTTACACGCACAAGCAACTTAGAATGAAATAGCGAACGAATAATCATGAAGGAAGGGTAAGAAAACAAACTTCAATCCAGGCAAATTTTGAGAAATGTCAACAAGAAGCGGGAAAAACGTAATAAGTAACACGGAATGTATCGACTGTTATCATCCTCGGCAAGCGACAAGCCTCGGCTTTGCCTCGGCTCGTACTCGCTCACCTCGAATGTTAACACGTCTTTACATTCCTTGTTACTTAAATAACTATTTCCCGCTGCCGACACTGTAAATAGTCCATACATGCTTAGCAACAAAACAGGTAAATGGCCTATTTCATTCGTTTACTAATTCATCTTGACAACGGAACTTAATAGTGTCATTTACATGCCTAGGGTAATAATGACTTTGACTTTGAAAAGTAATACCTTCAGCTTCATTCATATCAATTTTTAGGTTATGAGACCTTTTGCATATTATTGTTGTCTGCTTATTCGGTAATTTAGTTACACGCACAAGCAACTTAGAATGAAATAGCGAACGAATAATCATGAAGGAAGGGTAAGAAAACAAACTTCAATTCAGGCAAATTTTGAGAAATGTCAACAAGCAGCGGGAAAAACGTAATAAGTAACACGGAATGTATCGACTGTTATCATCCTCGGCAAGCGACAAGCCTCGGCTTTGCCTCGGCTCGTACTCGCTCACCTCGAATGTTAACACGTCGAAACCTAATCTGTTAGGAGGGTTTTCACTAAAATCAAACAGTAACGATGTATTTGAAGAAAGGAGTTGATATTGTCGCATGTTTTCTAAAATTTGCTTTAAATACATATTGTGAATCTGAGAATAATTGTTCATTCAGTGCGGTACGCTAAATGCTATTTTAGTTATGTGAGTAGGAAAAGTAACTTAAGTTTTTATTTGACTCGGTTGTTACTTGATGGAAATCTATAACACTTCTCAAAGTGTTCGATAAGTAAGTTGCTGAAACTTGTTCAGAGACGATGAAATTTCAACAAATTATTTTACATAGCGACATGTTTTGCCATTCTTTAGCGTTTTAAAGCGGTTACTACAACAACCAATTAGAATAAACCAAAACACAATGTCGGTGGAATCACTAAAATTAGTTTCAGTGGACAAAAACACCATCAACAATTTATTTTTCACAGTAATTACCATTCCCACTTCTATAGGTACAAAAGATAATAATGATAATTTAATCACACATTATTAGATAAAATTCACGAAAATAGTCAACGAGTTTATGAAATGAATGTATAAATAAAGACATACCTACAAGATGCATATGTATCTAAATATACATATATCTGTATTTAGGTTTCAATGAATTATAATTGAAATAGATAAATAATAATATAAAATCACACAACATCAATTTAAGTTAAAAACCTGCAGTATAATCTTTTATAAGAATTTTGGTATAGAATTAATTGACAAGTTGTAGATATAATAGGTGAAAAATAAAAGTTTCCAGATAAATAAGTAAATAAGATCACATCAGATGATAATACTATTATAAATATAAGAGATGAATGTGAAGCTGTGCACTGTAGTATGAAATTTTTATGTAGAATGATTTTAAAATTGTAAATATAAAAATTAAGAAATGAGAGTGCATGATAGTTGACTACAAGAAATATAAGATCACTTTACATAAATTCAAGATAAGATAAATAGCAAAGTAGGGTAATATTAAAATCTGGTTCATTAGGAATTGGCAAATATATAGTGAGTATAATCATTACATAATTTTACGATTAATAGCGGTATGGGATAATATCAAAATGTATACCGAAATTATTGGGAAACTCGACAAAACCGAATTCACTAATATTATTTTTTTTAAAAATCTTCAAGACAAATATAAGATGATTTCTTAAGTTTATCATTTAGTCCTAATATTTTGAACTTTGAAGAAGCAAGCAAATATAAAGAAACGATAAACCTTTTACGAATGTTTTCACAGAATATTTAAAACGACTATTTGTTGTTAATTTTTGAGACAACGTATAACAAATGTCAAGCATTTGACAGCGAATTAAGAAATCAGAAACTTGAAAATATCTCTTGAAAATGCTAACCACTCGTGTTGGTGAAACGTCGAGATCTTCTGTAAACATACGTCGGCCTTACAACCCGAAGAACCACCATGTAAGTGACGATGGCAGCGAAAGCCTTTCACAATTTATCGAATTTTTTTTGTTTGTGAATATTACCTGTAGGAGTGTTATATAATGGTCTGTTATACAAGTTTCAGTTGTTATTGGAAGTATGGAATCGACGTTTCGTTCTTGATTTAACGAATATGTGGTCTAGACAAGTACCCGAGTCTGGTCTAGTAGGTGTGTTGATTGCTGAGATATAGCCATGTTCTTCTGAAGAGTACAATTTGACAATCTTCTGTTATTCAAATCTGTATTGACGTAATGTAGAATATGCTACGGTGCTTGCTAGATACTGCTAATATTCCTTCAGCTCTCAACGTATCGAAAAACGTCAAACGTGAAAAATAATTTAGCTAACGATATTTGCATCTTCCATCAAACCCCGTCACGAATGAGCCTAACGAGATTAGCACGCCAATATGTATCCGGAATAATTCGATAGTTTTCAAATTCGTCACGGGCCTAATGAAATTATTCGGGAGCTCGAAAATAATGGCAATAAAAATCGATGCGGTCGCAGGCAGTGTGACATAAAATTGAGCGCGTATTATATGACGTCACATATATGACCTTTTATGTTGGAAGACCATCTGTCAAGCCAGTTCGAGACACCCCTACACTCCCCTATTAGCCGGAGGCTATTGCCGCTGGTGCTTCTTGTTATTATGCGCTACTGGTGTCAATTTCAATTTCGTCATATGGTATTTACGGTAACAAGATTTATATTTGAATTTTTTATCATACGTTTCGGGAATTCGTTCAGGGGATGAAATGATGCCAGCAGGGGAAAAATGTACAATTTTTGGATAGACGCGGCGGATAATTGATGGATATCTATATTATAAAAGAAAAATATATATTCGGAAGAGCACGAATAAACTTATTATACAAGGTAAACATGAGGCAAAAATTCAAGGGGTTAGTCCTTGACATATTCTGAGAATATTTTGTCCTATGATGATTTTCGAAAAACCCCGTTGTTTCGAAGATACAGGGTGAACAAAATTTATAACATGAACTAAATTTTATCATCAAGGAGTACATGTAAAGTTGCTCAATCTACAATGAATGTTTGAAATAACGTCCTCCATCCTGGATACAAGTATTCAATATTCTCGTCATTGACTGCCGATCTCTTTCAAACACACACACAAATTCAACAATGGAGTAGCGTAAACTAATGACTTCAGATATCTTCAGAAGAAATTATCCTGGGGGTTTAAGTCCGGGGATCGAGCAGGCCATGCGTGTGGCCCACCTCGACCTATCCAGCAATCTCCTTGTGTTGCTACTCCATAGGAGAATTTGGATGATTTGCTAAATCGGATAATTGCTGGGTGGTATTCAATTAGAAATGACCCTGGTGAGTTTGAAAGAGCTCGGCACTCAATGACGAGGAGATTGAATGCTTGGATCCAGACTGGAGGAAGTCATTTCGAATATTTATTGTAGATTGAGCAACTTCACATGTACTTTTTGATAATAAAATGTTGTTAATGTCGTAAATTTTGTTCACCCTGTATCTTCGAAACAAAGGGGTTTTTCAAAAATCATCATGGAGCAAAATCTTCTCAAAATAGGTAAAGGAACAACCCCTTGAATTATTGCCTGGTACTCTGAATGACTACTATTCTTCCATTGCTGAGAAGTTGACAAATTCTATTATTTCGGTGAATGATCCTTTAAGTTACCTCCGAGGTGCTAGTGTAGAAGAACATCTGGTTCCTAGTGATATGGACGTTTATGAGATAATTGATGTAATCAGGAACATCAAAGATAATAAAACAAGTAGTGTAAATGACATTACCCAAAAAATCAAAACCTTCCCGATTCTGTTCTGAGTATTCTTCCAGTTTTAATAAATGATTCTATTTGTATAATATATTTTGCGATTTTTCTAAAGCTTTTGACATTGTGAATCATAAAATCATTTTGCTGAAACTACAAAAATATGAAATCCGAGGAATCACTATCAGTTGGGTCAATTCTTACGTAAATGAACGAAATGCCCCACCTCTTTCGTTAAGTCACCCCTGAGGGAATGTTGATGTGGTCCCCACTTTCATCTGGACTTATGTTTAGATAGGTCAGACTATCACCTTCATAGTTTTTGATAATAATACCAATTTATATTTTCATTTATAGTTAAAAACCTTTGGCAATTAGTTGAAAAACTTCTGACATTGGTAATTTAACTTTGACTATCAAAAATATTGAAGTATAACTATTATCTCATTCAAAGTAAACTCATTTCCCAAGTGTAGAACTCATTTTTGTATTTTATTAAAGGCTCCATATTTGAAGAACTCTTAGTTTCGTTAATAGAATTATTCATGGTAACTCAAAATGAAAATACACTTATCAACTGATATTTTTGTAAATAGCGTGACGTAGAAGGATCGGATAATCTCCACTTGTGTTTTTCAAATATCCCGAAAACCAATGGCATTTGAAGGGTATCCTTCCGCCAAATGTCCCTGCAGTTACAACTTGTAACTTGCACTCAAGTTCCAAATTAAATATTGCCAAATGATGGAACCTTATTATTTATGAAGGAGTATTGAGTTATGAGTGGGTACTAGAAAAAAAATATATTGTTTAGTCACGATACATGGATACATGGCTGCAGAGAATACAAGATAGTAATGACCCGTTCATTTACAGATTGACAATCAACAATAAATTCCCATAATTCAGGTTTACAACTTGTTATTGGCGAAAGTTAGGAGAGGTGTGCAGTGGAAGTACAGAAGATGGTACCCGCCACTAGTTGTCCCAGCAGTCTGATTTCTGATTCCGTTTTTAGGTTGATGGGGCCATTAGTGGGGGTCGATAATAATAATAACCTCTATCCACTATGAGGGTGCGTATGACATCACTCATTTTCGTTTGCCGACTGATATCCAGTTCCTTGTTCCAATGGTTATAATCCGTGGGGAACAAAGTAGGGAGATACTGTAGGGAACACAGTGATTGGTCTATATTTCTTTCAAGAAAATAACGAGGTATTTGTAGTTTTTAAATGGCAATCTAGCTCAAGTTTTAAATAAAATGTGCCCTAATGAAAGACAAATTTCTTGGTTTCAGTGTGATGGATCACCGTTTCATGATTCGGCAGGTAATGAACAATGTGTGAAACTATTTCGGGATGATGTAGTTTGGCCTTATATGTCAACGAAGTTTCCAGGCGAACCACTACTTGCATTGAGCGAAGCCAGATATACCGAAATATTGTAATTGATTTCCTTTTTGTCAGAGCTTAAGATGAAAAACAGAGGTTGTGTTGCAAGACAAACCCAGCTGATCTTCGGTTTTTTCTCATATTATGTACTTGGAAAATAAAGACCAATTATTATTATTATTATATGTTGAATTATATATCATAATTAGATGTACCTCTAAGATTGCTCAATATTGATTAACCATTCTTCAATGTTCCTTTTTAATTACCTTTTTTTTACTTATAGATAATATAATTCTTTCCACGACATACCTATAAGAGCCACTTGAATTATTTTTAAATATTGCTTCAGAGAATAAATTTTTTTAAAAAAATCATCGAGAACTTCAGACCTGTCAATTTATAAATGGATTCGAAATTTCAGAAATAGAACCACATTGCATTGATGATAATATAACTTTTTTAGTAAACACAATAAATCGAAAAAACTGTAACATTTGTACCTGATGGTTATCAAATCAAATTGTATAACATAATATTGTTTCTAAAAGAAAAACGGGACCTGGATTTTCAATCGTTTCATAGAAGAAGACCTATAGAAGATAACCTGAGGTAGAAGTCCATTGTATCTCGAAGTGGAGTGGTGTGGATTTACGATGCAGAAAAACTCAAAGTCATCTCCACAATTTTAATCTCAACCTTAAAAGTTATGCATTAGCAACAACTATCTGTCAGTTGAGTGGTGTTATTTACAGTAGGTAGTACATGTTTCGATCCTAAATAGGTTCATCTTCAGCTAATTTAAATTCTACAATAAAGGAAGAAATTATCACTAAAGGTAATCTAGTACAATATAGTAGGTATTACTTACACGGAGAAGAAAAAATTGTTATAGTAAATTATATGCAAAAAGAGTAAAAAAGAGTAAAAAAGTGTATGTGTCACCACATTGTACCAATAAAGGTTTACATAGTGGACAACATACTTGTTTTAATTAAATTTGACATTAAGGAGGATGTGGAAGCTTAGAGCCTATATGCCCTTTTTTACAAAAAGGGGGAAGAAATAAAGGCTTCAACATGTGAACGAAAAGGTATACAATATTTGGTTAGTGACTACTGACTTCGAGTACTCCACACCAAAATGAGAAATGACAAGAAATTAACATGAGGAGAGGAGATCATCTGTCAGTCAAACTTCAATTCGACATTTACATGGAACAACGACTCGAGAACCAACATCACAGAACACAATGAGAGAAGAACAGAAATCCATATCACAACCGCAATCTGAGTAGGTATAACTCGTGTCATCTATCCATGCCAGTAACGTGTTACAAAAGTCTTAAGAGTAATAAAACAATTAATATTTGTTTTATAGAGGATCAAGTTAGGGAACAGAGTATTTATTGAAAATTAAGAGAGTTATAAAACTTTTTGCAGTCAATCTGTACTTGTCCATGAAAAGAAATAACCTTGGGGTTATTATTGGCGGAGTTGATTTCAAAAATTTCAAGAAGATTGAGTAAAGTGTCTTTTTGGCAAACATGTAAAATATCTAAATCGGTATCAATATCAAATCTATGATTGTAATTAAGAATATGGGAATAGAGGATCAAGGTAGAAAACATGGTATTTATTGAAAATTAAGAGAGAGTGTAGACACTATGGATTCAATTTCAATATTGTTAGTATACACTAAAGATAAAGAACCTATTTCCCATAAATCAGGTGTTTATAGAATTTCTTGTTCATAGCCAGATTGTCCTGCTAAATATGGTGGACAAAGTGGCAGGAAAATTGAAACTAGAGTTTTGGAACACGTTAAACTAATTGATAGCTCTAGAAACCCACACATAGATAAATATAACACTAAAAGTTCGTTTGCAAACCATATTCTTAATTGAATTATTACATCAAATATTTGATTGGCTTTTATGCAACCGGCAGTTATATTCTTAAGCAGATAATCAGAATCATATATCACCAAACCTATGGTCGAATGGAGTAACGTCAGATATTTTCTCACCGCTTTTAAATGACACGCATTACCGAGTTTGTATTACACATAGGATTAAAAACAAACAAAAACTTCAATCTAGACCGGTATTGTAGAACCCGCGATGATCCCGTTTCATAATCTAATAGCAATATTAGACTGACGTGGGATGACAATACACACTCGTGTATACTCGTGTCATTGTCAATTGGACACGTGCTGTGGCTCGGTGAGCCGGATTAATCAGGGAACATCCTTTTGCATGAGCGCCCAATCGATTTTTAAAAGGGCTCTGGGAAAGAGAGACCACTCGGATATGAATAGGATGAGTTAACTAATTTTGATTATCTGTGGGATTGTGTTCCTGTATCTCACACAGAAAAAAAAGGTCCAAGTAAAATGTTTTCCTGACTTTTTTTCGATTGTGATAAGAAAATTAATACCTACCTATATTTAAAAAAAAATATTTTGTCTCTAGAAAAATGAGAATTCTGAACACACGAACTTGTAGCTATAATACTGTTTACATACAGCAAGTACTTCGAACATTAGATAATTTACTTTGTGTAATGTCAGGTCAATATTTTACTAGCGCTGGAAGAGTGTATTTTCATATTCATCCACTTAGGTTTTCTGAAAAGCATATCATTACAACAGAAACTCGTATTACAGGCATCATACAACAATTCATTTGCAGTAGAACTTGGTATTCCTAAGGAAATGCAACGTGTACACCTACTTGTTGATTTTCTATCAATTCGGGATCAATCGGGACTAACCGCCGCACCTGTTAGGGGGAGTTCATCACCATATTCTTGAAACTGGCGTCTTTCTAATTGTGGCCGTGTTACATCGTGTGCCGGAATTATTCTGTTATTACTGTTGTGAGTTGTGTGAATAGTGTGAGATTGATTTATGTATTTCACTTGTTGGTATGTAGAATGTAGACTTTGAACATTTCTATAGTATTGATATTTTATGTATAATAGGATTAGGAAAATTTTCCAAAAGAGTGAACAACAGTTTTGTTACCATAAAAATATTAAAAATGTACATATTTTTATTTCTTTTCTTCAATGCCTCTTTTTTCAATTTTCAGAACGTTCTCATTCTACTTGATGTAATACATAACTTGGATTTGTTATGATCATAATACAAACAGATTCAACAAAGTTCCGAAATTCCTAATTTTGGAACACTTTGTACTGGGTGATCCAGTAGGGGCGATGAATTCTTTAAAAGAACCATCAAAATGTTGTATACTTCTTTCTACATCAACAAATAGTTTACAAAAAAATATTGTCATCAAAACCGCAATCTCTATCTCGAGTTATCCTTGAGTAGTGTATTTTGCTAGTCTGTACAAATACAATTTCTTAGAGTATAACCTGAATTATTGCTTTCTTTGTGCAACCGAACCATCTCCATCTCATTGTGAATTTAGGAATGATATGAATGTATTGAAAATAAGGCTTCATAAGACACAAATAATCATTCTTTGAAGAACGAAGAACTGCAAACTGAGGGCAAGTAAATATTTCAATTGAGTCTGGTATATCCTGATAACAAAGATGGAATTAAAGCTACAATAAAAAACTACCCAAATGTGAGACATTTCAGGTTTTTATTTATTTCAATTTGATTTTTATAATATTTTTACTTTGTTGTTTTCAGTAAACTAGTGAGATTATTTTTGTATTGTTTATATTGATCAGTAAGCTGAATGTCATTTGGACTTTTTAGTACTCTGTTGTAAAGATTTTGTTTAATTTCTGCAGACTTCATTAGACCTGTGGTGATCCAAGGGTTTCGCCTTCTTTCAGAGTACTTAAATTTTTTGTGAAATGTTGCGGTTTTTATCGCACTTTGTAATTTAGTAATTAACCTTCCGGCTGCACCATTTACGTTTTTCATTTCATACATTTCCTCCCATTTGATGTTTTTCATTATTTCTTTGAGTTTGTTTGAATCCAGTGTTTATTTACTTTTTTCAGATATTACTCGACGGTTCAGTTCCTGACAGCATGCTACAATGGTTGGAAAATGATCAGTTATATTGAACTGGAATACTAACGATTTGTATTCTATAGATTTATTTTCATCTTTTACAAAGACATGATCTAGTGTTGATTTGGACTCGTTGTGTATCCTTGTATATGCATTTATCAGTGAATTATAACCGAATTCTCCTAATCATTTTCTGATATGATAGCTAGTGATCAAATTCAGGAATCTAATCATTCTTGTGGCTAATAAAGCTTGTACTAGTTCCATATAGTGTGCAAATTTTCACTTGGTAGTATGCAAATTTTACTTGCTACTATTAATTTTTTTCTTTCAACTACATTTTCATGATTTCTGAAATTGTTCTCATATTGTCACAGTTACTTTCACTAAAGGTGGCAATGACATTGATTAAATGATATTCACAAACATAATTTTCAAGTGGAGGTGTATCTTGATATCGCTTTTCAATGTGGTAATATTTATAGTTAATGTAAATAGATAAATGCACTTATGCAATGAAACACTGATATAGTAAACGGAGAAATGCAATGAATTATAATCAGTCAATAATTCTCATATTATGTTATGTTCTATATAAGTACATTATCTTTTCCTAGGATTCTCGGATTTTCCATTTGACAATAATAAGAATACTGAAAATATAATGACTAAAACAAATCACAAATATCCCGTTTTAGGAATTATTATGGCTAATGCAACAAGAACAACATTATTTAGGTCAGTAATATCATCGAGGTAGTTCAGTTGAAATATGATATTCCATATCAACGAAATGCCATATAACATTCATCCTATATGGCACACTTGAGGTATTTGGTACGCTAGAGCAGTTTGCAATGAAAATTTGGTATGATATTTCTCGACAGTGGAAATTTACGTCTATTTAGAATCGGAGATAACTGTTCTCAAAGTTGCTACCCAATAGCACCTTAGGCCAAATAGGCTCATTGTTTCAAATAACGCGCTGTACAGAAAAACCGCGTCTTTGATGGAAAAGTAACACATGTCAATGAACTCGATAACAATGCTAATAACCAAATAATAATAATTATCGAAACACAAGCTCCCAAAGTCGGCAATGTTTTGATCGACGAGAGCATAAAAATGTCCACGTCCAGAGCAATGGCAACAACGAGCTGCAGCTCGTAAGGAACACAAGAGATATATCCCGAAATGAATGGACTAGGAAATTTAGAAAATTGAAACTATAGACTTGGACAATTGCGCAGCCTCCATGTCCTTATTGTCCTATGGAAATTTTGGAAAAGATTATACTTACTTGGAATTGGAATAATTTTCTGAACAAAATGGTCAAAGAAAATTTGTGATTACTTTTTTGGTTTTCGTAGTATATTTCACCTCTCTTTCTAGTTTGCCCCGATTCCTTGTGCGTCGGAATTCATGATTTTTCCAGAAGTTCTTCACATTTGCATAAATCAAGAACGATCATCATACAACATTCCATATTTCATTTTTTAATTTTTTTTTTGCAGCCATCATCGCTGCGACTCCATTGCGTCTTTTTTTCAGATGGCTTTGTTTGTGAAATAAATTGGTACGAGCCATTGTGTTAAGTAGTTATCAGTTTTCAATCACTTTTAAGCAATCTGATGTCGGGACAATAAAAGTTACTGACACTGGCACTAGCGACAGAGCAGTGTTGCCTAGCGCCTCCGACACTAGAATGGATGGTTGAAATGGTGGGAAAATCGTACTGTCGGAACACCAAATTTACTTTTATGATTGACGTATTCCTAATGGGCAGCAAATAGAAAACTTATGGCGCATACCGTACCGTTCCCAATACCTTAACCTTGAAATATATTGATGAAATTTCGTGCTCAAATCAACTTTCGATATCTTAGCCTAGGTTTCAAAAAAATATCAACACATCCTCCCACAGATAAAGAAGTAATCCTTACTATTATGCGTTTATTATATTACATTTAAGTATCGAAAAACAAAAACTCACCTTAGTCAGCGTACACTTGCACAATGAAATTACGAATCCGTTAGCTTGGAGAATATTTCGTAAGATGACAATAAAAAATATGGTGTCCTGTTTTAGCTGACTATTCCATTTTTATTAAGAACACAGATAAGTGAACAAATCAATGTGTACTCGAAAACTAATCTAAAAATTCAGACAAAATGTGGACATTAGAATAAGTCTTTTCTCCAACAGTCCTTTAACAGTAGTTACAAAGTACCCGTGAAGACAAAATATTATTGTCTAAAAAATAAAAATGCAATATAAATATCAATTTATAGACATCCTTCCATCGCTGAAAAAATGTTTCTATAAAAACATGTCCACATCAAAATATTGATTGCTTCAGTGAAAAAAAGAGTTATTTCTACACTCTTTCTGAACAAGAGTCGTTCAATTTGGTCAGGAGGCCCTTTATTAATTTAATATTGTTTGATTTTAGGAAAGATACAATTTTAGGAATACATGGCTCCCAATTGTCTATTAAGCCATTACTTCTATCAAATTCAGTATTGAAGTAAATACCAATCTCTAAATTTCAATTTGAAATAGCAACTCACACATATATCTGCTTAAAGTGTTAAAAATTTACCAATCGACATCCTGCTGGAGTGGTATCCATTGGCCATTTTTTAAATAGGTCTGCCACGTTAGCACTATCCTTGATGTCTAGTAACCTATATTTACTATAGGCTTTCCAGCAACTATCGAATTCTTCTGCAGTTAAATTGTCAAATTTTAAACTCCGAAGACAACTTTCTGCATTTCTACAACTGAATAAAAAAAATTGTTAACAAGGAGAAAAATAATCTTTCAAAATAATTAATAAATATATGTCACATATTGAATTATAAAATAAATGTGTACATACATCATTATTCAATCTTGAATGAATGTTTTGGACGAGATTTTTTCGGAGATTTGTAGTCTTCTGAGTAAAAGCCTTTAAATTTGTTTTCATAAACCTCATTTTTTGGCCCTATAATATTCCTAAAATAGCAGACTATTAATTTTTGGCACAAACTGTAGACCTCAATTTAAATTTTTAGATATGATTTTTCTGTCGTATAATCCCTTGAATTTACTAAAAAAATATTCAACATTTTCAATAGTTCATTTATTTATTATAAACATACCAGTTTTTCAATAGGAACCCGTTCAATTCAAAGTTATCATCTGATATGCAAGATGTAAGTTTTCTATTTACATGTTTTTCAAAACTACTTACGTGCTGAAAGTCCACAATTGTGTTCACAACATCGAAATAATGAATTTTTTCAAGTGAGTTCTTTTAAAATGAAAAATAAGAAGTTTTAACGAACTAAATGTATTTTTTACAAATAAAGCATAACATTTTTATGGATACCTATATTCAATATACTATTAAACATAAACAGAAAATACTCCTTCTAAATAGATATAACCTGTAATCAACATTACATACACTAAATTGAAATACTCACCAATGTTAGTAACTATTTTCCACAAAATTCACTAATAGGTTATTAGCAGTGTACAGTTGTGTGCATAAAAAAGTCGTACACGGTACGACACTAATTGGGGCATTGCACTAATTGTACTGAAAAATGTTAAAAGCACGTTACTGACAATAATAGTTTGAATTTCGACGCTACTTGTCAAAGTCAATAAGAATTTTAATAATTAAGATTGACGAGCCTGACTCACAATATTCTATAACTGCTATTACTACTTGCAAGGACACATAAAAGAACATAATTATCTAGAAAAATGCAAGCTTGCACAAGTTGGGTCATTCTTCGTATGCAGTATGTCTTCCTTCCAAAATATTTCATTATTTGACGAAAAAAATACGTCTTCACAATGAACGTATTCATTAATCCAGGTAAATAATACATTCAAAATAGTTATTTATGCAACAAGTGCAAAAAGTGAATGTTTATTGCATTCGACGTGAAATTGTCCGACGAGGCCGTTAGGCCGAGTTGGACAACACGTCGAGTGCAATAAACAATTTTTACACGAGTTGCATACAACATTTTTTCTACGTTCATGCAAAAAGCAAAAAATGATTTATTGAGGTGCGGTACTAGGTGTAGGAAAATGAAAAGCGCAACTTGAATACTTTATTATTAATTTCGATTTGCATTGAAACAGGAACTAATACGTTACGAACAATTTAACTCAAACTTTATTTTTACCCTCAATGTTGAAAGTGTATGAACAATTGGTGCAATTTTCAATATGAATATTTCGTAGTGAAGTACCTATTGCCAATCTCACAGAATATCTGCTAAATATGTAGTAGGTTAAACGTTTATGTTTGTCATGATGACAGCACGTTGAAGTAGAATAAAAATTTGATTGCACTAGTGCAATAAAGAACTTCTTTTTCCACTAAATATAGTTCAATAAAGTTTTGCTTTTTGCATGAATGTAGAAAAATTTATGAATAGTTATTCGTCTTATTAACGCATTTCTATATTAGTTTACAAAAATAATTTAACGCGTTTGTTGTATCATCAACGAATTACTTATTAGGTCAACGAAAAACTAGTTTACCAACAGTGTTCGTCAATATTACGAAGCAAAGTTTTGCTTCATTGAGAGATATGAGAGAAATATTGAGATGCAAGATTGATTCTAGATATTGGAAACAACATGGTAAAAGTATGGTTTCATTAATAACGTTGTTAATACAATCAGAACCTTTTTGGGACGATTCAAATACCTCACAAAAATCTTACCTTTACACCTACTCGGATGGGGTGGCATCACGAATGTATATCTAGAAAAATTGAACACACTACAGAAATATTTCTTGAAAATCATATTGAAAAAAGAAAGAACCTACCCATCAGATAACCTATACAAGGAATAGGACACTAGATATTCGACAGATAATCTTTCTTAAATCAGTGTGTTTTTTACACAAAAATAGGAAACATATTGACTTTCTTTCGCATAATTACCCAACAAGGGTTAAATATTCGAAGAAGGTTAAAACTACATCAGCGATAAAAACAGTGGGTACAAAATGTCTTGCGTTTCTAGGACCAAGATTTATAAATATTATTTCAGAAAGCTCCCTTTTGAACAATTCTAATTCTGAAATACATTATAGGAATAAGGTTAGGTCATTTCTATTAAGCAACCAGAGACAACATATTCATAACTTCTTTAACAAAAAAAGCCAAGATAATTGTATGTACATCAACTCAGTCATATTCTTGCATAGATCCTTTTTTAATGTTTGTATATGTATGTAGTAATTATGTTGATATATAATATGTGTTTGAGTATATGTGTGCTGCTATGTTTATATTTACTATATATATATATATATATATATATATATATATATATATATATATATATATATATATATATATATATATATGTGTGTCTTTGAGTACTTCTTTTCAAAATTCAGTGTTAGATTCGCATCTCACACGTGAAAAAAAAAAGACACGGTCAGCAAAATTCTTGTTCTTCTTCTATTCTTTTGTTTGTGTCATAAAAACCTATATCTAATTCATTATTATGTTTATTATATTATATCTATTGTGAGTATTTCCATTTCCGGTGAGATTCAATTATTTTGTTAAGTCATTATTGAACACCTCTTAGATTATAAGTATTTTATAAGTATTTTATATTGAAGAAATGCTAGTGAAAAATAGACATTGCAGTGACTAGTTCAAGCTCAATTCTTAATTTTTATTATCTAATTTTATGTATACACATTTGCACCACGGACAGCCTATGGCTTTGTGGTTCTCCATGTTTATTTGTAAATTTCTTTGATGTAATTAATATCCATTTTATTGAAATAAACAAACTTATCATTGATATTGATAAAAACTATTCAATCAATATTCAAATCCAAGACCATATGCGACAATCTACATTCAAAATAGGGTGAGCCGTAATAATATTATAATATTGTTTTTCCAATATTCAATCATATTGGATCAATATTATACATTTATAATCCATCTACATTTATAAATCAAGGTTCAGCCTATATGAAATGGTACCTGGGATATTATCTTTGATTCCCCTTAAGAAACCGTTACAATTTTTTTATAGTCATGGATTTTATTGTTCAGAATGATCTGAAATATAAGGGAAATACGTGTAAGTGCTTTTCTAAATACATTGTATTCCAATTATCCATACACAGTTTTCAACTTCAAAACCTCTAGGAATGGCAGTTTTTCGTTATTTTCCAATTCATGTATGACTTTAATAGACGAGAACCTATTATTTGAAGATACTCCAAAACATCATCCACTATCGTATCCATATTCTATGGAATGTAACTTCAAAATTTAAAACTTTTTTTCGAGTTTCTTGTGCCCTGTATGATTCCACTACTCCATGCTTTCTTCAAACCTCCCTCAAAAATGAAACCTTTCTCTGACTAGCGTCACTGAGCAATAACGTGCAATCAAATTTTTGCATTACTAAAGAAGAAAAACTAACCACTGACACATTTCAGATATTCCTAATCAAAGAACAAAACCACAGCTGTCTTCCAGGTTCTTTGCATACAGAACTGATGTCTGATGAAAAGTAAATTACTTTTCGCAATGTAATTGGTTTATCAGTAATTGGAGAAGCCTGAGGGGAGCCAGTAATACTATTGGAATTGTAAATCACATTGTCATTTCATTCCAGCCGAGTCGAGTTCTGTGACATTGTTAGCCGATACGTTTCTATTCACCATTATTATTGAATCTGTTTATTCGTCTGTACGGGGGCGATCGCGAAAATATTGGACGATCCGATAGATAGATAAATACTTTATTAATTTCTTCAGGTCTTATTCACAATACATGAAAAAAGTCAATAATTCAATAGGTAAAAACTACAAAGTAACAGTACAGATAAACTACATTGTCATGAAGTATTCAAAATATAATAGTATATTCTTCAACGAGCGTATAATGATAGCTACTATTCTCGAGGATAAAAATTCCGAAACGAACCGAAGGCGAGTTTCGGAATTATCCGAGAAAATACTAGCTATTATACGCGAGTAGAATACTATACTTTCTCTACGACTATACGATAGTCAGAGTTTTAATGAAATCTAAATATTATTTATGAAAATAATAGATACTTCATACGTAAGGCTCTTAATTTGGGGTTGTAGGTTGGGGTGCTCTCGGAGTACCCCAAATTCAACAACCTCGGATTTTGCTCGGTAGAGCTCTCACTAATGGCCCCAGAGACTACGGCAGACTCCTGTGTCTTTTCGGTCTCTCGGGCGCCAGTTTTTTTACAGTGGTATGCTCCACTCACCTGGGTAGCAACAGATGGAGATACGGTATTCCAGGGGTCAGTTGTCTTGACCTGGATTTAGAGCCTCGAGCTGATGCGGGCTTTAATCGCTCCACTCGGAAAACTGAAAACCGGTTGCTTTATTCACTTATAAGCCTTCATTCCCACACACGGCGACTCTTCCTGAAATATGAAAACTTGTTTAATCCCAGTTGTTTCTCTTTAGCACAGGTTTTCTCTCCAGCAGAAATTTTATTCAGTCATAACAAATAAACTATTCCTAACAAAATATCAGCAATATTAAAAATAAATAAATAATTGTCATTTGTAATTTGTAACAGATGACAGTCTAACTAAACATTTAGATACATAATAAGAATTGACAGTGTTGGAGTAGGGAACTACGTGCAGTGATACCAACCCGGAAACTGAAAGTTACTATGGTTTTAAAGGACGGTTTGTAAGAGTTCGACGGGAATCGTTGGCGTACTAGTGGTGACAGTTAGAGTTTACTTTTACCAGAAATACACCGGAGTACACCGTCCAAGTGAAACTCGGCCGTCCGGACTGACAGTCGTTATATTAGCAAATTGACATTTTCACGGAACTCGTACGGAAGGCGTTCCCATGGGAAGGGTACGTATACGCTCGGATGGATGGGGTTACGAAGGTACGTTTGATAGGTTTCCGTGAAGGTTTGGTCGCGCTTTTACTCACTTTGTTGAATTGTTACGGCTCTGTAAATTTCTCTCTCGGAAAAACCAAACTTATTGTCGGCCCGGTAAGCAGCGTCGCTGATAGATATGCGAAATTTTCTAATGAAAATCCTTCGCAATCAAATCAGTGACCCGCGAACACCCAATAAACAATAAGTTAGTATTCCCCGCAGCAGAGAATTGAAAAAAAAATCTTTACTTCACGGATTTCTCGGAGTACACGGTACGAGTCGAATGATTACGTCCTTGTAAATGTCTCTCTCGGAAAAACCAAACTTATTGTCGGCCCGGTAAGCGGCGTCGCTGATAGATATGCGAAATTTTCTGATGAAAATCCTTCGAATCAAATCAGTGACCTGCGAACACCCAATAAACAATAAGTTAGTATCCCCCGCAACAGAAAACTGAAAAATCTTTAATTCACGGATTTCTCGGAGCACACGGTACGAATTGAATGATTACTTCCTCTCTCGGAGAAACCAAACTTATTGTCGGCCCGGTAAGCGGCGTCGTTGATAGATATGCGAAATTTTCTAATGAAAATCCTTCGCAATCAAATCAGTGACCTGCAAACACCCAATAAACAATAAGTTAGTATCCCCCGCAACAGAAAACTGAAAAATCTTTAATTCACGGATTTCTCGGAGCACACGGTACGAATTGAATGATTACTTCCTCTCTCGGAAAAACCAAACTTATTGTCGGCCCGGTAAGCGGCGTCGCTGATAGATATGCGAAATTTTCTAATGAAAATCCTTCGCAATCAAATCAGTGACCTGCGCACACCCAATAAACAATAAGTTAGTATCCCCCGCAACAGAAAACTGAAAAATCTTTAATTCACGGATTTCTCGGAGCACACGGTACGAATTGAATGATTACTTCCTCTCTCGGAGAAACCAAACTTATTGTCGGCCCGGTAAGCGGCGTCGCTGATAGATATGCGAAATTGTCTAATGAAAATCCTTCGCAATCAAATCAGTGACCTGCAAACACCCAATAAACAATAAGTTAGTATCCCCCGCAACAGAGAACTGAAAAGTCGGATGAATGCAATTATAGTACGCGGAATTGGGAAGAATCGGAACGTTCTTCAAAAAGGACTGTCAATCTTACGATACACTGACTAATTGGTCGGCCACGGTAAATTGTGGAAAATGTATGCTACCTTTGATCATCGAAATTCAAGACAACGTTATACTAATACGGCAAATTTGAATTTTTCAATTAATAAACTGGAACTGATTCTAAACTTAACAGAAAACCACATGAAATGTCAAATAAATGCTAAAACAGTATTTAGCAAAGTTACGTTATCGTAAATTTAGGAACGGCTTTATGTCAAATATTGTCGAGTCTCAAGAGAACGGAATATTTTAAATTGGCACTCACTGATGAACAAATTAGAAACACTACAACCAAATGAGTCGGTACTTACTGGATATTTTCAACTAGGGTTAACTGGCAAACAAACTATTTAATTTAACGTAGCGAACTGCTGAATAATTTCAACGGTTAGCAAGAATTTAATGAATAAACTGAACTTCAAAATTATAGAATCAGAATGAGAGTCTTGAATCGGAATCAAAAAGCAAAAATCATCCCAAAATGAGCTGAGGCTGGTATTTATATATTTTAGATTTCAACAAGAAAATCCACAAGAAACGGTCTCTGTCCCCACCAGAATGAAGTAAGAAATGGGAATTTGAATATAAAATGAATGCTTGTTTTTCTAGGATTGGTATCAAGGCCAGGTTTTTTCAGCGGAATTTCAAAGTATTTTCTTTATTAGTGGAAAATGTTGAATTTTTTCAACGGATTTGGATTCAGCAAAAATAGGAGATACTCAGTGTTTTAAAACTGTTGAAGCATGTGTCTAAACGCCCTAACAATGCAAACGAAGTTATGGGGTGGTTTTCACCCTCAGCTGAGGAATTAGAAGCTAGTTACAAACCCTAATAAACAATACATTATCCCTGCATACTCCTAGTCAGTCAGACTTACATGAATTTACCTGTAAGTAAGTTTTTATCATATCTTAAAACCTTTTCCAGTCAAGTAAATCGGTACAGCTGCTTGTTAATCAAAACGTACTATTGCTCATTGTCAGGTAGAGGTTGTTATGCTATAGATGGGGTAGAGGGTAACCTCCTCAGTTCAGGTAGAACTAGTTATCCCCTGACACGAAGAAACGTAACCCCAGTACCTTATGCAATGAACTGAAGTGTCAGACCCTTTGATAATCGGATGGTTATGAGTCAAGCCAACTATACAGGGTGTATCTAGTTTAGGCCTGCCTATCCTGTGGATAGGTTGCACCTATTGGTGATCGAACACAAAGGTACGTACTTAATGCGCAAAGCATACTTTTCTTGACTGGTTCGGTATTTAATAATCAATATAACAGGTCTAACGGATACAAGGTGAACCTATTGTGTTCAACTTTATGAAAATAGACTGGCTTATAGCCGCAAAAGCTCTAGTAACGGAGCCTCAAAAATATGCTTCGTTACACATTCATTCTGGATTTCAGATTTATTTGAAAATAACAATTATATATGAATAATCGGTGTTCATTCATGAATGAATAAATGTCTTAATTGAAAATTATTTATATACATTTACTTCATGTACACGCTTGTACCAACTGAGCTATAACAGGCACTCGAAAATTTGTGAATGAAATACCTACTAGAGAAACTCTGACCAAGAACTGAGAGAGAGTGGAACGTTCAAGTAAAAATTGTTTGACATACCTTTGTTGCAAGATATATTTCATCTTCCTCACTATCACTGCTTTCCCAATCCGCTCTATTCATTTATATATTAGGTACTTGTCACACAGATCAAAGTTAAAACTAAGAAAATAGTCAATCTAACATTCGCGGATGCCAAGCTGTGACAAAAGTTCAATCAAGCAAAGCCTTCTTGAGAAATTTGTTTGTTAAACTTCTCAGTTCCCGTGGATTCTGAAAATTCTGAACCTGTGATTGGCAGAGTGCCGTTGAATAATGAGTTAGGATCCACGGTGTCTTGGAATCATCGTAAAAATCAATATGTAATGAACGTAGAATACAATAGTCGTAGAGAAAATTAATACTATACGGAGATATATGTATAAATAAAACGAACAAACATTGAAAAGATAAAATATGTGAGTGGATAAAGATTCTTTAATAATAAGAGAATAAGTATGGAAATAAGTACATGCTTGCAATGGTCAATTATTATTTGTGCTGTCTATACTTATCAATCGAATAGAAAGCATTACAGAGTAAAACATTTTTAATGGTAGTTTCAAAAAAATTTGGGGGTTTGAATTTGACTTCATACTCTCTGGCAGCAGGTTGGAAGGGTTGCTACCTGCGTAAGGCATTCTGTGATACTGTTGTAGATGAAAATCGTGTTTTGTTCTAGTGTTATATGATAATAAATGTCTTTATTATTCCCAAAACAAAATAAATCAACATTTATTACTTATTACACCAGCATTTGGAAATAAATGGCGAAGTTCATCTTGACAAAGATACAGGAATCTCATCAACATGATCTTCCACTTAACCATATGCATGGTACTCCTTGCCTTCTTCTAGCTCTATCGTATTATCATGAATATATACTATATTATATATATATATATATATATATATATATATATATATATATATATATATCAATAGTGGAAGTAGGTGGATGTAACCGTCATAATTACATTTCCATTGGAGGTATTCCTAGAAGTCTCTCTGAAACTGTGGTCGAACAGGAGTCTTATGAATCTTTTTTGTATAATGAAAACTCTAGATATTTCGGTGGCCCTATCCCACACAATTCTCTTACAGTGGATAATAGAATTATCAAATACATAGATCATATTTGTCAGGTTGTGCATGTGGTGATTTGATTTCAAAGTCCTGAACACCGTCAACATCTAGATAACTGTGATGTAGATATTCTTATGTAGCATATATTTAATTCTAAAGTATTTGTTGGTTGTAGGCTGGTGAATTCAGTTAATACCGTTTTTTTTTTTTCAAGTTAATCATAAGATTATTCCTGTCGCACCAATGATTGAAGTTTTCTGCAGCTATCTTAGTTTTATCCTGCGTTCAGCAGCAGTAGCAGCTACAACAATAATCGTCGTGCCATCTGCAAAGATGAAGGTACGCTCTTGACCGATATGGTTTGGGAGATCGTTCACGTAAAGTAGAGGCCCTAAATCTCCACCCTGTGGTGTTCCAATTGCGATGTCGTAGTTGTCCGACTGCTCATCCCCGACCTGCACCCTGAGGACACTATCAGACGTATATGATTCGATCCGACATTGTATACGCCCTCGAATGCCCAGTGCTTTTAGCTTAGTTTTCAGGTATTTTGGATTAAAAGTGTCAAAAGCGCGAGTGAGATCAAAGAATAATCCTATTATACGTTTATTGATTGATGTTGTCATAGATATATTTCAGCAGATGCTGCCTCGGTTAAATGGTTGGGACGAAAACCATGTTGGTTGGGGGTTATTATATGTCCATCGAGGCAATCAATAAGTTTATTATAAACCTTAATTTCCATCACTTTTGAGTAGCAGATCAATAGTGAGTAGCAGATCAATAGACAGTTCATCAAGTAGTTCTCAACACTTAAGGGATCACCTTTAATAAAAACAGGAAATATTTTGATGATTTTTAATTGACTGAAAATTGCCCTTCTATTACAGAGCTATCTTGAATATATGACTTGATATGACGTCATCAGCATATTCCTTCAAAATTACAGCTAGAATCTCAGCTATGACTGTTGACTTTTTCTTTTTCTGGCTCAAAATTGTGTATTTTTATTTTCTGTTCGGTGACAGGAGCAAATAACATTTTTCTATGATGGAGCACGTGAAGAGTTTCCCGAAAACATTTGCAATTTTCCTATCATCGCTTATGTAATTACTTCACTATTGAGTTCAAGTGTTTCATGTTTCTTTTTTGTTCAGTTCGTTTTGTTATTTACCATACTCCATAGGGATCGTGAATTATTACTTGAATTGTTGATTATGTTGGAATAGTAGTTTTTTCTTTCTAATGATATTTTTGTATGTGGTTTATTATTTCTCTGTTTATACCAATCATTTAATTTTGGATTGTCATTATTTTTCCTTAACCAATTCAGTTGTTTAAGGTCATGAAGCTCCATGTCAATATTCGAACGACTATGAAACAGTTCCTTGAGAATTCAGTGACGTTTCTATAAATATGATCAAGCTGCCGTGAATCAAAGTGAATGATTAACTTCTGGTGACAAATCATCCATAGGTTTCGTTTCGATAATAGATTAGATTAGATAATATTTTAAGGTTATACAATAAGCATTCATAGCATATAGAAAATACAAATCACACCTACAGGTATTTTTATTTTCAGGTGAACGCTAACTAGATATTTAGAAAAATCTCGATACTGATCATTTGGAACGACTGACGCTCACTGACCATGATGGAGCACCTACACATAATCAGAAGATGGTGGAGATGTATTTAAATGAAAAAATTACCAATGGTTTGGTACCGAATTATGGCCACCGCAATCTCCCAATTTAATTTCAATGGATTTGTTTATTTGGGGTTACATAAAAAACGAGATGCATTCTCATAAGGTAACAACATAAGAAGATTTTCAGCAGAGAATTCAAACTGCTTTCAACTCTATTCCACCGGACATGTGAAAAAATGACAACAATAATTCTTTGCAGTTATCTTCGCCAGAACCCGACCTTGTACTTGCCACTTGTGTTGTGCGGATTAATGAACAGACTCCTGTACAGATACCACAGACTCAATTCATCTATTCCAGTTAAGCTGTCACTTTAGTGTGTTTTAACATATATATATATATATATATATATATATATATATATATATATATATATATATATATATATATATATATATATATATATATATATATATATATATATATATATATATATATATATATATATATATATATATATATATATATATATATATATATATATATATATATATACGCACACTAGATTAAATCACTATAAGGCGCGTGAGGCCGATACCGCACTAAATGAATTTAGCTTGATTTTGGCTTCCGCATTCAACGTGCTAAAAATGAAAATCGTGGATTTCGAGTAACAGGAATACTGAAATTTTACGTTGAAAAACTCAGTTTTTGTTTTGATCCCGAACACATGAACGACACGAACTGCCCAGCTATTGTTTCTTCAACATATTTAGGTGGTAGAAAGTCGTTATATCGTAATAGTTTTGTATAACGTAAATTTGGGTCAGGTTAGGTTGGCTGGTAATTTACGAATTTTCAGCTCAGTTTGCTTGCGGCTGTCTTGAAATGGAAAGTCCCCGATGTTCACCGAAAGACTCGGGATCATGTGTGTCCGAAAGTTTGTATCTGCTAGTAAAATTTTTAAGTAAATCATATAGGTCTCTGGGGACCGACAACGCATGTCACCAACAAATATTACTCCAGTGTGGTACCTGTCTCCAGAGGTGATTTAAATTCAGTAGTTTGTTGAAAATCAGTGCGTTCCAAAGGAATCAAAAAGCTATATTTAACGCGACAATTGCTTTTTTTGAAGACATAGCTCCCGCATCACATGAAAGGTGTCAGCAGATCAGCCGCACATAACGCAGTCGCGCTTACGGTCTCCGGGGACCGAGAACGCACTCAACGTGTTAATTATATGGTCCAAAACATCCCCAACTTTTCATTTCGGTATTTCGGATGTAACTCATGCAAAACATTGGTCTCCATAAGATGATCCTTGAAAAACTAGAGGGGTTTCTTCTCCGTGTGAAGCGAGCCAATGATAAAACAAAACGTTAGATTACATTCCAACTTTCGATATTGTTTATCTGAACCAAAATCCTGACAAAAAAGGGGTCGCGAGCATCGAAGCATTCTCCAGTGACGAGTGTAATGGTTATGACGTAATTGAACAAATGCACATCGAAGATAAGAATATCAGATTTCCGCCACGACTGTTCATATTCGAATCGGATTAGCAGGCCGTTATCAGTGCACTCTATCGGAGGAGCACCGCTCACTACGAGAAATCCCATTCACCCTCTTCATTACGCCAAATAAAGTGTTGTCAGATAATGGTAATTCTAGAGAGCGGGTGTCGGGTATTGGGTGGGACATTAGTTATGCATGATTTCTTTTCTTTCGTTTCTGTTTTTGATGTCATGTCAACAAATCCAGAGGTGATGCGTTATCGCGAGGCTGCTAGATACCGGCGATTTTCTGCAAGTAAAATGAAAATTAATATATTGTTGATATTATGATCTTTCCCACTTTGGTAGGAATGTCTGGAGAGAATGTCTGGAGAGAAAGGTATTTATATTTTGGTGAAATTATTTTTCAGTCGAATCAAAAAGAATTTAAAAAAACAAGGAGTAGAAGATACACTGAAAATAATTTGAAAATAAAAATTTAAAAAAGAAATTTTTTCATCCGTCAAAAAACTGAGCATTTCCTGATGAAAAATATTTTCAGTCGAATCCATGATAAACCAAAAAAAATAAAAAAATAATGAAAATTTTGTGTAAAAAATAAAATTTTCAAAAATTTTTTCACTCGATTCGAAAAAAAACAAAAAATAACAACAACAACAAACAAGGTGTTACTTAAAGAAACCGGAAAAAAATTTGAAAAAAAAATGGAAAAAAAAGATGTTCACCTATCTCAAAAAATATAAATTGAAAAAAAATCGTCATGGAAAAAAATATTTTGAAGAAAAAAAAACGAAAATGTTTTGAAAAAAAATCGTAGAAAAATGTGTTCATCATTTTGGTAAGAAAAAACGTAAAAAATATATAAAAAAATTTGAACAAAGAAATGGAAAATCAAAAAAAAAGTTTGTTTGTCTTGGACAAAATATGAAAATTTTTTGGAAAATAAATTTCGAAAAAGAATGGTGTTCACCCATATAAGAAAAAAAAAATTTAAACAATACAATTTCACTCAAATCGAAAAAGAAATTTAGTTTTTATCCAAAAATTCCAAAAAAAAAATTATTGAATAGAAAATTCGAAAGAAGCGAGGTTCACCCGTCATTGAAGAGAAAATGAAAAATTTAAAAAGAAACAATTTCGAAAAAAAAGGTGTACATTTGTATTGATGAAAAACTGATAACTTTGTAGAAAAGTTTTTCACCCAAATTAAAAAAAATTGATTGATTAAAAAAACAAAGTGTCAACTTTGGAAAAAAACTGAAAATTTTTCAAATGAATTCTTAGTTATTTTTCAAAATTGGAGAAGCCTTTTTTTAAAATTTTTAGCCATTTCTTTGTCGATTTGAGTGCACACCTTAAAAAAATCAGTTTTTTCCCAAGATAAGTGAACACCATTTTTGTAATTTTTAATAGTTTTTTTATTTTTGTAGGCACTTTTTTCCTTTAAAAAAATTACAGTTTGTTTTCAAAGAAAAGTGAACAGCAGGTTTTTTCAAAAATTCCAGTTTTGGATTCGGGCAAGACAGTTTCATCTTTTTTCTGTTTTTTTTCCCATAATAGAAATCATTTCAATAACTTAATTTTGTAGTGTAATTATGTATTCAAATATTTTATTATACATAATTTGATATAAACTACTTTTTGTTATAAAAATGTTGAAGGAAGTAAGTAGAAAACTTTTGAAAAAATTAAGAAAATCATAATTCAGAGATATTGTTTTTCTCATTTTCAAGCGGTTTAACATAATAGTAATTTACGTAACAAGTCCGGAAAATACTGTTTTTTTGGACGAGTAGACCAAATTCTAGGTCGACCGTTAGCGAGTCCTGGAAGTCTACGAGTCCAAAAAAACTGTTTTCGGGCGTGTCGCTTACACTAGTTTTTCGGCAATCATGTAGAATAACAAATCAATGAGACGCATTTAGTCTAAGAGACGAAGAGAGGTCGACTTTCACCCATCTGTTAACCGGATGAAACGATTCCAAATTTGAATATTTCGAACATTTCAGTTCTTATTTGTATTATATATTGAAATTCGAACAGAAGATATGTACCAACAGAAACATTCTAATTCTTATTTATATTAATATTTGTATTAAAATTCGATCACTTCCCGGCCTACTCCAGGAAGTACGTACTTTCCGGACTAGGCCGGGAAGTTCTACTTTCCCAAAGAAAAAGTGTCCGGGAAGTGAACACAATGCTTATTTGACAGCATAAAATACATGTATCAACAAATTATCATCTAAATAAAATCATTTCTGGTTGGATGGAAGAGCCAGCTCGAACCTAGTCTATGACTAGGTGAGAGACTGAATCCTGCCATTTGATAGTATTCATAGTTGTCCGGTTATATATCTGTATATGTCATGTATGTTTTACTATCAATAAAATCAATTATTATTATTATTATTATTTATACGCGGGAAAAAAATTAAATGCCGAAAAGTCAGTTTTTTGCCATTTTGACGGTTAATTTGAGGTTATGTCAAAAAGTTGTAAAGACGAAAGTTTCGAATTTTTTATTTTCCGATAGGTAATTTTTCGCCGCGAATCGCCGAAAAATCACATATTTTCCATTTCTGAAATAAAAAACCTCTAAATTCAAACCTATTGTTCTTAGAGAAAGTTTATCCAGTAATCTTGGCAAAACTCTCATAACTATCGAGATGCAAATAATTCAATAACGGAAAAAGGATAACGTGACTATAATTTCTTTTCCAATAATTACGCCATCTGTAAATATTGACTTACTTCAAGTAGACAACTTTCGTTCGTGTTTTAGAATGTGATGATAAAGATGACGTGACGACAAATATAGCCATGATCTAATTCGTTCGATCCTATATCAGATCACATAGGTAGCTTCGTCTTTTTCGTCAGTATCGCTAAGTTGATTTTAAATTATCGGGATTAGTCATCGATCGGAGTGCAGTGCCGTGAATTTTTTTAAATTGTTTAGTCGAAGTTTTTATGGATGCAGTGGGATTGTGGAAAATTTGTGATTTTCAGTGATGAAGTGACAGTATTGATTTTTTTCGGTCTGTAACCAAGTTGTGGATACCATGGCAACGTATTCAGGAGCTGCATGGATGCCCTTCAAATTAACCGGGAACCAAAGCCAGTTTATGTGACAGGTAATCTGAGAGATGTTTCAAATTCATAAATTTCTTTCGAAACTGGACTAACTTCGATTTTGATCAATCCATAATTCCACTTTTCTTTTTCACCCCTAACATTTTTAACATAAACTCTTCTACCCTCTCCAAAAGTGACATATTTTAGTACACTCACATTATCATTTTTATTTTACAAGATTTTTTTTTGCTTGTACAAATTTATTGAAAATAGGTTTTAACATTGAAAGTCTCGTTTTTGGTTTTTGTTTCAACAATAATTCTGCTGGTGATATTTGAGCAAGGCTGTGCGGTTTCAATAATAAAATGTGAAAAGTGATCTCGTTTTTCGTGATGTGACATTTTGGAAGTAATTGTATCATAATTTAGTTTTAGAAGATTATTTTTGTTGTTTGAATGCTTCTTTCAGTGATCCCATAAGATTTCGGATAATTTGGTTGTGATTTTATAACTTTTATGCCATGAGATTTGCGAAATTATTCAAATTCATCTGAACTGAAGGGTGGATCATCATCATTAAAATACGTGATTCCTTTATGCAATCAACTATAATCAACTATTTTTTGGATTGACGTGGCCGTTACTTGATGAAAATTCATAGTATACAGCGTGGGTCACGGTCGATGTACCTTAGACGTTTACGGAGAACGGGACATAGGATCATTCTGGAGATTACAAGTGAAAATTGCTATTATCTCGGAATTCTGGCTATTTAGGTATAGGAACATGATTTATCAATTCGAAGGGAATTTAGTCATCTTTCAAGATATGTCATAATATACAGGATGTTCCGTTAAAAAAAACGCACTTTCAACCCTTTTCGTATCTAGCAGTAAGATCATGAATTTTGAACGACCCTGTATAACGCAGAACAAACTTCTCTATACAGAATCAATGTACATGATCTTGATCAACTGAACACACAATTTCAACTTCCTAAGAATCCAAATACCGCAGAAATAAACATTCAATTCGAGCTATGTTTTGGATAAAAAATATGGGAAATAACCAATATCTCAAAAACCGTTAGAGATAGGTATAGGGGAGTTTGGGGCAGAAATAATCAGAAAGGAATGACAATTTCAAAAATTCTGTAATATACAGGGTGACCCATTTGAAATAACAAAGATGCTGCTACTTTCTGGTATATGCGGCAACGTTGCATTGCTGAAAATATTTTAGATCGATAGACCAAGAGCAACTACGTGAGAAACCAAATTTTCAGAATGATCCTATTTCCCGTTCTTCGTAAACGTCTAAGGTACCATCGACCGTGACCCACCCTGTATATGACACTAAGGTAAACACGATTAAATTTCCACAGATTTATTGTCTACGCGACATGTTTCGTTACACAGTATCTTTCTCAAGCGAATGTAATACATTAAAATATTCTACGTTGAACATTACTTAAATACCCTTCTTATCAATTGAGGTACTCAGGACCTACCTATAATGAAAATAAAAATTAACAATTCAATGTGGGTAGGTGTAAATTTCAAAACATAGCTACTACCTAATTTATTGAAAAGGTTGAACAAAGGGGAACTATCAAGGTCCAATTGATCATTTAGTAAACAATTCGAATTTTTCAATTCATTAATTTTCAAGAATTCTAAGTAATTAAGTTTAATATTCTCATTTTCAACATGAAGGATTTCAAAGTTTTTATCGAAGTCATGGTCTTCTTCCAAAATATTATTGGCATATGTTGAATGTGTTTTATTCTTTACATAATTCATACGGTGTTCACGTACCTAATTACTTAGAATTATTGGAAATTAATAAATTGAAAAATTCGAATTGTTTATTAAAATGATCAATTGGACCTTAATAGTTCCCCTTTGTTAAACCTTTTCAATTAATTAATCGTGTTTACCTTAGTGTCATATAATTTGACAAATTCTATACGTGGTTAGGCATGCATTTGTGAAAAAACAGTATTATTATTAGGTTCCACGGGATAGCGCTAATTTAGCTTGTTCAGTGATCATTATATCTATAACTACCAAAACCCTAAAGAGCATACGTTATAATATCATTACACATTTTGGCAGCGGGCTGACGGCCCAATATGGCATCAGAACCAAATTGCTAAAGAGTGCTCATCACTCATTATTAAACCTCTGACTCCGGTCATCAATAATGGTCTCTCAGATGGAAAATTTCTTTCCGTGCTCAGGCCGGCCAAACTTCACGCTATTCATAGAAAGCAAAATGATTAATTTCCTGAAAGCTACTGACGAATACATTTCTTACCCACACTATCAAAGGTAATGGAAAAAGCAATTCTCATACAGTTCATGTACGTGGAGGAATTGAATTTATTTGGTATCCATCCATGTGGATTTACAAGAGAAAAAAGCACGATAGATGTGGTAAATAGATCAGCTAATAACATACATAAGACTTTTGAAAATAAAAAACTGTGTAACCCTCTTTACTGATCTGTTGAAGGCCTTTGACTGTGATACTCATGAAAATTTCCTGGAGAAATTGGATGGTATGAATTAAAAGGTATTTCTAGAAACATAATTGAATCTTATCCCAAAATAAGAGGATATATAATAATAACAAACTGAGTCTCGAATGTCCAATCAAAAGGGGGTACCACAGGGATCCATACCGGGCCCTTTCCTCTTCAAACAACGCTAAGCGAGGTCGGCCTTTGGATTGGTGATCAACGGACCTCCATTCGAGATTCTTCTCGGATCGTGCTAAGAATCGTACGTAAAAAGGTAATTCCCTAGCTAACACAAGTTTCGACTTTTGTGGGCTACGTTCGTAAAGGGACGACTGCTGGTTAACGGAAAAATCTATTTTTTAAACAGTATGTCATTGAAACGTGAGTTACTGACGACTATATTTGCAGGTGGCACTTCCTCTTTTCTTCATGTTAATGAAAGTACTGATATTTCAGCAGATGTTACAGCTCATGCCAAAGCGTGTTTGGATTATAATGAACTATTTTTCGTCTATGAGAATTTGAGACATCTAAGGAAAAATATACATACTTTTTCAAAAGACTCTAATGTTCACACCTTCCATACTAGCAACAGACATAACATTGTGCCTTATAGGAAGAGACTGGAAAAAAGTAAATCTATAGGTACTCATCTTTTTAATTTCCTTCATCGTGATGTACAGGAACTACCACTGTAATCTTTTGAAAAACATTAAGAAAAAATCTTATCAAAGTGATCCCCTACAAGATTGATGATTTCGTCAGTGAAAATACTTTTCTAACCGCTTTCAATAAGCGATTAGAGGTACACCACAAGATTATATTCTGGGTCCTTTTCACAATTATTTTGTTCATAATCAAGTAGATGCGAAGCAGCATTATTTTGAATCACTTTTGCTGACGTTAATTCTATTCAGAGATTTCTCGGCCCATATAATAAAGCTCAACTCGAAAAAAAAAAAGTGCCGTCATGATGTTTGACTCTAAAATATTGAGAGGTATATCAATGAACTTATTTAATTCCAAATCGTCACCAAATTTACCTATATAATGGCTTGACCGGGATCTCAGTAAGAGATCTGTTTTCTTCTAAATTGGAAATCATATTACGTCAATAGAGATTACAATGTCATAGTATAGTACAGCCCTACGACAAATTGCTTCTTCGTGCCTACAACATTAATAATAACTGTCTAAAGTGTCCTTCGGATTCCATGTATGATCATGTATCCACTATTACGAAAAAATCAGATTGTTTAAACCATTTATACTCTATATGATACTATTTCTTTAAAATAATACGTTCTTTTGGAAACAAAACTTGATATAATCGGTTCAGATTTACTTCTTCGTGTAAAACATGAGCTGTTTGTTCAGTTTTTATGTCATTATTTATTATTCGAAACCTCATTTAAAAATAAATATTCAACAAATCATTGACCTATATTCCAGGATGTCGTCCATCGCGCTCAATACAAACGACGATTCTTCTGCATACGTCTTTAACTACATTTCTTACCAATTGGGGTTTCATATTTGCGCAGCACTCTCGAATTGTACCACCCCAATGCTGAATGTCAGTGAAAAGTCTACTATCATAAACTTTTCGCTTCAAATAACAACTTAAGAAATAGTTTAATGGAGTTAAATCTGGTGATCGAGGTGGCCAAAAATACTTCCAATCTTTCCCTCTGAACATTTGACAAAATTTGGGTGACTCTGGTCAGTTTCGAATACGACGCATACAAGTTCATTGTCCGCACGGGCTACTGCCTCAAAAAGAAATGCTCCACTCCCTGCTTATTCCTGATTGCATCAGACAATGCAGAGAAATAGATCTATAGGTACTCCTGAAGGCCTTATAGGCTCTATCCAGTACTATTAGGTTATGTATTATTATTATATAGGAGTTCTCGATAATTTGGAAAATGTGTTTATGGAAGGCTAGTCAAGTTGAAATTTTTTTCAATTAATATCGGAATACCTGAAAACAAATGTTTCCACAAACTAGTTTCTCTATTACACCTTTTCTTCGATTTGGCTCATTCTTATCATCTATAAATAATAGGTTTCTGCTCAAAAATATCATCTGAACCTTGAATATGCAATGTATGAGTAGAAATCAAGAAACAATATAGAAAGTGTGATACATAGTTGAAGTCAGGGATTCAGGGAATCCAGGACTTCTATTGATTTCAAAAAATATTTGAACGTAGAACAAAACAATCGAAGGAAGCGTGGAATAGCGAAAAACATACAATTTCAAATTTATAAACATGGAGTAACGCAAGGAAAAGGAAACGGAATATTTTCGTTTTTTTGTACTTCTGAAGCGGTTTGTGATATTACCAGAAATGCGTAACTCTTGTTCATTAACCAACTCTGTGTCATTCAAGAAGTTCTCGATATATCAAGTGAAATCTGAAAATTTTTACCTGAATACCTATAAAACGAAAGCCAGTGGAACAACCTATCTTCTAAATATCATTTTTACAATTCATATATTATTTTCTATATTTTTTTGACTATAGAAAACATCTAACTTTTTTCGAGAGAATCACTTGTTATCGGGACTCAACTATAATATGCGAAAACCTAATTTACTTTTCAAAAATAAATATTTCTCTCTCAATAGTGGCGACATCTGCCACAGCTGACGGAAGTTTTAATGAATCTCCATCTCCGTAACAGTGCACTGCTTACCAAATACTTGTACCTCTGTGATACTGTGTCTACTTTTCGTTAGATGGCAGCACGTAACATAATCAATCGACTTCCATACTCTCCTAAAGTTTTCTCGTCTTATCTGATTGATTACTTCAAGGAAATTATCGAGATTGGATTTTCAATGACTTGATACATCACATCAGATGTGACAAAGTGATATATTATTTTTCCTAAAGATATATAAAAAGCTTTGAGCATGTCTTTTGAGCTTCGCACAGGTATCTACGTGATATTAGGAACGCCGAAAGATGATCGTGTCAAAGTTTGTGTTACTGCTCAGTAGATGGCCATAGCGGTAATGTGTGTAAATTCAGTAATTTTATTACAAACTATTCGAAATTGAATAATATTGAGCACCTGTAAATTATGCATTCTGACAATTGATTCAGAATTGAATAGATTGTTTGATTACCTACTACAATATTTTCAAGTGGGGTCCATTCGAAAATGGTAATGAAGAGATACTTTGTAGTATGAATGAATCCTTCAATGAACCATAGATTTTCGCTGAAAACCTAAAAAAAATTGATTTTATTGGATGTACGATTTGTACCAGGTAGATTAGCCTCAATCGAAGATTTATGAAATAATTTATAAGTTTTGCGATTTGGAGTATCACTTTTTGGAAATGAAACAAGACTCAAAAAACAACTAAAGTTTGATTGCTGTCAGCGATAAACAACAACAAAGGTTTATTTGTTGAGGAATATCTACATTAGGTTATTATCTTTTGTTCGCGTGAGATAATGTTTCTGTCGTGTCACAACTCCCTCATAAACACACATTTGACTATATTCAAAGGCATAGCTTATGCGGATTAGAGTACGCCTATTATTACCATTGATTATTATTGCCCTTGAATTTATATGTCAACCACCAGTCTATTATTCTCATAACGTTTTGTCAAAAGTGACCAAGCCAAATTTCAATTAATAGTCTAAGAGCTGAGGGACCAAAACTGCACGAGTTTTATAAAAGCTGATATTTTGATATTGGGTCATGAATAGGTTGAATATCAATAGCCTGCCGTCAGTCAGCCAGTTTTTGGGACAACTGGCGTGGGGGTGGTTCCAAACTTGTAAAAAAAACACGTATGTCGCAACTGTTTTATAAAATCTGAAAATTTGTCTGTGAATAGCTAGGCAACCAACAAACTGTGTGGACATAGTCAGTCAGCACAATATTGGAACACTACGCGTCAGCGGTCCGGCAAACACGTCAAAAAAAATGGGTTCGTGAAAGAGTGTTATAAAATCTGAAAATTAGTCTGTGGATAGCAAGACAACTAACAAACTGTGTGGACATAGTCAGTCATCGGAATATTCGGACACTTCGCGTCAGCGGTTCGTTAAACCCGTCAAAATAAATGGGTTCGTGAAAGAGTTTTATATATACTGAAAATTAGTCTGTGGATAGCAACATAACTAAGAAACTGTGTAGACATAGTCAGTCAGCACAATATTGGAACACGATGCGTCAGCGGTCCGGTAAACCTGTCAAAAAAAATGGGTTTGTAAAAGAGTTTTATAAAATATGAAAATTTTTGTGTAAGTAGTTCATATTACTTAAAATAAGACTAACATAATCAGTCAAACGTTTCATGGAACAAACGCCGTCAGCAGGCAATAGAAAGGCGCCGTTATTTTGACATGTACTCGTGAGAATATGGAAAAAGAACAACGTTACTAAAATATTCCTTTATTAGAGGACGTATAAAGGCGAGGATTGAAGTTCCTTTATGTTCTTTTCTGTTCCTTTATTTGACATGACTCATGATTGATAAATATATAATATGTTTAGCAGGAATCGATGTTTCAACCCCTATCTATCATAAGAATAATTTTATCTGATACTGAAATGAATTATGTAGAAAGAAAAATTGAAGTTTCTAAGATTTAATTTAGGTTATGAATAATGAACGCCACATATAAACTGGCAGAATAGCGGCAGTCATTATTAAAATAAAGTTGCCTTAAATACTGCCTGACGTTATTGCAATATCTCTCTAATGAGTCAGCAGAATCTGTCCTTCTCTGACGGTCTGTAATAAATGAGTGCAAGCATATTATTTGTCAGCCATTTTTTTCATGAACAAACTAGTCAAACGTACTTAATATACGTTTACTAATTTACAGATGCTGAGTCGGAGGTGACCGACACCGAAGAAGAGTCTGATAAAGCCTATTATAGCAGCGATTCTGATTAGAACATTTATTTTTATTTTTTAAGTATTGATTTAAAAATAATATTGAAATAACCTTAATTTTTTGAAAGAGGTATATACGACATTCAAATTGAGACGTTTGTTTTTCATATTTCCAATCCCATAAACACTCAAAGAACATAATAGTTTAAATTAACCAAAAAGAGCATACTAACATGAAATTGCGTCTATCTAGTTTAGCATTTATTTCAAGTAGCTAAAAATAATGTTCAGGCGTATATAGCTACTATACTATTTATATAGATATTTCGAACAGTAATATAAGTATAAGTAAGCATTTTTCAGTAACATAACAAATGTATTTGATTACATGAAGACACAATAGTTCGTAATTACTACCATCTTGTTGCTCAACAAAATTAAAAGTAAATAAGCCACTTTTTCTTTGTTTTCCAATTGTCAATTCCTGGAATTATTTTCTAACGTTATCATTTAAAGGTTGTTTCATTCAACAAAATCAACGATATTGTTGACGGAACATTTCTTTGCATTGAATTAACCTGTAGTACTATTTCTTTGAATGAACTAATTGTTATATAAAACATTTCTCCAACCACATTTTGTCCCATTGTTTATTTGAATGTTGCATGTTGACCAAAATATAGATATGGCTTGTTGCATTATTAAATATCTCTTTCCTATCGTTTCTTATTGAATATATTTTCATCATTGTATTGTAATATTGAACAACTTAGTCTGCGCCATAAAACACGCTATATGAATTAAGCGCGCGGCGCGCCTTTCCATTGCCTGCGACGGCGTTTGTTCCATGAAACTTCTGACTGACTATGTCAGTCTTGTTTTAGGTACTATGAACTAGTTTCTCGAAAATTTTCTGATATTATGAACAGTCTTTCACGAACCAATTTTTTTTGACGGGTTTAGCGGCAGCTGACGCGAAGTGCACGAATATTCTGATGACTGACTATGTCCACTACGTTTGTTAGTTGTCTTGCTATCCACAGAATAATTTTCATATTTTATAAAACTCTTTCACGAACCCATTTTTTTTGACGGGTTTACCGGACCGCTGACGCGTCGTGTTCCAATATGGTGCTGACTGACTATGTCTACACAGTTCGTGAGTTGTCTTGCTATCCACAGACTAATTTTCAGATTTTATAAAACTCTTTCACGAACCCATTTTTTTTGACGGGTTTACCGGACCGCTGACGCGTCGTGTTCCAATATGGTGCTGACTGACTATGTCCACACAGTTTGTTGGTTGCCTAGCTATCCACAGACAAATTTTCAGATTTTATAAAACAGTTGCTACATACGTGTTTTTTTTACAAGTTTGGTACCACCCCCACGACAGTTGTCCCAAAAACTGGCTGACTGACGGCAGGCTCTTGATATTCAACCCATTCATGACCTAATATCAAAATATCAGCTTTTATAAATCTCTTGCAGTTTTGGTCCCTCATCTCTCGGTCTATAATGTCAGCAACTAGTAGTGAACTGATTAAATCCAATGCTTGATCATCCAAGTAACCATTCCCAGAAAGGAATGTTCAATTTTTAGCCACTAGTCAATTTTACCTGAAAAATATAGAAGTGTCAAAGATGGCAACTTATTATAATAAACCTTCCATGTCTTTGACTCGAATTGCAAACAGACTTTTCACAATTTTCAATCAGTTTCAGTCATAGCAATTAAACGAAAATAATTATCAAAATTATTCTTTTCATCAATCTCTTAAACCTTTTGATAAGTCGATAAATTTCCGGTAAAAACAACTTACCTGCTTGTAAGTAACAGTGTAACAATTAGTACTGTTTTTCTGCAAAAGAAAACACGTACAACGCTGACATTAATAAATTGATTTGTGTGGAAAAATTTATCATAATCAGTATCTAGAATATTGATGTAATAATGAAAAAAGTTCGAAATAATAATGAGTCGCAGTTCAATTTGAGAAACCCGAATAAAAAATACTGCGTTCAAAAATATTCGAATCTCTTTTTGTAATTTGAAAAGTGGTGGAAAACTCGAAGCAACGAAAAGAAGACCTAACATTGGAGTGAATGAAGATTTTCAATTTGAGATATTGTTATCTGACAGAAAACCCAAACATTTCTATTCTAGGTCAAAATCAAATTTCTTAAACGGAGCATCATCAAACTTGAAAAAATTAATATTGATGCCTGCAAATATTAAAGGCATCAAAACTCGTATCCAGATGAATCACAAAGACAGTTATTTTTAAGTGAAATTGTCAAAGCTCAAGAAAGTGCGGAATTTTCAATAAAAAGTTTGAAGACTGACGAAACCAATTTCACAATAAACATTATCATCACTTCTGGGTGACAGAAAATAATCAATTGTACAAGGAACGAAATTTCAACAGAAGTTGAATATTTAACGTTTGAGTATTGTAGGCTCATCTTTATAAGCAACACATTTAAATTGCATTATTTATGTGACTATTGCTCATCAGACTGAAAACTACTTCTTTGGAGGACATTTTCAAAACTTTACCGCAGTTATCCAGTATTTAACGTATTTGATGGATTGCAAATAATGGATCATTGAAATGGCCTGCAAGGTGTCCTGAACTGAATCCTCTTTATTTTTTCGGATATGCGTGTTTTTTCCTATATTGTGTTCATTGTTATTTTACTCGCCTACGGCTCTTTATCAATACTTCTCGCGAGTGCAAAAAAGACGCTTCATACTCGAGTTGTATTCATAAATAACTATTTCCTTATACAGGGTCTTACACGACGAGAGTTCGTTAGAAATATATGGAGAACCATGCAGAATAGAAAAATTTAATTTTGTATTAAAGGGTTTTACAATATGGCCCTTTCAACTAAAATATTTCCAAGTTCCACTCTCTTTAACGTTATACTGAAAGTAGAGAATAACTTCCTTATTTCGAATGAAACACTCTGTATTTCATTACATTTTTGAATTCCCCAGCAGATTTAGGCCCACTTTGTATAACAATGCATATACTCAATTTTGTTAGTTTTCGAGATACTAATTTTTTTCTGAAATATTTGACAGTTACAGCAATACTGCGAAAAAATCATAACTCATAGACAGTAAGAGATGGAAATGTGAAATTTCACAGAATTACACCTAAAGCATCAAGTCATGAACTGGTTCATCGAATTTTCAAAAATAATTCACAGAGAGGTCAAAATTTCCACCTAAAAAAACATCCATGGAGAAAACTGATGAACCACGATTTTTTTTGTTGGAAACTATAAACTCTTCTATTAAGTTTGCATACTACGGAAAAAAGTATGTCATATTTTTGGAAAATACTCTATACCTAAAATATGAATCATTCGAAGCAACACCAAACCAAGAAAGCTTTGAAAACAAATGAACTAATATTAACTCTGCATGGCAATTCCACGTGTCGTGAAATATAGTATATTGTACAACACTCGCTCCCACCATCCAAAGTCCATGTGCCATCTGAATCAACACTCGTCGTTACTAGAGCACATAATAATTTGTTCAAATTAACTGCTATATAGAAAGTAACTGTCAACTATTCAAAAATATAGAATCCGATTGTAATCAATCTTTTTATTGAAATTATTCTGGTTTTATGAAAAGAAAATCATACCTTTGTCAGAAGATAGGCATCATCAGGAGCTTCTGATATATATTTATTAAATTGATTGTTAAATCATCCTCACTATCGCTATCATTTTTATTAACTTAATTTTTTCAATCGAATTTTGTAATAATTATCTACTGATGTGAAATGTCAAAATATTAGACAGTCTAGTAGTTCATGAAAGTCGTAGGAAATGAAATATTTCGATACAGCTAGCCCGTGGGAAATGAAAATCGGTATTACAACGTGGTAGGTTTCTTAATCGAAAACGCAATTGAAATGTTAATTTTTCCTAATGGTCGTAGAAAAAAATACTAGCAGGGAACCAATTTTTGAAATCGTAGGAATTGATTCTCTCATGAAATATTTCTCTAGATTAAATTCCCACGTGAAACAAAGAAAATTTCATTAGAACTGCAGAAAATCATGCAGAACCAAGAATTAATAAATTTACCAAAACTTTCACTCATAATATCGCAAAAAAGGTGGATAGTATTGCCATTAAGTTGAATGCCATTCCTGGGGAACATAAAACTGGGGTTTGCTGGAAAAATGTATAATGGTGTAATCATACATATGAGATAAAGTGAAGCAAAATTTTCCCATCGTAAATGTTCTAGTTTGAGAAATAAGCGATTATTAAGTAGAGCTATTTTATTTAACACTTCAAAAATACAGCATGTCACTTCGTGACTCCTCATAACTTGATACAAATTATTCAATATATACAGAGGGGAAAACAACATATATAACACCTCCTTCTCTAATATAAAAATTTCTATACTAAAATTCAAATCTATCTGGTTTTCTTAATCGACTTCGTCTCCTCAAAACACGAGCAGTCTCATCTCGAGGAGTTTCACTATCCGAATCGATATTAGAAACTGAAGTGGGTAAAGGAGTATCTATCAAAGAAGATCGCGGTATTACAGAAACATTTTGTATAACATTCTGCCCGGAAGCACTACCATCTTTTTTCAATTGATCAGTATGTCTTTTCCATGTAATACCACCATCTACTTATACAATATAGGTCCTTCCACCAAGTACCTGATGAATCTTACCCTTACACCAATTTTGGGCATTTTTACGGTAATCTTTAACCCACACCTTCTCACCCTGAGAAAAAATGATCTCCCTTCTGTTCATTAAAGGTTTTTCCATGCGAAGTTGTTTTTTTCTCACTACATCCTCAGTTGATGGTAATAATAAATCAAATTTTGTTCGTAAATTACGACCGAAAAGAACCTGTGCTGGCGACATTCCTGTAGTGGTGTGTTCAGTGTTACGGTAATGCAATAAAAAAGTATCTAAAATGAGATCTATATCTCTAACACCATCATTGTGCTTTCAAAATAGCCCTTTTCATTATTTTCACAGCAGACTCAGCTAAACCATTTGTCTCCGGGTGATAAGGAGCGCCTGTTGTATGTCTAATTCCAAACTGATCTAAAAAAATCTTAAATTCTCGTGAACAAAAGGTAGGTGCATTATCCGAACATAATTCTTTGGGCAGTCCAAATCGTGCAAACAACTTGCGAAGAATTTTTATTGTGGTACTCGTTGTTATGTTTTTAACCTCAAAACATTCGATCCACTTTGAAGCCGCATCTTCAACTACTAAAAATTTTTTATTTAAGCATGGCCCAAAAAAATCTGCATGGACTCGATTCCATGCTCTTTTAGGCCAATCCCAAGAAACCAGTGATGCTCTGGGCGAATTACTGGCATAAACTGCACACGTATCGCAAGAATTTGCCAAATTTTCAATATGATTGTCTATATTAGGCCATCAAATATATGACCTGGCTAAAGACTTCATTTTTGTTATACCCATATGACTAGAATGAAGTTCCTGTAGAATACTCTGATGAAAACTCGGTGGTACAATCAATCTATATCCCCACATTAAACAACCCTGTTCTTCTGTTATTTGAAATCTTCTATTGAAATATGGCTTCAGTTCATCAAAAGTACATTTTGTTGGCCAACCTGTTCGAACGTAAAGTGATACCATTCTGAATGACATATGTTTTCAATACAGTTTTTATTTCATCGTGAACAATATTCAGATTAATGAATCCAATTGGTTTGAAACAATACATAATCTCTTAAAGATAAATCGTTTCGAAAAAGTTGTTTATCTCGAAAATACTTCATGTATAGTTTTTCTGAAATGGCTGCATGAGCAAAGCCTGAGTCTGCTTCGAAATTCATAGGAATATTTTCAACTGTCAGATTGACATAAATAGGTTTGACGTTTCCTTTTTCGTCAAAAATATCAATTTCAGTGAAACTAAAAATATTTTCAATTGCATCATCAGACTCGGCATCATTGTCAGCCAAAAAATGTTGCACATTAGAACGTTTGTACATTGGCGCTAAATGACCCTTAACACCACACCGATGACATATAAAATTACGAGAATAACATTCCGTCGATTTGTGATTTCCACGACCACAAACAGAACAGCAGCTTTTCGGAGCAGAATATCGTTTGTCATAATTACGGCCCCTCGACTGACCTCGAGAGTGTCCTGCTTGCTGTTGATTAGATCCTCTTGAATTTACCTGAGCCGCAGATCGTTCATGCTTATTGAAATGTAGTTCCTCAACTTCCACCAACGAAGACGATGTCGTAGGTATTTTCTCCATAGACGTTCTTCGTGATTATTCAATCAATGCTGACTCTTTCACCAAAGCAATACTTATAACTTTAGACATTGATAAAGTATCCTTACTGGCATCTTCTTCGAATAACTTATCCATTATTTTATTCTCTCCCATTCCAATCACGAAAATGTCTCTCATGACTATGTCTAACATTGCCGAACTGAACTTGCAGTTTACCGCCAAACTTTTCACCTTAGCTGCCCAGTCGCAAACCTTCTCGTTAGGATCTTTTCTTGCATTGTAAAACTTTAGACGTTCAGCAAAAACTGATTTCACCACGGAAAAATGAAAAAGTAATAGTTCATTCAATTCAGCAAAACTCTTCTCTTTGGGTGTTTTAGGAATACATAAATTCTTCAGAAGCACATAACATTCTTCACTCAAAGTATTCAAAAGAATTGCCCTTTTCCGTGCTTCTTCTGTGATGTTATTTGCCAGGAAGAATTGGTCCAATCTCTCTGAGAATACAGCAAAATCGGAAAGCTTTGGATCAAATGAAGTCAGAGATCCCAACAACGCACTGGCCATTTTCTTTTACTTTTTGTATAACGAAGTGTTGAAATATGAGTTCTGTACTGTAATCCTCGTCGCCAATGTTCTAGTTTGAGAAATAAGCGATTATTAAGTAGAGCTATTTTATTTAACACTTCAAAAATACAGCATGTCACTTCGTGACTCCTCATAACTTGATACAAATTATTCAATATATACAGAGGGGAAAACAATATATATAACAGTAAAGTTGACAAGATCTGAAATATCATGTAAATGAAAAGAACAGGGACGCAAAAAATTATAACAAAATGAACCGGCGGAGGGCCACCAAAAACATAAAACAGATTATGAATTGAAAAGAACACATCAGCGGTATATAATTTCATCAGAACATAGAAATAATCTTCGAGTTTCTTTAACCTGAAAACTAAATTCCTAGGAGAATTTCAGAATTCTCCTGCATTGGGTACTAGCAATTTCATCTGTCAATATCAAGAGAAATATTTCTCTCGTGATATTTCAAAAATTGGTATTGCTTGAAATTGAGAAAATGATGTCATATTTCTCTAGATAACCGATTCCGACAATTCAAAAATTGGGCCACATAGAGGTGAATTGTATCTTTGTTTATTGATAGTGTCATTCTTCTTTTCAGTTGAGTTTATTTCGACAGACGTTGCCGTTTTGTTCTGAACATGAATTAATTTTTTTTTGCATACCACTATTTGTAGCTTTCTGTATGAGTCAGGAATCAAATTATTCAGAGGTCGTTTCAAGTTTTTTTTTTACTCAGAGAATCGAAATGAACATTTTCTTTGATATATCCTTCAATGACGAAGTCCAGTGGCGTCAGGTCTGGTGAGCGAGGAGGAAATTTAAATGACTCATTGTCACAAAGCCACTGATCTTTGAAAATCCCTTTCAACAATCTACCAACAGCAGCAACAAAAATTACTATTATGGCGGATTTTAATACATCTGCCAATATCATATTCTTATTGAACTCAGGGTCTTTCTGTACCTTGATGAGAAACCATTCGAAGAAATCCACTTGTGCATGTAAGTCTTGAGGTTTCAGAGCCAGGAATTAAATTATTGAAAGCTCTCAGAACCCTTCGGTTCAAGTTTTTTTCATCACTCAGAGGATCGGAATGGACATTTTCTTTGATTTATCCTTCGATGACAAAGTCCAGTGGCGTCAGGTCTGGTGAGCGAGGAGGAGATTTAAAGGACTCAGTGTAACAAAGCCAATAATCTTTGAAAATCCCATTCAACAATCTATCAACAGCAGCAACAAAAATTAATATTATAGCGGTTACCATTCTTGTAAAATTTTAATGCGTCTGTCCATGTCGTATTCTTATTATTGAACTCAGGGTCTTTCTGTATCTTGATGAGAAACCATTCGAAGAATTCCACTTGTGCATGTAAGTCTTGAGGTTTCAGATGTTGAACCTGGTGATATTTAAAGGAACACCACTTGTGTTTGATTCAAATTCGGTATATTGACGAACATGAATCTAATTGAATTTTCTGCGTCTTGCAACGAACTTTCTGGAAAAGCTGTGAAGTAGGCGAAAACTACAATTCCGTTATACTCATTGTTTATGAGTGGATTTGTTTTGTTGATGACAGACGAAAAAGATCCGAAAATACGGCAGTTTCTCAGATGTCTTCTCGGAATATTTTCATTAGATCTGTCTAGATTTGTTTTTTTTTGCGAAAATACAAGTTCTGCCGATTATCTTATTGCATTCGCAATAAATAATTGATAAATTCAGGAAATCTTCATTAGAATACTCCAAACGAGACATTTTGCACACAACTAGAGAACTAGGAAATAGACGTCCATTACATTGCATTCAATTCTGACATATTTGTTCTCAAACCTTTTTTGGTTTGGTATTGCTTCGAATAATTTACTTTTCGAATATTTCCCAAAATCGGATATATATTGCTAGGGGCCTATTTTAGTTATACGAGCATTTTTTATGAATTCGGTATATATTTTTTCGTGGACCTGTGATGGACCTGTTCATGACCTGATGCTTCACGTGTGATTCTTTGAAATTTCACACTTCCAACTGTAACTGTCTATGACTTATGATTTTTTGCGGAGGAGTGCTGTAACTGACAATTTTTTCAGAAAAAATGATCATATCTAAAACTAACAAATTCAGGTATAGGCATTGTTACATGAAGTGGTTTCAAAATCAGCTGGGGAATTAAAAAATATGATGTATCATAGATTGTTCCATTTGAAATAAGGAAAATGCCCTTTACTTGAGGGAGCTCAAGTTGAGAATATTTTAGTTGAGGACGCCATATTTTAACACCTACTGCCATAAAATTTCGAAGTTTGATTTTGAATATTTTCCATATATTCTCAACGAGCGCTCGTCCTGAAAGACCCTGTATACAACGTAGAAAAAACAATTTTTTCCACTTAAAGAAGCTTATGAATTTTCCTGAAAATAGTTTCTAGGAACCCTTTGTCTGAATTCAACCATATACATCAGTGCGACTTTACCTTTAAAAAAATCCCTAGTTTATATACTCCATATATTTTATTGTCGAGTAAGATACCAGAAAAACACAGTTCGCCATATCAACCAGCTTCAATTAATAAATTTCTCCAACAATCAGTCATCTAGATAAGATATAATAATTATCAATCTGTCAACTTAGGAGTGTGTTAGGTGTGAACACGAGATTTTTCCAAGGTTCACTTATATAATGTCAATAATTCAGTTTTACTGTTTTACGATGCTTCAATGATAAAACATTATTGATTATTGTTTTGAACGTGGAAAACGCGTATCTAGAAAAGAAAATATCGAAAACCTGGCGGCGAATACAATGAATTATGGTGATTAAATCTCGATGTCCTACTGCTGGGATACAACATCAATAACCCTTGTTGTTCTAAAGTGTCTTGACACTGATGAATTGATATTTTCAACCCCACCTTCAACACCACTTTGGGGATTTTACCTAGATTGATTAGAGATAGGAGAAATTAGGTGGAAGATCTTACAGGTCAATTCATGACATATGCAATTATTATATCCACATAAGATACAGGCCGTCCCATTTTTCACATGCTGACTGTTCCATCTTGGAAACTGTATTAGATGCAATAGGGGTTGAAAGGTTAAAGTTGTCCGCTTTAAAATGGTGCATAGAAATTCATATCTTCAGTCTTTCTGTGAGTATTTAGAAATGATATAAATCAAATTACCAGATTTTTAATCGCAAAGCATTTTACTTTTGAAAATATCGCAAAAAGTTTTAATTCTTCACAGATAGTTCAGTTGCTCTATTCTCACAAAATACAACTTCTTGTACGCTAGGTGGTATGAATAATATTCTTCCAAAACAAATTGCATTCTATGTATATGAGCCATTAGTATTTTTAATGAATTTGTCAACACAAAAAGGAAAACTCCTAGAGAAGTTAAAGTTTGTTTGGGTATCACCCATTCACAAAAATGGTGACCTTACAGATCTGAACAACTAACGGATCGATAGGCAATCTATCAAATATCTCAAAACTGTCCAAACTAAAAATAAAGAATCAGTTGACCAATTTTTTCAGCAAATTTAAACTACTCTCACCAACTCAGCAAGGTTTTACCAGAAGCAAGAGCACCGAGTCTGCTTTGTGTGAATTCCACAGCAACATGATTGGACGACAACGAATATGTGATGAGCATATTTCTCAAGAGCTTTCGACTGTGTAGATCATAGGTTATTGGTATCCAAGTTATCAAGATATGGTCTCTTCCACTGCAACTACTGATTTATTTTTAAACTGATCGCAAGCAGGTGAAAAGACTCAATGAAACATGCAGTAGTCTTCTAAATTTACTATACGGTGTTCCACAAGGATCAATTCTGGGCCCCTCTATTTATATGGTCTTTGCGAAGGACCTAATATCAGACATTCAAACAGCAATAACAACCCTGGCATACACACAATATGTTATGCTGATGATACAAATATCTTTGTAGCTGAGAGAGACTTGATTGCCCTGAAAAACAAATTTGAAAAAACCTATGATTCGAAATTGAACACGTCTTAAACCCGTGCATTGCTATACTACGTAAGTAAAATTTAAGTTGTCCTTGAAAACACTGACAACACGGTAGAAATATCTGAACAGGTAAACATGCTAGGTTCAACTACAGACAATTTAGCATGGACTCCACATATAGATAACCTATGCTCTAAATTGAGAAAAATGTGATACGCGCTAAGGTTAATGACGAATCACTGTACTAAAAATTCATACACAAAATATGCTATACTAAAATGAGGAAATTGTTCTTCTGCAAGCAGAGTTTCCATTTTGTAGAAATATGCTGTGAGTATTTTGTATGCCTATGTTGGGATTCTTTGAAAAATTTAACTGTGGCAGGAATTTATAGTTTAGAAAATTGTATATACATTTTTAAAAAAATCAGAATAATATCGCTGAACATTCACAGGATTATAATACTAGAATGACACACTTGTTGTTACCACCACAACATTTTACTACTCTGTTTCAAAAACGTTATGTAGTTAATGGATGTAAATTTTATAATAGATTGCCAGAAACTATAAAAGGTTGTAAAAATTCATTTACATTGAAAAAAAAGTTACGCAGTTGTAATACTATTATCCAATTTTTCCACTGACATTTTTATTTTATTTTATCATCCACTATTTAATACTACTTAGGGCGGGTTGTACAAAACAAGTTCACCAACAGCTCAACTAAACTGAGTTCAGTCGCTAAGGAACTGGAAATTTCATTGGCTAATTCCTAGCAACTGATTCGGGTTCACTTAAACTGTTTAGTTGGTGAACTTGTTTTGTCCAACCCGCCCTTATTGTTTTTATGATTTCTGTGATACCATTGTTTGTATAGAAGATAGTTAGTCAACCTTATGGGATTATAATTGGATCAAAATGGATGCGACATGTAGATGGCGATAGTGAGCTTGCATCCAAGTCATGTCGTAACTTCAGTGATCTGGCCTCCAAGTCATGTCGTAACTTGATTGAAACAATGGGACAGCATTTTTGAAGAAACCTGCATTAAAATAACGTCAAATATTCATGTTTGTAACTAATCACGCTAGATGACACTCGCGTTTGCGTCCAAGACCAATTACACAGGCATTGACTTACTATCTTACTTCTATATTATAAACAATGGTGATACTGAATGAATGTACTTGGTCATGTATTCGTTGACATCTATCAGATTCATTATTGTGTCATGATGTACAACAGAGACAATTTTAATAACTGAATTAAATATTATTATTACTATTACAATTGAAGTAGGAGTATTGAGAATTATATTCTGTCAATTTTTCAAGGAAGGCGCTCTCAAACCATCGTTACTATATGGATGAGTTGAGGATAATCAGTGGTTCATGAATCATTATTGAAGGATATTGAGAAACGAAAGAGCTATGATGATGTCCAGAAAAGATGCATTATCGTACTAATCAATGCAGTGCTCTGTAAAATAACATTGAACTTATCTGTACCATCTTCCCATATCTCAAGTAAAAAGTGTCTAGCAATTGAGTGATAATGAATGTGTGAAAGAATAGGATAGATTCATTTAATCACTTCGGTATGCATTATGTACATGAGATATAGTCCAAGAACGAGGAAGCGGCCCAATGTTGAATGTGCAAAAATTATCATCCGAAAAAAAAATATATGAGCGTATAGGAAATTGAAATTCAGGATGAGTTTCTATTTCATGCGACTCGATCCTGATTACCGAGCATAACCTAAAAAATGTACAAAGTGGTGAAAAAACTACAGCTCATTGATACTTATCGAGTTATATCGGAAAAACCGTGAAAAATCGGGTTTTCTATAACTCGTTAATTGTGAGGTATTGAAAATTGTTACTTACAGTTTTGTGTAGCATATGGCATGTCAAAAAAGTCTTTTCTTGAAAAATTGATAAATATTCACTATTTTTCAAAATATATGAAGTTTTCTCAAAAAAGTTGCTCTCTCAATAAGGCTACTCTTGCTCAAGCAATGATGCTACAGTAACGATTCAGGGCTTGTACTTTCATATTATCGAATAAGTATATTGATTTTTTATTTTAAGTGTCTAAATATTACTTAAAAAAATTTCACAATTTTTTTACATGTTTTTTCTAAATAAATTTCTTAATTTTGTTTTTATAGAAATGACTTTTATGAAAATAGATTTCTAGCATGATTTAATGCATTGAAAAAAATTTGAATTCATACGATCACTAGGAGCCGGGATAATTTTTTAAATTCAAAAAAAATCTGGAAGACGCAATAATCATCGTACAGCAATCATCTTCATGGATATTAAGGTTGAATACCTATATTTTCAATAAAAAAATACTATGATATATTCTAGTTTGCAGTATTATTAATTGATGAACAAAGCGAGGCGTGCAGGCGCGGAGCGATGCAATTCTAGGGGGTGGCGCAGTAGCGATACAAATTCTGTTGACTTAAAGACACTTTCGTCCTGACAGTGTTATTGAAAAGTCGTTATTGATTCAATTTCAAGTACTTGTGTACATTGCAATGTTCGAGTGTTTGCACACATTGTGATTCAAGTAGATGTGAAAATTTTGAGACCCCTATCATCGACATAGATGAAGAATTGCCCATGGTTAGTCTGCTCACACACAATATGGAAGGAGATGAAGAAAACGAGGAAGAGCCAAATGATTCAGCAGACAGTCCTCCAATTAAAAAGAAGGAAAATTACTGAATCTACATCAATGTAATATATGAATATTTTTTCTGTAATAATTTCATAAGTGTTTTGTATATAATAGAGTTATTTTATCATTTTGTGAATATGATATTCGTGTTTTTCTCGGTGACCTACCCCAAATTAAGTACAAAGGGATTTTTGTACGTTGTCCAGAAGCCGAGGATACTCAATATTTTTCAAACGCACGAAATAAGTTTTCAGTGCTATCCCCACTCCGCCACCTGCTACAGCTATCGCGATCCGCGCCTGCACGCCTCACATATAAGGTGACTGCTGTACGATGATTATTGCGTCTTCCAGATTCTTTTGAAACAAAAAATAAATTATCTCGGCTCCTAGTTATCCTAGAAATTCAATTCTTTTTTTGAATTCGTGAAATAATGCTAGGAATCTATTTTCATAAAAGTCATTTATATAAAAACAAAATTGAACAATGTAATTAGAAAAAACATGTAAAAAAAATTGTGCAATTTTTTTAAAGTATTTTTTTGACCCTTAAAATAAAAAAAAAATCAACATACTCATTCGATAATATGAAAAAACAACTCTTACAGAGAAACATAAGCCTTGAATCGTTATTGTAGCATCATTCCCGAGCAAGAGTAGCCATATTGAGAGAGCATCTTTTTTGAGAAAACTTCATATATTTTTAAAAATAATCAATATACATAAATTTTTTCAAAAAATACTATTTTGGCTTGCCATAGGCTACACAAAACTGTAAGTAACAAGTTTGAATACCTTACAGTTAACGAGTTAACGAGTTAACCAGTGGTGTGGAAATATTTTATCTGAAAAATTCGCTAATAATTCTTTTAGATATTAGACATTGAAATATGAAAATGAAACTTATCTATGAACTTCGATGATCTAGTGAACTTTTTGAATATTTAATATTTCCAATCGGTTGAAAAGTGTTTTATAATGGTGTTTCCATTTTGAATTCATGTGTCGCACTTTATACGTAGTTGCAAAGAAATTCATAAATTTTCCTGAGTTTCCTGAAATTTCCTGAGTGATATTTCAAATAACAGATGATTAATTTTTTGCCCACCTCATCGAAATAATAGGGAAATATTCAAAGCACCAAATGAGCATTTCACTCTCACTTATCACTTTCAAAACCTTTTTTTGATATAATAACAAGCTAATGGACTGTTTTCTAGTCACCCACCATATGTTTGTCTATATAAAATGGCGACTTCAGTCTATCACCTATAGAACTGATAACGTATTTATAGCTTGGCTAACTGATATGGTCTTTTGTATTGTAATTTCAGTTCCACCTAATATCAATAATTATGCATTACCAGAAGATTAAGTATACAGTATAACTTTCAACAGAATTTCCTATCGGGACTGATCAACTTCAAGAAATGATAATTGCTATGTCTGCAACATTTTTTTCCAATATTAAAAAATTATTCATTTACGTACTATTGAGATTGTTTTATTTTTCTTGTTCAAAACACTCACAAGTTCATAAACAAGCTGTTTACAACCACTAAGAATTTTAAGATAATCTACATTTTTATATTTGCTCTTTCAATCCATCATTTCACCTGCAACCATGGGATGGTTTATGGTAATACTAATCCCATTTGTGAATTCCCGTCGTGTTGGCTTCATAAACCAAATCATCATACTTGTAAAACAATAAATCTTTGTCAGACTAATTAATAGTGCTCTCCTCATTTCTGGCAATAGATTACCAAACATTTCCGATAGCTAGATTAGAGTATTTAGTATGGCGCTAATTGTAAACGTCCTTTATGCAATTTAAGGAATAAATGGGTAATTTTAATCCCTCATTTGAGGGACTAAAGTAGCCCTCAGGGATTGAAAGTGAATTTAATTACTGAATTATTTCATTGAAATTGGATGAATAAAAGAAATACATCTAGTTTTTATTATTGTTTCTATTTATATTTATGTTCACTCCACTACAGTTTGCCAGGATGAAAAGAGGTAGACAGTTGAAGGCTACATTTTTTATTATTGACATATTCTGAACATAATATGTGGCTATGAGTACCGTAGTTTCTGATATAGGGTTGAAGTATTGAAAACCCCTTCAGAGGCAAAAATCTGGTATGCCACATTATTTTCTGGGTCCGTGAATTTCCAACGTAGCCTTCCGCAATAGTGCGAATTTTCCACCCTCCATGTCTCTTCAATTGATACAGGCTTGCTCCCATGTCAGCATGTGACTATGCTGTGATTATGCGGAAACAATGCTCAGTATATAGGTGAGCGTCCAACAACTTCAAAAACTTGGCAATTGTGCATGGGAGTTGTCCAAATGTGTTTTTGCCTATGGGTGAAGTAATACTGTAATATATTTTTAAAGTCTAATTCATTTTCAATTCATTTATTTCACAAACAATTGTAATATGACAATTATATTCAACTATTTTATTTGAAACTATCACTTCCTACTGTCTATCTGGTTCACTGACTCTCTAGTTCTCTCCTCCTCCTCGTGGCATAGATGTATTTATACTCGCAGAGAATCTCACCAGAATGTTCTCGAGTCGTCTCATCTATTCACATCTAGATGTCGCACGATCGAAATGCCATGAGTCGAAGATCCTCAAACTTTCCTTCGGATCGCAAGCTTATTCATGGGTGAAGGCGACAGTTCCTCACTCGCCCGCAGCAACGCTACATTGCCCCCTTCTTAGAGATATTTCTTCCCGAAATGTCGTCCTTGGAGTGTGTCGATATTGGTAGGATTCCCCAAATCTGCTTCGGGAAGTTCGCAGTCTTCATGTTTGGTCGTGGGAGTACAGCAAACCAAAATTTTGACGCCGCTGAATCTGAAAATCGTCTCCAATATACTCCTTATTACTCTCCAATCCAGCCCATCAATTCCAGAGGACAATTTTGGCATTGCCAAGTCCACCAGATTCTGGTCCATCATCGTATCTCTCAGTTAGGTGATACTCTTCCAGACATCCTTCATAGGACGATATATCTTGAGAATGCTTCTTGGTTACCAGGTAGTAGATATTTCTCTGGCCCTTCTTCAGCTGTAGCACACCACCAATTTCTGAATTCTTTCTCCTTAGTGTTTGGAGTTGGCCAAATTTCTTGGAGAACACCACAGCGATGCCCCTGGACATTCGAAGATCTTCTGTGACGCAGTGTGCCAGGGCTCAATCGACTGGCACTTTGAGAAGGTCCCGTGGCTCCTCTCGAGTTACCCCGTTTGACACTTTCTGTCTGTTTTAGTATAAGGACATGAATTTATGGAACGTCATCGTATCCCCTATCGTGGTCTGAGGGTTCGGACTTGATCATGGTTTCCAGCGTAAGGGGCCTGCCTGTTGAAATGAACGACCTTGGGTTTCTGTCTAGGTGGCTTGTGGATTCGGTAGAGCAGGTCGTTTATCATCTTGACCATCTTGTACGGGCCTTCCCATGAAGTCCGTAATTTTGATAACAGGCCCCGGCGACGCTTCGGGTTGTACAGCCAAACTAGGTCACCAACCTGAAATCCTCCAGCATCGGCATTGATGTCATATGTAATTTTCATTCGGTCGCTGGCACTCTGGATGTTCAAACGGACTCGTTCGTGGATGTCCTCCATTCTCTGCCGGAGTTTGCTGACGTTGTCCTCTCCCGCGGTATCCTGTCCTGGTGGCGTCCAAACTTTAGGTCACAGGGAAGTTGCAGCTCTCGGCCCATTATGGTACTAGCAAGGGTTTGGCCGGTTGACTCGTGTACTGCGGAACGGTATGCCATCAGGAACAAATGGGGACACTGGTCCCAGTCTCTTTGATGATCAGAGACTACCTTGGACAAGTGGCGATTGATTGACCTGTTTACCTGCTCAACCATACCATCGGACTGTGGATGTAGAGCCGTGCTTCTTTCTCGTCATGCAGATTTTCAGCAGTTGGCACATTTCTTGGAACAGGTTGGATTCGAAAATTCTGTCTTTGTCCGAGGCAACTCCAAGGGAACACCGAATCGACATCTCCACTCTTTCACCAAGACGTCTGCCATGGTGATGGCTTCCTGATTGGACAGGGCATAGGCTTCGGCTCACTTGCTGAAATACTCCATTGCCACACCAATGTAATATATTTTCAGTCTTATCTATTTTCAATTTATTTATTTCACAAACAACTATAATATGACAATTAAATCCAACCTATTTTATTTGAAACTGAACTATTTATCACTTCCTCACTGAAAACAGTCTATGTGGTTCACTGACTCTCTAGTTATCTCCTCCGCCGCGAGGCATAGAGGTATTCATACTTGCAGATAATCTAACCAGAATGTTCTCGAGTCGTCTCATCTATTCGCATCTAGATGTCGCACGATCGAGATGCCATGAGTCGGAGATTCGCAATCTTGTTCATGGTTGAAGGCGACAGGTGAGCACTCGCCCGCAGCAACGCCACAATACATTTTCCATTTTTGTATAGTCTACAGAAAAATCTCCTGTGTTGTGTAGGTGGCCTACCGCATCTGTAGAATTTTCGGTAGATCTTTTGATCACAAAATACCGATCACGAAATATCGATCACGAAAGATCGATCACGTCGAGATTTGGTATCCCGAACATTCACCAAAAAAAAACCTGCACAGCTCTTAGCCTCGGCATGTCCCTGCGACTCCCATTATTAGCGCCACCTGTAACAAAGACAGTATTCAGTAGGTAAAAACAAAACTCAGAAGAGATACAAATCACTCAAATTAGAATAAAAATCCTAGCTTTTGCGCTAGAAAGTTTTCATTTGGAACATTTGTTTGTTTATTTTTGTCTCTTTCAACGCATCTGCAACCGTTATCGAGAAAAGAATTAAATATTTTTTTTGTAATTTGCTAGATTTAATTAAAATTGTTCAGGAAATCAGGGACAAAAAGTATTAGAGGGCTTTGACTGCTATTTTCATTTCGACGCTTAGGTTTGATTCGGAGCATATGACATCACTTGAAAGTTGGTTCATGTCTCATCGTGTATTTGCTTATATATTTTTCAATTTGCTCACAGTTAAAATGGAAAATGAAACATTCATCCGAACATCTCGCTAACATCCATTTTCTTTATAGGAAAAATTGGGTCAAAAATTCATCGGAAAACAACTACTTTCCTGGCTAATACCACGACGAACGTTGAAATACATCCAGTGCATTGTATGTATGTAATGTATGTATGTATGTATGTGTGTAAGTATGTTTGAATGTAATATATGTATGTATATGATTATGGCAATGAGCACGGTCCTTGTTTATTTCTTAACAAGCGCTCATTGTGAACAATGCACATTTCTTTATTTGTATTTTGGCCGTGGTGGTCGACTGGTAAAGCGTTCGCCTCGCAAGCGTGGGATCGTGGGTTCGATCCACCGATTCACCGGTCTCGTGCATGGCATCACACGTTAATAGGTAAGGGCTGCGTCTTCCCTAGCTCACACAAGTCTCTCGAAGACTTCCGAGGGTTGCTCGTAGGGGTGCAATCGGTTGACGGGAATAACAATTTTCAACAATTTTTATTAGAGGTTTTAGTAATCACGCACCTTTGGGTATTGCTTTGGTTGAGGGACTGAAGTTGAGATGGCGCTCGCGGTTTAGTGAACTCTACACTACCAGCGCGGTCTTAGCTGTTGTCTTGACATGGATTGTTAATTGAACCATGTCTGAAGAGACCTACCCTATACTGGGCAAAAACTCAGAAATTGATCTATGCCCCTAATAGCACACCATGTCCCAGGGACGTCCCTATTTGGTACAAATCATGTCCGAATGTCCGGGACTTAAAATCATTGTCCTTGGGACGTCCGATTCAGTGCATCTTCATGAATTTCCCCAAAGGACGTCCTATGGATGTCCCAATCGGTACATCGTATAAAACGTCTCTGCGAGGACGTCTTTGGGATGACCTGGGTCGGACACATTTTGTAGTGTTTCCTAGGACATCCATCGGACGTCCTTGTTAGTAAGTATTCTGACATGTCTTTGAGAGGACGTCCCATGGTTGTCCTGTTACGGGACATTTACGAACATCCCGCATGAATGAATATTGGACGTCCCAATGGGTTATCTTAGAATATCTCCCTGTGAAGACTTCCTTGGGATGTCCTGGTTCGGATATATTTTGTAGAATTTTCTAGGATATCCATTGGATATCCTGGTTGGCATGTATTTGGCATCTCTTCGAAAGGACTTTCTATGGTGGTCCTGGTACGGGGACATTCTGGAACGTCCTTGATGGATGTACATCGGACGTCATCCCAATCAGTGAATTTCAGAAACTGTCCCTGCGAGGTCTTCCTTGGGATGTCCTGGATTCAACAATTTCCGGAATGTTTCCTAGGTGCATCCATCCAAAGATGAAGGATAGATGATCATAAAAATTAAACAAAATTCGAAAACAGTTACAATAATTAGGCCTCCATGTGTACCCAGTACCCGTATATACATCCCAGCTAGTGGTTTTACAGAAGATGTATAAAATGGATTGCATATTTACAATAGGGCTAAACATTATAGCGAAAACAACCCATCTGAAATAAAACCCTTTTGATCATCATTGAGGTCATCAGGGGCCATTTTCTCGAGTTTGTGCGTATGCCAATACGATTGAAAAAATTTATGTTTGTCTCTCTTGTTCGTATACGGATTGAAACCGAACAATTCCTCTATGTATGGATTCCGTGCATAAAGTTGTTTTCTGTGTTTTGTGTTCTGTGTTCAAGTGAAGTGTTGACGAATTGACAGACAATTGTTGAGTATTTACCAGCTATGGCGGCTTTTCTATCGTCTTTTGTGATTAATTAGTTTAGTGACTGTTCTGTAAGTTATTTTGTGTTCATTCAGTGTAGTTATATCTATAAATGAAAATAAAAGTTTTGTTATACTATTCAATAGTTATTACTAACCTATTCAACACTGTTTTGAAAATGGTGTTTCCGTAAGACAAGTAGAGTTGTGTGTATCCTTTAAACATGTACAAAACCGAATTGAATGACTCTGAGAGAGTGCTGAGCTTATCTAGTAAATAAATCTGGTTCCATCCAAATTGGTATCTCCAGTAATCCACAACAATATCAAAATCTTAGTCTTGAAAGAGATGTAGGAACAAACACTTCTGATAATTCTGCACATCCTAAGGACGTCCCAGATGTACTTTCGATTGATGTAATTCGGGGACGTACAATGAACATCCCAGGTGGATGTCGATTGAATATCCTTATGGAACGTCCAATTTTGGTGAGAAGTCGAAACATTGGTACTTCCCACGGATGTCCAATGGACGTCCGCGGTACCAATACTGCACGTCCTAAGAACGTACCAATATTGCACGTCCTAAGGACGTCCAAGATGTACTTTCGATTGATGTAATTCGGGGACGTCCAATTAACATCCCAGATGGATGTCCATTGGATATCCTTATAGAACGTCCAATTTTGGTGAGAAGTCGAGACATTGGTGCTTCCCACGGATGTCCAATGGACGTCCGCGGTACCAATTTTGCACATCTTAAGGACGTCCCGAATGTCCTGAGAGGATGTCCTACGGATTACCATCGGACTTCATGGTGCTATTAGGGTGGTTGTTCAAATGTTTCAATTTACATTTCCATGCAACTAGGAATTGCGGATATAGCTTTGTAGGAACTCTGCACGGAAATTCATTGGATGTAATTCAACGTTCGTCGTGATATTAGCCAGGAAAGCAGTTGTTTTTTGATGGATTTTCGACCCAATTTTTCCTATTGTATAGGATTATGGCAATGGGCACCTTGTTTCTTTCTTGACATGCGCTCATTGTGAACAATGCAGATTTCTTTCTTTACATATTTATGAGAAAAAAAGTTTTGTCATGCAAAATACGTCCCGGAAATCGTGATACTGAATTCTGAACTACCCTGAATACCTGACAGAGTAACGAGTTTTGACGAATTGACTCAATTTAGTCCAATTGACGTATTCGACCAATTGACGTACTCGGCCAACTGACTTTCGATCAATCGACTTTGACAAAATAACTTTCGAAAAATCAACTATCAACTATCGACTAATTGACGTACACCCGTGGGTGCCTACACCCCCCTTCTATGGGAATCGAATATTGAGGTTTTTTGCTGATTTACCACAAGAGAATGCATTTTTCTTCATATTCTCATAAAATTTAACAAACTGGGTGCTTACCTTGAGAACAGAATGTGTGTTCCTTGTTGCTATCCAGCTTTCTCTAAGGTACTCTTCATATTGTGGTCGACAGAGTTTGGAATTTTCCTATTAATTCAGTGAATTTCTGAAACTTCAGGTCTAACTATATGTTCGTCTAATAATTGATGTATACTGGAGTAATTTCTGTACTTATCTAGTCCGATTTTGTCAGTTCTACACCTTGGAGTTGAGGAGGTGCCAATTACCTAACCTCCATGAAGTAGACGTACCTAATATAAACGAGAAACGTTAAAATCGGTAAACTGTTACTTGGAAAGTGCATCGATGAGAAAATTAATGAGGTTCAGCAAGTTGCGCACAGATAAACATTTCGTGAACGTTTAAAACCAATTTCCTGCATTTCTCCATAAATAAGAGTTAATTCCTGACCAGCAACTTAAATGTATTAATGCTCACGTTGAAATCAGACCACCCATTTCATTTAACAAGCAGTCACATGACTAATAGCGCAAGATTACTGTAATAAGCATGTCATTATGGGAAGGAAAAGTCCGCGGTATAGTGGTAACCCTTAATCACAATTATTGCGGACACCTTTGGTGCTCTAATAATGGAGGGGCACAGCGCTATCAACGTCTTGTTAGCAGACAGAGGCGTTACACAGGGAGGAATTCCATTAATTCAATTTTCAATATCAAAAGAGATTCGGATAATTTGTGCGGTAATTGGCCCGCCAGAAGTAGCTGGTGATTCTTGCGCGTCTACCTCGTCAAAGCATGAGAGGATATTCAGTTATGGTAGTAGATTCTAGTACATCTTATATATTACTTCATTACTTGTGTTTGTTGTGATGTTTCATATATTTCAAAATCATCACAATTTCTTCATTTTTAGATCTACAAAATCATTTTTTATGTACAAATATTCATCAATTATGATAACAGAAAGACACAACTCAACTACCCATTCATAACTGCACATATCAATGAAGTTAGATTCTTATGTAGCTAAAGCCTTATTTCTTTTCTTTGGTGCTTTGGCATCGACTGCTATGGTCATTAGCCATGCGTTCTGGTAGGCCTTGTTACTAACTCCATACGCCACCTTAGGAACAGCACTGTTGTTTAGAACCCAACAGTGAATCTTGCAGGATTCACCCCCCCGAGCCACAAGATTTTAATAATTTAATCTGTTAAATTAAAAAATCCCAACCCAACTAGAGTTCGAACTCCGAACCTTTGGCTTAGAGTCAGACACTTTAACCACTGCGCCATGCCCCTAAATTCTAAAGCCCCATTATTCTTCTTTTTAATGGCGCAACCGACCAGGTTGAGTCTTGGCCTTCTGTTCATCTATTCCTACTCTTTTCTAGACTTGAGCATCTAGAAGAACTGCCGACTCCTCTGTGACTTCGCTTTCCTAGTATTTCTGGGTTCTCCTCCATGGCCTTCTACCTTGCATCCGCCTAATGAGGAACAGCTTAGGTCCTGTAGTCTCTGAAGTCTAGTCAGTAATGTGGGAGAAGGTTCTTCAAAGGCCTGATATAGTTCATCATTAAAACGTACTCTCGAAATAATAAATTTTCAAATAGATCCTAATATATCCATCTCAGTACTTTCCTTCCACATAATTGAAATTTATTATTGCATGTTCACGTGCTTGAGATTTGTTTATTATTCTCACGAGAAGGAAACTCATGTAATTTTCAGAAAACATCATGATAGCTGAACGAAAAGAGGTAGGAATACTCTTCTTGAATTTCTACAGACTGTAAACGCCTCCCGGAGCAAATATACTCGATGTATTGGCAACATTATTGAATTCCAGACACCCCCTTGGATAACAGATATCGTTGAGTTGACGATCAAACTTAGGGAAAGGGCATATCCTAGATACAAAAAAAGGAAAAATGTTTATCCATTGAACTATTAAAATCAGCTATGAAATTCAGTAAACATTGCTATACCTAATGAAAGAAATAGCTATTTGGAATTTTGCTACAAAAATTACAGTAAGGTACAATGGAAAGATTACAAAACTCTAATATCTACAACAAGAAAGGTTTTATCTCCATACCAAAATGTCTAAATTATCCATCCAAAATGAAGTAACACTTTCTACAACCTTTATTGAATATCTCAGAACCGAACCAAAATCTATTGAATTATTATAGTTATAACAGGAAATGCCACTTTGAGGAACTATTTCAATTCAAAACTGTTACTATGGAAAAGCTCGTGAATGTTCATCAGATGGGAAGTCATTAGCTTCAGTTACTGACTCAATCCAGAAATGACATTATTTTGTTTTCTGACTATAATACCTATTTTGACAAATATCGTGAACACTTGTTCACTAGAAAATTTATTTTCTGATAGCTGAAAAGTAACACGAATAACGGCATTGTATAATGAAGTGATTTATTGAGAATAAAAGATCGATATGAGTGATAAAATTTTATTTTTGATCTACATGTGTGTCCAAAACTCTTTTCTTTGAGTGGACACACTATTAGTTTCATTTAGATCGAATTGTTTGAAGTTATTTGAAGTTGTTCGAAGTGTTTGACGTATTTTGAAAAGTAAATCCTCTAAGCAAAGTAACATTCATTCAATATTTCAGTAACCTTTCATGGTAATATGTAATGTTACATCAAAGTTTTCTGCTACATTACTGCAAAGGTTCAGCAACTACTGAAACAGACGTTCAGCAATATTACAAATGGTATATGCCATTATCAATTATTCCAGCTAGGTAACTGCAACATTGCATATAATATACAGGAAAATTGCAAATGTGATATTAAAAATGACGTCTTATGGCAATGTTGCAGCAACTGCTGAAATAGATTGATGGATGTAATCTTTTAAAAATGGTAATTGCAGCAAGGTTACCGCAACATAGAATATAAATTAGTAGAAAATAATATATCCAATATTGTTATATAGCAGCAACTTACCATCAATCTTGTCTCTTCCTTTCCACAACATAACAGCAAGATTTCATAAATCACGTTCCAGTAGGATTATTCGCTACTGAAGAATTTTTGGATTTTCACTACTTAATATTAGTATATTAATAGAAAATTAATGCAATCTTCTTGGGAGACAGATCAGTTTTGATATCTTGGAAAATATCATTCAGTATTGATGTGTCCTCTATGGAAATCAGATTCATCATTTTCTAGTTTTTAGAAACAAGCAGTGAAAACCCAAAAAATCTTCTGAAATGATACCTATTAATTCAAATGTCCATTTAAGTCTTGGTAGTCAAAAAGACAAAAATTTGATAATGGAAACTTTAATTATAATATCACAAAAAAAACATATAAGTACTCATATTAAAATGTCAAAATAAAAAAAATCTGTTTGGCCTTATCAGCTACCTGAAACAAACAAATCATTAAATTGAATGTGCAGCTTAAATATCGACAACTTGATCTACTACCTAACCTTAAAAGTAACGTGTTTTTGCGAATTGTAGCCAAGCCATCACATTTATTTCAAATGCATCATCTCTGATGCATGTAAATGAATTTCTCACAGCATCTGGAACCAAAATATTATAAATAAATTTATCATTAGTCAACTCAACAATTATAGTCTTATTGCAATGGAGAATGTACAAGTGAACTTGTCCTTGATTATGACACTATTGTGCTTACATATTTGCTTTATATTCAAATTGAATTGACTCAAGTTTTAAAATTTGTATAGATTTCAATCCTTTGATTCTGAAATTGTCTTTTTTGCTGGTCCAATTGCAAAACATGGCACAATGATTTGTGAAAAAACGTTAAAGACAAAACTTTTCATTCAAGCCACCAATTTATATTGAAGAACCTGCAAATAAAATCAAAATGTAAAAGTATTTCACATCAATATAAGGAGAAGAAACATTTTCCTACTAAACGCAGAATGAGCATACCAAACCATCCTGGGATCTGGGTGACTGGGTGTCGCCCCGTTAGGTGGCATCTCATCAAGAACGGGAAATTCAAAATTGGTTGGTTTCCTAATAGATGAAATATTAATTCAAGTTTCTTTATACTTACCATTTAATATTGTCCTAGCGTATCATTTCGTATATTTCTGCGATGATGCACTCGAAAATTGAAAATGTATTGTGTTTTCTAAATACTGTCAATATTGTCTGTAGTTAGCTCATGTATGGTTGTAAATATCATGGAATTTCAAACTTAGTGCAACATTGCGATTTGAATCTGTTCGATAGTTCCAAATATAACTTGCACTCACATTGTTCGTAGATAGTTTCTGTAATGTTGCATTTACAATGAACTTTCATGGATCATGTAACATTGCACTTGAAACTCAATCAATAGCTTGCTTTATAACTTACAAACAAGTTGTCTGTAGTTTCTTCTGTTATGTTAAAAACTTAAATATATCATTGAGCCTTATACAATATTATATTATCATTTTACGATGGCAAGCCACACATAATATTGTGGCAATATTTTGTGACATTACATGTTTAGTGGGAAGTACCTACAGACATCAAGCAATTTAGCTCACACCATCTATCGAAACATTCCATAATCTGTTAAGTGCATGGATAAAACGAATTCTTCACGATTTTGGCCTGTGACCACCAATGAAGTATTGTCAAAAAATAGTGCAAACAGTTTAGTTGATGTGTTGGGGCATATCGTTTACAAACTACTTTTTCTTCATGATATGAAAGTACACTCAAAATTGAAATCGGTCTGTAGTCAGCTATGTTCTCAGGGTCGATTTTCTTGTCAGCAGGAATGATAGTTGCTAATTTCAAAATAGATGGAAATTTACAGGAAATATTGAAAAATTGATCAAATATTCCAGATTTCCAGCAATAGAACTGCAAACAGATTTCAAAAGTATTTTAAGATGCTGTCAACACCAGTGCTATTCACGTTATCTCGCAATCTTTTCTGGTTTCATGGGCCGATATGAAGAGAAAGCTGTGAGACATTTTGGAAACAAAAACTGTAATATAGATCGGTGTCGTCGGCATATAGATGAATTTTGCAATGTCGCAGACTATTTAGTATCTTAGATGAATACTCACCAAATAACAATGGCCCCAAGATAGATCCTTGAGGTACGCCCGAAAGAAGCGCTGAATTTTGAGATTCGATGCCTGCTACATTTACTTTCTGGTGTCGATTCATCAAGAAAGATTTGAAAAGAGAAACATCATCCTTGAAGAAACCATTGTTATGTAATCGATCTAACAATAAATTATGATTTATGGTACCAAAGCTCGACTGAAGTCGAGCAGTATCGAAATAGAGGAAAACACCCGGTAGAATGTACAAAGGTAGGCTTCATAGAAGTGCGAGAAGTGCTCCTCTGTTTGTCAAAATTGAAATACCCACAAATACAAAAATAATATCTTAAATTCACATGTACCGAATAATGACCTAAATAGAAATTTGAATAGGTGGGATAATTCCCACTTATGTTCTGTACGCACAAGAAAGAAGAAGAAAAATTTTTATGTAAGATTATTGCATAATTCTTTGTTAAATAAGTCACTCAATTCATTAGTTTTGGGTCAAATTCCTGGATCAATGAGTGAAAATTTTCAGTGACTCATTTACGAATCAGCATCTGTCACATTTGACAACAACTTCATGGGAAACTAGCAACAAGTGATAACATGGGCATTTTAGTATAAATGGCTCTCCCGATTATCTAATTTTGCACACCGGTTTTGAAATGGTAGTAGGTAATAAAGAAATATCAGTGATTATAGAAAGGCAAATTCCTTCGATTTTGAGAAAAAAATCATTTTGATTGCCAACCTAAAGCAACATAATTTGTTTTTAAAAAGAAAAGGACCTTATGATAATCATCGATAACACGAGTTGTAAGTATTCGTTAAGATAATTTCACGATTGAAATAATCTTCCAAACGGCTCGTTTGATTCATATTGACGTTCGATTAATGTTATTTATTAGGTTAGATTGAATAATAATTTACGTGTTTTCAACTGAGTTTACGAGAAGCTGTTTTGTCATTTCAAACTTCCCGCTATAACAGTACCTACCAATCACAGAGCGCGTCTTTCGTTCATTTTTAATTAAGTTCTCAACACAGCGGTTTTCATTTCGCGTCGCGAGTAACGCATTCTGATTGGCGACGTACTTGATGAAATATGAAGTTTTCAACCATAGACAACTTACTTCTAACACCAGAATAATACTAATTAATAGAAGGCGTCCCAAAACTTATTCCGTCTATCAATGTCCGCTGGCAGCGATGCAAGAAAGAAGAAAATATTTCAACTTCAATCTTTTCAAACGCGTGACAGGAAAAGCAAAATCGCGGTATTGGGTACTCACCTTTACTATTGTCCCGCTATCAAAATTTCCCAAGAAGACTAAAAACAAGGAGTGTTTGATTCCCATAAGACAATGGGGACACTAGTAGAAAGAGATGAAAGAACATTTGTGACGAAATGTGACGTAGTTATACATGTCGTGGCCGCCGTTCTCTATAGACAGTGACGGACTAGCTCTTGGTATATGAGAGTTACTGCTGACAGTTTTGTTTCTTGATTCGAGTTCGACTCTGTACTCATACCCAAGTACGTCACTATGACGCGTTGATGATACAAGTTTCTGATTGGCTAGAGCTTATTAAACCCTCCTTGTTTTTAGTCTTCTTGAAAATTTCCTACATTTTATGTTAGGTTATGTACTCACAATTAATAGTTGTGGTCGGTTTCGGTTTTAGTGACTAAGTATATAGATCTAGAATTTGTCGAAAGTTGTGAAGTTGATAAGAATAATTAATAATAAGTGTTTGTCACGGATTTGTTAAAGTTCGGTGTTGTGTAAATGTGTCATTATAGCATCTTGCTGGTGAGCTTGCGCTTTTCAAACAACAAATGAGGAAGCGAACTATAAAATCCAAAACAAGATGTTTTCCATTATCAATACAAAAATTTCAACGAATAGAAAAGTGGTATTTTAGCATGAGGGGAATGATCAGTAATAATATCCCAACAAAATGCAGATTATTCGAAAAATACTTTCACCTTGCTGTTACGAAAAATGTGTTGATTAGAAACAACACGAGCGCTTGCTCGAGTGGTGATTATTTGTACAGCAACAGTTTGAGTGACAGCAAGGTGAAAATATTTTGAAAATTCTGCAATTTCAAGAGATATTCCATCAGACAATTTCAAGAATGAATAGACGAAGTTGAACTTTATTCGGAATAATGGTTGAATTTTCCCCATATACCTGAAACGTCCCACATCAATAATACAGAATACGTAAAGTTCCTGGATTTTCATATCGACCCCAAATTAAACTGGAACGTACAAACAACAAACTTTCATCAAAAACTTCTAAAAATACATACCTATTGGGAAATTTACAAAAATGGTTTGGGGCCATCAAATGTATTTAGCATTCAAATGAGGGCAGTAAAATTAGAACCCACAATGGTAAAATTCCGTTACAAGCTATCAAAAACCTCCTGAACAAAAAATCCAAATGAAATTTTTCGCGGTTTCAAGTAATTTCGGAGATTCGGGTCTTTTTTGAATGAAAATTGACATTTTCTTGCACACGTTTCTTCTTTGAAAAATACACTCAAATGCCTTCTTATTTTCACCAGCACAATATACACAACCTAATTCACCAGTTTAACACTTTTTTTTTCATTGAAAATTTAGCGATAACAAAATCAACAAATTCATGCTGATTTGTTTAGTGAATATCTGTCATGTCAGATGTCTGGTTGGTAACAATGGAAATGACGGAAGTGCGAAGCTAATTTTGCGACATTGCCAATGTGATTCCAGAAATAATCAATTCACGTATCAAATGGAATATTTTAGTGAATGAGTATGAAAAATGAGTTTATATAACCACAACATTTTCCCATCAACACTTTGACTGCACATTTGAAACAATGGTACTTATACTGTTTCTAAATGACTAGCAAAATTCAAAGAACGAGACAGATCACGGCAATGTGCGCAATCAAATATGAATACACATGCGCACAAAAAAAATAAAGAACACTTTTCACATAAAATAACCTACTTCAATGACTATAAATCAACCCGACATACCCGATCTTATGCAAACCTAACCGAGCTTACCGAACTATACAATACGGTTAGGTTGCGACTTTTCTATCTGTATGCGCATGTGCACATGCCAAAACCTAATTTTTTTGATCCGACACGTTTATTTAAGTAATTATTTGTTAAAAAATGCCTGCTACATGCTCTGTCTATTTAAAAATATCTTTTGTGCATTCAAAATATTAATACCAAGATTTTTTTTCCAATCCAGTTATCTTACAACGAAATGGCTTCTTTCATAACAAAGTAGCCAGTATTAATGTCTTTCATTGAATCAACAACAATGAGTCTTAATACCTTTATAAGAGTACAATGCGACGTTGTCATATTCCCTAAATAAAATTCCTGCATACTGAATACTCATGAATATGAAATGTTTGTAGTAAATAGTTTTCAGAAGTATTGGCGCCCTAGAGACTGGCAATTTTCTCATCAATAATAATAATAATAATAATGATTATAATAATAATAGTTCCTCATAAACACTCGAAGAGTGAACCATTCTTAGTGAAGATATTCAGAAAGAAATACGCAAGCAAATCGAGCTCGCGCATTACTATTACTACTTTTGTAACTTATCTCTTGCTTCTTGGTGAAGATATCTGCGAGAAAGATACAAGCGCGAGCATTCCCATCACTAATTTGTCGATTTCTGTCAACTTTGAGTAGAAATTTTCATCCCTTATTAGTCAGTGAACAACACCAGAAATACGCTAGCGAAGCGAGCGCGCGCATCCCATCACTACTTTGTCGATTTCTGTCAACTTTGAGTAGAAATTTTCATCCCTTATTTGTCAGTGAACAAGACCAGAAATATGCGAGCAAAGCGAGTGCGCTCGTCCGACATTTCGCAAATCCGCGAGCGCGGATTTGCGAAATGTCAAAGTCGAAAGAAATCGACAAAGTAGTGATGGGAATGCGTCTGTTTCCCTTTTTCTTTTTCTCAAAAATTGTAGGCTCTTGATCATTTTACGTATTTGGCATCTGTCAGGCGTCAAACTGAAATTGTCACATTGTCTTTGGTTTTGATTGAGAAAATAATGTCATTTGATTGGTTTATATAATATGAGGGAAATTGTCAGTAATAATAATCCGACAAAATTCAGAATTTTCGAAAAATACTTTCATCCTCTGTCACGAAAACTGAGTTTGAGTGACAGCTAGTTGAAAATATTTTGATAATTCTGTGTTTTGAAGGTATATTCGATAAGAGAATTTCAAGAATGAATAGCCGAAGTTAAACTTTATGCGTTTTGCTAAAACGGTTGATTTTGCGTATTTGGCATATTTTAGGCGTCTATATTTACTCTGATTGTTGTAACAACTATGGAAATGTATAACTCAGGAATTGTCAAAACAACGATTTGAAAATACTATGAGCTGGAAGCAGTCTTCTCAGATAATTTCACTCGCCTTATGAAACCCTCATTTCCTGCAATATTAGGACAAATAAGGGACGTATGCCTCGATAATACGCAGTTTCTAGCTTTCGAGCCGGTAATACCACTTTGTCATGGCAACCACGTATCCAAACAACAACGGATAATATGACATCATCGTGCCACTAATATGAATGTCAGTCTGACAGACTTCATGTATATCAGGAATTATCTATAACTATTGAAGAATTCACGAGACTGAAACTTTTTTTACTTTGCTGGTTCGTGAAATTATCTCAATAAATACTACTCGTGCTCACAATATTATCGTTAATTCTGTCAGAAATCTTAAACTCGATCAAATTGCTTTGAGGTAACACCACTCGCCCTAAAGGACTCGTGGTGTTACCAAGCAATTTGGTCTCGTTTATTTCTGACAGAATTACTATCGATAGTATTGCGAGTACTCGTGGTATTACCCCCGAAAGTCATGTTGTCATTGGTTCAGAATGAGAAAATGATGACATTTCATTGGTTTATATAATTGGAAATTGTATACTATAATAATATTCCGAAAAAATGCTTAATTTTCGGAGGAGGGAGTAAACAATAAAAAATCTGGGCGCGAGGCACCTAGGAAAATTTGCTGTGGGAGGTGGGAGGTAAATAATCAACAATCTGTGTGCGAAGCGCCAGCAAAATTGTTTGGGGGACTAAATATTCAAAACTCAAGGCGCGAAGCGCCCTGGAAAATATGGGGGTTGTGGAGGGCGTAAATAATGAAAAATGTAGGAGCGAAGCGCATGTGAAAATTTCGGGGAAGGAAGGAGGGGGAAAATATTGAAAAATCCGTGAGCGAAGCTCCCGGTAAAATTTGGAGGGGAGGAAAGGGTAAATAATCAATAATTGGGCGCGAAGCGCCCGATAAATTTGGGGGGTGAAGGGAGGAGGGGCAAGAAATAAAAAATCCGTTTTCCAAGCTCCTTGGAAAATTTGGGGGAGGAGGGAAAGGGGTAAATAGTAAAAAATTCGGGTGCGAAGCTCCCAATAAAGTGGGAGTGGAGGAAGAATATTTCGTTCATTTTTCAAGGTATAAAAAACCTCATATGAACTTTATGTAAACTTCTTCGACGACAATAAAACCGTATTCATACTGTTTTTCGAGTTCAAGTTTTTAGTGTTTTTAGAAAAAAATAGGAACTTTTTTCCAAGTTCATGATTTTTCGTTTTTGCGAAATATTTCCCCGACTATTGTTATTACGGAAAAAATGTGTGGACATTGGACATTCTTTTAGACTTTTATGACGTGATCAAAAAAGGTAGGTAAAACTAGAAAATCTGTTGCCATCTTTGAGTTTTTGTTGTTTTTATAAAAAAAATCAATATTATGCGTTTACTTTCCAAGATATGAAAACTTCTGGTAGACACGGTTCAGAGTAATAAAATAGTTCATATACATTTTCTCGGTATCTCGTTTAGTTTTCGAGTCTTTGGTGTTTTTAGAAAAAAGTCCATATCTCAATTTTTATCCAAGATATGAAAAAATTTCTTGGAAACTTTTTGTAGAACTGTTCGAAGATAATAAAATTGTTGAGGAAGAATTTCGATATTTTGTTTGGTTTTCGAGATTTTGGCAATTTCAGATAAAAAGTAGGTTTAAATTTTCAACTTTTTCTCCACTTTTAATTCGAATTGGAGAAATAGTGGTTCGAAAATATCGATGTGACTTGTAAAGACGTATTCGAAGCATTTTTAAGAGTTTCGTTTGTTTCATTAGTACAGTCAATACAGTACAGTACAGTACAGTCAATATCTGTATACAATTTTTTTGAAATTTTTCCTTTTGGCTGGCTATTGACTATTTTTTGTAGATTTTCTGAAGGATGTCAAAAAAGATATGGTAAATGTGACAATATCAACCGTTTCTGAGATATTTCGTATTTTCCAATATGATTTTTTTTTAATTTTCACCATTTCTCGACCGTTTTTCCGGAAAATGGTTCCTTTAGGATTCGTTCAGTTTTTGGAGCTTTATCGATTGCGATTTAAAAATTTCTTTCGTCTGGTTAGTCGAAAAAAGAGTGTTCAAATAATGATATTTTTCGGAGAAACTTCGGAAAACCCATTTATCATTTTCCGATCCTGCTCAAAAACTATCCACGTCTGTGTAGCATATTGAAGTATACCTTGACTGGAAATTCATTCCACTGGCTTTACCAAGTGGTCTAAATGCCGATCAACAACAAACAACAAACACCGTCAACAGTACTTTTTCCTCGTTTATCCTTCGTGTGGGATCCCATATTTCATCTCGTTCGCCCAATAAACGATACAGCATTCCTCGATAGGTACAAGTTGTGAAACACAAACCTTCAGAAGAACGAGAAAGAAATCAAAGGGTAGTTACCGAGTGTTAAATATGGCCATTCTCTTCCGCATTAAGTCCCTGATTTATCTCGCTCACGGACCACTTGATCGAGAAACTAATGTGCCGCTCTTTATAGGGTTAGGTATCGATATGGAGACACGGGGTATTATTTCAGATTGCTGCCAGTCAACCATGACGATGTCTCTTTGAGACGGGAGCCTTCGATAGTGAGTGGTGGGGCTTTTCCGAACTGGAAATGATCTTGAAGGGAATAAGGGGTTATGAACGTTTAGTGAAAATGGAGCAGATATGGAAATACCAACAGAAAACCTTTTTGGGCTTTACTGCCAATTACGTTGGTGGGCAAGTGCAATAAGAAAACAATGATGTCCATTTTGGAAAACAGTTAAACAGTTGTTAAGGTAAACCCACCAATTATGGTCCAGTAATCACTAAATGTATGTCCATATTTTTTATGCAAAAATCTGTTGATTTTAGTTAATGAACTGAGTTTGAAATATGATGACTGTGAAGGAAATTTTCATTAATGTTGAATACAGGGTCAAATTTAAATTAAAATTCATTTACAGTGAGTATATTGAAATGAGAAATTATCACTTTTCCTTCACCACGATTTTTTTATCGAAGACATGTGTGAGCTTCCTATCCTTCATAGTCACGTCAGGACCTGGGAACAAACTGATTATTTGGTGAAGACTAACAACATCATCTTCGTGTGCTACAACACTTTTTTAATCACCAGAGTCACATGCTTTAAACCCCATCACTTTTATTTCGCCTGCCTCCTTATTGATTTCCTGTATGCAACAAAGATACACAAATTTGGTTGTGTTTCTTTTTCCACCTAGAAAGCTGGTGAGTACAAAATCTCCTTCTTTAATATCTTCATTAGTGGTATCCTCATCATCAACCTCATTGTCCACACCTACGTTTTCTTCTTCTTGCCAATCAGAATCCCCAGACTCTTGCAGACTGAAATGGGTATCTTCAGATGATGTTGATGCTATTGAAGGGGACTTGACTATTTTCTTTTTTGTCTCTTCGGCTCTTTTTGTCTTCTCTCTCTTTCCGTTTTCAGCTCTGTTTTCCTCTGCTTTCGTTTCCATAATTGTAACATTTGTGAGGATGTTTCAAATGCAGTTTTTTTTCTTTTATTCTCTTTTTCCAACTTTTTGATTCTTCAGGCCAGAAGAGATTTCGTTTAAATGGTGATGGTATTATATCAATTTCGCACTGACTAGTGGAAGGTTGCTGAACACCATTGCTTGTAGAGGGACATTTGCTATTTTTGGAAAAATGCTGTTTCGAAATTGGTCGATCTTAGGGGGATTTTTGTTGATCTCATACGTGTCAGTTAATTACTTGCTTCAGATGGACATTTTCTCTAATTGTATTATTTTTGATGTTTATATAAAGCAAGAACAGAAAATAACAATATGGAAATTAGAGATTGGTCGTTTTCATTTGACATTCAATTGCTTAAAGAAAAATATATATGCAGAAACTACTGGACGAATGTTGATGAAACTTGTCTCAACAACAGTCAAGATACTTTGTTGGAACTTTTGTCTTTCTGTCTATTTGTGCAAGCAAGTACTAAACGAATGATGAAACCTGATATAGTTATAGCTTTCCACATCCTGGGTCAAAATTGAGGATACGTTACGTTAAAAGGGTTTATTGGAATGCTTTCTACAACATAAGGCGGATTTACCGGATTTATTATGCATAAGTTATAGCATATGCATAATTTTATTGCATGATCCATAATAGTTCAACAGAGGGACTCGAATGAAATAATTTACCCTTTTCACAATTTATAATTCATATTAAAATTTCATAATTAACTTTTGTGCACTAGCAAAGTGAAAAAATAAATAATGTGCCTGCGTGGACCTCAAATTTGAATGTAGCACCATATTTTACTCAAAACCTCGTGTTCTGTCAATTCTGTGAATCTGTAGTCAATGTCAAGACTGTCAAAATCGTTTTTGTTCATTTATTTATTATCAATTTTGGCGGTTTGCTTGTTTTTAAAATTTGAAAATGAGTTTTTAGGAGGGCAGAAGAAATCGAAAAAAAGGTAGCAAGTCCTAGTACTTGAATTGTTCTAGTCCTCATTGTGAAACAATATTCGATAGACATCGCCAAATAAAGTTTAATAAACAAAAAAGAGAGGTTAACAAATTGAAAAATGTCACTTGTCAATTACATATGCTTATGAATTAAAGAAGTAGTGGACCGAAATTTTCAGCTCTCTATGCGTTTATGAAGTTCAAATAGTCATGAATTATAAATTGGTGGAAAATGTATTTCTATGCATCCCCTAAATCCGCCTATGGTCGGAAAACGGTTGCTGCAGAAGTGTACCGGTGGCAATATCTATCGTTGAGTGGGAAAACAACGAAGAGTTTACTTTAGGCCAAATTATTTCAAATTTACATACTTCCGAACTCCATAAACTAACATTTATTTTACAAAATATTACATAATTTGAAATGTATCATTCATTCAGAATGAGTTGTTCTTAAATTTTCAATACAAGTCAACATCATCGACCCAGAATGACTATGTACATGGCTCGCAAATTGGTTTCCATGCCGGATCAAGCGATTACCTGACTTCCGCTGAACTCCTGTCAGTTGCGATGGGAATGAAGTGCCTCGGCGGCAAACGGATATGAAAATTCCGTTCGATGGAATTGAATTTACTGTCTGGACTGGAAAAACTTCATTCGAAAAGACCTCATCGATGCACTCAATTCATTTTCTTTGTCAAATTGGTACTGAAATGATTTATTTCAATGCAACCAATTAGTCGTGAAAAATGAGTATTTCGCTTTTTGACTGATAATGTGCTATTTTACTAAAGACAAATAGTTTATCAAATTTAACAGTCACTTCACTATATAATAAACTCACCTTTCATCAGCAGAGCCAGCCGACATGCAACCTGTACTACTACAGCAGGAGACCTACTGATTCTACACTTAATTTTTTTGCTAGGGAGGAAACCCCATCCTGGGCATCGAACGTTTAGATGTCGATTGCATCCGGTAGTGTCAGACCTTTACCGACAAAAGCCCCTTTGGTTTCTCACAATCAGCCTTAGACGACCTATAAAGTATAAATTCAGACTGATTTCGATTCCATTATGCAGTGTGCCTTGTGCCTTCTTTTGCACAAACTCACTCACCACTTTCCTGTTACTCCCACTCCTCAACATGCACTCTACCTGGACTCTATCCATCACGACATTCAACTCAGCATTCAAAATCATTCTTTCTCCAACACAGCGAGGGCACTCCAACAACGTGTGCTTCACAGAGTTTGTGTTGCTGCGATATGATCTTTTTGAACCTCTTCAGGAAGACACAGAAAAATCTATGGCCCGTGAATATCTGCGTAAGGAATTTATCCATCCGCCTCTTCCAATCACCTTTATAGGTCCGCGAATAGCGCCTTCATCCACTTAGACGTAAAAATCAGTGCTCCCCATACATTCCACCGATCCGATAACGTTCTGACCCTTTCTTCCCTCCTCCTGACCATTCTCCTGCTCGTACATCCTGCTTCTCTCTTCCGCTGAAAGGTATGTGGTTACAGCACCAGGGGGCACGGGTAATACAATACAATAATTTATTAATCCTTTGAGATTACATTACATGATATAGGATATGTCATAGTGTACAAATACAACATTGAATTAAAATTAAGAACAAGTTCCGTACAAATACTCCTCTATGCTATAAAAGCATGATTTGATAAAGTAATTCGTTACTTTAAGTTAGAAACGATTGTTGTTTGTTTCTGACTTGATACAATCTTTGATTAAATAACTTTATACCAATAAAATTCGGGCATTTTTCGAAGAGTGCTGTCTCTCTCTCTCTCTCTCTCTCTCTTTCTTAATTTTTGTCCGTGAGCTTCCTAAATGGCGCTATCTGGACATGCCACGCTGCGAGAAATCCGTTTTCATCCGGCCTCTAACCGGCGTAGACAGCGCAGATGTATCGGGGAAATGCAGTGTCTTCTGGCAATGCTGCATCCCATTTATATTGGCACTTTTTTATATTTTTGCTGGCACGTTTTAGCCATAACCTTTACGCTATGGTTTTACGGCGGACTTCACAAACACTTAAATCTTGGGTGAATGCACGTTCTTTAGACGGCGAACATTACAACACATTAACCTGACTTCCACCACGAGGCCGCCATCTGACCTCTACCACTGCCGGAAGTCGAATGAAAGAGTGCTGTTGAATGTTTTGGAAGCCTTAGAAGACTTCCAAATCTGGTGGGATATGAATGAAAGTTCGAGTGTTGGCTGAAATTTTCCATATTATTTTTTACGAATAATAAAGTTTTGTAAATACAGATCGATGGCATAGTCATCAATTTTAGCTTAATGAAGTGTTCTTTGCACGACTCTCTATATTCTAGGTTTAATATTAGGCGTATCACACGTTTTTGGCATATAAATATTTTAGAGGCACCAACTGCACACCCCCACAGACTAATGTTATATGATATATGCGAGTAGATGATGGCGTAGTATACATCTATTAACTGTGAAGTTGTAAAAATACGTCCAAGGGTGATTACACATTGGTTGAATATCATTTCGCCAATATTCAACAAATCTTATTAATTAATATTGGGCCAATATTGGTTCAATTATATTTATCGATATCGTCAAAACAAGATTGGGATGAAATTTGAATATTGGCAGAATATTTAATGAAACCTATTAAAATTAGATCATGATCAAACCTGGATAAAAATCCGCTAGGTGGCTGTACATATAGAACGTCTTCTAAAACCTACGAAAGTATATTAAATACTACCCTTAACTTGTTTTCAAGACAGCTCACTCAGTGGTTATGGCGATCAAAAAGCAGTCTCTGGTGTCAACTTCGTCAATTAAATGTCATTTAATAATTTGCCAATGTAAATTGACAACCTCCAATATATCCAAATGATATTGTACCAATATCGATAAATATTTTGAGGGCATTATTGCTTCAAGAATATTTCACCAAAACTATTTTTGAAATATTTAAACAATATTCGATCAATATCGCAAATTGTTCACATTTTACTTCTCGACAATATAACTATTGAATATTGTCCCAATATTGTCAGAATATTGTATCAGAGATATTGTACCAATATATATATATATAGAATATTTTGAGGCCAATATTAGTTCGAGAGTATTTCGCCAATATTATTCAAGTAATATTGGACCAATATCGCCGAATGTTCACATTTTTTTTCTCACCAATATTGCATTTCAAATATTTTGCCAATATGTTCACAATATTGTACCAATATTTCACCAATATAGGTGTGCTACTTGGGTGCAGTCAGTTCCCACTGAATTAACGTTTTTCAAAGAGTTGATGGCTGTCATCACTTCAGAAGCATCCACTGGGGTGAAATAAAATGTTTTATCGACCTGAATTGTTGAAGAGAGATCGAAATTATCACAGCCGATGTGAGCATGGATTGCGTTTAGTGCAGATGATGCAAAGTATGTGGCAAAAGCGTCTGCGATTTCTGTTTTATTTTCAATAGTTTTCCCTGATATTTCAATTTTCTCAATATTATGTAAACGGGACCTTTTCTCAGTTTTTTTTGTTAACTGTTTTCCAGACGAATTTCTGTTTTTGTTGAGAATTTTTATTTTGTGAATTCTTTTGAAAAGATAATTTTTTTGTTAGGTTAATTTTATTTTCTTATTCTTTTTTTTGCTTCTTTATAGCGAATGTGCAAATTGACACAATTGCTCAATTGACAAAATGAAACGGCATATTCGTTTTCTGAAAATCGCTCCCTATAGTGAGGCACCCTCGTTATATTGTACACACCAGCTGACCGTACAGCATAATTGATTGTACAACAACGTGCAGGACCCTTCTCCTTTCAGAACCAGATCCGTCGATTATGGGCATCAGCCTTCCGGGCGCCGCCACTCTTTACGCGGCCCTACGCGTCGCCCTCCAGCATATGCCCCCTATAGCTCCGTGACTCATACAAGGATATGCCCAGATACCTGACGAGTTTCTTGGGCACAATCATTTGCCCTCGCACCCAATCCCCTTGGCTCTTCAAGGTGAGGGCGTCTGTCTTCTCCGTTGCCAGTCTGAGACCGCGGTACCTCATCCACTTTGTCACAGATTACCATCTCTCAGTATCCGAGCTCCTCAGGCCCCCTGCCGCTGTTATAACGGTGAGATCATCCTCGAATGCGAAGGGCTAGCAACCCTCCGGATACTCGTGGCGAAGTACGCCATCGTTAGCAATATTCTACTGTGTAGGTCCCAGTACAGAGTCCCTTTGGTGCATATGCGGTCACATTTATCTCCAATCCTTCCTCCACAACCAGTCTTTTCTCTTTCAGATAGTCCCCCACCATATTCAGAAGGTGTTCGGGGCTATACTGCTCTCCTCCAAGGACCTCGTTATTTGCCTCCATTCGAGGGAGTTGAACACGTTCCGTACATCGAACAGCAGCAGTACAAACCATCGACTGCCCTGCTCCTGCTGCAGGAATCGCCATTTTCACGGCATCTAACACGCCTAACAACATGTAAAATTCTGTGAGATGACTAAGGAATACAGACTAATTTGCCTTTTAGCACTTTTGCCTAAAACGATGTGTTAGGTTTTGAACATGCTGTATTTATATGAATGTTGAATGTATTTGGTATCGTTTTTTTTTAAGAAAAAAAAGTTTTAAAAATTGAAAGACTTGACAAGTTGACATAGAGAATTTGAATTCGACAAATTTAACAGGGATTTTAGTAATCCAAAACACGATGGAAAAACTAGTTGATTGGAATATCTAAGATATACCAAGATTATACAGTTCTCTCGGAAAACCATTCGTTAAAATAGATGGTGAACAAGACTAGTCACAAAACAATTTATTGTGGGACGCCAAAAAATGCTTTCATAGGATTGCTCATGATTTAGTCATCACAAACTCCATAGTGAAAATAAACCAGCAGCAACATTACAAAGGTAATGTTTCACCAATGTTTCGTCTTTTCATACTTTTTCTTTTATTTAGAGATAACAATTGATATTATTCAGTATATCTTATTAAATCAGAATGAATGTGAATTTCTGAAAATTTCGTGGTTACCGATGAGTTTGAGATCAACATGAATTCAACATGAATTGGTTGCTCAATAAGTTTTTTTTTTTTTTTTCGGAAAAATTGAACCAGCACCCTTTTATCCGCATTTAGAAAGAGTTTATTAGAGCGACACCATATTGGGAACTTTTTTACTTCTGTTGCGTGTTAAGTTTGGCTTTGAGTTCAACCAAACTATCAGCTCCTGGTGTAATGGGAGTATCATTGTTGAAAATAGTTAATGAGATTATGCCTGTTGTTGTGGCAGGTCATTGATATTAATCCAAGAAAAGTAAAGCTCCCAATACTGAGCCCAGTGGATCACCGTATTATCCCATTTCACATTTTTCCTGAAACTCATATATATCCCATGCAAGGAATTTCCCTCGAACAACTACTGCATATAGTTTATCAGCAAGTATGTCAACATTTATAGAATCGAAAGCCTTGGATGAATAAAAGAATATTTCAATAAGTAGGCAAATCATTTTGTGACTCCGGATTTACTTGTGTAATATTCTCTAGTTCCACCAGCCAGCAACCAAATTCAAGGAATTTCTGCAAATAAGATTCAAGCACTTTGTTTGCGTTTTCAATAATATCAATAATATTTATTTTGTCAACCAATCATTATAATCATCATCTTGATAAAACCGCAATTCATTGTTGAACCATCAATCTTTGACATTATCTCAAACTACTGATTTATAGTAGAGTAATTGAATTGAATATCTCCACTACTTCCAAGAGACAAATAGAATATCGAGAGCTTAACGTTTATGACACAAAATAAACGACGGGTTTTTCCCGTGGTTAATCTCAAATAATACCTATAAATAAGCTCCCACGTGTCCCGATGGCAGTTTATTCAGTCCACCTGTCGTTTAGAAAATATTCCGATTGCAATTCCATTTTCAGAGATTCATGATAAATAATTATAACTGAGACAAGTTTCTTCAATACATGATGAAAATTTGTTCTTTTCGCTATCTATAGCTAACATCTGGTAACAGCGATCTCAGGCAAAATCAAGAATGGACTGCGAAGTTTGCGACATAGGTACTAACTATATTTTTTGAACCTGCATCATTATCCTTGTCAAACGCTCTAAGAAGCGTGTGAAATTTTCAAGAACAAAACACGACGTACTAGAAAGATTGTTACTAGGTACCAACGCCAAGTTATCTGTTTTATCATTTGAAATATGAAAGTCTCCAGTAAACAATACGAGACGTCCATTACCTTGATGGTTAGTTGTACATAATGAAATAAAAGTGACATTATCTTGATCTTAACTTCATTTCCAGCATTGCTTCTGAAGTCCTATCGCAAACACATGTACTAGTGTCTTTAAAGCACTCGCAACGTTAAGGGCACTCCGCTGAGTTTTTCAAGGAAGGGATTGATCTTTTTTCTGTTCCTAATGGAACAGCATCAAGTCGAAAAACTTGAATTGGAACTTGGTTGAGATGCACGTTGTTGAGAAGATCACCCCCTTTGAAATTATTAGCTATACAATCGATATTTTTTCTTTTCCATTCATCAGAAACTGTCAAATTTCTTATCAGTTAATTAAGACTATGTACGAGTGCAAAAAATCAACTTATCTTAAAACTACATTTACCTCTCATTTCACCCCCATCTTGTTTCGATTCTGTCTTTCTGGTTCAGTGGAAGGAATTTTGATGAACACTGTTTGTATGTGGACATCACAACACAATTAATAGAAGAATTAACCTGGTGTGGATGTGTGAATCTTTTCTCCAAAGTCGCCTATCCTACGAAGTTCATGGTTTTAGGTTATATTTTACTGGTCACCAGTGTACTCTATCTATCCTTCGAATAAAATACCTAGAAGTATCTTTTTTCCCAATACTTGAAAAGTATTCCAATTAAATAAAAGTCAAAATGCTGTCACAACCCCGATTTTGGGTTATTGTGTTGTTATCCAAGCTAAAAGAATGTTGCTGGCTAGGGGATATAGTCGAAGTAAACGATATTGTGCACACTTAAAGCTGGCGGCACTATCAAAGGAAGAAAAAAAGGTCGTAAAAATGAACCGGCTGAGAATTAGTCAACGTGGACTGTCGAATTGGCGTTTCGTATTGGATAGCTTGTTCTAACCAGGTCTTATGATTGGCTGAAGAGACATAAAATTAATATTGAAGTATTGTCACGGTGACCAATAGAAATCGCGGAAGGTTATCGCCGTCGTGTCATCGATGTTTAGTTCAGGAACTGATCACATTGGAGTGCTGAAATTTGAGATTGTTGCTGTTTTATTTTGTAGGTCCCCAGTTACAATTACCTACTTCAAAATTTTTGTTTATTGTCTGTTTGAAATGTGGCGTCCTTGGACAAGTCCTGTGATTGAAAATAATGAGTGTAATAGTAACGCTGACTTTTTCCAGTGCAGTGATTCCGATAGCGATTGTGAACAACGCGAAAAAGAGATACCACTAGTGAATAAGATTCGAATGCATTTGAATATTGAAACACAGGAAGTATGTTTCAATGTATATAAGAATCTGAACCATAAGTTTGGTTTTGAGGGAAACAAATTATTACAAGCAACATCTGATTTAACCGAAATTCCTTTTTCAACTGTACGTAAAATAGTCAAAAATAAACCTTATGAACGCAAGAAACGATGTGATAAAGGATTATCAAAACCATTATAGACCGTCAGATAGTGACAGATTTAGGTGCCCCATTTTCACATACAAGCCTTGAATAGAATTGAGAAGTACATCGATGTTGAGTAAAATGGAGGGAAATTTACGAGTGGCTCCTGGGGAAAACATATGGAAAATTCGATTTTCCATGGAAAATTCGATTTTCCATATTTTAACGCGAGCCGTGATCATCTAATCATTAATTAGTAGAACCTGGCTTCGGAAGATCAAAGGCTTGAGTGTTGAAGGTGGCTGAAGGGTTAAAATAAGGCTGTAATCTTGTAAAGAAAAATCTAGATTTTAACAGATTTTCCCACGCAAGCCCATCGAAATTATGAAAACCTACAACGTCACTAGACCGAAAAATATAATGGCTTGAGTGGCGCGAATGGAAAAGTAGATTTTGTCGTTGGAAAATTTAATGGAAATTCTTTTTGATTTTTCCATATGTTTTCCCCACGAGCCACTCGTAAATTTCCCTTCATTTAACTCAACATCGACTTACTTTTCAACCCTATTCGAGGCTTGTATGTGAAAATGGGGCACCTAAATCTGTCACTATCTGACGGTCTATTAGATATTCATTTGATAAAAGCATTGAAAACAACAATATACGACAGTTAGGAAAGCAATGAGATACCTACCATTGAAGTTATAAGAAAGAAATTGAATACTGCCGGCCATAACGTGAACTGCTGTTATAAAACTTTTCAGAATTGGATAAAGAAAATGGGATTCAAATTCAAAACAATAAATAAACGTCAAGCAGTTATGGAAAGCAGAATAATAGTAGATTTACGTAATAGTTACTTGGAACAAATAACTAAATATATACAAGAACATAGGCAAATTATCTATTTGGACGAAACCTGGTATGACACACACGACACAGTTAGGAAAGGATGGACTGATGGTTCAAGAATGTGTACGCCTAAAATGCCTGCAAACAAAGGATCGCGACTAATCATTGTGCATTGCGGAGGAAGTGAAGGATGGGTTCCGAATGCTTTGAAATTATGTGGAAAAAAACTTGAGGATTGCAATGTTGACTATCATATAAACATGGAAGCTAATATTTTCGAGGAATGGTTTGAAAACACATTGATCTCAAATTTGGATACAAATAGTGTGACAGTTCTTGACAATGCTTCATATCATTCGCGACAACTCATCAAAGTGCCTTGAGTTTTTGAAATACAAAATTTTTTAATGGACATTAATTTGTATTTTGAAGACTGCTACACGAAAAAACAATTACTTGAAGTTTTACAGACAAAGAAATTTGAAAAGACACACTATATTGAGACTTCCCCCTTATTTTTGTGTTTTCAATCCCATAGAGTTAATTTGGGGAAAATTGAAACAAAGCATAATGTGAAAAAATACTTTTCCAAGATTCTATAAGAAGGTAATTGAGCTTATTGAAGAAGAAGTAACTAATATTACCAAAGAAGACTGGCAAAAAAGGATTGAATTCAAGTTGAAAAGGACTACATGAAGATTGGACACTTCCATATTAATGGTGGAAATAAATTTATTATAGATTTAAATGATGACAGTGATAGTGAAGAAGAAAATATGGAAGAAGGAGTATTAGAACCGTTCGAAGGAAATTATTTAAGTGTTTTTAAAGTGAATAATCTGTAAATATGTGAGTTAGAAGAATTTATAGTTATTTTATGCGTTTTAGGATGTTGCTGTAATTGATATTTGAGAATTATTCTTTTTGAAATATTTAGTGTTTTTTCAATATAGGTAACCCGTTTATTTTAATTCCTACCGTTCCACCCACATATCTGGATGAATTTTCCACTTCTTTTGAGGTGAGAAAAGTGCTCTCACATACCATATCGCTATTGTGATTCTTACATATTCAGAAATAATTTTTTAATTACGAAATTCATTAGCTCCCGTACTATATTCTTAAAGGGGATCTGTCTGAACGTAGGTTGCACTATATCGTTTACTTGGACTATACCAGCTTTTTGTTTGCTTAAGCATTAACTGGCTCTCAAACTCCAAAAATGATTAGATCCGACGGTCTTGTGGCTAAACTATCTCTTTATTAGGGATCTAAGAAGGTAGTTGGACTAAAAATAATAATCCCTGTATTATATTAACACATTTAATGAATAAAATAAAGTTATGAAAAATCTCCGACGAGGAATATCGCAAACGTGTAAAACAAGTGAAATATGAAAATAACCAAATTCATGAATGGAAATAAATCCTAATTTATATAGATATAGATTTCATCGAAACAGTTCATAAACTCCGCATTTGCAAATTAGCGAAAATATCCTCAGTTGGTCAAATAAAATTATCACCATCTCGAAAAGAAAATCAAAGCTTGCTTTACTATCATTTGACCTTTCTGAAAGCGGACAACTCACAGACATGAAACTCCAATTGTCTTTGTCCATCAGATCTCTCTCCTAATTGACATTTTGACCCACAGATTCGTTTCTGACATCCCTAGAAACACTTTGAAAACACACTCAATTCAACAAAACACTCTTTATAACGACACTATTATCTTTATTATTTCTGGACATTGAAAACTGTCTCGAATATTATATCGAAATGAAAAAATGGTTACATGAATTGAAAAACCTGTCGGACCCAAAGAATATCACACTCGTTTACTGCTCCCCCCGTGGGGGTGGTACCGAGACCAGCCTCCGATCCGGCCGTCTGTACTTTCCCAAAACCCGTCACCGAATCCTCAAATTCACTCTCATGAAATAATTCCACATGATCAGCAAATACAGTTTTGCTTCCCGTGTCTTCAGACATCAGAGCGACCATTTCTTATTATAAAAATTTTATGTTGTTTGGTCCAAATGAGTTGAGAGGGTACACCATAAATAAATAATAGTGCCCAGTGTTACAGATGGTTATTTAATTGCTATCGGAGAGTGTCACACCGTACCGCATCGACATTGAAACTACTAAACTTGAAGGATTATTTTACCAAACCGAAAACTGACTAGGCCAAGTCTATGATTGTACTTATTGTGTGAAATTAGTCTGAAACTAGATAATATTCAAAATTAAATAAAATTTTTAGGAAAATATATAAGTACTTTTTGCTATAGAAAAATTGAGTCACCAGGTTTTTTGACTCGTATACAGCATTTCCTTCTGTTTGAGCAGACGATAAGCTTTCAGAAATTTAAATTTTGAGTGACAGAGGTGTATCTTGGGTTACTTCACAATATTTTTGCACTTCCGGGACTAAAGTGCCAACTTTAGTCCCGTAACAGGGACCAAAATGTATCTTTCAGTCCCTAGGGAGATAAAGTTGCATTTCAAATCCCTAGGGACATAAAGTAAAAATAAAACTTCAGCGCAGCTACTCTATTAATAACTAGGACAAAAATTAGGAAATATTCCATTATAAATCTTTATTGATTGAATTAACATTGTAAGTGATACTAACATTAATACAATTGATGAAACTAAATGTGCGATTATTTGTCAACATTAATTGAAATGTCACTGAATTGAAAAATTTTGTTGATACTGTTGCTATAACATTACCTACTGAGTAATCCAAGTAACGTGTTTACAAAACTCATCAAAATTATTAATTGTATCAATGTTGAAAGTTATAATACTGGGAAGTGCAAAAAATAGCGTATATGCCTCAGTACTAAAGAGATATTTTATCCCTTACGTGATTATTGGCCCTCTGGCTCTACGAGCCCTCGGCAATAAACACTACGTGCGGGATTAAAACATTCACTTTAGTCCCTTGTTATATAATAAACTATTTCTTTGAAAGCGGTGACTTCTTCTATGGGCTCTTTTTTTTTAGAATATCCTTGTATCAATGACGAGTTTCCATTGCTAATTTTTCATAGCACTGCAGTGATTTTCTAAGGATCGAATTATAACCAGGTACGTCAGATACATTCAATAATTTGAACAAATCACTTCATTAGTACCATGTATGTTTGGTTCTGATGCTGAATATTTCCTGGGCAACCTTCCGTAAATTACGAGATAATTCTGTTAAAAATATTTACTTATCAGCTTTTCTTAAAGGAGGGTATAAATGCTTTTCTGGGTGCCATGCTTCCGGTCATAAGATTTTACACGCTTATAGATCTATAAAAAGGAAACATTTTCACAAAATTTTAACTTTCAAACTATTCCGGAACATCTTCAAATAAGTTCTTGTACAGCAGAGTTTGTGACACCGACTTAACCTTTAAACTAGACTGCCAATACCATATTACTGAAATTGATCCAATTACGAAATTGACTGGTGGCCATAGGACATGCGCATTGTGTCTGTTATCTGTCAGAATCACATTGGCGTACTTCAGGAAAAATTAATGGGTCTAGTACTCAGATCAATAATTGATCTGAGGTCTAGTACGAAAGCAAGTGGAATGTTGAAAAATTGAGTTTTTATTCAATGACGAGAATATTTTATAACTTTACATCCATGAATCATATTTTCTCTCCTACTTTCACTTTGAAAGAGTAAAAGGAAAATAGATACCCAAGCAATCCTCAGCAAGTGACATTTTTCTTGGAGGACCACAGGGCTCAGTGTTGGGACCGGTACTATATATGCACTTACCATATACGCTGATGATACATTAGTGATTGTATCCCAAAAAAATATATTTCACTACAAAAACAGTGTAGTGACATTTTCCAAAAGTTGAATGTATGGTTGTTCAAGTGTTCAATTTCTAGGTATCCATTTTAACGGTATGTTAAGTTGGAAAACTCACTGTGATGAGTTGGTCCAAAAACTTTAATTCTCATAATTACTCAAAAACTTAAGGGAAGTCTTGAATACAAAACAAACACTCAACATTTACTATGTACAGGTGGAATCACGGCTGGGATATGGTGTTTTTGGGGTTCCGCACATGCAAATAACGTTTTTCTTGAACAAAAACGAATAATCAGAACTATCTCTGGTATTTCGAGACGGCATAGTTGTAGGGATTTTTTAATAAAATTGAATATCCTAACATTACCTTCACTTTATATTTGAATTATTCAGTTATATTTTCAATAATAAAGATCAATTTATCAAAAGATCAGAAAATCACACTAGATACAAAGATAATTTTCATATTCCGCAAACTAGACATTCAATCTCATACCGATCTCCTGAAAGTGCTGGTTTGATTTTTTTCAACAGATTTCTAAATGATTTAAAATGTTGTTCAATTTTCCAAAACTTTACGAATAAGTTGATATTGCTCCTCATTAAACATTTTTATTCATTCAATGACTTTTGAATGTATGAATTTATATTGTTGTGATTGTGACAATTATATAATTTTTTATGTTTATATTTATGTACGTTTGTAATATTTTTTAGGCTACTTATGACTTTAATTCCTATACAGATTTATATTTGGTTTAAAGGAAAAGTAAGCTTATTATTATTAATGTAATGGGGACCATACTTCAACAAGGCACTCAGTCGTTGAAAATTAAGGATTCTTACACCAAAGTACAAAACATTTCATTTTAACAATATCTATTTACTCGAGGTAACGCCAATGAACAAATTAACAATGTGGCTCCCCAGATTGTCAAATATCAATTCTCTGGTGGCTCTTGCGCATTGCGCAGACATGATTTCAGGATGTTCAATTGGATGAGTTTTTCGAGTGGTGGGCAAATTAGTACTAGCAGTCTAGTTTAAAGGAAGTCGGTGGTTTGTGAAGGCAAAAAATTATGAAATGGATATTTAAGCAACACAGCTTATGTTCGTGTTTTGGGTTTCGATGTAATACATATGTTCTTTTTGCTGAGTGGATGAAATACAATTAGTCATTAAAATTATTAAAAAGCAATAGTGCCACTCGTAATTGATGAAAACCTATTGAATAAGATAACTTATTATAGATTTTAACAAAATGTACTACTGAAAATGTACATTCCTCATTTTTAAGCATTTAAAAAAAACTTTTTTTTTTCAAGAACCATCCAAATTGCGCTATCCAAAGCATTTCTTCCTTTTTGTTTTGGACGTCGTCTGATATACTCGGTCTCTTCTACTACTCGACCGCTTATCCTCGGCCGTTTTCAGTCATGTTTGCAAGCATTGTTCACCCATTTCGCAGCATTGTAGCGCAAATAGAGAATATACGTTCTGCGGTACTTTCAAAATCTGTTCGAGGAAATGAAATCACTATAGCATCCAGACACGCAAAAAAAATTCAAATTGCAAATGTGCCAAAACTAACGATCCGACAGCGCCTGTTTTGTTCACTCATCTAGGACACATGATTCAATACTCTCACGAGAAGGGCCAACCCTACTTCAGAACATAAACCACGGAGTCCCGCAGGGAAGTGTACTGGGACCACTATTATTTATTATTTATCTCAACGATATTTTTCACTACTTATCCCCCTCGGGGTGCATCTGCTTCGCTGATGACACGACCTTAATTGAAACGCATTCAAACCCTATCACACTCAACAATCTTACCGAGCAAGCAAAAAACAAAGCTTATACCTGGTTCAGCACAAATAATCTCAAACTAAATCAAGCAAAAGCCCAAAATAATGTTTTCTCTTCAAACAACAATGTAACATCATAATAATACAGTCAATATTTTAGGCATCGTACTAGACGATAGGTTAATATGTGCCACGGGTTTTACTTAGCTTTCAGCTTTTATAATGGCAACGAAGCTGTCTGAGTGACAGGGTGGCTCGCGACTAACTCAAGTGGAGACGGGAGTGGGTCATACAAAATAAATTGTGATGAGATGTAAGGACATGGGCGCCAGAAATATGATGCAGGCTCACCCTATAGATTATTTATACTGATTCCCATATAACACGAATAGTATTAAAAATTAAAGTTACCACACTCTAAATGATAAACAGCTTACTGTTTGAAGAAGTATAATTATTAAACAACAAAATTATAGTGAACTGACTGTCCGGGTACGTTCTTACACAAAAACTAAATAGCTATATAAATAACTGATTATCAAAATTGACCTTACAATCGGTCTACAGGTGCAGTTCAGTGACCAAATATATGTTCAAACATTAACCAACCTTTAAGGTGAAAGTATACAGACACTAGTACGTAGACAAGGTTAAACGTATCCAATATTCAATACAAAATATATCTACCGCTGTAGGGTAGGAGAAAATAATTTGTCTTAACCAATCCGCAATAGTATGGTGCACCTTACCTTGTAGCGTTTACACAGTAGCATTAGACTTTGATGATTAAAAAGGATATCAGTAGGATACTTAGTACTAGTAGTTGGTACTTGGAGTGCAACGTCGGTTCAACTAGGCTGATACCACACAGCTGATGTAGACTGCAATGTTGCTTCCTCGACAGTCACTCTAGCAGTCCCTGAAGGCCCTAGTCAATGGCTATAGTAGGTGGAAGATGACCACAAGGAAGTGGGACGGAACTAGAATAGTGCCCTATACATAAACCCTGAAATGCAACAAGAACTTGACACTTTGTTCAACAACTTGGATGACCTAATAACTACCTCTGTCCAGAACAGGCCTAGGTGCTCCCACAGTGGAAGATGCTTTCGGTAGGCTCTTTCAGATGTCAGATGAAAATATCCTGGTCAAAGGGTTAACAACGGCACATAGGGTCAAGTACCCAAAAGGCCTAACAAATCAGATCCTAAAATACATGAAGAATTGCCAAATGATAGAAGAATAGCATGTGCGAGACTTACCAGAAATAATTGGTTTATATAATCCCCCGAGAGGTAATGTTCAGAAATATGCATACACATCAATTCAATCGACTAAACGAAAACTGAAACCTTTTAGCAGTTGCAAGATATAATCCCTTTACGGACGATTCAAATAGAAATCAAATTCTTACAACTCAGTCACCAATCATGTCAAAAGTGGAAAGCCCAGCACACTGGTGACAGACGACAGTCAAAACGAATTAATCTTCTTCTTCTCAAACTTTAGATCAAAATGTCAAATCCATGTGCATTGTTGCCGAGTACACTTCTCGAAGAGTATTACACTCTCAACTTATTATTCTTTTGCCACAAGCTAGAAAGATATTATGAAGCCCTATCCTCAAATGAAACACGCCTAAGTAATACTGCATGGCATAACCCATTTCGCATCTTCAGTTATGAAACCAACAAAAGTCACTCCGTGCTACTCCAACTGAATGCAGAAAGAAGTCACAACAACCACAAGTCTATGGCGTACTTCGCTTAGTGCGCACAGCCCAGACGTGGAATGAAAAGTGTTGACAGAGTTCCAAAAGTAAACAACTAAATCACGAATGACAATTAATAACCTTGGGATAACGTGAAATATGACGTTACCAAAACATGATGACTTAAATGTAAAATGGATATACCTGGTAGCATTATGCAATGGGGACGCAATTGAGAAATAGTTGGATGGATTATCAGTGAATACACTCTCGAAGAAGCAACATTGTGATAGCATATAGGGATTATTAGTGTTTGAACATTATGAAATAAATGCAGAAGGCAAATAGTGGTAAAATGCATGTAAAATATGATTAAAAATTTCGATATACCCTGATTAGTTAATAATTTTAAAAAAATAACGTTACATATGGTCGGGCCACATCGACCAACTATGCAGAAAACTCTCCACCCAATTATTCTTGTTGAGACAGCTAAAAAAAATTTTGGGCATCCCAGTATTATTATCTTCCTACCACTCTCTCTTCCACTCGCACCTCAACTATGGTGCTATTCTCTGGGGTAACGCAACGCACTCCATTAGAGTTTTTCGGCTCCAAAAAAAGGCCCTAAGAATCATTGATGGTGCAACCTACCATGCCCACTGTCAGCCACTATTCAAGAAATACCGAATCTTACCAATCCCTTGTGTTTTTATCTACCAAACTCTAATAGAAACTTTTTCTAATATTGATCTATACTCAAAAAATGCTGATGTTCACAACCATGATACGAGATCATCGAGTAAACTCAGAACTCCTAAGTTCAGACTGTCTGGCTCTGAGTAAAACTCTCTAAATGTTAGATTTTTCAATTTTTTACCACCAGTTGTAAAATCATTAAATTTTAGCCAATTCAAGAAATGTGTAAGAAATTATTTACTATTACATTGTTTCTACTCAACTGAGGAATTCCTCTCGTTCAACCATGAACACATGATACTCACCCCAACTTCATAAAATATATTAACTGTATATATACATCTTTTTTTTCTAAATACTTATTTGGATATTGTAGGTATAGGCAACTTTTATGATGCAAAAATTTTAAAATTTTTAAATATTTTATATGTGTATTTTACAGTTTACAAAATGTAACAACTACTCAATTCGACATAACGTAATTTCTACGGAATGGTTTTGTATTTTAATCTGTTTTGTTCTTCAATGTCTTTTGTTTCTTGACGTGTAGGTATATGAATAATTGTATCCATGAACTATTGTATCTATCTATCTATCTATCTATCTATCTATCTATCTTTCTATTTATCTATCTTGGAAAATGGCAGAGTTATGAATTTTTAAATAAATCCCAAAATTTTCTGTTTTTTTCCGGTTTTTTTTCCGTTACTTCTCGGTTATTAAAATTTTCTACAATTTTTTCTGTTGGTGCAACCATAGTGCTCAATTAGTTTTCATTTTATAAGCAAATTAATAAAAAACACGTTTTTCCGACGGTCACATGCGAAAATGACAAATAGCACACTATTTAATTACCTAAATGACTCTTAAGTGATATGTGTATATTGTATTGCATAATGGAATTGAAGTGTGCTTTGAAATTAATATTGCGAAAACGTCAAATAAACTTTAGAAGTGTCAGTTTTGCATATGCATCATTCTTATCATATACAAAACCGTGAAAATAGTATTTATGCAGAGATTATTAGTGATGCAAAGATTATTAGTGATGATCAATTTACTCCACCTGAAATTGAAGAGGCCGCACAATTAACGTCACTGAATTTACTGCCTCAAAAGTCCAAAAGAAGGTACGAATACGCTTACGATCAATTTCTTTCATGGCGAAGAATTGAAGAAATAAGAAGCTCCTTTTCTGAAAACGTTTTGCTTGCATACATGGGTGAACTTTCCAATTGAATCCAATGCTCAACATTATGGACGATTTATTCTCTGTTGCGTACCACTTTATCTATTCACCACAATGTAGATTTCTCCAAATATAGTAAACTTTAGGAATCTTTAAAAAGGAAAAGTGACGGATATAAACCGAAAAAAACTAATATTTTGACGCAACAAGAAATTTGTGAAATTATAAACAAAGCTTTCGATGAGATTCATTTACTTACACCCGTAAGTCATCGGTATTTAAACAAAGTCTATACATTTATATAATTATGTTTTTTTTAGGTTGTGTTAGTTATGGGTATATCTGGTGCATGTCGCAAGCAAGAACTTACCCAGTTATGTATGAATAACATAGAAGATTAGGGGACTGCGGCTGTCATTCAAATTGATAACACAAAAAATAAATGCTGTCGCAAGTTCACTATTACTGGAAACTTTTATAGCATATATAAAAAATATGCCAATCTAAGACCGCCAACTACCGAATCACGTTTTTTTTCCTAATTAGAGAGACCGAAAATGCACAAAACAAGTAGTGGGCATTAACAAAATTGGAAATATACCTAGAGTAGTGGCTAAATTTTTAAATCTGGTACTCATTTCGCCGTTCTTCTTCTACTACTACGACTACTAGATGCAGGAGGAGATCTAACTTCTCTGAAAAGACATGAGGGTTGGAAATCATCCAGGGTCGCAGAAGAATATATTGACGATTCTGCTACTAACAGGTTATACTGTGTGTCCCGCTTTTCATGAATACACCCTAATATCTCAGTTATTAATGATTCGGTTTTCTTGATATTTTGGTGGTTAATATTATGTTAGGTAAACAAAGTATTTGGCATAGTGAACATTTTCATCGACAATTGGCGTGCGGTGTTGAGGGGTGAAAAAAAAGCAGTTTTTTGGGAAAATGATATTAGGGCTCATTTTAGATAACTTTTTTAATAAGATTGAGAATCAGCATCCCCAAAAACCCCTCAATACACATTTTCGAGATCTCAAGAACTGATTTAACCAAAAAAAAAACTATTTCATGAATACACCCGAATAGCTGTTATTATAAATGTGATTTTCTTTTGATTTTGGTGGTGATTGTATGTTAAAAAAATGAAGTATTTGACATAGTGAACATATGCATTTACCATTGGCGTGCGGTGTTGGGGCTAGGAAAAAGGCGTTTCTTGGGAAAAGGATATTAGGGCTTATTTTAGACAACTTTTCTTATCTGATTCAGTATGAGTATCCCCAAAAACCCTATAATTCATGTTTTTAAAATCTCAAGAGCTGATTTGAACAGAAAAAAAAATTAAATTCACTTTTTTCATGAATACACCCGAATATCTGTTATTATAAATGCGCTTTCCTTGAGTTTTTGTGGTGATTGTATGTTAGGAAAATAAAGGATTTGGCATAGTGAACATATGCATTTACCATTTGCGTGCGGTGTTGGAGGGAGAAAAAAGGCGTTTTTGAGAAAATGATAGTAGGGCTCATTTTAGACAACTGTTTTTATAAGATCTAGAATCAGCATCCTAAAAAAACCCCTCAATTCATATTTTCAAAATCTCAAGAGCTGATTTGAGCAGAAAAAAAATTGTTTATTTCCATCTTTATAGTTCAAATACCCTGATCCTATTGAATATCAAACACATCCGTTTCGTCATATTCAGTATCCTTTGCAACTGCCCTTATACTACAATTTAGGTATTTTCGAAGATACGCGCTCTTTGTTACCGTTGGCTTGCCGATTTGTGTTTTTAAGTAAATTAATGAAAAGAGTGCTTTGAAACAAAAGTTTTTGTTTGACATTCGGTAATCAGTACGAATTGTCAAAAAGTCAAGCAGTGTTAATATGATGGCACACAACCGAAGAGTAGTTCTTACAATTGAAGAAAAGGTAGAGCTTATCCGCTTATTTGGTGATAATGAAAGATCTACGCGTCAGGTTACTGGAATATTCAATGGAAGGCATCATGATCGAGAACCAATTTCTCACGACACCGTTGCCAAAATCAACAGATTGTTCGCAAGGACTGGAGCGGTTTTCAAGACAAGACCGGAGAAGTACAATTTAAATCAGAGACACTATCCAGACGACGAACGTATCTTAGCAGAATTTCGAAACAACCCAAATGGTACTGTAAGGGCAGTTGCGAGGACACTGAATTTAACGAAAAACAAAGTATGGAAGTGTTTGAAACGCAATAGGATTAGGGCATTTAAACCAAAATTTCTACATACTCTGTTAAATGGTGATTTTGAACGACGGTTTGAATTCTGCTTATGATTGCAGGGTAACTATCTTAACGACAGACTTTTTCTGAAAAACATGATGTTTACGGACGAGGCAACGTATCTAGTCAAAATTGTAGGTTTTGGGCAGCTGAAAATCCGAATTGGGTAATTCATTGTAAAAACCAGCACAGTGAAAAAGTTAACGTGTGGTGTGGCATATTTAACGAACAAATTGTTGGTCCATTTTTCCTGGATAACCTGACTGGACAAAATTTTCTACATTTTTTACAAAATGATCTCTATGAATTTCTCATGGAATTGCCATTAGCACAGAGACAAAACTTAATCTTTAAATTACACATAATCAGCTGATAGTTCGGAACTTTTTAAATGTAATTTTCCCTATGAAATGAATAGGTAGAAATTCTCCTTTCGAACCATGGCCCCCTAGATCGCCAGATATTATCCCTTGTGACTTTTTTCTGTGGGGCATTTGAAAAATAAAGTGTATGCTACTCGGCCTCGTAATAGAGAGGAACTTTGCTTTGCAATTAGGCAAGCGTGTCAGGAAATAACTCCCCAAACATTAAGAAAAGTGAATGGACGTTGGAGAAGAATTGTTGAAAAGTGTATTGTTTCTGAAGGTTGAAGGTTGAAGGTTGAATGTTGAAAACACAAGAATCTGAAATAATGTAATTTGTAATTTTATTACCACATCAGTTACAAATAAAGAACTTATTAAAGATAGACTTTAATTTTTTTTGCTCAAATCAGCTCTTGAGATTTTGAAGATATGAATGAAAGGGTTTTTTGAGATGCTCATTGTGAATCTGATAAGAAAAGTTGTATAAAATGAGCCCTAAATCCTTTCCTCAAAAAACGCATTTTTTGTCCCCCCCCCCCCAGCGCACGCCAATGGTGAATGAATATGTTCACTATGCCAAATACTTCATTTTTCTAATATACAATCACCACCAAAATCTCAAGAAAATCGCCTTTATAATAACAGATATTCGGGCGTATTCATGAAAAAAGTGAATTTAATTTTTTTTCTTCTCAAATTAGCTCTTGAGATTTCGAAAATATGAATCAAGGGGTCTTTGGGGATGATGATTCTGAATCTGATAAAAAAGTTATCTAAAATGAGCCCTAATATCATTTTCCCAAAAATGCTTTTTTTCACCCCCCACTCCGAACGCCAATGGTCGATGAATATGTTCACTATGCCAAATACTTTCTAACATATAATCACCACCAAAATTTCAAGGATATCGCATTATTAATAACTGAGATATTAGGGTGTATTCATGAAAAGCGGGACGCACTGTATATTGTCAATAAAATTATGGGTGCCATTAGCCGTCACTACGCCTCTTCGAGAAACTGACATCGAGTCTACTACTGTACAGTACAAATAACAGAGAGAAATCTGTCTAACTCATCATTGCAAAGTCCATTACAATTTACTAATTGTAATAATAATAATATTACTTTTAATTTCTACAATTCTAAGCAGTAATCTTGTTCAATTATTACTTTTCTTCGTAAAATTCTCAAATTCCCAAAATAGATTGAAAATATATAAATTTTTTTGTAATTATGCAATAATCTGTGGTCGCCGGAAAAATAGTGTTCATCACTTGTGTGGAAAGTGCCATTTTACACTTGAGGGCTTGTCAACATTCTCCCACTCATGTGAAATGGGTCAGTTTCCACACTAGTAACGTAATATACTATTTTATAATTACATATTTTCAACAAATTGATAAATGACAGTTGCGAGTCTTTCATGTAATGGAAGAGTCAGTTTCCTACTAGGATTTTTGTTAAAAAGTCGCTCTTTTCATGCTCTATTGATTGGTGTAGTATTGTAGTAAACTGAACAGTAAACTGATGTCTGATATAAATCTACTGTCTCACAGACATCCCAGTTCAGTTTATCGTGTATGATCACATGGTTCAGCAGAGTGAACAATAAGTTAGTAACTCTAGTTGGCGAGCGTATGATTTGTTTTATCTCATATCTTCGTAGCTTTCCAAATAGACACAACGTTACAATACCTTTTACACAGTGTCTTTCGATATTATCAGCTGGGTCCGTAAGCTATTCTCGAAGGTCTATGTTATAGGTGGGATTTTAGGTATCCCGAGATATATGTGGCACTAAAATAGAATTTCATCGCCTCTCGATTGTTTCACATACTTACAAATGTATTCTATCATTGTCAACAAATGGTATATAATTATGTTGGGATTTAGTACTTTTATTTTTGGTTAATTGTAGGTATTAGAGATTTACATGAAGATTAGTATTTAACGTGTGTTATAGATTATTTGAAAACGAAACACTGAAGTTCGACTGATTTTAACTCTTCGGTAAATATTTATCATCTTGTATGACTGACACAAATAGGTGTTTCTTAGAATTATTTGGAAATCTGTCAGGATTAAGTTCATATTTTCAATGTTGATCTCCATTTGCATTCATTCAAATAGCTCTGATGATTTGTTAATTACAGTTATTCCATATTTTTCATCACCAAATCCATCCAAGACAAGTTCGTGAAAGAACGGAGAAATTATTGAAAAACACGGTAGTTGGATCTTTACAGTATTCTTATAAATTTTCTAAAGAAAACATATAAAGTAAGTTTTCTCGGGGATCTCAAAATTACAAGTAATAAAGTCATTCAAACGGTCTAAATTTTTAGAACCTGTGACGTCACGATTTCATGGTTGTATGGTTGTAAGTTGAATAGTTTTTTTATACTACTGAATAATTTCAAATCATCTACAAAAACCAAGTGAGGATATTTCACCGAGATTGCCAAATCATTTATAAACATAAGGCAGAGAAGAGGCTTCAAGTTGGATCCATGTGGAATACCACACGACACCATGTGTGTCCCACTTTGAGCAGTAACTGCCTCTTATTTCATCGAGAATAAAATAATTTGAAAAATATTTTTTCAGTTCCATTTTCGACGGCTAAAGCCAATTGAAAACTGAAAAATTTGGGAAAACATATTCGGGAATTTTTTATCACAAAACCAACTGGTTCAGAATAACATAAAACCCTCATGCAGATCGCAATGATTTGGTCATATGAATTTGAACTGTATCATCTGTAGATGGAAATATTATTAATATTTGAATAATTTCCACATTTTTAAATCTTCTCACAAAATTCCCAAAAATGTTCAATTAATACTGCTCAAAATATCCAAATATCCCTACTTCCTGGCTAACTATGATCACATGAATAGTGAAAAATTGGAAAAAAAAAGAAAGATACCAGAAGACTTAAAACTCAAACAACATGTTATATCTTGTAATAATACAGATAAATGTACAGGTCGACAAGCGTAAGGATGCCTCTGAGATGCGCAAACGATAGAAAGCGTTAGTAGATGTGCGACAAAGATCGACTACGGCTGGTTATCATCGGAATGTACAATCGGGAGAGAAATTTTTCTGCAACACGTAGGAACGTAGGTTCTTATCTGAATTTTCATTAATTCCTAATGAACTGTTCGAATAATATAATTGTCTGTGATCACTGGACCGATTATGAAAATTGCATAATTTTCCCGAAGCCATAAGTGTAAATAAAGTACGACTAGAAAAAGAATGCATCGCCACACAATTTCAGAAATAGGTAAATAAATATAATAAAGAACACGAGGAACATACTTACAGAAGTTGACTAACAATATCACATGACCTCTGACCACTGCCAAATTAGCATTGTCCATGGTAACTTTTGATTTTTTGTTTCTCTTTTTATTTGGAGTTGAGAATTGTTCCACTTCACCTTTTTCAATTTTATTCATTTCTGAATAAATTTTCCTAATGCTTCTAACGCAAACTCCCGTTGCGGCAGCAACTCGTTCTTGAACCTTCACAATGGGAATACTGGTTTCACCTATCATTGCTTCTGCCTGCATAAATTTGATGACATTACTGAGAATTTCCCTACTTTGTCCACTCAGAATCTTATTTCTCACTTTACTCTTTGAAGGCATTTTCAAACACAACAAACTACACTATAACCTATCTAATAATATTTCAAAACTATACACAACCACAACACAAGGATTTCAAATAGACCGCGGGCATATCTGACAGACGACAGTAAATGACAGTTGTCAATCCAGCCTGCTGGACAAACAAATGGATCTACAAATGCTTATTGTGCATTTATGTCATATTTTAGAATAAAAACTCTCGATAATGCCTTAATTTTGCGCGATTGTGAAATGCGGAAGTAGAAGCGGCAGAAATAAGGTTTCATTCCATCGACTCCCTTCTATTTTCGACAATAGAAAAAATATTAATCCTCTTGCTGAAAAGAGACGTGAATTGTGGATTCAGGCAACTAGAAGAGCAGATTTAACTACTGAGAAGTTGAAATGGGCAACGGTATGTTCAGAACATTTTGTAAATATCTCTTCTGGACATCCTTAGACAACGTGTTGAATTAACCACTTTTATCAACCATATCACAAACAATCTCGTTGCAATCAGGAAGAATACTGATTACAATATCAAATTACGTTCCCCTCTTTCAGGTATACTAAGAGTAAACCTTTAATTTTCTCAGAATTGTCATTATAATATCATTAAATTACCATTGTTGATTATTCAAATACGGTTTGTTCGTCCAGCAGGCTGATTGACAGTTGTCATGTGACGTCAGATGCCCACGGCCTATTCACACACAATCAGAATAACGCCACAATAATTTTATTCCACTGACTGTACACTCACGACGTTAACTGCTTGAATAATGTAAAGCGATTGAGCTCCTGCCCCACTCCAGGGTTGTGTCTAATGCGCAACCATTTCTCGGAGGCATCCTTAGGCTTGTCGACCAGTAAATGGCATTCTATAGAAAAGTCTAGTAGTATAAAATACCTTGGCGTCTTTCTAGACCAGCATTTAAAATGGACAGAACATATCAACTGCGTCAGAAAACGACTACGGGTCCTTATGCATACATTTTATGAATTACGTGACATATCTTATCATACTGTATACTATACTATATACTTCACTTGTAGAATCACTAATACAATATTGTTTTCCTGCTTGGGACCAACATTCAAAACACATCTCAGCTCACTGCAAATTGCACAAAATTTATCATTATTGAAAATTATCTTTAAGAAATCTAGACTTTTTTCGACTAATCAGCTTTATCAAGAATTCAAAATATTTAACATCGGCTCAATCTGTGCTCATCAATGCTTAAAAATAATCTTTCAAGAACAACACACATTCACGAAACAACACTCAAGAGACTCGATCAGTAACAAACTCAGATATTGAGGTTGAATATTTTTAAAAAACTGTTACACAAAATAATTTTTTTCACCATGGTTCAAAAATCTGTAATTCTCTCCCAAAAAATCTCAAAGATATTAAAAAAAATTAAAATTTTCAAAAAACAAACAAAGATAAATACAGGGTGTTTCATAATAAATGCGCAGGACTTCAGGATGTGATAGCTTGTCTAAAAATATGAAAAAAAGTTTTTATTAACTTACCCTCTAAAATGCACCATTTTCGAAATACAGGGTGTTGATATTTAAAAAAAATAATCGTTTTTTGCGAATATCTCTGGAACCGTTTATCGCACAAAAAACAGATTTCGTTGTCATTTTTTACTCATAATAAGCTATGTTTTGTGCGGATTTTTTATTTTTTCAAATTCATAATTGGTGAAAATTTTGAAGGGGTATTGGGTGTTTTTTTCTCCAACTTCTACGTCACTGGAAAAAGTACAGTTTTGAGCCTCTTATATGAGCCACCAATGTTTTCTGCACAAAAAAGATATTTCTGGTCATAAGCTCTAAAATTGACCCTTTTCAAGAAAAATCAACTTTCATGTTGTTTAAATAATGTTTTTTCCTCGAAAAATTGCTGCGTGCATTGAAGCTAACGGCGGACATTTCCAACAATTCAAGCGAGTATGATTGTTATTGTTTTTTTTTATTTTACAATTAAGAAGTCAACGTTTGGTTTTGTAACTTGTTCTAACGTTTAAATAAATTTTGTATTATTAGGAAAAAAATTATTTAAAAAAATTTACCATGTTTTTCAACATGAAAGTTGATTTTTCTTGAAAACGGTCAATTTTAGAGCTTATGACCAGGAGTATCTTTTTTGTGTAGAAAACATTGGCGGTTCAAGTAGGTGGCTTAAAATCATACTTTTTCCTGTGGCGTAGAAGTTTAATTATTATATTTGTTTTTTTTGTGAATATATGCCAAAATATTTGTGATATTCTAGTAAAGTTTGGTATCTGAGATGATTTTTCAATGACAAAATCAAATTTTGTGTTAATTGTAAAAAACTAATTTCTAATTGAATTTATTTTGAATTAAAAAATCTTGTCATTCAAAATCACTTGCATCGATTATTTCAAATCTCAATAACTCGAAAACAGTTGCTCGCAGTGACCTCTATCAAGAATATATTTTTTACACAAACTAAATAATAAATATTCCCAGATACCAAACTTTACCCAAATATCAAAATTATTTTGAAATTATTCACAAAAAATAAAAATAATAATTAAACTTTGACACTCTGTATCTCAGAAACGAATAACTTGTGGACATATGTTTATAGGAACTTTTCTTCTTATTTTGATGTCAGCAATATGCTTCTAAATTTTCTACACGTACTTAAGAAACACCCTGTATAAACAATGGTTCTAGTATTGTATGCTTTGGATTGGCTAGTCACATGTAAGTTATCTTTACTTCTGGTATCATGTTGATGGATTTGATTATTGAAAGTTACAAATTCATGAAAATATGATGGAAGAAGATTATGTAGCATTTTAAAGACATAACTCATTGTTAGGTAAATGAGTCTATTTTCTATTGACATCCATTGTAGTGTTTCTAACATTAATGCAATTGGTGTATGTCTATTACATCTCAAGGTAATTCTCATTGCACGGTTTTGTAGTTTCCGTAGTGATCTTATTTTATTTAGGTCAAAAACATACAATAAGGTAGGGCAATATTCAAAATGGGGTTTAATAATAGTGTTGTATACGGTGATTCTCGAATTCATACTTAAATGCTGAGATCCTCGAAAAAAAATATAGGTTTTTAAGTATTTTTTTTTGTATATAATTAAAATGACTATTCAACGTTAAATGATTGTCAAGCATAAACCCTAGATATTTAAACTCGTAAACCAATTCAATTTCATTGTCTTCTATTTTAATGTGAATTTCATTTATATTAATTTGTCTGTATTTATATGGTGTAGTAATTATCATCCCTTTTGTTTTATCAACATTCAGTTTTAATTTGTTCATTTTTAGGTATTCTGTTATTCTACTTAAAGACTTATTCATCTTTTGGACCGCATTATTCATATTTTGAACAAGTAAGCTTTGGATGACGCGGCGATAAAACAAAAAGCAAGTGTTTACTGGTAGCTGTCAAATTTTGATTTGAGCAGTAAAGACGCTCCTCAATTCGTGGTTTTTGTTCAATTTTCAAACACATTCGAAATGAAGTATATGATAGTCTGTTTTATACAAACCGGGGAAAATGCAGAAGCAGCAAGCAATTTCTACCACGAGAGGTATCCAGAGAGAAGACATCCTTTTAGAGACATTTCCGGAAGATTGCAACAGAACTCAATTGATGGTGGTCAATTTGAAAAGAAATGACCAAAATTATAAGCAACAAATAGGGATACGGAGTTCGAAGAAATTGTCTTTTTAGAAGCTGTTGAAAATAATCCCAAAATGTCAACGCGAAATTTGACAATATCAACTGGTCTACCAAGAACTAACGTAAGGTGGATTTTGAGAATGCACAAATTCAAGCCATACAGGAACAGAAAAGTTCACAAACTCTGATGACCACTCATTGATTAGGTTTCCGCATCGCACCATTCCTCTACGGTGCTCAGCTCAGAGGTTACTTTCCCTGTTCGAGGACTAATATGTCGTCTGCATAACCTTGGGAGTATAGTATCCCTGATTGTTTAAAGATTCCAGAAGTTCGTCTACTACCATGTCACACAGTAGGGGGGATAGTATCCCTCCCTGTGGGGTTCCTCTGGCAATTTCCAGCTACGCGGATTCTTGAAACATGTTGGTATGGGCCGGTCGATTTTGGAGCATTGGCGTTATCCACCCGCAGGTGGTTTCGTCAACGCTTCTCCTCCTGGCCGCTGAGACCATACTTTCGAAGGATGTATTGTCAAAGGCTCCTTCGATGTCTAGAAAAGTGCATAGTGCTATTTCTTTTTTCGCCAGAGTTTCCTCCAGCCTTGACACCAATTGGTGCTAGGCCGTCTTGCACGATTTTCCTGTTAGATAGGCATGCTGATTAATTTGTAATGGCCGATCTATGAGAGCTGCCTCCCTTGGCCTGGTCGTGTGAGTTTCGGCCAGGTTTCGGAATGAAGACCATTTTCATAGATTTCCAGGTTTGTGGTATCCAGCTAACTATTAGACTCACCCTGTACAGTCTCCAAGGTTCTGGTCCTAGATCTTCAACTCCCTGCTGTAGTAGGACCATATTCCATATGGTCCAGGCGATTTATATAGGCTGAAAGAGTTTATTGCCCAAATTACTTTCGAGTATGTTACGATCCGCTTTGCCACCTCCCAGTCAGCCCTGTTTGCCCTTAGTTTGAGGTTGACAGGGTTTTCAGTGCTGGTATTTGTGACAATGGTAGATCCTGGATAGTGGGTATCGAGCAAAAGTTCAATTGTTTCTTTCCTGGTATTTGTGTAGCCTCCAGTGAATTTTTTGAGAGTCTCCACTGGGCTTTTGGGGTTTTTGGAGAGTATACGGTGGAGCCTAGCACTTTCTGAGGTTTGTTCTCACAGAACTTCCTTCGTGCTTTCCTTTGCTCCCCTCTGATTGTTTTGTTGTATTCCTGTAGTGTTTTGGAATATTCCTCCCACGCACCAGTTTTTTCCGCTCTATGGAATAGTTTGCGTGTTTTTTTTTTCGGAGTTTAGTGAGTTAGGTGGTCACCTTTCCTTTAGTTTTTCTGCTTTTTAGGGTACAGTTGTTCCGATACGAAGTTATTATGACCTCTTGAATTTTCTCTGAGGTTTCCTCTATCTCATAAGAGTTGTGTGTGTTCGCTTTGACATTCCTAAAAATTTTCAGGTACTCATCAAGCTCCTCCAGATATCTCAGACAGTTGGTTTTCCTCGGGTTCCGACACATTTTGGCCGTTTCACTGGTGTTGCCAATCTCCAGGTAAATGTGTGGGTGTGTGTGTGTGTGAAATCCTTCGATAGCAAAAATGATTTTGCTGAAGTTTTTTCTGCCACAGGAAGGTGTAGTGCAGACGCTATTAGTCAGTCAGTCTGGGACAGTGGGTTATTTTATCAGAAAATTATAATTTTGTAGTTGAATGATCACCAGTGAGTTAAATGTCTGGGGCTTTGAGATTTTTGTTTACGATAAGTGGATAATCGCATAGAAGTTCACCCACTTACAGTAATACAGTTGTCAACCTGTGACCAAAATATTACTCGATGAACCTACATACGGTTATTCCGTTTCTTGCGTTGTTATTCGATGTTTTGCTGATATTTCAACAGGAATTACCCCTCCCACGAACGCAACAAACATTTGCAGGTTGATTAGTAGAAACTGCGAAAATGAAGAAATGCTATCTCAGTCCAGTAGTGGACAGAAGATAAGGACAAAAAGAAACACAGAAATAGAAAATCGATCAGAAACACATAAGAAACTTGTACGCAAGAGGACTGGATTGGATCATTATTGCCAAGAGACAGAGACAGATCAAAAGGAAGATATAGATCAATGAAAATGCCAAAGAGGTAAAAAAATATTAAAAAATACGTAGAACTCACAACAAATCATTAATATGGGCAATGAAAGCACCGCTGAAAATGAATATTATGAGGACAGAACATTACAAAATACCAATGGCGATTGGTTGTACACCAACTGATTCTGACCTCGACTAACTTCCAGAGAGATAAATATATTTCGGATGAGCGTTGTAGAAATAGCCACCCTGTACGAAGTAACCTCGCTTTGTTTCATTGAAATTAATACACATCTATGCATTTTCCATTGTCCCAATGGAAATGACGAACTATTTTCTGGCAATACGTTTACTCTAACAGTGTAATCCTAAACCGAGACATATAGAACATTTCACGGCGAACATGGAATTGAATCAGATCTCGGGGCTTTGGCGTAGGTATCCTAACAAAAGTACAAACGAGCGAACATGCATTCACTGCACTTTGAACGAATGGATACTTAATATTACGTATAGCAGATTAAGTATTATGGTGTCCACTATTCACTGCAAGTGACCATTGTAAACAAGTCATGTTGAATGGGCATGTTGAGTTAGCTCTTTATAGCTCAAGAAAAAGTTGATGTATGGCTTCTTCATTTCTTGACAATGCATTTTCTACAAACCTGGAAATATCGTAATATGAAAAGTCATGTGAGTTGATGAAGATAGTAAGTGTTTGTTTGAATGTTTTAGACGATGTAGTAACTTGATTACTTATATTTCGGACGTCCATCATCTTAATGGTTGAAAGATTTCTATCTCTTTCAAATTTTTTCACAACGATTCAATTGCTTGAATCCGCAATCGTCTTCTGGTGAATAGTGACAAAATCAGATGCTACGCGACCTTTTATAGGTCTATAATTAAAGTGTAATTACGCGCGGTCTTGTGGCGCACGTGGTTTCGCGCTTTTTCTCCCTCCAAAACGGTCCATGAGCGGTTTTCATACATTTTTAATTTCCACGCTTGGTTGACTGAAAATACCATTGGCTTCTATGTAGTTGGTTTCCATAAATTTCCGTTTGAACCAATGTTCCTCTCTATCAAGAACACTAGCTTCGACCCAGAGAATTCGGTGGTGTTTTGTCCAGGCGTGGTCAGCAATTCCCGATTTTGATGTTTCCCCTCGTTGAGTCCACTTTTTGTGTTCGGCTATTCTTACTGATAATGGCCTCTTGGTCTCTCCGATATAGGAATCTCCACATTCACATGGGACTTTGTAAATACAGTTTTTACTGGATTCTGTTGTGTTCTCTGGTTTCGTCTTGGTGAGGAAGCTTCGTAAGGTACTGCCGAATTGAAAGCAACTCTTGATGTTGTATTTATTTCCGATCCTTCTGATCTTCTCGGAGATACCCCTGATATAGTGAAGAATGAGAACGGGGTTTTGTGGTCTTTCTTCGGTTGTCTTGGTCTTTTCGAGTTGTTTCCGAACTTCTCCTATGAGCTTCTCGGAGTATCCGTTTCGGCGTAGGTCCTTTTTGATGTGGTTAATTTCCGCCTCCAATGACTCCTGGTTGTTGCAAATAGACATTGCTCTCTCCACCAACGTTCTTACGATTCCCCTCTTTGTGGAGTTTGGGTGATTAGAGCCGTAGTTGAGGTACTGTCCTGTGTGTGTCTTCTTCCTGTAAACAGAGGTGAGGATTCCAGTGTCTGTTCTTTCAGCTTTCATACTAAGTATCTTTTTGCGGAAGCTTTTGAAGCTGTAAATTGTAAGAGAATAGGAATTGATGAATATTGGCATCTACCAACAAAATCCATTTTTAATTTTGTGATTTTTGTAAATCAATGGATGCTTCTTGACCAACAAAGTACAAAGTATAAATTCATTGATAAGAATTGTTATAAAACAACGAGCATCGAGAAAGTGAAAGCTGCAGTGCAAAATAAGTAAGAGAAAAAAAGCCTTTGTAATCACATATTTTCCGTTATTTTCGTCATGCGGCTGCACCCTTGCAAGCCCCTACAACCCTTCAACGTAAGATCATCAATTTTATCAGAATATACAGTGTGGCCAATATTATCTTGTCGTTGGGAGGTTTTTTATCATTTATAATATACTGCATCAAACATTGTAGGTTATTAGCGGTGGGATAGTAGTTATATATCTGAATTGTATTCAAAATGTTTATTGATTTGAAAAATTTCATAACTTTGATTGCATTGCTTTCGACTTACAGAAAAGTCTTCATGACTTTTCTGTAGGTCGTTCGATAGCGAATATGATATTCTGTCTGTTATTGATAACCGGGACATTCTAATATGAAGTGCTTCATCAAAATGTTCTCTCCACAAGGCTCGCATTTGTTAGGTTTCTCTTTCGTAGGAAGGTGATGGTGTGTAGGAGGTTTTTGAAACCCATGGAAGTGTGATTTTCAACGAAATGCCAATAGAACTGTGCTCCAACTGATCCCAAGTAGCAGCACAATTATACTGGAATAATATGAGTACAATTTGATGGGAATATTGGCAAAATATTCGAAGTTAATAATGACGACAAAGAAATGTGAACATTTCACGAAGTTGGTCCAATAGTACTTGGAAATTTCCAAAATAAAATTGGTGCATTTTCTCGAAGCAATATGGTACAGCTCTATAGCACACTAATATTGTGATAACATCAGTGAGATGTTATGAAAATATTGGCAAAACAGACAAACTTAATAATGGCAACAATAAAAACAATTGAACATTCTGCGATATTGGTCCAGATATTGCAAAAAACTGTTCTACGCCTTCCAACTTCCTTATTTTTCTTCAGATTCTCATACTCTTCTTCACACATTTCTCTCTGAATTTTTACCAACCACAGTTTTTCTGCTCCTAATAACTCTTTAGGATCTATTTGGTAAATTTATCTTCTTGTATTTTTTAAATTTAAAATTTTGCAGTTTCTGATGAATCTTAGTAACCACGCAGTAAATTTAATTAACGCCTGCCACTTTGAGAATATTTTTAAGACCTGCAGTTACTTGTCTTCTTCTCAAAAAATCTACAAATAGTAATTGAATGCATCGAGGCAGGAGAATGCCCTGTTGGAATCTTCTGTGATCTCAGCAGGGCATTTGACTGTATCAATCATGACATACTACTTGAAAAGTTAAGTAGGCATGGAATCAGAGGTTATCCCCTAGATTGGATTAAATCCTTCCTATGCAAACGAACACAGTATGTAACTATCAACGATTATTTTTCAAAGTATGCTGAAATAGACACTGGTGTTCCTCAAGGGTCCATACTGGGACCAATTCTGTTCTTATTTTATATTAAGGACTTAGATAAACTTTCGGTATCTGCATCTTTCACAATGTATGCTGACGACACGTCGTTAATCGTATCTGATAAAATGGACTCTTCCTTGCGTGATAAATGCAAAGAGGTGATGATCTCCTTGAATGAATGGTTCTCAGCAAATTATGTGTTTCTCAATACTTCGAAAACTCAAGTCCTGAGGTTTCACCACGTCCAAAAGGAATGTAATGAGCTATCATTCCAATTCAACGAATCGAGTTCATCGATTTCAACTAATTTAGATGAAACGGTTTTTCTAGGATTACGAATAGATAAAAATCTCAACTGGAAGGCTCACTCCAATTATCTAATCTCAAAGTTGAATTCGATTGCCTTTCAATTCAGAAACTTGCGGCATGTACTTAATATTGATCAATTGATACAGCTCTACTATGCACAAGTTGAGAGTAGGCTACGATACGGTGTAATTTTTTGGGGTTTATCTACCCTAGCGAAAGATATCTTTGTGGCACAAAAAATAATTTTACGATCAATGACGGGGCTTTCACGCATTGATTCCTGCAAAGATGTATTCAAAAAACTGAAAATATTAACACTCCCTTGCTTAGTTATTTCAGAGTTGAGTATACTAGTTTTCACAAATAATGATGAAAAATATGTGAGAAACAAACAAAATCATAGCGTCAATACAAGACAGAAGAATTATTTTTCAATTCTATTCGGAAAATTTAAAATAACTCACCAATCTCCCAGTCATATGGCTCCCAGAATATATAATGCTCTGCCTTCAAATGTAAAAAACTGCTATACGAAAGAATTATTCAAACGTAAGCTGAAATCATTTTTAACGGAACAAAGTTTTTATAGACTGGATGAATTCTTGTCATAGGAATCTGCGGTAAAATCAGGAATTTTTAGCATTATTTTATCTTATTTTTTATTGTACGTGTTTAGGTATATCTATATTTCAAATGTAAGCAGCTGACTTTTTTCATACGGTTTGTAACTGTCTTAAGGAAATAAATGATTATTATTATCATTATTATTCTATTGTTAAAATTGGTATTTCAGTCGACACCCCTACTAACAATCCTAAGAAGTCTTCGGGAGACGCCAAATAACATGAATGTCATTTTGATTTCCAAATTACTCCTTTCATTCTGCTCAAATTTTCTATAAGTAACTTTCTTCTTTTCTTACGAAATTTGGATCATTAAATTATAATTCATCATTTTCTTTCGACCGTTTTGTCAGTCTATCAGCTGCATTGCTTTTCGTGTCAACCCATTTACATGATTCTTTTCTCGTTTTCTCTAGAATGTCTTCAACTCTGAAGGCTATGAAGTGTTTTTACTTTTTCGAATCAGCACGTGACTATAAAATTACTGTTTTGAAAGCCCTACACTAATCTTCATTATCTTCTGTATCCAAGTAGTCGTCCATGTAAAACTTTTTCAGTATCTCAATATTCTCATTCTGCTTCTGCAGGTTCTTTTCTAGACAAATTCCATCGAAATCTTCAGAAAAATGATTTCTAAATTATGTAAAGCGTCATCCGAGTTTTTCTCCTCTACCAGTTGAAATGTTAATTTTTCGTTGGAAAATTTCCATGCAATATCCACCCAAGATATGTTTTGAATATTGCTGCTCCATTCGAAGAGTCATAACATATTCCTTAACCAATTATTAATGGCCAATTAACATATCAAAATAATGGATTTGGCATTCTGCAAATATTCAATAACAATGTTTTTCAATAATTCATAACGTTGTTTCAGCTCTTTCACATCTAGTCTTTGAACAGGAAGTCTCAGGTCTTTGATTGCTCTGGCATTTCTGATGGAAAATATATTTTCTTCAAGTTTTCCTTTGATTTTGAATGTATCTAGTCTTGAATGATCTCCCGTCTTAGTTGTGTGGTTTGTCCACCTCATAGCTAGAGGATCAATGATTCCTTGGCACTGTAGAGCCTTCGCCACAGATTCTGCCACTATTGTTAAAATTGTTGTTTTTAAAATTGTTTTTTCCGTTAACCAGCTGTCGCCCCCTTACGAACGGCAGCCCTCAGTAGTCGAAACAGTGATAGTAGAATCTTCATCACATATTCAATTCCAGTGTAATGATTTTCAAGACAGCTAAATTCTTATTTTCATTACAACAATGGACGGTTGCTTTTTCTTGCATTTGTTCATCTGATGTGGATTGAGACATGAGAAAATCAATTTGTGCTGTACAAAAAATTTCCGAAGGCAATCAGCAGTCATTTTGTTGAAATAAAAGTTGATATTTATCATTTTTGTAGAGAATACACAGAATCTAGGGAATTCTGAGCAATCTAGGCATTTCAAAACTAAACAGTTGTATTCTGCATGCAATAAGATAATTCTAAGAAATTTGCTATATTTTTTTCTTGTATTGGTTTCATACATAAATGTAATTTGATTGAATACTTTGTCCAGAATATCTTCGATTTTGCTGAACCTGTACTCCAACAACTTGAAGACACGACCAATCTCATCAGGAAAATTCAACAAGGCATTAACAGTTTCTCTGTCTTTTCCCTTCAAACACTTTGAAGGGAAAAGACAGCCTGCTAACATTCTCCCAATTTTCTGATATTAACTTATATAAAACCTGACTTTGGCATCAAACGAGGCCAGCAGTTTAATAGGTCAACAGGAACTGCGTCTTTTCTCAGGTATCAAGCAAAAGTGCAGTGGGGGTAGCCCAGTGCCATTTAAATAGCACGAAACTATGAGTATGTCTATTCTAACAATTAATAACTTGAGGGAATACAGGAAGAAGAAAATAACTTTCGAACCATAACTATTCTTTTTCGGGTTTGGAGGCCGTGGTTTTTTGGAATTGCTTCCTTAATTCGTCGAGTTGATGCTACTGGTTTTCTGTTTCATCCCCGTAGAGGCTTTTCATAAATTGGTTATGGCTTTCGCGGCCGTAATTTGCACAGGAATCAAATCCCAAGAACGACGGCCTATAAACCCGAAAGAGAATAGTTATAGTTCAAATTACTTACCTGAAAGTGAAACCTACCTACCTGATATGTAGAGCTGAGTTGTTGCCTATTTTACTATTACTAGTAAATACAGTTATTCATCAAGAATTTCCACAGAATAAATAGAACATCAATTGAAAAAATGAATAACATACAAGAAGATTATCTGTCAAATATTCATAAAATGTCGCCGCCGGTTTTTGTTCACAGCGACTCTTGAGTTTTTTCTCCTCGTTTCGCAACGGTTTCGTCGGCCACTTTAAATATCATGCAGTGGCGGATGACATTTCCTAATATTATGAAATCTTCACCTACACAGATAAAAAGGATTCCTTGATTTGAAAGAATTTGAACTTGCCTCAAGGGCGCCCAGCATTTGATATGGGCGAAATGCATGGATATTTTGAACCAAAATTTGAATTTTTTGAGACAAACGCATCATTTTCTCTAGCACAAAGTTATATAAATGTCAGGCAAGAAACCTTAGTTTTGTCATAATATAAAATGATTTTGTCTCAAAATCATTATTTTTCCAAATTGTGAAAAGCTTTGAGGTAAATACCATCTTTTTTCTAGCTAAAATTCATGTGAACTTAAAGCAAAAGAGCCTAAGTTTTCGATCAAATTCATTAGGAGATTGTTTGAAAATTACGTGCTTTAAAATAATAAACATGATGTCAATGTCTTGAAATAAAAGGCTTTTGATATAAAACCAACAAATGCTTTATTTAAAATCTTAGGTTTATGTTGAATTCTTGTTTTGAAACCTTGCGTCCTCAAGTGAAAAATTTACTCTTTTTTAAAAAGATCCAAAACGGTCTTGTGACAAAATGTGTATGTGTAGGCCAAATTTCCTGAGGATCTTTTTAAAAGATAATAATAGTTCATGTGAAAAGTTTTAAAGCAACAAACTTGCATTGGTTAAAATCAAATTCAAAATTGAAATTTAAATATTAATAAAAACGTATTTATTTAAATAATAACACATAACACGTTATTTTGGTTACTGAACACAAATCAGGGAAAAATTGGTATTGCTGGTGAATAAGGAACAAAACAAAACTAACTCTAGGTGGTACCAACAAAATCATAAAACTCGTAAAGGAATTAAAACAAATAAATTTCTACCTACATTGATGAATTTTCATATACATACATTCATATTAACATTGTAATATTATACAGTGTGGACGTAAATAGTTCCCCCCCTGTTAACTTTCGAACGGTCCGACGTACACACATGGGACGAAAACAGTTTTGAATAGTATCACCGATACCACTTTTTTTTTAAAACCGGTTTCACTCATCATACCTATTCACAACACAAATCTTGCCGGCAAACACCATTTATCAACATCAACTCATCGACATAAGAAAATACAATGACAGAATGGCGCTAACTAGTGACCAGTGAACTGATACGCTGACACCTGCACCCTGCACCTGCGCCCGCTGCGCGGGCGCAGATCGTTGCGACTTGCTCAAATTCAAATGGGTATCGGCAAACTTCGGGTACACCGGTAGACCCGAGCTCATGCATGGCGAAGATAGCTGAGGTAGATTATGTCAATCAAACACATTTGGACCTTGTATCAAGTGGTTATGGTTTTGAGACAAGAGTCAACCAAGCAGGACTGGAGACAAAGTTAATAATGTTCTCTCAAAAGCATTTGAAGCCAAAAGAATAGAAAATTTATTACAAAAGCAACAATGATTTTCATTCAAGAGCAAAATATTTGGGACGAAGACAATTTCTTTGTTAGAAGAGAAAATAATCCAAAAGCATGATTCTTTTGTCTCTAATCGGGTATTTTTATCAGTGTACTTGATACATTTTACAATATCTGTTTGGGTATATGAATAAAGTACCTAAAAGATTTTGACAAGTGTATTGGTCTGCTAGTGGTGCATCATACGTTGCGATCTCTTTGTTTTCCTGACTTTACTTCTTCATAACAAATCCTCATATGTGAACACATATTCAGTCATTTCTCAACGTCTATCCACCGATTTCTGGGTTCATGTGAAATATCCTTCATATTTATTGGTTATAGTTCCGAAACTTTCCCGCGCAGACGCCTACTCTACAGACACATAATTTTCGGATAGTATTTTGATTGAAATTGTTTCTCGAACCCATTTCGATCAATCTTCGATACGACCGTTAGTTCTCGACGAATTTATCACTTCTATTATAATTATCAACAAACCAATACAAGTTTCGGCGAGTTCAATCAAAGGAACAACGTCTCCTGGGATGACATTCTTAATTACTAATGGAAAAAATTTATCACCTCTCAATTAAACCATTTTAAATGATCTTGTGCATTCCATTGTCCTTTTATAGAAATTTGTTATAGAACATATTTATATACCTATATCAGTAGACTTAGTGGACACTGTCGTCAAAGACAGGGACCGGATAGCTATGCAATGTATTAAAATGTCTGTAGTATATCTGATGATTTTGTAATTTATTGAAAGCTTTGACAAATAACCGCACTGAAGTAACTCTTTCGCCAGATAAGTGAATCAGAAGATGTTGTGGAAATAATAAAATGCCGTATGAAAAAAGTGGCATCTAGTGAATATATTGCATGAAAGTAAATAGGACCATTCTGGAATCTGTAAATATTACTCTGTAAACAATAACCATCTGCCGATTCGGAACGCTTGTTGCGACTCATTGATGACATTGGAAGGCAACAGAGAAGCTCAAATATATACATTTTTTAGCCCTCCCCCTCCTCTTAACTTTTGAACGGTTGACGTACAAACATGGAACAAAAATCATTTTGAATGGTATCACCGACACTACTTTTCGAAATATACGTGGTTGAGAAAAGAATTCAATAATTTTTTCATCCATCTACATTTGATTGATTTTCGTTAATATTTATTTTCACAATTTCGATCTCTTGCCTTTCGAAATTTCTAAATTAATACCTCCAGTGCCATCTGTCGAGTAATTGCAATATGTCTTCTCTCAAAAAGTAGCCCGAAAAACTCATGATGGTTGAAAAAAGAATTGAATTTCATTTGAAATTTTCAAATTGATCGAGCAGCCACATTGTATTATATTTCATAAAGTACTGTAATTAATTAACAATTTAAAAGGTTTTCGTCTTCTGTTTGTACGTCGAAGGACTAAAAAATGCTACATTGTATTATATTTGAGACCCATGCATGCTGTTTTCTTGTTTCACAAACTGCAAAACCCATTGATGTCCGAATAAAAAAATTTATTATATATTGTCTGCCAAAATGTTGGAACCATATGTGCAACTTTTTTATTAATAGTTTCTCAGAAAATTTCATTCCTCATAAAAGTTGGTGCATCTAATTATACTGAGTACGCGCATATCAGTTATTGACAGTGGCGTGCGGCTAAGCGGGAAACGGCCGATATTCTTAATTCACCATAGAGAAAAGTGAGAGTAATATGCAATATATAGAAAAATGTTATTGAAAGAAGTTGCTTTAAATTTAATGATATTCTTAGATATCCGGTTCAGCATACCAATTTCAATATTTTTGAGGTTCCTGGCTTTATTTCGTTATTTTTCGATTACTGTTATTTTGACATATCTTCAAGATTTTTAGATCAGGAATTGTTTTGACAGATAATTTATGCTAATTCAGTAACTTACTGCTCAAAAATTATTATGGATAATTCCCATTAAAAATTTAAGTAGTTATCAAAATTAGTAATTGCTAGACTAAGGGCCGGTATTATAAACATCTCTCGAAGTTAACTTTAATTTTAACAGTAAAGTTAACTTCAGCTTCAAAATGGCAGTTTTATAAAAATCTCATTTCTGAAATAAAAAGAAGAAGAAGAGGGCAAATATGTAACCTACAATTTTTCGCAGTTTTTCCTGTGGCATTTTCTAATTTTCTGTTAAATAATAAAATTGCTATTAATAGATTTGAGAATCCTCCAAAATCTCCAACAACTACCAAGAATAAACATGTTGCATGAAATCTGAGTGTAATTAACGTGTTACTGGCGGTAGAAGATAATTTCTAACATTGAAAATACTTATAATTCCAAAGTAATTAGAACTAGATATTAGAAATGATGACTTATTAGTTGGACTTTGCAAATTTGCCTCTCTATGTGCCCATTTAACAAGCATTCAGACTAAGCATTCAGTCTATCTTGATCGAAATCCGTTTTAATTTGTTTTCAAATTCTATTTCATTCCACAAGATAAAATGGTTTAACCGATTTCTAAATATCCTTCGACGCCGAGGGCCTTCAATAATAATCACAGCATCTCCTTCATCGCCGCTTAAAAGTTCCTCGAAAATAACCAGGATATCGTTTGCTAACATTTATTGCGAAAAAAAAAATCAAATTGTGTTCTATGCTGAATTATTGACAGAAGAACTGTCGAAAACCACCATTTTCTACAAAGTTAACTTTAACTGATACCCCGTCCTCCCGATAAAGTTAACTCCTACCTTTTGAAGTTAACTGTAAGATGTGACGTCATTCCACAAGTTAACTTCTAGTTGTCTGTCAAAATAGTTTTATAATACCGGCCCTAAATTGGATAACTGGGAATATCATTCAATTGCAAACAACTTTTTTCGATAACATTTTTGGATTTTTTGCAAATTAATGTCACTTTACTCCATAGTGAATTTACAATATCGGCCGTTTCCCGCTTAGCCACACGCCACTGGCAATAACCATATTATGCGCGTACTTTAATGAACTTTAATAAAAAGTGAAATTTTCTGAAAAATTATTAATGAAAAAGTTTTCCATATGGTTCCAACATTTTGGCGGACACTGTATATCTGGTCATGGGAGGAATGAAGGTTTTACCAACTAAACCAAACGATAGTGAAAGTTTTCAGGGAGTGAGTACTTGTCGAAAATTAAAGGTTTCTTTCATATAAACAAATGCTCTTAGGCCTATACTTGAATAGTTACAACATTTTGTTGGCATGTTCTTCGTATAAAAATGCTTTCTATGATATTTTTTTAATTTTGTTGTTATCTTTTAAAGCGGTGAAACGTGCACCCCTATTCCATTTTTACCAGAACTTTTTAACAAAACAAAACTTTTCCATTTGAAACTATATTTTGAAAAGAACTATTTATTGCAAAACTTCCTCAACTCCTAATGTTATTTCCATAAAAGCATAAAAAATATAATGCATCTTGCATGAACAGAACTTCTGTAAATTGAATCGAAAAAATCTAGTAGGTATCTGTCAAGATTTGTTTGCACAAATTATAACTTCAGTCATAGTATTTCAAAGTTATTCTGTTTGTTTTTACTTTTAATGTAAGGATGTAGCAGTACCAAGTTATGTTTTCATATAATATCAAATTGAATATACAAACGAAACAAAATAATTTTTACTACAACAAAGAAAAAAACAGCAAGATCAAACGGAACGAATTTATAAAAACTGCTCGTAATGATCAAGAATCAAGTTTTTGTCTCATGGTATTGGTGCTAACGTTGAAATATTCCGGTTGTATTTGGATAGTCTCGCAGCCTCCAATGATTGTTTCATTACCAACGACTTTAGGTGACCCCCGTATGCAGAAGACCAAGAGGTTTAAGTCTGAGGTCACGTTTGAGGTACTATTCGGCATTTCCAATGATACGACGTACAAGTACTGATGAGCAGTAGTCGAAAATGAACAGACGCATTGTCGTGCATAAGCTACATTTGTGGTCGAATAGATAGTGGGGTATTTTTGAGTAAAATCTCAATCTAAACTTGGAGAAAATTTGTATGGGATGCACTATTTAGCCTCAACTGTAGAAAATAAGGTCAAATAATATTTTTTTCAATAATTCCGACCCACACGTTAAGTGCAATCGCCGACCTTCCTGAATTGCATGTGGGTTATCTTCTGCTCATTGATGATGGCTATGAAAATTTGTGATATCTTGCATTGAAAAGTTGGATTGGTCCTTTTCTGAAAATCAAGCATTTTCGGTAATCACTTGAAGACTCCAACAAAAGGCTACTCGATGGAAAAAATATCTCTTCAAAAGTGTCTGGACTCGTAGAGTATGGTGAGGATACAGTTGACAATCCTTTTGCAGATACGTTTATTGCTAACATTCCGGTTGTTAGCAATTTGTCTTGTTTTTAATTCCGGACGATCTTCAATCATTCTTATTACCAGTGGACGTCCACATCAGTAAAGTTGTTCGTTTTTGAAAAGTCCCTCTTTCGCAGATACGTTTGTGAAGACGAGCAAAAATCATGTGATTAGGTATCACGCTGTGAGGATACATCTCTGCACACATCTTCCAAATAATTTCCTTTGGCAAGACCATACTTAAAATCTCAACGCAAGTGTAACTATTCTCATTGAAGATTTGAAAGGCACATTGAACTTTCAACATAAAAATCAAACTGCTGGATTTTTTCGATACCAATGACAGAGGATCTTCTGTAATTGGAACGCAGGATGTTGTATTTTATTGTTCTATTGAGAAACTATTGTTTTTATGTAAACAACGTAAGAGTCGTAAAAGTTTTGCAATAAATCGTTTTGGTCAGATCTCAACCCCAGCAGGCCAACATACGATTGACGCACTGTTATCATCAACTCAAATTTACATTTATAAGGTGAGTATTAATTATTATTATTATCATTTTTATATTTGTGGAAGCGAAGAATTGAATCGTGGAGTTCATGCCAATTATAACCGGGATTGGGAAAAATAACAAAAAACAACGAAATGCTTCCTCAATGGTACAACCTCCAGAGCACTTTGGCAGGTTTTGGAAGGAGAAGAAGCAGCTAAATTCCTATGTCGCTGAAATTTTCTAATATACAGTATGTTAATGTTTTTGTATGAAAAAAATCGTCCCTCAAGTTGCTGATAACTTTGATGTGGGTGGTGGCTGGAAATAATAGCAGTCGACCATCAGAATTCACAACTTTCTGAAACAATTTCAAATTTTCATTCTCCGTGGTCCCAACACGTACATATAAATCCGCGTTCTTGTTACAAATAACCAATGCTTGAATATATCCACATACGAACGGGGTCATCCATCATTGCTAACATCCCCAGCATAGTTTACTCTCTGTCGATCCATCAATAGAGAACATTAGCCTACACCGAGTCCAATTAGTTTCGAGTATCAACAATGACATCCCATCGAATTTATCAACTATTACGCCAGTTGTTGCAGTTGATGATTTATCTACTATTTTGATAAACACTGTCACCTTTGAAGTCAACGCACCATTTCGGACTTTTTTTTATTATTCAGTTATTACAAATGAAGGGTTCAGAACAGTTCGTGCTTTGAAAATGATGCAAAATGACGTTTAAGATTTTTTCCGAATGTCAAATGAAATGGTTTCCAAAGAATTACTTAAGTTATTTCACAATATTTCCAAAATATATTATATGAAGCTATTTATTTTTCGGTTTTCTACCTACCTGCCGACTTTGACGAGTTTTTCGCGTGTTCTTTTCAAAAAATTTCGGCTAATTCTCTGCTGAAGGCATTTTTATGGTCGAAAGTGTTTCTAATTGGATATTTTCAAAAAATTCCAAACTCCTGAAAAAAATCAAGCCAACTTGATGTATAGTGGCTCAAGTTTCAACATTCTACATTGCATAATTCGCTTCATTGATTTTTATCATATGAGGGCATGACAGTTAAGAGCCATAACTCAGAAAATTTCAAGTCAGTTCGCCCATCAAATTCTTGTTAATTCAATTTCAAACAATTACTCTGCAGACTTAAAAAAGAAAAAGTCAGCTTTTTACCATTTCATTTTCAATGTGAATATTCACATATTGTGTGCAACATGTCAAAATGTCAAAACATTGTCAAAACATTTGCAGCAGCATCTTTTCCGAAAATTCTTTATCATGTTCTATATAATAAATATGATATTAAGAAATTTATTTTGTAGAGTAATCATGTAGGTATTCAAAAATTTTATTATAAATTATTTAATATATTCTACTTTTTGTTATAAAAATATTGAAGAAAGTCGAAAATCATTCCGTCCGTGCAAATTAATTGAAGTTTTGATCGATACGGGCGAATTTATAAAAATTGCCTGTATTTACAGGCCTCCATCCACCAACGAAAATGAATTCATTTTGGAACTCCAAAACTACCTGGGTCAACAACGGTACAAGGAGCATTACTTCGCAATATCCTCAGTGAATTCAATTTCAAATCTATAGTCAATATCAGTACAAGGACACAAGATGAATCGAGTACCTCCATCGACCATATATTTGTTAGGGCTCAAGATGGCGATTTAGAAAACAAATGTTCTGCGTTTGTTTTAAATAGTCACATATCCAACCATAAAGCCACTATAATGTCTTTAAAAACAACAAATGAAAATGTCCAAACTGAAAACCACCATCACACCATCATCATCATCATGAATTATAAAAAATTAAAAACAAACTTTACACAAATAAATTGGAATACTTTGTACGAAATGAATGACCCTGTACAGGCTAATTCATTTTTCTCAACAAAAATCTCTGAAATTATAAAAGACAGCACTGTGACATTCAAAAAAAGCAAATTAACAAAAAAAAAGATTGGATTACAAAAGGAATTATGAATTCAATTATCTGTAGAGACCGCCTATTCAAAGAATATCAAAAGAACAAAAACAGTTTGGAACTGAAAGAGAGATTTATTACTCATAGGAATAAACTCAATACATTAATAAAAATAACTGGACAAAATTATCATAGTGCTGAAATAGAAAAAAGTAAAAATAATCCCAAACAGCTATGGAAAGTTATCAATTGCATGACAGGATATAAAAATAAAAATTCTATTATAAATAGTGTGTTGAAAGAGGACAATACCCTCACCGAAACAGATTTTGAAATGGCAGAAACATTCGCAAATTTTTTTACCAAAGTTGGACCAGATCTAGCAAAAAACATAAAAACGACATTATCACCACCTCCATCCGTAAAAATTAATCCCAATTCCATGTTCTTGACACCTACCACGGAAGTAGAAATATTTAACATAATAAACACTTTTAAAAATCATAAGGCGCCTGGAGTCGACGGCATCACATCCGAAACCCTAAAAGAAATAGCCAGGGAAATTTCATCTCCAATGTCATTTATCATCAACCTGTGTTTTGAAAAAGGTATTTGTCCTCCCGAATATAAAATCTCTGTAATTAAACCACTCCATAAATCGGGTAATAAACAAATTAATTCAAACAACAAATTATTAGCAAAAATTTTCGAAAAAGCCATAAAAACACGCCTCGAGTCATTTATGAGGATTTTCGGATTGTTGAACGAAAATCAATTTGGATTTCAAAAGAACCGATCAACAGAGGATGCTATTTTAGCCTTGACGTCTAGAATGTATGAAGCCCTCGATAACACCAAACCTGCATTATGTATTTTTCTTGACATTGCCAAGGCTTTTGACACCATAGACTATGTACAATTATTGGGGGCCTTGCAAAATATGGGTTGTAGAGGGCGTGTTCACAAACTTTTTGAAAGTTATATCTCGAACCGCCAACAAATTGTCAAAATCAATGACAATATCAGTAATGCTAAGGAAGTGGAATGTGGAGTACCTCAAGGTACCGTTTTAGGTCCACTATCATTTATAATCTACATATATAAATAGCTTACTTAATATCAATACCAGCGGAAAAATCTTCAGTTTTGCTGACGACACTGCAGTGCTTTATACCGCCGACACATGGAATGAACTGAAACGGCAAGCTGAGAATGATTTCACTAAATTCATAGACTGGTTTAATCACAAGTTGTTGACAATCAATTTTAAAAAAACCATGGCACTTCCACTTTCAAGCTACGTGAATGGATTACCTGACTTCGATACACTAGATATTCCATATGACAACCAAATCATTGAAATTAAACTGACAGATAAAATGAAATATTTAGGTGTCGCAATAGATCGCCACTTGAGATGGAATATTCATATTGAACAATTCAGTAATACGCTTCGGACAATGATATATAAATTCAAATGTCTTACTAAAGTAATTAAACTACCGCAATTGAAAATGGTCTATTTTGCCCTTGTTGACTCTAGGATAAGTTATGGTATATTAGGATGGGGAGGACTCGCTCCATCAAATCTGGAAAGGATCAATATACTGCAAAAAATTTTTCATGTGAATTAAATCATTTATACGCGGAAAAAAAATTGAATACTAAAAATTCGGTTTTATGCCATTTGACGGTTAATTTGAGGTTATGTCGAAAAGTGTTCGATACAAAAGTTTTCGATTTTTTTATTGTCTACAACTTTTCCTTCAAACATTTTCCTTATTTTCCTTCCGCTAAGAGGTCACGTTTTGCCGCAAATCTCAAAAAAACAATTTCAACCCTTAAACTGCATCCCATTTTCACCATTTTGAGTGTTTAATTTTTTTTTCTTGAAGTTGGAACATCAACAACATTCTCCACCTTGTTCGCGCCTTTTACTTTATTTCCTATTTTAAGCGTTTAAAATTTGTTTCTGCACCAGCCTAAATACATAATAGCACGAAGTCATGTCATGTTACTGTATTGAACAAAATATGCGAAAGAGGTTCGAGTTTTTGCCACTTTGGCGCTAGCATCTTATTTTGAATTTTCATTATACCTCATGGTTCATTTTCTATTTGATTACTTCATATCATATTCAAAATGTGAGGTAGCCCTTTATTCAATTTGGTAAATAATAAATGATTTATTACTATTATTAGTGGTCTTTTTGCTTACCATACCGAACAGTCCGAACCACAAGCATGCCACTTCTGCCGACTAACCTCTCGAATCAAACAAATAGCCTCAGAGGATGAAGTGCGTGTGATCGTCGTCCCTCAACTCGGTGGTTTCGTGTGTTCCGCGCAAAAAACAGAGTTGGCCATGCCACACGGTAAACAATTCATTTCGAAAATAAAAAAGAGAATTATCGAGATGGACGGCGAAGATAAAGATAAGAGTAAGCACGTGTCGTGTGGGTGTATGGTTCGTGGGAACCAGGCACGGGAACCACACCAATTAGGAACCTGCCTACTTTTTTATGCTTTCACTTTGTGACGACGAGGCGGACTTCCAAACTGAAACTCGAGACCGTTAGCCAAAATACCGACATAGTACCATCGGAATACTGTGAGTACCATCATAGGGTTCGATAGACAGAAACGGGTAGGAATAACGAGTCGACCTTCTATTTCTATTGAAAAGAAGTTGTTGGGGTTAGGTCTCTTATAGAAAAACCAGTACTCCTCAGTTAGCCAACGTTTCAGCAATATATTTCGCCATCCTCGGGGCACTAAAATGGATAATTGGGAAAGACAAATTCCAGAAAAAAATTATTTTCATGGAAATCAAAATCAAAACGTGTTCATACTCCAAATTAAAATCATTGATATTTTTTTTGATACCAGCTCAAATTCCTAAACAAGTCTTTTTTTTTAATTTTAATTTTATTTTTGTAGACTTACACTAGTGATTTTGATTTTCCTTCATCAAAAGAACAACAGAGCATAAAAATATAGACATACACTTGTGGTTTAAAGCAGTTCAAGAACTACAGGCATGTTGATTTTATTGAAAATATGAACAGGATGTTCATAAAGTCAGTTGTGGAATCATCTGCGACTGAAAGATAAACTAGTCGCTATTTTCCATCGTACAAGATAACCTCTCTTGGAAGGGATTCATGTTGTAGAGAGAATCATTCTCAATTGAAAATTTGACCAAAGCATGACTCCTATGGAAATGGAAAAACCTACGATAAATTGAAGTTACATTTTTGTAGTATCTAACAGGAAAAAAACTACTTCCCCGGCAAAAGCCACGCTGGACATTGAACTATCTAATAGATTTTGTGAAAAGGCCCTATATAAATTGAGACAGAAAATCTGAAAGTGAAAATTTGCATATTCATTCAGATAGTAGAAATTAAAAGAAGCTATTTTTTGTCTTATCTAAAAGAAAACAACTATTTTCCCGGCAAAAGTCACGCTGGACATTGAACTACATCTGATAGATATTATGAAAAGAAACCAAACTCGATAGAAAAAATCTGAAAGAGAAAATTTGCATTTTCATTCAGATAGTTGGTTAAATTTTCAATTGAGAAATTTTTTTCTTTACAACTACAGGAACTTCAATATCCTTTGTGTCACGACGTTTTTTGATAATAAATATGAATGATTGGTATAATTTTGCCTTGTTTTAATCATCACAAAAAATATAGGACTTCCCAAATGTACAGGGTGAGCCTAAATAATTTGGCAATTGCTTGTTTCAGACGTCGTGGGACGAAGGATATTGAAGTACCTGTATTACTTGAATTAATCGTTTTAGACCGCAAGTGTCATAGTTCGTTGAAATTGTTTCTATAATGTACTTCAGAGGGAATTAGGTTGTAGAAAGAAAACCAATTAGTATGCACAACCGTTTACTCCCCGATATCAATAATAGTCAACCTTCTAAGGCCTACATCCGTGAACTGGCTGTTCACAGATAAAAACAGTTGCCAAATGTTTTTATTTAAAATAAGTAAAAAGCGAATAGAAATAAAACCTAATACAGTGTGGATCATTATTATGAATATATCACATCACCCTCCCCTACAAACAGATCTTCACGAAGGTGAATATCTCTCGGGTGGTTTAATTCCTTCTCTTGGTCTTAAGCCTCGTGAAAATCTGTCTACTTTGGACTCAGATGGGTTATTATAAACTAAAACATTTTCCATATCAATAATATCAACAGATACCTTATCAGCTGAGTTTTCATTACTGGGTCGAATAGGTTCCTCATTATTACTATTATTTTGGAATTCCTTAGCATTATTTGGAACTGCGGAAGATGAGAAACTGGCAGAAGAGAAACTGTTAGTATTCTGTGAGCACCTCTCTCTACCTTCCCTTCTAGATTGATCACTTTTATCTACTAAAATTTGATCAACATGTTTTTTGTGCTCTAAATTCGTTACTTCACTTTTCACTATAGAAGTTCTGTCGCCTAAAATTTTACTGACTGTACCCGGTTCCCAAGTGGGTTTTTACCATTGTGGAATTCTTTTATAAGAATATTATCGCCTATCCTGAAACTGACATCCCTATGCCCATGGAAATTTTGTTCTGTTTCTCTTGTTTTTGTAATACCACATCATGATTCCATGGTAACAACAAATCCAAACGTGATCTTAATTTTTTTCCTAATAATAATTTTGCAGGGCACTCCCCTGTAGTTGAATGTTCTGTATTTCGATAAGTAAAAAGGAAATGATTAATGGCAAAATTCAAATCTATATTGGGATTTTCTGTTTTTGCACTAATAATGGCACCATTACTCTGCGAATGATAAGCTGCAGTTGTTATATGCCTTATTCCATTCAATTTTAAATAATGAGAAAACTCTTCGGATTTTAATTGTGGCCCATTATCTGAAACAATAATTATCGGCAGACCAAACCTAGAGAATATTTCTCTTAACCTGTCTATTGTTGCCGAAGATGTTATATTTCTCATTTTGTGACATTCAATCCACTTTGATGTGGAGTCTACTAAAACTAAAAAATAATTATTGTGCACTGGGCCAAAATAATCTAAATGCAACCTTGACCAACATTCATTAGTATATTCCCACGGTTTGAGAATACTTTTTTCAGGATTTCTGTTGAATTTTTGACATGTTCTACAGTCATTTACTAACTGTTCAATATTTTTATTTATTGAAGGCCACCATACACATGAACGAGCAAGGGATTTAATTTTGACGATGCCCATATGTGAATTATGCAATTCTTTCAGAACTAAATCTCTATATTTTTCAGGTATCACTACCTTATACCCCCATATGAGGCAATCTTGTTCTACAGTCAATTCGTTTTTACGCCTGACAAATGGTAAAAATTCTTCAGCTAATTTTGAATTTGGCCAGCCCTGTTTGACATAATTTTATCTTACTACTCGCCAATCTAATGTCGTGATGGCTGAGGGGCAAAAATTCTTGCACATGGTGCATATATGAAATATTATGCAATGGGTCTTCCTCAAAATTTTGTAGTGGCAATCTTGACAAACCATCTGCTATATTTTTGACAGATCGCACAAACTGAATATCAAAATCATATGCCATCAAAAAACGAGACCATCTTTGCAGTCTATTTGCTGCAATAAGTGGAATAACCAAAAAAACTTATGATTGGTTTATTATCAGACACCAAAGTGAAGTGGCGACCATATAGATAATCATGAAACTTGGATACCCCCCATTTCAGAGCAAGAGCCTCCTTATCTAATTGGCTATACCCTTTTTCTGTATCATTCAAAACTCTCGAAGCGAACGCAATTGGGTCATCAGGCTCATTTCTTGGATTTGGATGACTAATTACCGCAGCTAGGCCATAAGAACTCGCATCTACTGTCAACTGCAACTCTTTTTCGTCGGGAGGAACATAACAATGCGAAAATATACAGGTTTTTTTCATTAATAATTTTGAATCTGATGTCACGTGACCGAAAGCAAAAAGCTCATTGGGTATTATAATTTTTAAAAAAAGCTGCACCAATTGCTTCAATTCAGAACGCCAAAAGTGTAATATTCCCTGTCCAAATCTTCCTGGGACACCCTGTAGAATGCAAATTTGAGGTGCGGAAATGCAATATAGGAATATTTGCCTAGGCAATATCCGCTCCTGGACCAGATTCTGCCATAAACTAGCAATCAAAATAATATGTACTTTGTAATAAATAAAAGTAAAATAAATTGAATAAATTGAATTGAATTAAAAACAGAAGAGTAAGCTGACGAGATATGCAAATGGGGAAAGAAGATGGATGTTGATATAGATCAGAATCCTATTAGCAAAATATTCGTCCAGAAAATTGAAATACTTTTGAAAAAAAGAAAGTTTTTCAGCTCATTTCCAGCCTGAGGGTAAAGTTGGCGAAATAGCAGTGAAAGCTATTGAAAAAGAACAAAGAGAAAATAAAAACAGGTATTAGTAAATTCATAGAGGATGAATATTTTGGGTTTGAGCAACAAATGGGCCTAATGACTGTAGGATTAGGTATATGTTGAATGAATCATGAACCCCATTAGGCAGCAATGGCGACTAAAAAATAAATCTAAAATCCATGAACGAAAAATCGAGTGTATGCGAATTCAAATATAGAATAAAATGGGCTGAGAGTAAAAGATTCAGAACAAATGGACAAGCAACTGTCAACAAATTCATTTGAAGAAATGTGGTGACATTGACATTAATCTTGAAGCTTCATCATATTGGGAATGTCAGAAATTCTAGAATCCTCTCAAAATATTATTTAGAAACAATAACTACAAAATACAAAGACGATTATTCACGCAAATGAGAAAAAGGTTAAAATTGGGTCGAAGAAAAGAGAGAACGAGAGTTTATTGCTGTTCAAATTAGTAAAGAACATCAGTATACGGAATAATGTGAGAGGAAGAACAACAAAACTACAGGCTTCGGTAATACCAGAAAGAGAAGAAAACCTAAAAAATAAAATGTCTCCGGGCGTTGATGGTATAGAATCTGGAACTTCGAAGGTGATCTCTCAATATACAACAGAACTCCTAGCATTTATAATTAACTGGGCATTTCGTACTGGAAATTGCCCAAACGCTTTCAAAACCTCCATAATAACACTAGTCTTCAAGAAAGAAAACTTTAAGTAGAAAACTACCGACCAATATCTGTGTTTTCTAATAATGCGAAAATCTTTTAAAAAATATTTAAAATGCGGATAGAAAAATATCTCAACAAATACAATATATTATCAGAAAGGCAACTCGGTTTCAGAGAAAGCAAATCAACACAAGATCCGATGAATTACTTATGGTCAAAAGTAAGTAAATACATTGACAAGAAGTCTCTAGCCCTATGAATTTTTGTTGACCTTACGAAAGCATTTCATACTGTCAGCCACTCCTAATTAGTTGAGATATTAGAATTACTTGGATGTAGAGGACCGTCATATGATTTACTATATAGTTATCTCAGTAATAGAAACCAATATCTGAAAATAGGCGATGGAATCAGTGAAAAAGAACCGTATGTATGGTGTTTCCCAAGGTACTGTACTGGGTCCGATTCTTTTCGATATATATCTGAACGATCTCTTCAAACTACAGATGGAAGGAGACATAATTAGTAGAAATGAAGTAGGTACTTCATAGATATAACTGGTGAAGAATATAAATTATGTTTTTAAAAAGGATTCACTGATGAAATTTTAAATAAAAAAATTATTTTCACTTTATAATTTTTCCCACATTTTTTAGCGATTCTCTCTATTTTCGAGAAAGAGGTGTCCAAGTTTCCCGACAGACATGAATTTTTAGTCGCCAGTAATTTTCCACCTTCTGAACCGTCAGAGGTTTTCCCGAATTCCAACGCCTTCTCCAAATACCTACGCAGGCAGACTTCAAAATCGAAGATGAGAATCAGCTTTAAATAAGAACTAGTAATGCAAGGATTTGATCGAAAAAAACTTGAGGGGTCTGGACATGTATCGTGATGAAACAGAATTAACCACATATGCAAGCTTGTTAACTTTGGCAGAAACAGATAAATCCAAATATCGTGATAATCATAGACGCCTTAAAATTACAACCTTGTCAGCGAATTGCAGATTTGTTATACACGACTGAAAAGAAACAAACATTTCAACTTCATATTTCGTATGGACATCCACCTTATTTGATCCAAGGTGAATCAGTTTCACTCGCTGCTCAAATTTTCTCAAAATCTTGATATTTTTCATGATGTGAGGCACGCAGTAGCATGTATCGGAATTTTACGAGGAAAGTAAATTAGATTACACCATGTTACGTAACACTGATCTATTTAGATATGAGTAATGAGGTCCTTTTGAAGGGAAGCGTTTATGTATGGGAAATGAATGGTTTTGGAATCGTTTTATTTTTTTCCTATTGGAGCTTCCAGTTTGATTAGTTGAAATGAAACGTGTACAGTGTGTCCCACCTTCAGCAGCAACGTCTTCCTATTTCATCAAAAATAAAATAATTCTTTATGTTGAAGAAACATTCCTTTATATTTTTATCTCGTCTAAATACGACCAACTGAAAAGTGAAAAACTGGGATGTCTTTATGTAAATAACACAAAATTCTGGTAGAGAATATCCAAAAGCACCCAGATCTCAGAGTTTCATTAAGCTATATTGCGAAAAGTTACCAAATATTTCTTTTCCATGGCAAACTATTACCACATGAATAATGATGAAATGGGAATATTTTTATGAAAAAATAACTACAGGTCCTGGTGTGGAACACCCCAAAACCCACTATCCCAATGCTTGAATCATAAAAATATATACAGGGTATCATCTATTGATTTCTAAACTGTCTATTAAGTTTTGTCACAAGGTGCCCGTAAATGAACCATTGATAGTCCAGAAAATTCCCAAGTATCACTTTTCCATAGCTAATTATGACAAGCTGAAAATGAAAAATTGAGGAGAACATGTCATGGATTATTTTAAAACTGAACTGGTTGAGAGCACTTCAAAACCCCCAAATCTTTAATCCCAAGTCATGAAATATATCGGTTGTCATTCATCTGTAAACGATAAAATATTTATACTGAAGATTGAGTTATTTTGAAAATTATTGATCTCATCAAATTTTTCCTTTTCTGTAGCTGCAAATTCACATCAATTTATGATTTTGGTTTTCACAGATGACTCGGGAACTGGGATCTAGGAATCTTAGAATGTTCTGAACCAGAATTTGGTGTTGGTTCAGTGATAAGAATCAGTATTAGGCGTGTTCCCTAACTTTTAATATTTTTGTTGCACGGAGAAAGAAAAAATTTAATTATGACAAGTAAAAACTCATACACTACATGGGACATCTCTCCAACTAACCTGGCACAAGTGAAATGAAGTTGCCATATTTCATAACGAGACGAAATGAATGAGTGGAATATTTTATTCATGAATTAGGTCACCTAAATAACAATTTTCCGAAATGAAATTTTTTTTTCTGAATTTTAATTATGTTTGATAAAATTTATAATCTGAACGCTCAATTTTCGATTCTACGAGGATATATTGAAAAATTATTAGCCTACTATAGAACCAAACAAAATTTCGATGTCAAAATATTTCACTACTCAACATATTCTCCTCTTAATTGAATATATTTATTACAGCGAACCTGCACCGGCTCTAGACCTTTCAAAAAAAAATGTTTCTTCTTGCTCTGCAAACCAGACCTCCACAGCTTTTATTACCTCCTCGTCTTTTCTCTTTAATTTTTTCCCGTAGAGTAGTCGACGACTAGTAATCTCCAGTTATTGTTCTACCCTTATCCAAAAAATCAATCATGATTACTCCGTGGCAATCCCAAAAAACTGAAGCAAGAACTTTTCCAGCAGATTTTTAGACACGAAACTTCTTAGGTCTTGGAGAACCGAAGTGTCGCCATTCCATCGATTGTTGCTTTGTTTCTGGATCGTAGAAATGTACCCAAGTCTCATTCATAGTAACAATTCGGTTTAAGAAGTCTACATCGTTTTCAAATCGAGCACAGATCGACCGCGATGCTACTACCCTTGCACGCTTTTGGTCAACATTCAAACATTTGGGGATACATTTTGCAGCAATTTTTCTCATGTCCAAATTGACGTGAACTATATAATGAACGCGTTCGTATGAAATGTTCAGTGCTTCAGATATCCGTTTTAGCCCAATTCGACGGTCTGTTAAAATCATGTCATGAACTGCATAGATATTTTCGGGGACTGATTCAGAAACTGGCCTTCCCGATCGGTCATCTTCAATCGAAAATTTACCTCTTTTGAAGCTTGCAGTCCAATTTTTCACGGTCATACGAAGGACATTGATCACCAAGAGTATTAAGCATATCTTAACCCTTTTAAATACAGGTACTTGATTTTGGCTCCATACTCCAATTTTTCGATTTTCACAGTTTCGGTGGACATATTTTTTCTTTTAATTTATTGCCTAACTCTGGTTCACTTTTTTGACGTCAAACTTTACACTGACACTTCTAATAAGTTATTAGAGAGTTGAAGTGATTACAGTACGTGAACCTTCACGTAGACGTTAAGGTACGAAATATAACGTTTACGGGTTGTTATGAAATTGAGTTGAAGTTGAACGTATGTCAACCGTTAACCCTAACATGTTAATATGTGTTTATTTTGCTTTTATGCTGTTTTCTATGAACAATTGGAAGATGAACTCTACTCTGCGGATCTTAATAGGGATTTTGACCATATACCTCCCTTGCCAAATGCAAATCAAATTCTTCCGGAATTGGCTTTTCGAAATGTTCATTGTTTTAAATAAAGCGAAATACCGAGCAAGATCATCAAAAATACATTGAAGAAATGATGATTGATGTAAAATTGTAATTATTGCTTTGTTACTTTTTGATTTTATGGCTTTAAAGTCAAAATTCGCTCATTCGCAACTCATCGGTGTGATTCGTATATTCTTCGGTTAACGTGCGTTGATTTTTAAGGTATCCGTGTGAGACCGTTAGGTTACGTATGCCCGTAAACCTATTTTCAACGTTAACGTGAATAGCTGACGGATGCGTAAGCGTAGATGTCAATTTGTACGTTAACGTTTACGTTCATGGCAGCACTTCAACTCTCAATTGTTCGTTGCTATGGTAACGCAATATTTTGTTTATGCAGGGAACTGGTCTAGGCTAACTAGATATCAAAACATCCTCGTAATATACGCGTTTGTTTCTATCCCATATTTTAATATGAACGAAAAATAAACTATACCATTAGAAATTTCAGATTTTCTACTTGAAAATAGAGTATTGGAAATTCCAATTCAAGATCTCGTAAGTACGTATCAGATAATGTAATACGCCCGGTTCTGAAAAATAGGTCCCCACGCGGCTGACCAGGCATCCCGTGCGTAGTATGCATAAGTTCATATATGATTTTTTTTGCAGACAAACTATAACTCTGACAAAAAAATTGCTCATCATCTTTTTGGTAGAAAATAACTTTCTCTACAAGAAAGTATATTTTATTTTCCATTATATTGATCCCAGTTCAAAATATCCTAGGATTTTGAAAATAAAAATATTTTTCGATTTTTTTTAACTTGTTATATCAACCAATATACTCTGAACTGATTATTAAAAAGAATCAGCGAGATTGCTAATTACTTGATCTCGTGACCTCCGCTAACTGGACTACATATTTTATGGAATTCTTTCATTTTCCTATGGATGGACCTTTTGTTACGCAACTTTTCTCTCATCGAACCAAAACTTCATCTATTACCGTTTCTAATATCCCCGTGTTGAGCATTTCTATCTTGATTCACTTATTCAAAGTTCGAGCAGGAATAGCGAACTCATTTCATATTTTGTAAATCCAAATGAAACTTGTCTCGTAATGCACAGTGTCGCCTTCCTAATCTATTTCCAGACTTCCAAAGTTCGCAGAAAAATACGAAGTTACCTATGAATTACTACGTACAGTATTGCAGGTGATTCATGCACTTGTTTACCACTTCGGATTCAGCAGACTAAAAACACGATAAAGCATCAGTATCTGATTATTTGCCGGAACGTATCTGCAGGGGTGTAGTAGTTGAAATGTAAAAGATTCAGAGAAATTTACCCAGATATGCCTATTGTTCGTTTAAACGAACAGTTTACAGTTTCCATTAGTAAACAATTTTTTTGAGTTATAGTGTCCCACGAACAGATGGCGCTGCATTAGTTATTGCAGAAAGATGACGTTCTAAGCGTTTCATTGAAATATTACCCAATTTGAGTGTGTTTTTTTGGTCAATTGTGCTCGTGAATTTCAATTATCTCTGACTAATGGATTATTTAATCGATCTACGACCTGCAGGGTAAGTAAATATAGTCAATATTCTCTGATATTTCATACACGCTACGAATACAGATTGAACTTAGAATTCTGATGGTTGCCGTGCCATCGTTATTTTATACTAGTTCTGCGTGGGCTGTCAAACTTGTGTGTATGAAAAATCGTACAGTAGGCATATAGTAGTAGTTTCGAGAAATTGCCGTAAGTATTACAACAAATGAAATTATGTTTTTTTATAGTGGTTTGACCCTCCATGACCTTCTCGCAGAACTTGAAGATGATATCCATACCAGTTCAACTAACAATGGAGTTGATACTGTTATTTTGCCTCCTACGAATGCAAACGAGGATTTCACAAATGAAGATTTGGGTGATGAGCAAGACGTCGCAATAAACAATTTGCCAGCTTCACAATTCTTGGCAGAATCTGAAATAGAGAAGATGATATAGAAGGCAACATATGGGACTTGGTCGAAAATCAAAGAGAGGAAGAATTGTGGGATGAAAGTGATTATTTACCATTATCTCATTATGTGAAATCTAAGTCAGTGGCTAAATCTAAAAAGAATTCATACAAATGTAAAAAGCTTGACATTGATGATAAACACTTTGATATTCCGTGGGAACCAGCTTTCACAGTTGCTAACCAAAGTTCTCCACCACAATTGTTCACCAAATTTTTCGATGAAGAAATTATGACTCTTCTGCTTGAATTCACCAATATGTATGCTCCAAAGCGAAACAGGATAGCAGATATAACTGCTGATGAAATGAAATGCTTCTTAGGGGTATTATTAGTAAGCGGTTATAATTCAGTCAGCCGAAGAAGGATGTATTGGGAAAATTCAGATGATTCAAATATACTCTCATTTCCAAGTCAATAAGTAGGGATAGATTTGAATATATCATGTCTAATATCCACTGCTGTGATAATGATAACCTCGATCAAACCGATCGTTTTGCAAAAATGAGACCTCTTTTTTATAAAATGAATAAAAATTGCTTGGAGCATGCACCCCATGTAGAGCAACATAGCATTGATGAAGCCATGGTTCCGTATTTTGGTCGACATCCGGGAAAACAGTTTATCAAAGGAAAACCTGTTCGATACGGTTATAAGCTTTGGGTGGGCACGACATTCTATGGTTACATCAACTGGTTCGAACCCTACCAAGGCGCAAATTCAGCGATGAAAAATTATAAAGAGTTGGGATTGGGACCTTCAGTTATTCTGAACTATGCAGATATAATTTGCTCAAAAATGAATGCACCATATCATTTATTTTTTGACAATTTTTTTTCGAACATTCCCCTGATAGAGGAACTCGCCAATAGGAAAATAAAAGCAACTGCTACTCTTCGCGAAAATAGAAAGTCAAACTGTCCAATACCAACTAAAAAAGTATTTAAAAAAACTAAAAGAGGCAGTTGGGACTTCCGATCAACCAATAAACGATCCATTATAGTTGCTACATGGAATGATAACAACATTGTAAATGTTGTATCAAATTGCATAGGGATACAACCACCTCATTCAGTGTCTCGCTATTCGCGCACGGACAAAAAACGCGTGAACCTTGAGCAACCTCAGGCTATAAAGGTTTAAAACAAATATATGGGTGGGGTTGATCGAAGCTACCAAAACATGAGTTTATACAGGACATCAATTAGGGGGAAAAAGTGGTATTTTCCACTTTTTTCTCATGTTCTGGACATGTCCGTACAAAATGCATGGGTGCTACACAAAAAAACAGAGAATGGAAAGTTGGATCATATTACTTTTCGGAGGAGGGTCGCTAAAGCACTTCTTGAAACCAACACAAACGGAAATATCTGTAAAAGATTAAGACCATCATCGCTGGAAAATGCTAATTCAATATTTGATATCGTAAGCACTCAAAAAATCCAACAAGTTGCAGAGTTTGTCATAAAGCCGTATCCGTTATTTGCATCAAGTGCAAGGTTGCATTACATATAAGATGTTTTGCTGCCTATCATACTCCACCTTCAACATCGTAATTTTAAGAAGTATTTCTATTTTGTTCATGAACTTTTCTAATTAAAGTTACACGAAATAAATTTGGTATAATTTTTTTCTAAGATGTACTTTTTAATGCCAAGTGCCTACTGTTTGTTTAATCATACCCATATTCTGGTAAAAAACGATGGAATTTAAAAAAAAAAAACTTAAAGAATAGTCAAAGGATAGTTTTCGAATCATTATAGCCAAAATTAGAAAAGAAATAAAAAAAAATTGTCAGGCATATCTGGGTTAATTCCAAAAATATTCAGCAACTCCTGCATTTTTTTAAATGAAATGAGGTAATTCTACCAGTACTCCCAACTTTTTTGCAATAGTCGTGAAAATTCCCCATAAATTATTAATGGGAAGATATAATATTAACAGTTTTTCTCAGCAGCCAAAGTGAAGTTGTTATGAAAAAAATTTGAATAAAATAGAGTGTATCTGTCCTGAAGCAGCTTTCACCATAGTAGTAGCAGTTTTTGGGAAGGTCGCTGCTTCAGCTTGCCTTGTCAAATGTGCCTTCCACATCGAACAACACTCCTAATGTTTTCTCTTCGAACCTTATGTCGTTTCGATCCTTAGCACTACAGTGTGGCTTCCATCATAGGTTAAAAATAAAATCCACAATATAACAGGACCACTACAATAATATAACTATATACAGTGACCGCCAAAAAGTATGTACCATATGGGAAAATTTTTTATTATTGGAGTATTGGAAAAAATATTCTTGGAAAAAGTTTGTGCATGTCCGATAACATAAAAATCGATTTTGACACATGTCGTGATCGCTAGAATGGCGGCAAAATGAAAAAATTTTTAATGCAAAGGCAAAAAAAGGGGTAAGATGGCAAGATATCAAAAAAAGTTATTTGAAAAAGTCACTTACAATTCAATTTTATACACAGAAACGAAGATTCGAGAGATAATTCAAAAAAATTGAAAATAGCAATTTTTTAAAAATATTTTCCCATCTGTTTAAAAATATTATTATTTTTTTCTTATGAATAGCTTGACTATACTGAAACATTTGCATTTTAATGATAATGACAAAACTTTCTCATTTTCTCCACACCAGAGGGCACTAAATTGAAAAAATGGGAATTTGTCAGAACCCTTGCTGTTACATCGGTTCGAATCTAACAGTTATATCCGAATTCCACGACCATTGTGATAACATGACACTCCAAAAACATGGTGATTTCCAGATTATAATCAAGTTCCGATGATAATCGTGCATGAGCGTTTCACTTCGCACATAAACTTGAAAATAGTGCGTCAAATTAAAGATTCTTAAAGTTTATGTGCAAAGTAAAACGCTCATACAGCATTATTATTGAAACTTGACTAAAATCAGGAAACATGGTGTTTCTAGATTGCCATATCAACACAATAGTCTTGGAATTCTGATATAACTGTTAGATAAGAACCAATGTAACATCGAGGGTTCTGGCAAAAACCAATTTTTTTAATTTAGTGCCCTCTGGTGTGGAGAAAATGAGAAAGTTTTGTCATTATCATTAAAATGCAAATGTTTCAGTATAGTCAAGCTATTCATAAGAAAAAAAAATAATATTTTTGAATAGATGGGAAAATATTTTTAAAAAATTGCTATTTTCAATTTTTTTGAATTATCTCTTGAAACTTCGTTTATGTGTATAAAATTGAATTCTAAGTGACTTTTTCAAATAACTTTTTTTGCTTTTGCATTGCAATTTTTTCATTTTGCCGCCATTCTAGCGATCACGTGACATGTGTCAAAATCTATTTTTAGGTTATCGGACATGCACAAACTTTTCCCCAGAATATTTTTTCCAATACTCCAATAATAAAAATTTTTCCCATATGGTACATACTTTTTGGCGGTCACTGTAGATGCGTCATACTCATGGATGACATCGAATGCCTTTTTACTAAGGAATATTTTCAGGGTATTTCTAGAGTTGCATGTCGAAATCTCTGTGATTTCAAGGGGTATGTGATTACATAACTTGATCCAAGCATAATTTGCAGGTTATTCAAACATGAACATTATTTTTTTGATATTGTGAGGTTACTAGTATTTCCTGGAAAGTATTAGTGATAGTTATCATTTTTAGAGTCTACTTGATATGTAACAGTCTGCAAATGTAAAAAGATGGTTATGTACGGATGCAGTGATCATCAAAAGCCTTCGTGCAAATACTGCCAAATGAACAAAATATTTTTAAAGCATTGGCCAAGTTTTCCCACAAACAGACTTTGTAAGCAAGGTGACTATTCTAACGAGCAATACATTTTGATAAGGGTTTTCAAATGTAACATTTTTTCGTTGTACAATAGCGTAGTATGCTGAGTGAAGTTTCTGAAGCATATAAACCTGCAAGATTAAACGGTGACTGACGGTGACGAAGGATTTCGACAAGTCAATGAATAGAGAAAAGCACGGATTACTAATACTTAATGATTCTGTGATCTTCGAAGTTGACTCAGGATGACATGCTCAGTTGATTTTCCTTTCCTAAACCCGTACTGTTGTTTTGATAGGATGATATATTTTTAACGAATTTTTTTTTATTATTTTCTCAAATAAAGTAAGTAGCGATATGGGCCGATAGTTGATTGTTTCCGTTAGATCACCTCGTTTGAACAGTAGGGTATTTGAATGCTGATGGATACACTGTCTTGTCAACATACAGTGCGGCTTTTTTTAGCCACCCCCTGTTAACTTTTAAAGGGAATCGCTGATACTACTTTTTGAGAGAAGATACATTGCAATTGCACGACAGGTGGCGCTAGGGGCACATCAACTAGAAAATTTTGAAAGGCATAAAAATCAAAATTGGGAAAAAATTTCTCAACCAAATTCAAAAATATTTAGATGATTGTGAAGAGAATTGAATTCTCTTTTCAACGATTTCAATTTAAAAAATTTGAGTTGATGTGCCTCCCCGCGCCCTTTGTGTAGCAATCACCATATTTTTTGTTTCAAAAAGTGAAACCCTCCAACGTTTTTTTTTATGTCTGTACGTCAAACCGTTCAAAAGTTAACAGGGAAGGGGGACTAAAAAAAGCCGCACTATATATGTTCATCACATTATTCAGCCTTTTTTAATTTTCAGGTCCATCATTGCATTTTCGATTTCTTTCTCATCAACAGGATTTAATACAAATGAGTTGGGCATAGTTGCTCTCCTGAACTGGAATAGTTGCCCAATTTTTATTTGTTTTGCCAAGTTTTTTCCAATATTAATGTACGTCCTTTTAAATTCATTTGCTATATCATATTTTTTTGTTAATAATTCACCAGCGACGTTATGGATTTTATTTAAGAGAGTTTTTCCATTTTTTCTTCCACTTATGTCTTCTATTACTTTCCATAGATTCATTTAATAATTACATATTTGGTATTTTAAATAATAATCATAGTAAACTCAACTTCATATGCAGTTTTGTGAATTTTTCCTTCAATCAATCAAAAAAGTTTTTTATTAATTAAAGTTTGCGAAATTTTTTTCGATCTACTTGCAGATTTGGGAAGAAGGGGTTTTGTTACGCCTGCTGTTGTGTAATTGGCACTAAATTTTTTGGCATCTGCCACAATTTTGAGTCAAGCAATGTTTGTTGAGTGATTCGGCCTCATCAGGACTCAAAAGCTTTTTTTCAAAGCAAGTGTTATTTTTGATACTGAAATTTCCATTCTGGTAAAGAGTTCGTGTTTAGATTATACCACCTACCCGGGATTGTACTGTAGGTCAGAGTTGTACCAAAATGTTGTTGTAAACCCAGAAATCAACTACTATGTAATAAACTATAACAATTTCGGAATATTTATCTCGCGGGCACCAAAATTACAAGACCTGCTCTGCGTAATCGATTGTAATTCCCGAAACTTTTCTCGCCAAAATTGCTGTCGGGGTTCCACAGTTCTTTTTTCGTCGAGTACAAAGCCACGTATCGCTCGAAAACGCTTCAATAAACAAAATAATGAGGGTTGGAATGCAAAGCGAGAGAAATAATAGGCTTCCCTTACCGGATTTGCCGGAAGATGTGCATAACTATGCGAAATGAGCATAAGAAGTGTATTGATTTTCTTTCTTTTATTCCTTCGGTTTCACATCTGAAGTGTCTCTCGAGAGTTTTGGGATTTTGTAATGAAGAAGTGGTTGGTATGAGTACGGCATTTTCAGACGCTTGAGTGAACTTAGGACTAGGGAGTCAAGTGCAGTTGGAAAATCAGCAATAACTATACCAAAGCTCTGTGATTTTAGGGAACTCGTGTCTCAGGTGGTGTTGGACCACTTCTAATCGAAGACTTATGTTTTTCATTCTGAAAATTCAACAGCATGAAAATATTCATAACTTTCTACCAGGTCTGCGATTGATTTTTGAAAGAAAATATTGCAATGTTCGGGAAACATTGGAGTTTATAAGTTTCGGGGAAAATCTCCCCAATAAACATTTTTTTAATTGTTACATATGTGCAACTTCAACTTGAATTTGAATAAATGAAGATCAACGGCATTAATACTTATCCATTATACTTATTTTCTGAGGAGTTCATAGTTTCAGGCTGAGTCAAGTCTCTCGTCTGACCAATATGGTTAGACCAGCGCGGTCATTTGGTTGACTTGACGACCTTGAAGCTATTTGAAATAACAGTTATAAAAGGGTTATGTTTACCATGTTCACTGGTTAATAACGACAGTAATCAATTATTATCTAAGGATATTACCGCTATACCACAAAACTTTTTGAGTTATGTGTGCTATACACGTTCGTGTGTAACGTTGGTACCTATATACAGTGCGACGCTAAATTATGGAACAAATTCATTATTTCTGAATATAAAGATATTTCGGAAAAATCCTCGGACAGGTCGATTTTCTTTTCCGATGGGCCAAATTTTGAACCCCACCCAAAATATATAGGGTTATCCGCAATTGAGTAAAATTGACTTTGGTGATATTTTTAAATTGGACATCCAATATATTTTTCCATATTTGGTTAGGGATCGTCATTACGAATCCAGTGATACCAAGTTTGATGGAATTATGTCAAACGGCTGCGGAGATATGGCCAAAAAACTTCCTCGTATGTCTAATGAGTATGACTGCGAGACTCCACACGATTCAGAAGGTTAAAAGTCTCTATCGCACTCATTGGGTATATGGAGAAGTTTTTTGGCCATATCTCCGCAGCCGTTTGACATAATCCCATCAAACTTGGTATCACTGGATTTGTAATGACGATCCCTAACCAAATATATGGACAAATATACTGGGTGTCCCATTTAAAAATATCACCAAAGTCGCTTTTCCTAAAATGCGGATAACCCTATATATTTTGGGTGAGGTTCAAAAATTGGCCCATCGGAAAAGAAAATCGACCTGTCCGAGGATTTTTCCGAAATATTTTTATATTCAGAAATAATGAATTTGTTCCATAATTTACCGTCGCACTGTATATATATGCTTTGATATTATTTCAATTATTGGAGTGTTTGTTCATTGTAGTTTTAGTTATTCGAGATTTGAGTACCTATCTAATGGCAGTTCCTAATCCTTGTGGCAATCTAATGACAATAATATTGTATGCACTAGAAGATGATCTTGTTATTATTAAGACATTGAAAGGATTACAATCGATACTCCTGTTCTACTTACACCTTTCTATATGAAGTTGGTAATTTTAATAGCTCGACAGAAATAATCAAGAAACACGCCGGGAATATTAATAGTTATCGTTCCAGCTCAGAAATCGATAAAGGTTATTTCTACTGCTGAAGTTACTGTACTGATCTAATGATTCTAATGGATAATGAATACCTGCTTTCAGTTCATACTGTTAACAAACCTTCCTTAGCTGTTTCAATTTCATAATTACGATAAGTAAACGACAAATGAATAGCTCTTTTAGTTTCACATTGTTTAAATTTTATAGAAATTATTGTTTAAATGTAAATGTAGAATGAACGCGCTGGTTGCAATTCTTTTCTTTAATGAAAGTATTTTTACAAAGATGTAAAATTTGACAATTCAGAGAAATTGAATATATTATTGACATTATTCGACTGCATTTGTTATCTGTCGTCACGTTCGCCAGGAGCAGTCATGGGCGCCGACTTGGGATGGAAACTGGACATGCCCCCCACCTTGAAAGAGTGGCCTTTCAACTCAGCTTCAGCGGGACAGCCTCACGAGACAGAGGTAGAGGACACAGGTTAGAGATGGCTCTTCGAATTTCACCATTCACCGTACGTAAAGCAGCAACCCGCGGAATGTTATCGGAACCAGGAAACAACTGGATGACCCTACCAAGCTTCCATTGTAAAGGACTTAGGTTGCAGTCTTTGATAATAACCAGGTCGCCAATGTTCATTTGTGACTTGTTTTCTCTCCATTTTTGTCGGCCTTGAAGTTCTGATATGTACTCGAGAGACCATCTTTTCCAAAGATGCTGGCGTAGTTGCTGAAGTCTCTCAAATTGATCCAATCGATTTACCTTGATATCCATGAAATTATGCTCAGGAATAGAGGTGAGCGTGCGGCCGATGAGGAAGTGGGAAGGAGTTAAGGCGGTAAGATCAGATGGGTCTGAGGTTAAAGGAGTTAAAGGACGGGAGTTTAAAATAGCCTCTACTTGCACTAAAACAGTTTGAAAATTTTCATATGTGAGGAGCGCTTCTGATAGAACACGTTTCAAATGTCTTTTCATTGACTTCACACCTGCCTCCCAAATGCCACCGAAATGTGGGGAGTACGCAGGAATGAAATGCCATGATATTTCTTGACACGAGGTAGAAGATTCGATTTCTTCGCTGTGGTTTTTCAAAAATTTACCTAGTTCCAATAACTGATTTTTGGAACCTACGAAATTTGTCCCGTTGTCGGAATAGATACTTTGGGGCTTGCCCCGTCTTGCTATAAACCGTTTAAGAGCAGAAATAAAGGCATCACTGGTTAAGTCGCTGACTAGTTCAATATGAACCGCCTTTGTTGATAAACATATGAAAAGGCTAACATAACCCTTGTAGGTTTTAAAACGTCGGCTAGGTTTGTCTCTCAACGTAAAAGGACCGGCGTAATCCACCCCTGTATTGATGAATGGAAGAAAAGGAGTGACCCTTGCTTCAGGAAGATCTCCCATTAGAGGATTTATAGAAATCGGTTTGGCTTTGAAGCACACGATACACTCATGAACAGTTCTCTTCGCAAGATTCTTCCCAAGTATGGGCCAATATGTTTCACGTATTGAGTAGAGCAATTGATGAGGTCCAGCATGAAGAAGCTTTTTATGCTCGTTATGGAATAGTAACTTTGAGAAATGATGATTTGATGAAATGATTATGGGGTGCTTCTTATCAAATTCATATGGAGAATGTCTTAGTCTGCCCCCAACCCTGAGAATACCATTCTCATCAATAAAAGGAAGTAGGGACAACATTCTACTTTTGCGAGGAAGAGGTTTGCCTTTCGATAAGTTATGCAGTTCCTCTGGGAATGATTCAGCTTGAGAATATTTGATAAGATAACGAAGTGAGGAATTCAACTCCTGCATAGAAAGAGGACCAGAATTTCTTTCCAGGGATCTGAAACGAGCTAATGAATTGTGAACGAATCTTAAGATATAGGCAAAGGTGCGTTTGAGACGATTCCATGTTGAAAATCGTTCGAAAGGAAAACTGGAGAGGGCTGTCAAATTCAGGGAAGTTATTTCTGTTCGCTTCATCTCCGGAAGTTCATTGGTCAACTCAAGCGGTTGAGTGGAGCAAATTTGAATGGAATCATTCAGAAATTTGGGACCATGCCACCAAAGATCAGATGATTTCAAACTTTGTGGACTAATACCTCTTGAGATGAGATCGGCAGGATTTTCCTTTGTATTCACGTGGTTCCAACAAGAGATATCCGTATTGGATTGAATTTCTGAGACTCTGTTGGCCACGAATGTTTTGAGGAGATGAGGAGAAATTTTGAGCCATCCTAGAACCACCATAGAATCCGACCAATAAAATATTTTATTGAATTTAAGAGAGAGAGATCTGAAAACTTTGGTAGCTAGCCTACTGAGGATTACAGCAGCCCAGAGCTCGAGCCGCGGAATGCTGATTTTTTTGAGTGGAGCAACCTTTGACTTTGCACATAACAGATGGGTTTGGACGTTACCTGATTGATCTAAGCTGCGGATGTAAATAGCGGAACCGAACGCTAGTTCAGAAGAGTCGCAAAAACCGTGTAATTCAATATGAACAGCGTTGTCTAGTTTCACTTTACGAGCAATCTGAATATCATTGAGTTGAGGGAGTTGATCTCTAAAAGCTAACCAACTAGTATGAATATGTAAAGGCACTGAATGATCCCAACCTAATTTTTCTAGCCAAAGTTGCTGTAACAACATTTTAGCTTGGATTGTAGCTGGACAGAGAAGACCTAAAGGGTCAAAGATTTGTGCTATACCCGACAGGATTGACCTCTTTGTGATTGTCTTCGGAAGAATCTCCGAAGAGATAACATATCTTAGAGAGTCAAATTTGGGATACCAATGAAGTCCAAGTGTTTTTGTGTTATCGTTCGATCCAAGAGAGTGGGCGATGTCCAAGGAAGAAACTGATTGCTGGATAGCATCCAATATTGAAGGATTGTTAGAGACCCATTTGCGAAGTGGAAAGTGAGCTTTGGACAGGATATGAATGATTTGCTTACAATAAACAATGATTTCCGAAACTGAATCAGATCCAGTTAAAAGATCATCAACATAGAAGTCATTCGCTATTATGTTGGTAGCTTCAGGAAAACTTTCGGAATACTCCTGCGCTAGTTCACTCAAGCATCTGGTAGCAAGGAAGCTCGCCGATGCAGTACCATAAGTGACCGTGTTCAAGGAAAAAGTTTGCAAAGGCTGACATGGATCAGACCTCCACAATATTTGTTGAAAATGTCTCTGAGAAGGACAAACCAATATTTGGCGATAAAATTTTGCAATATCCGCTGATACTACGTGAGAATGTTGCCTTAATCGAAGAACGATCGACAAAAGATCACTTTGAACGACTGGCCCGACCATTTGGACGTCGTTGAGTGATAAACCGCTTGAAGAAGGAGACGATCCGTCGAACACAACACGAAGTTTCGTGGTGAGACTGTCCTTCTTCAAAACTCCGTGATGAGGGAGGTAATAGCTGAATGGTTGATGGTGATCAACCTGAGTCATGTGACCCATGGAAACGTATTCTTCCATAAATTCGATATACATTTTCTTTAGGGTTGAATTGTGCTGAAGCTTACGTTCAACACTATAAAATCTCTTTTCGGCTGTGCTTCTTGATTCACCTAGCTTTTCAACTGAATCTTTGAAAGGCATTGAAACTACGAAACGTCCATCTGAATTCCTTTTAAGAGTAGATTTAAAATGCTCTTCGCAATGTTCCTCCTCCTTAGAATAGAACCGAGTAGTGGGAAACTCTTCTATTTCCCAGAATCGTGAGAGTTCATCACATACACTATTGTGCGAGAAATTACAGAAGGCATTCTGGGAAGGCTGTACCTGGGGAAGAGGACCTGAGATAATCCACCCAAGCTTTGTCTTTTGAAGTGGGCCCAAATTGATCTGCCCAACGCAGAGCAAGTTATAGAAAAGGCCGGCCCCTATCAGGAGGTGTATATCTGAATTCACATGGAAATTTTTATCTGACAGCTGAATATTAGCAGGAATGCGCAATGAAGAAATGTCTATTTGACAACCTGGGAGCTGATTGCATATGGCATTGGTGACTAAACAAGTTAGGGATGCCGAAAATGAGGAGTGGAGTGACCTAAGGAACACATTGCACTGGTAATTCATATTAGAGGAAGTTTGAGCAATCCCTATCACAGAAATGTCAATTCGCCTTTTTGGAAGACCTAATTTTGAGACTAAATGGGATGAGATAAAATTTGATTGCGAACCACTATCCAAGAGAGCTCTGCATTCTTGTGCCTTACCAGAACTATCCAAAACTTGAACTACTACTGTGGATAAAAGAACAAGATTTTTCCGAACAGCGCTAGTTGAAAGCGCATGCGTAGATTCAATATTTGAGTCTGCTTCACTGGCACTCGAAATGACATTTGGAGCAATTTCGGTAGTTTCGACATGAATGAGTGTGTGGTGCTTCTTGCCACACTTATAGCATTTGCCGTATTTGCAATTGGAATTCACGTGACCAGGATGTAAACAATTTAGACAAACCTTTAATTTTTTGGCTTGCTCTGTTCTATCAGTAATGCTTAAATTGAGAAAATCACGACAATTGCTCAATTTGTGATTTGAAGACTTGCATAGAAAACAAGAAGCTTGACTTGATATCAAAGATCTCGTAAGAGATTTTTTCTGAAATCGATTGCGATCTTTATTGCCACTAGAAAAGTGATTAGCCTCAATTTTTTCAAGAATGTCAGCTTTCGTTTTCAAAAAATTCAAAAGATCTTTGAGAGTTGTCTCTGTTGATTTCTTTGACTCCCATTCAAGAGTGGTTTCAGAATCAAGCTTCTCAACGATTAGAAATATCAATAAGGTATCCCAATGGTCTACGGGTTCATTCAAAGATTGCAGAGAACGCAAGTTACTTTGTAGGCCATCTACTAGCTGCCTGATATTGAAAGAAGACTGTTTGATAATTTTTTGCAAATTGAATATGCATTTGGTGTGATTGTAAACAAGAAGTTCACGATTCGCAAACCTCTCGCAAAGCATTTGCCACGCCACTGAGAAATTCTCGGAAGATACCGGAATACTATGAATAACTTTCTCAGCTACGCCACTGACAGATGATTTCAAGTAATGAAATTTTTGTACTAAACTGATGCTCACATTTTTAATAATCATAGACTGAAAAGAATCATGAAATTCCAACCAATTCTCATAATTACCGGAAAATCTAGGTAATTGAACAGTTGGTAATTTGATACCCAAAGATGCATGATTATTTTCATCTTTACTTGAAACACCTGAGTGAGAGCTATCATGTTCATGTGGATTTCCTTTTACGTTGGAAGACTCCCCGACACTGGCAGTATGTTTGGACAAAAGAGTTTCGGCCTTTGCAATTATGCCAAAGTAATCGTTTTCAAATTGTTCACTTTGAGCCGATTCATCTTGAACGTCATCGACCTGACAATCGATTTCAGTTTGAATTTCTTCGAATTGATTCAAAAGAAGTTCAGACCTTGATAACCTCAATTTCAATTCATTTTCAGGAAAGATAAATTCTGGATTAGCTAAATCATTTTCGAGATTATTTATATAGTTTTTGAAAATTGTAAGTTTCGATTTTATAGATGCCCGCCTTTTTCTCAATTTGTCAAGAGTCATTCTAGTTTCGGCTTCTGTCATATTTATCGGAAAAAGAAACTCTTCTTTACAAGAATTAGCACAATACAAAATTATTGAATGAGAAAAAGTTGTTTTTTATTAGATAAATGAAACGTGAACTATTTGAACTGTTCATGTGTGAAAAAATGTGTTTGAAACACTCAAAACTGACAGTTCCTTAATAAGAATGAGCGTTTTGACAAAGCAAACAAATTGAATTTGTTAAATAATTCACGAAATATATATGCAAATGCAAGTGAAAGCTATTTTAAATAAGGGAAAGGGATCAAGGATTAGGAATGATTACCTGGGAGACCGCAAATTAGTTCTGTACAGTAGAAATTGGATGCTGCGAAACTGGAAACTCGAAACACGTGTGGAAAAACGAAACTTCGACTTTATCGAATTGTTTGCCAATGACTTCGTGTGTGTTTCCGAAATTTTCACCAACTTCCCAATCTTCTTACTTGAATATCCGGATGAAGGACCATGTATAAATGTAAATGTAGAATGAACGCGCTGGTTGCAATTCTTTTCTTTAATGAAAGTATTTTTACAAAGATGTAAAATTTGACAATTCAGAGAAATTGAATATATTATTGACATTATTCGATTGCATTTGTTATCTGTCGTCACGTTCGCCAGGAGCAGTCATGGGCGCCGACTTGGGATGGAAACTGGACAATTATCGTCTGCCATACTAAATTTCGAATTTTTTAAGGTTATAATTTAAAAAAACTATAATTTCTTCCTACTTTACCTGACCGTGACTACTCCGTAAACGTCGAAGGCAGGTTTGATGTGTGACCAATATTTTCAATCATCTGATCGGCCTTCAATGTCCAAAGAGCATATCATAATATATGTCAAATAACTGATTCAAAACTCAAGTTCCAAATACGACTATCCTTTCTGATGTGATGAGTCCTAATTTTTATCATTGCATCAACGTCACACTTCTTTAATCATACTTTCATTATGCACAATTTCCAAAAAACATTTCACAATAAATGTAAAGTAACTGATTCAAAACTCCTGTTTCCAATAAAACGGTCCTTTCTGAGGTGATTTTGTTGAATTGTTAAAATTGTTATTTCCGTCAACCGATTGCACCCCTACGCACAACCCTCGAAAGTTTTCGACAACTTGTGATGCCATGCACGAGAACGATGACCATGAGGGGATTTCAACCCTCGACCCTTTGCTCCAAAGGCGAACGCTCTATCAGCACAGCCACCAAGGCCCATAAAAAGTCCCAACTTTCAGTGTGGTATATCAACGATTTACTGTAATGATCATTTCTTCATCATCAAAATAATTTTCCGCAAGACAGAAAATGGTTAACATGGTAGATTATAGATTGTATGGTTGGGGGGGTTGGTACAGGCCGTGCAGCCTATTAGATCTATTGCACATTGTTATCTTGGTAACCTACGAGATCCAATAACTAATGGACAATTCACAAAAGCGAACGATTTTCATTTATATACTCTTACTGAGTTTGAACTGATGCTTCCTAACTTCATTAGCAGCGGCACCTATCGTTTGATACAATACTTCATATTAGTTATTTTAATCAATGACTGAATATATTTTTTTAGGTACAAAATACATAGTTATTTCTATTTGGTCGTAAAATGTGTCAATTTGAATAAAACATTTTCATTATCATTTTATCAGAAATGAAAAATATGCATATTTTGTTTGATACCAGGAAAACTTTGGAAAAACAATGTTTGGAAACATATACCGGGTGTCCCACATTTTATGTGACAGGCAATATCTGGTTTGTTGAAGGAGATACACAAAAATGTTTCATACAAAAGTTTTAGGAGTTCATGAGAGCTATATTTTGATATATATTTTTGAATATACAGGGTGTTTGGTGTAGGTGCTACAAACCAAAATTGTATTTTTTAAAATAGAACGCCCTGTATATTATCACATATTCAGATTCTACGTTGTATTCTGATATTTTTGAAATACGGTTACGGCGTTGTTGAGTTATTGCTTAAAATGTAAAGTTTTGAGAACGACTATTATTTTTAAAAATATCTCATACAATTATTCTCTCTGATCACATGAAAATTAGTCAAAATTTTGGGTGTTCGAAGTAATGGTTTCAATTTTGAGTTGTGGAATTCAGTCAGGAATCATTTTGAATATGAAACAATTGCGAAATTGAAAGAGGTGTATTCGAAAACAAATCGTTAATAACAATTTAAATAATATAACTTGATAAATCATTTCATAAGAATGGTAGGTACCTAGATATAAGTCATAAAAATTGTTCAAAGTGACGCCCATTAGATATTATACAGGCTTCGAAACGTCGAATCACTTCTCTCGTACAAGTCGCTCTTATAATATTAGGCGTAATATCACTGCACGCTCGTCGAATTTTCATTTTCAGATCATCCACATTCAAAGGGGGACTATTGAAAACAATATCTTTCATATAACCCCATAGGAAAACATCAAGCGGTGATAAATCTGGGGAACGAGCCGGCCACCGAATTGGTATTACCAATCCATCTATTTGGGTACGTTCTATCCAGATATTCAGTAACAACCTGTGAATTGTGAGGAGGAGCACCATCTTGTTGCCACCAAATTCCTTGTCGTTCTGCTATGGGAATATCTTCCATCAACTGGATCAAATCATTTTCTAGAAAATGTAAATATCGCAATCCGTTGAGATTTTCATTGAAAAAGTAAGGTCATATGATGCGGCCATTGAACAATCCACACCATACATTAATACCCCAAGTAGTTTGAAAATTTCTTTCGCGGACCAAGTGGGGATTTTCTTGAGACCAATAGTGACTGTTATGTCGATTCACAATTCCATTATTGTGGAATCGCGATTCATCGCTCCACAAAATTTGACTGAATATGTTAGGATTTTCATATAAAATACAAGCAATGAATTCAAGTCGTCGTTCAAAGTCCGTGGGTTTCAAACCTTGTACCAACTGAATTTTGAATGGGTGGTATTTATTTTCTTTCAGAATTCTCTACACATTAGATTTACTTACACCGAATTCTTCTGCAAGAGTACGAATAGAAACATGTGGATGAATAATGATATAAGCCAACACATTGATCTCTAAATCTTCAGTTCTAACAGATCTCGTATGATGACGATGCTTTATAGTAGAAGGAAATGACCCAGTTCGCAATTTTTCTTCAACTCTAGAATAAGTCATTCATGACGGAATGGGCCTGCCTGGAAAACATTCTTGGTATAGACGTTGTGCTTGACGGCAGTTTTTCTGACATTCCCCAAAAATTAATAACATATCAATGCAATCACTTGGACTAAACGCGAAAGGCATACTGGAGTTTTCGCACAAAGAACACAGTTACTGATTTGCAAAGAATCACCGAATCGAACTGGACAGTAGATACAATTCAACATTTGTTACTATGGCATCAACAAGCATAAGCTACTTGATGAAATTGTGCAATATAAAACAATTCACCCTTAAGTTAGTCACATTCTCAAGAATTTCAATATTATATTCAACTGATATCGATATCGTATCGTAGAGGTGAGAATAATGGTTTGTATTCAGTAGTAGTCTAGTTCAATTTAATAAAATATATAGACTGGATTCGTGTACGAGTAAATAAGTTTTTTTGAAACCTTATATTTAAGGAAAAGTGCAATAACTCAACAACGCCGTAACCGAATTTCAAAAACCGAACATGAAATGATATCAGAATTTAACGTAGCATCTGAATATGTAATGATATACAGGGCGTTCTGTTTTAAAAAATGGAATTTTGGTCTGTAGCACCTACACCAAACACCATGTACATTTAAAAATTATATGGAAATAAAGCTCTCATGAACTCGTAATACTTTTGTGAAAAACATTTTTGTATATCTCCTCCAACAAACCAGATATTGCCTGTCACATAAAATTTGTGACAACCGGCATAAATAATACATTTATTTTTGATTTTCAAAATTATCATCACCCGGGAGATATATCCGCTATAGAATATATTATAATGATTATTTTGATCAATCGCTGAATATGTTTCTTCAGGTATTTAACTCACGTCAGGCAAAGAATGCTGAAATATTTTACTATTTTATGGAAAATGTAAAATATTCATATTTTGCCTGATGTCAGGAAAATTTTGGAAACATGTATAAATGATAAGTTCATATTCAATTTTCAAAATTAGCATCACCTAGGAGAGATATTTTTAGGATAGGTTAGTCTTATTGATAATTTCGAGCAATAAGTGAACACATTTTTTAGGTAGGAGTTTAACTTACGTCAGGAAAAGTATGCAGAAATACATAGTTATTTGGTCCTGAAATATCTCGAATTGAATGTGACATTTTCTTTATTTCTATTACGAAATACGTGAAATATTCATATTTTGCCTGATGCCAGGAGAACTTTGGAAGGACAATGTTTGGGAACATAACCTAATTAATAAGTTATAATTCGATGTTTAAAACTATCATCACCAAGGAGATATATTGATAATAGAATGTATTTTTGTTATTGTTTTGGTCAATGAGTGAACATATTTTTATAGGTATATACCGAGTGTCCACTAATTTTTTTGTTTTTGAAGGTAATGAAATGAAATTTTTTTGAAGAATAACTCAAGTTCATGGAACTTCCGGTATATTTTCACCTCTTTTGTCTCCATATGACATTCTGAATACAACTATGTATCATTTTTCACTTTTTGAAACCAACTTCTTATAATTTTCAATTTTATTTTTTAATCTAGAGTGCTATGGATACGTTGAAATCACTAATAACAGACCTGAAATTTTGGGAAAAATACAACTACACTGTTTTCGGTCAAAACGTATGTGCTATGTGAAATTTTATTTTGATATTGAAAGTAATATTTCTTTTCAAAGGCAACTGCTGGTTTGTTGGATTAGAAAAAAGTCCATTTTATTACGATTAATTTGATACTGCACACTTATAGGTTTTAAACAAAATTCCATTAAAAAATCTTAAAAAACTACCTACGTTAGATGTTTCATGAAATAAAGCATCTTTTGGTATTGAAATAAGATTTGAATACATCGAGTAACCTTTGACAAACAACTGATTGAACAAAATCATTTACTTCGCTTCTGCAAAAGTAAATTAGGTATTTATTGTGCAATTATTTGAAGAACACGTTAATGATAATATTTATGCAAGAAGATATGTTAGATATGTCAGTTGTGGAATCATCTGCGACTGAAAGTTGGAATTTAGTCGCTATTTTCCATCGTACAAGATAACCTCTCTTGGAAGGGATTCATGTTGTGAAGAGAAACATTCTCAATTGAAAATTGAATCAATACATGACTCCTCCGGAGATGGAGTCATGTATTGATTTAATTTTCAATTGAGAATGTTTCTCTTTAAAATGTGTTACTAGCTTTTGATTTTGTTTTATCAGTTGTGTTGGTTACAGGTGGCTCGATGCATTTAAATCTCATTTTAATCTCTTAAGATCGTTCATTTTGAAAAATTTCGAATTGAATCTTTTAAAGTTTTTCAACAGTTTGTTTGAAACCTAGTAATGTGCAGTATCAAATTATTCGTAATCAAATGCTCTTTTATCCTGATCCGACGAGCCACGACGATCCGAATCATGTAGAAAAAAGAAGTGGAAATATACCGGGTGTCTCATTTGAAAATCGAAAGTTTATGTCACTTCTGGTGGAACCGAAACTTACATGAAGCTGAGTTACTTGTCAGAAGATTTAGTTTTAAGTCTTATACAGATCTTACAAATTTCATTCCATTATCTTCTAAAACAAAAAAGTTGTATGGTCGAGCCACTTTCCGCGGACACCCGGTATTCAACTCACGTTAGAGAAAAATGCCAGAATATATGGTTACTTGGTCATAAAATTTATTGATCTGAATAAAATATTTTTATTACTACTGTAAAACGAAGAATATTCATACTTTGTTTGATACCAGGAAAACTTGGGAGTGACAATGTTTGGAAACATATAAATGATACGTTTTCATTCGAGTTTCATAATTATCATCACCCAGAAAAATCAATGGTGGAATGTTTGATAGATATCAAGTTTTTTCGGGATTCATTGGAATGGGTTCATCTCATTGAAAACTTTCAGAAAATTCCAAGACTCTCCTGTTCCTTTATTGTTATATTTTTGTTGTCGGTATGAATAAAGACAACTCATTATTATTATATTACACGACCATTGCACAGTGATATACGAAAACCAACAATCCCGATTTCAAAATTTCTCCGTCTTCATTCACTTCAATAAAAGTTGTAGTTATCGCTTTTATACTCTGCAATCATCTCTACGCACAGATCAAAGTGATAAATATTCTCTGAATTGTTTGACTTCTTATCAGAATTGAGTAAACAGGAACCTGTTGCTGTCAACAAATAATACAAGGCGCCATGTGACCCGCTTACTCATTCACTCTCTTTTCATTCTCTCATTTTGAGAAATCTGTAGTAATTCGAGGTGGCTCAAAGAAAGATAGTATAAAACCCAATGAAAGTGGGTTTCAGAAAAAATTTATGATTTTTTATATTTTGCAAGTTATACACAGCGAAGTGGTCGAGGTGTTAGAGCGTTTGGCTTCCACCCAGACGGTCCGGGTTCGATTCCCGGTCGTGTGACACTGAGCTGAAGTGGTTCGGATTCCACTTTTATTTAAACTGTAGGTCCCGGATCTCCCTTGCTCGTACAAGCTCTGCTTTTGAGGGGTTTTCTCCGAAAACCTGGGAGTTTCGTAAAAACAAATTTTACAATTTTTTTTTACAAATAAGATGAAATGATTAGGAGAACCGCTAGTGGGCGGCAAAGTTGCATAATTAAATATGAATTGGCCAAGGTTTTATAAATCAGATTAAATAATTCCTTACAGAAAAATAACCGTTTGAATGGTACTCAGCATGGTTTCCGTAATAAAAAGTAGAACAATTTCCGCCGCTTTGTGAATTTGTATACATCTATAAATAATAAAGAATCGAACATTTCCATGTACAGTTGTGTGCATAAAAAAGTCGTACAAGGTACGAGACTAATTGAGGCATTGCACTAATTTCACTAGAAAAATGTTAAAAGCGCGTTACTAACGAAAATAGTTTGAATTTTGACACTACTTGTCAAGTTGATGAGGACTTTAATAATTAAAATTGACAAGCCTGACTCACAATAGCCTTTAACTGCTATACGACTTTTTTTATGCATACAACTGTACTTTGATCTGACAAAAGCATTCGATTCAATCGACCATCACGTACTGTTACAAAAATTTAATCGAACAGGAGTAAGAGGTTTACCAAATGAATAGATAAGTAGTTCATATATTGGAAACCGTGAACAGGTTACTGTCATCGTAGGAAACAGCCAATCGAGCACTCGCAGTGTGCCAGTGGAAGTACCACAGGGTTCAATAGTGTGGCCCATTCTATTTTTGGTTTTCATAAATGACGTAGTATCATCAAGTCTTAACTCAAATCTTGAGGTTTTATATGCAGATGACATAACTTTCGTATCATCAGGAAACAATACTAAACTCAAATTCAGTTAGCTAGATGAACTGAACCATCAACTTACCTATGGAACAGTCTGACCATTTCAAATTTTTAGGTCTTATTATGGATGCTAAGTTGACATGGGAAAATCATACCGATCGTGTTACAAATGAATTGAGCCGCATAATTATATTTTTTACTGAGACAGTTGATAAATACCGTTAGTCCAGACGTACTGAGATTAGCATACTTTGGCCTCACTAAATCTGTTGTCTCTTTTGGTGTCATAGTTAGTTGCTCAGCTCATATTGAAAGTGCCATCATTGCACAAAAATAAGTCTTGAAGTGTATGGCGGGGGTTCTATCAAGTACTACCTGTAATTTGATTCTTAAAGATTTTCAATTACTGACACTTCCGTGTTTATACATGTACGTATTAATAGTGTTGGAATCATGCCAATCAAGAAAATATTGTTTATGTAATTTACAGAATTACCCTGTATATGTGTTGAAGTTGTTTAATAAAAATAGAAACTTTGTAAAAGTCACAAATAAAATTTCAAAGTATTTCCATTAAGTATCTGCATCTTATTCGAAACTAAAACCAACTGCCAAAAGGTTATGGGCCCAGGAGTTTCTGCAGTATAGAAAAAAGTTGTAAGGAAGTAGAAATTTAGTAAAATTCACTGAATAAAATATACTGACAGAAACGATGACAGATGCCACAAAATTCAATTTTTCCAAATTGAATGGAGGAAACTACCAGACATGGAAATACAAGATGGAGTTATTAATGAGAGAGGAGCTCTGGCATGTAATAATTGAAGATAAACCCAATCCTGTTACCGACGAATGGAAGAAGAATGACATGAAAGCGAAAGCAACCATAGGTCTTCTTGTCGAAGATAACCAGGTGGTTCATATACGAAAAGCAGAATCTGCGAAAGATGCATGGAACGCATTGAAGAACTATTATGAAAAATCAACATTGACCACCAAAGTGTTTTTGTTGAAGAGAATTTGCAGGATGAGATTACCTGAAAATGGAAACATGGAAGAACATCTCAATATAATGATGGATTTGATCTACCAGTTAGCAAATCTTGGGGAAGACTTAGCAGAACATCTGATTGTTGCATTTTTACTATGTAGTTTGCCTGAAAATTATGATTCTTTAGTCACAGCCTTAGAAAGCAGATCAGAAACAGAATTAACATTGGAAATGGTAAAAGAAAAATTATTACAGGAATATAGAAGACGAAAAGAAACGGAGAAAATTGAGGAAGGTGATGAAAAGTATTAAAAGCTAATAATGCAGCGAAAGGATTTTTCAAACCAAGAACTACTTTAATTTGTCATTTCTGTAGTAAACAGGGCCATTTAAAGAAAGACTGTTATTTCTTCAAAGGACAACGCAACCGAAAATTCCATAGAACTAATCAGGTGAAAGAAGAATGTGGAGAAGCCAGTAAAACTGAGAATGAACACGACTTTTGTTTTCAAGTAAGTGTGAAAAAATTTTCTGCTGGAAATCAATGGTACATTGATTCAGGATGTACTAGTCATATGACAAATGACAAAGATTTTTTCATAAAATTATCATCTGAAGATAATAATGATGTATATCTAGCTGATGGTAAGAAGCTGAAATCGCGAGGCATAGGTGAAGGGGTATTACAATGCATAACTAATGAACAAACTTTTGAAATACCGATTAAACATGTATTGTATGTCCCAGAACTGGAAAGCAATTTGTTGTCTATCAGGGTATTAGCAAAACGAAGGTTTTCAGTTGATTTTTGCCATGAAAACTGTAAAATTAAGAAAAATAATAAAGTATATGCAGTTGCAATTCCTGAAGGAAATTTATATAAGTTACAGATACGTGAAAAAGCTTATTCCATATGGAATAATGAAAACTGCAGTTGTATTCACGTCTGGCATCGACGATTTGGACATCGAGATCCGGAAGCAGTAAGAAAAACATTACAGCATCCACTTGTCTCACCAGGTCTGAAATTGAAGGAATGCAGAGAAAAACTGACATGTGATAGCTGCATAAGAGGTAAAATCGCAAGAATACCTTTCCAGAAGGTACCATGTAGCAAATCAACAGGTATTTTAGAGTTAGTTCACATTGATTTATGTGGACCAATGCAAACTCCAACTCCAAGCGGCAAATTATATATTCTCACTATGATCGATGACTTCAGTAAGTACACAAAGGTTTATTTGATGAAAAATAAATATGAAGTTCATGATAGAATCCAGCAATATATAAATGAGGTTAAAAATCAGTTTGATAAAAAAACAAAAATTATTAGGTCCGACAGGGGAGGAGAATATATAGGAAGTCAAATGGAAGAATTGATGAAGAAGGAAGATATCATTCATCAATATACTGCACCATACTGTCCTCAACAGAATGGAACAGCTGAGAGAAAGAATAGATATTTAGTTGAAATGGCTAGGTGTTTGCTATACGCAAATATAGATAATAAATATTGGGGAGAAGCAGTAGTTACAGCAAATTACCTTCAAAATAGAATATGGACTAAAACTACCAATGAAATACCTTACAAATTATGGTGGGGAAGATATCCTTTCTTAAACCACTTGAGAATTGTTGGTTCAACTACTTATGCTGTAATACCTAGAGAAAAACGTAGAAAATTAGATGATAAAGCAAAGAAATATATACTTGTTGGTTATGAAGAAGGGACAAAAGGATATAGATTATTAGATATCAATACTAATAGGATTATCATTCGTAGAGACGTAAAATTTGTAGAAAATGATCATGAAATTTTTTTACACAGTGATAAGAAAATCGAAGATAAAGAAATTCCAGAAGAAGAGAAGCCAGAAGTGGAAATCTGCATTGGAAATGATAAAGAATTTACGAAAGATGATCATATACACAATTCAAATGAAAGAATTTCATAAGAAAACCTTCAGGATCCACAAGAAAATATTCAAGACATTACCATGATACATCAGTCGGATAATGTTAGGAAATCAGAACGACCGAATAAAGGAATAGCACCAAATAGATACCCCAATATTGCAAAAATTTGCAATTATATGGAATAAGAGCCGAGAGCATACAAAGAAATAATGTCTAGAGAAGATAAACAGCTATGGATTGAGGCAATGAATGATGACATGGATTCAATGGCAGAAAACAAACATGGGATTTATGTGTGCCACCTAAAAATAAAAACATAGTTGGGTGTAAATGGATTTTTAAATTAAAAAAAGATGATCAAAGAATTGTAACTAGATAAAAAGCAAGAATTGTTGCTCATGGATACTCCCAGAAGTTTGGAGATGACTACAACGAAGTATTTGCACCTGTTGTGAAGCAAGCAACATTTCGTTTATTACTTATCATAGCTGGAAAAAAGAAAATGTTCGTGAAACACTTCGACGTAAAGACAGCATTTCTTAATGGCGAGTTGAATGAAGAGATTTATATGAGACAACCAGAAGGATACATTAAACATGGAGAACATCTAGTATGTAAGCTGAAGAAAAGCATATACGGGTTGAAGCAAGCAGCATAGGTATGGAACGAAATGGTAGATACAAATTTGAAAGATTTAGATTTTCATCGAAGTATGGCAGATCCATGCATGTATTACCAAAAGAAAGAAAAATTCCAATTCTATATTTTAATATTTGTTGTTGATATTATCATTGCTAGTGATGATGAGCAAAGTATTGGTTGTATTGGTTGTATTGCAGATAGTCTGAATGAGAAATTTCATTTGAATTGCATGGGAAATTTGGGAATTAAAATTGAAAGGATGGAATCTGGACTATTTTGTATTAATCAGGAGAATTACATAGACAAAATTCTAAAAATTCATAATCTTTCTGAAGCAAAACCATCTAAAATTCCTCTAGTTCCAGGATATTATGAGAATTTAACAAATCAAGAAGAATTACAGACAAATGAAAGATATAGAAAAGCAATTGGAGCATTATTATATTCAGCAGACAATACAAGATCTGATATTGCAGTAAGCACATCAATTCTTAGCAGAAGAGTGAGTAATCCTAGAGAGTGTGATTGGACAGAAGTAAAAAGAGTTTTTAGATATCTCAAAGGTACAAAGAAATTGAAAATGAAATTGGGAGAAAGTAATGCAACAGAAGATACTTTATTTGGGTATGGTGATAGCACAGATCGGAAATCAAATTCAGGATATTCATTCACATTTCATGGAGGTCTACTCAGCTGGAGAAGCAGAAAGCAAGACTGTGTTTCACTCTCATGTACTGAAGCAGAGTTTATGCGCTTTCTGAAGGATGCCAGGAGGCTATGTGGCTTAAAGTATTAATAAAAAATTTTGGGCAGAAACTTACAAATATAGTAATATTCGAAGACAATCAGAGTTGTTTAAAGATGTTGGATAACAAGAAAATAAATGGACGTACGAAGCATATCGAAACCAAATTTTATTTCGCGAGAGAAATGAAGAAGACAAAGAATGTTGAATTTGTTTATTGTCCTACTGCAGACATGGTAGCCGATATTTTGACCAAACCACTGGAAGCACAGAAGATAGTCAAGTTCAGGCAAATGCTTGGTTTGGGTGTTGGAATCATGCCAATCAAGAAAATATTGTTTATGTAATTTACAGAATTACCCTGTATATGTGTTGAAGTTGTAACTAATATACATATCTTGTTTAATAAAAATAACAACTTTGTAAAAGTCACAAATAAAATTTCAAAGTATTTCCATTAAGTATCTGCATCTTATTCGAAACTAAAACCAACTGCCAAAAAATAGAATAGAATAGAATATAAATGTGGGTAAAAAACTTACATCGAACTCCACCAAATAAAATCTTTATTAATAATGTGAGTGTAGTCAGAGGACACACATCAGCGCGTGCTGATGTGTGTCCTCTGACTACACTCACATTATTAATAAAGATTTTATTTGGTGGAGTTCGACTGTAAGTTTTTTACCTACCCAGTAAGATCTCACCTCCACTGCATGTCATGGATCGCCTCCGACACACTCGTATGAAATATCCTATTTTCCGCACTTGTCTAATACACTTTTATATTTGTATGGTATTTTCCATAGAAAAAATATGAATTATTTGATTGCGAAACATTTTTACTGCAATAATCGCATCAAATCAAGACACAGTAATATTGAAATCTACAGTGATCACAAAAACTCATAGTTTAGTAATTAAAAGTAGTGAAAATGAATGGAATAAATGCAAGAAGTTGCAAAAACTCATTCTATCACTTTCACTTTATAGGTTGCTCGTAGATCGTATGGTAGTAATATTCGATGAAATTAAACACACCTAGTGGAACAAGCGTTTAAAAAGATGCTAATAAATAGTATCGGAAACAGCGTTAATTTTGATTAGACATCAAAATATGAGCTCGGTCGGTGTTATAAACGTTTGAAGACGGCAGATTTTAATTTCAGAGCCCGCTTTTCAACATACCGCCAACCTGATCTGGTAACCAGTGGTGTAGTAAAATGATTTTTACTAAAAACAATCAAATTAATATGAACAAAAGCTTTTTGAAAACATGCTTTAATTGAACTGCACTAAGGGAAAACATTTCTTTGAAAGGGATACGTTAGTTAATCTGTGGGACCGTTCTCTTTGTGAACTACTTTTGTTATCCTATTCTGCTTTTATTCCGAGAGTCATGTGTTCTGAGCAGACGAAGTTAACCAAGGATGACGGCCTTCTGCATTCGAGCGGCTAAGATTTCTGCCATATTACGGCAGGCCGGTATTAAATTCAAGTTAGAGAGCAGTGTGTCCATCATTCCACCAAGGACTCCTATAATCAGAATCATTATTTTGACAGAATGGTCCGGATACAACCTGCGGAGTTCAAAGAGAAGATCTCGATATTTAGTCCGTTTTTCCTCCTCTTTTCGAACGATATTCATTTCGCCCGGAGCGGAAAACTCTATCGTTCTACTTTGGTGGTCGAGGAGGACAACATCAGGCTTATTGGCTTGTATTTGCCTGAGGGTGGGGAATGAGTAGTTCCAATAGATTCGGCACCTCTCATTCTCCACCACGGACTCAATATCCCCCGGAACATAAGGCAACACCGGTGTCTCGTCTATACCGTACGAGTGTCTTAGATGGTAGTACAACACTCGTAGCGCCGCGTTATGCCTGTGGATATAGGCTATGAGACCGCATAAGATGGGCATACTGATAGCAAATGCATTACGGTTCGATTCAAATAAATTTTTAATTTGAAAAAACTCCACAAAATTCATCAAGACGTCAAAGGTTTAAATATCATCATCATCTGTTCACCGTTTCGGTTAACTGAAGTGTGAATTCATCGTCAAATAAAGTAAGGCGTTATTTAAAGCCCTATAGGTTTATAAGAAGACGTCAATCGTGTAACAAATTAATGCTCTTAATTTCTGAATTATATAGGGACAGGAGAATAGAATAAAATAACAATAATTAATTTTAAAATGTACCGGTTTCAATTAGTAATAATTCTACAGGACTGCTACAAAAACACTAGAATAATGAATTACCGGCAGTGTTTTTAAGCCTGTGAAAGCCAATCATAAAGACTTCCATTTCCTTAGGAGACAAGGGTACTCCATTAAATCTTTGTCAATGTGAAATATCTATGAAATTTTTATTTTTTCACATTTTTTTTTTATTAAACTTTATAATTTTCCTCAGCTTCTACGTCCTTCAAAATTTATGCATTGAACGTATTTTGATTTCTTAATGGAGGCTATGATACTTCCCGCTTCCTTGGAGTTATTCAACCACGACAAGAACAAGTGACATTGTTTATAGGAGTACAATATTATAAATATGTATTATTCATGGAACATACTTTTAACTTACTATTCAAACGAAACTGAGTCAACTGACGACACAGCTTTATGGTTTACTGGTATTAACCAAAAAAATTGGTTTCGGGTTGGCAGATGTCACAAGGTAAAGGACCACGCACAAACCTTATGGGAAATGGCTTTCTGTGAATTCTTCTGATTTTTTGGTATGATGAACTTTTCAATGTCCTGATCAGAAGTCTCCATGAGCACAACAAAAAATAATGTACAGTTTTTGAGAAAAAAATTGCTCAAAGTCGGCAAAATCGGGAATTTGGTATACTAAAACGGGAGAAATAGACCGTGTTATTTTGCAACTTTATGCCTCTTGGAAATTGTAGCATGAGCTTTAGCAATTCTTTCATAGGTCTTGTGTCTTTACAGCACCGTTTGCCAATAATTGCAGACTATACAGGGTGATGCATAAAGCCATATTCCGAGGAATGATAAAATAATGTTTATAACATTACGAAAACAGCAGATTGTGAGAAAATTAGTCAATGGTTCTATAGAAGATGACTCAGTTGATATATAGGGGGTAATACAGGGGACAATAATGGAAGTCAATTGTATTACAAAATATATACGATAAAATGTGTCGTAAGATTTAATGAAGATTAATATATTTTAGAATTTTAATACAACAAATAATATACATTGAAACAATAATTATTCAACACAAAACAAAGAACTGAAGCGCATTCAGCCAATGACATGAGGTTCCACCTCATTTCCATTTCGATTTCCCGCATCGATAATGTGGTCCAACAAGTTTGTTAATGGATACTTGACATTTGGTTCATGTCTGGCGTAACCAATGAACCAAAGAACACTTGATATATGAGCACATGTGCCCAGTGTTCTGGCACCTGCCTTACAAGTACAATAATAACCTGTTATATGGTTATCATTTTCATTTGTGTACTGGATCCACATTTTATATTTTGTGTCGTTGCGATGACGGGAAAAAACTCTGAAACACAGTAATCCGGGATATCGAAGTGAGGTATCGAAATGAAGTTCATTTGGAGCTTCCCGCTGAATTGAATCTTGTATATAAGATGGACCAAGTCTCAATTGATATGTACCGACAGTCAAATCCCGTAAATAGTCCAGAGTCAGCCTAGGAAAATAAGGAAAATGATGATGGTCCAATGGTATCCATCTTCCACGTCTCCTCATGAGATTTTCTTCCTCAATTATGTTCTGTACCCTATTTATCTGGCGAGATCTTTCCAGAATCAGTTGGGCTAATTCTGCATCTGTTCCTCTCATTTCAATCACTGGGTGGTATTTGTTAATAATTGCTCCACCAATAAGAAGAAAGTCTCTTAAATGATAAATATGATGGGTTGATATTGTGGTCGAAAAAAACTTAAAGATTGATTTCATGTGTCCATTGCGCGCTTCAATTATCCACCGGGTTTTGGTCACGAGGCGAGAGACATTAGCCTCTTCAGTAGTAGGTTGTTGTCCATGCTGTCCACTGTAGGGCATTTTATGTACCTAATTCTTGTTGAAGAGGAATGGCGTCTCTATAACCACGATCGACAACAAAAATGCCATCCTCAACAAACCAGTTTCTTATACCATTAATATCTCGCTGAAAATCATTTCCCAAAGTTGACGCGTCGTTGTTTTTGGGGTCGGAGAAGTAAGGTCCTTGAATTGACAGAATGTAACCGTTGGGAGCAACAATTAACGTTGGCTTCAATAAATGGTAATTTTTGTGTCTACAGTAAGACTAACGGAGAACGTTGAAATTCTTGCTTTTCACCACTTCACAATACGTCCCATCTACGTATGCAATGGCTTTACGTTGTTCAGGACTTGGATTATGTAACATATTTGTGAACTCATTTACATGGCGTTGAATGTATTGTTCCCGAGTGATTGAACCGAAACCAATATTTTCTGGGACGAATCTTTGTGCAAGTGATCTTCTCACATTTGAAATTGCCATACTTGTGCATTGCCGTGAAGGATATTTGAAAATTCCTTTCAAAAAGTCGTCGGATAGCCCTTGTTTAAGTTTGCACAAAAAAGCCAGGAGATCTTTTTTTTATAAATATATCTGTCTCCACCTTCTACTGGTACAGAATCGCAGTAAGTATAGATATTGCGGAACTGATCCTTATTCATTGGAATCATCGATTTGAATTCTTCATCTGTGAAACTCTCTTCATCCTGGCAATCCCATTGTGGCATGTTCTGTACATTCCTGAGTTGCAAGAAAGCCACCAAATTCCTTTTTTTCATTCTACATGATCGAAAATTGAACTCCATCCCAGGAAGAATTTGTCTCAAGAAAAAACCGTTATCATCCAAGTGATGTATGCAAGACCTAGCATTATCTCTGATATAAATGTTTTGCAAAACAAAAACATTGACACGGCACTTCAGAGTTAACCGATTCAGATTGAGTCTAGCATTACATACTACGCACGATTCGCTCGAAGTTTGTTTCAAAACATTCAGCTTCAGAAACGTCCAGTCGTCTTGCAAAGCAGTTACCTCTTATATTACTGCCCTATTACAATTGAGGCACAGTCTTGTAAAGTTGTCAATGGGAATATCTGGTAGTCCTGATTCTTCCCTTTGTTGAATAGCAATCTCCCGCTTTTCTTCATTGTTCACCCCATCTAATTTTGCCATTCGTTGTATATGGAAAATATTGTTGCATATGAAATAATGTCTTTGATTTTGTATAAAAGCCATCAGAGAGGTATGAAATATCAGATAAACAGGCAAACGATTCAAACTTTAGTAAAATCTTTCATTTACCATGTAAACGTGACATGAGATAGACATTACTAATGATATGTCATCATGACAACCAGTCGACAACTGGTAACTTGATCAAAAACCATGATACCGGTTGAAATATTAGTTCAGTAGCGGATAAGTAGATAAAACTATGTGACAATATAGGAATGCAATTATGGAATGATTGGTTCAATTATATGATGAATGAAAATCAATGTAGGATTATGTCAAATACATTATTACGTAAAGGAATGATAGGATGATTGAGAGAATGAGAATAATGAAACATTGTTTACTTTTAACAGGTTCAAGGTTTCATTTCCTCAAACGCTATTTTGCCGACTTTGGTCCGTTTTTTCTCAAAGACTGTTCATTATTTTCCGTTGTGCCTTACGAGACATTCGATCAGGACGGTGAAAAGTAGTTTCGACAAGGTTATGCTTCAATAAATCTTGCGACACGTTTTTTCGTACATATTTATAGTGTTGTAATAGGTAAACTTATCAATATGCCCATTTTTTTTTTACTTTCATTATTGTTTCCTGTATCAGACCCTATATACCAATTGAATCATTTTCTTTATAAACTAATCCATATCCATTGACTAATTTTCTCACAATCTGCTGTTTTCGTAATGTTATAAACATTATTTTATCATTCCTCGGAATATGGCTTTATGCATCATCCTGTATAGTCTGCAATTATTGGCAAACGGTGCTGTAAACGAAAATACATAGCAACCATTCAACACCTCTCGATATTTTTGTATGTTATTTCAATGATTTTTGAGGAGGTGGCAGCCGCTGTCAGAGCAAAACGTCAAATCATTTTGTGATGAAAAATTTCCGCGATTCTGATTGAATGTGATTGTGAATAAAACGTTGTATTGCATGCGTGTTTTAGATACATTTTATTTGCTTAAGAAATTTAAACGCTCGAGCTTCGCTCTCGCGTTTAAACATTCTTGCGCAACACTTATACAATAAATAACTGTAACAAAAGGTAGGTATTTAGTTTCCTTAAAGATTACCTAAAAAATAAGAACCTTGACTTTTTATAAAAGGTGCTGGAAATGCCCTCCTCCTTCTGCGATACAACCTTCCACTCTTCTTCTCATAGACTGCCGTACGCGTTCGAAAATTCCGGGAGTGTTGCTTATGGTGTGGAAGGCATCCATAATTCGTTCAGTAAGAACTTCGATGGAAGGCACTGGTTATAGAATCACCCAAAATTTCTGATCACTATATAGTTACACTTTGTCTTGGTGATAAGAAAAAAATCGATACCAGTACAGATCACCGAATTTTATCACGTGGTAAAATAAATTATGATGATATTAATGAGAAATTGAATTCAAAACAGTGGAGCTATGTTCATGGTGGTATAGACGACAAATATGATTAATTTTTTTCAACCATATTCAGTACCTTAAACGAAGTTGCTCCTAGAAGAGAGATGGTAATCAATGCTAGATTCAAAGAGTGGTGGAATGCTAGAGTTTGTGAAACAATTAAAGAAAGAGATATGTGTTATAAAATGTACAAACAGAATAAAACAATCGAGAATAAGGCGATATACAAACGCTGTAGAAATAAGGCGCGAAGAGAAAAAATTCATTTCGAAAGTAAAATAGATAATTGCAAGAAAAACTCAAAAAAAATGTGGCACACATTAAAACCTTTATTATCTGGAAAAAAACAAAATACTATTAACGAAATTGAAATTAATCACCAAATTATTCGCGAGCCAAATCTATTGTGTAATAATCTCAACTCATTTTACGTGAACAACATCGATGAAATCATTTCAGAAATTGACACAAAAAATCTAACTGAATGCCTAGATTCGATATCAGCACCCATGAACGTACTAATGAACTTTAATGTGGTCAATAGAGAACAATTGAGGAAAGTAGAAGTAGTTTTTGCGTTGCTAAATAAAGGCAGTCCTGATGAAATAACCTCGGATTTTCTAAGAAGAATTTATGATAGTATAGAAAACCCTCTTATCAATTTTATTAATTATTCACTTGAAACAGGCACCTTACCATCGGCATTGAAAATATCTACTGTAATCCCGATACCAAAAATTAGCAATTTCAAAATATCAAGCGATTTGAGACCCATAAATATGCTGGCGGCCATTGAAAAAGTTCTCGGAAAAATAGCCGGTAATCAATTAACTGATTATGTCTCGGATAATAATATTTTGTACGAGAATCAATCAGGTTTCAGAAAGTCACATAGTTGCGAAAGTGCTGTGCAAAATGTCCTACATGATTGGAAACAGCATCAGGATAATAATGTTATGATTGGAGCAGTATTTCTAGACCTACAACGCGCATTTGAGACAATTGATAGACAAAAACTAGTATGCAAATTACAAAAGTATGGTATTTCAGGGATGGCATTGAAATGGATCATTAATTATCTCCAGTATAGGAAACAGGTTACACATCTTAACAAAATGACGTCTTCAGAAATTTCAAATGAAAAAGGTGTACCACAGGGAAGTACACTGGGACCACTGTTGTTCTTGTTGTATATAAATGATATTGTCAATTGTGTTAAAAGGTGTCAAATCCATTTATTTTCACTCTCACTCTAGCTGATACGATTAACAACGATTTAGAAAATTTAGTTTTCTGGTGCAATGGAAACTTACTCAAATTGAACGCATGAAAAACCAAATTTCTACTAATAAGTAATAAAAAACAATATGACTCTTTCAAAGATAGTTCAAAAATCAGTATTGGTAATAATGAAATTGAAACGGTTGAAAAAATAAAATATTTGGGTATCATGATAGACCGAAACCTCACATTCAAAGACCACGTAACATATGTAATCGAGAAAATCTCAAAGAGCACCAACTTTCTATCCAGGGTAGCACCATTTCTGAGTCAATGGTCACGCATAACGGTATATAATACTATTATCTTACCACATTTAACTTTTGCTTCTTCAATACTGTACGTAGCAAATAAAAATGAAAAGGACAGAATTCAAAAACTGCAAAATCGAGCAATGCGTGTCCTTAAAGATATATCAATTAAAAATATGTTGTGTACTTTAAACTGGATGTCAGTAGAACACTATTTAGAGTATCAAGCTTTGGTTTTTATACATAAAATGAAAATCTCTCTAACTCCTTCGTATTTGTCGTCTAAACTGGTATTTAACAGTAATATCCACACTCACAATACACGCGCACAAAGTGACATATACGTTCATAAAAAAAGAAGCACAGAAAAATCATTGTTGCATAAGGGGATTATTTGCTATAATAAACTTACTGAATCTTTAAAGACCTGCGTTGCTATCAATTTATTCAAAGTAAAGTTGAAAAAGAGACTACTGGACCAATGCCATGGACGAAGTGGTTAAATGAGTTCTTATTAATTCTTTCATTTTATATGTAGTGATGACTGTGTGAAGTATTATTTATGTTTTTTAAACCTTTCGACATGTGAAATATTATTTTTTAATAATATTTTTTACCAGATTTTATCTATTTTATATGTAATGACGAATGACGTTTGACATGTTATTTACAATATTTGTTTAATGTATATGTGAAATATTATTCACAAATATTTTTTTAAATGTGCTCGTTATTTTTTAAACTTGATTAATTATATAACGTTTTGTGCAATTTTATAATGAATGTACGTGTATATTCTGTAATTTTGTAAATTAGTATTTTGCTAAATAAAGACATAATAACAGATTGTACGTTTAAACAAGCTACACTTAGATAATCCTTCCTGACTGTTTATTAATATTTAGTTAAATTAGAAACCTCTCAACTATTCTCTCAAAATCTATTATCAATTCAATTAAGCTTCACAACTGAAGGAGTAAAATGATATTCCGTCAAAACAGGCAAAACCTTCTGAACCACAAAAACTTAACAATCACCGTGGGAACAGACGAATTGCACTAGCCCACAAAAATTGATCATTTGGTTTAGTCAAAAAAAAAATTAATTGAATTACAATTACAATTACAAGATTGAGCGTACAAAATTTAAAGAAAATGGAAGAAAAACTTCGTGGTTTATGACATTAAAAATTAATATCAAATGATCGCAAATGTTTTGCGCTCATTTCTGAAAAAATAATGGGATATACTGCAGCTAAAACATCGAATATTGGACACTTGGTACACAGACCTCTCTTCGGATTTTTCATCCAAATGCTCGTCTTCTATATTGATGTATATCGAGCAGACGACTTTTGGTCGAAGGATCTTCGTGATAAATGGAGGATCAACATTCATTCGTTTATTCAATTACGAACCTCTATAAATATTTTGAATGTTTCTTGTACCCGTATGCATACAGTTATTATTTATTAATCGGGTTTTAGTGTACCGTCGTTAGTAGGTTATCTCCTCGATGATCAATTTGAGAAAACCATAAGAATATCTGAACTGAGCCGCCCGCCCGCTGTATGACGGATATTGAGATATTTATCTTTCGGTTACTGATATCCTCCACGTTGCGGTAATTATATGATTCCAGAATGAAAATAAATTAAATATTTATTGCAGTTGGGGGATATGGTATGGTTTGTATGAAACCCTGTAGCAGGTCTTGAGGAGGTAGGTAGACATGAATTCACGGTTGTATTTTGATTTTATGGAACAAATTGCTAATAATGATATCAATACGAGTACCCACAGGTAAAAAAAAGACAAAATCCATAAGAAACAAATTGTAGTTTTAGCAAAAGCCACTATTTTTCCATCTACAGGATCAGAGGAAATCGTTAGAACTTATGTTGGAATGGAAGATGAGAATTTGTAATAATTTTGAACTTTTGTTATTGGTTGAAAGTTAGGTAATGTTATTTTGGGTGTTAGTGTTTGGTTTCCGTCAGGTAATAAATGAGAAATTTATTTGAGATGCATAATAATGATATGTAATTTACTTCCCAATCCAAATTTTCGGCTTCTCGTTTCAGACCCGACCATTTGTTACGGTTCAGAGGAAAGACTGAGAAAAACGAACATAAAAATCAACTTTTTTTAATCATTCTGTGTATGTAATCACTATGGGTACAGGTTCAATAAATGATGTGTCAAAAAGTTACATTTTGGACAAAATAAATTAGATCTGAAATCTCCCTTTTCGTCACGAATATTCAGCTAGATATATTAATTGAGGTCCATTTGTTGGCTCAAATCGCACCGTGCGGATATTTTCTAGCTGAAATTCAGAAAACTTAAAGAAACCATAGACCTTGTTTGGTCTGCACATTTGTGGATCTTTGTTCACTTCAAGTTACTCCACGTTAAGGCCATCCATCATCCAAGGTAGGTCCTGAGGTCTTATTTATTATCATTATCAACCCGATAAATCTTTGAACCAAGTTACCTTAAGTCTGACACACAACCCCATTTCAGGCCTTCTTTCTTTTGGATAGTTTCATTCTTTTACCGTCTACCCTACACCCTACGGGTTAACGAAGTCAGGATAAGAGAGCTTCATCAAATTCTCAAATTCACACCCCGCACGAATAGCAGGAAGCCCCTTCAACCTTAAGTGATTTTACCACCCAAGGAAAGAATCAATTGAAAGAACCAATTTTGTCTAGGCCGTATATTCTTTCACAAGTCAAACCAATTGACTATATTGCAACCCAAATAGATCAATTGTGCATGCGGAGCTCACCTGCTAGGGAGTTTATTAGTTTATTCCTTTTATGTAAACTCTAGTATGATCATACCAGGGGGCCGCGGTTAACCCTTTTTGTATAACCCTACAGTGAATCAAAGATGGTCTAGTATTACTGGTTTGTAAATATCACAATCCGTAATAGTTTATTAGTCTTTATTAGTTGATTCATTTTATCTGTCACCGTCTGACAGTTAGTTTCGTTTGACATTTTACGAACTTCAATATTTCGATATTATCCGCTAAAGGCGACTTCACAGTGCAACGACCAGTTGTCTGTTACCAGCCGTTGCTCATCGATCACTAATAAACCCTATTTCTAATTTTTATGCGTTTAATTAACCCACCCCAATTAGCCGTGCAAATATAAGTCAATATAAACCCCTGTTACCTCTTTCTAGGAATTTTTCCAAAAGCGAGGTAGCACATTGATGCGATGGCTCAAATTTCCACGCACTCAAATGTCTACGTAAGGTTAGCTCGTTCTGGTTAGATCGTAATAAAAAATTACTCCTCCCAAATGTATTTTCACAAAGAAAAATGGTGCAAAATCTACCAACGTTATCAATATCCACACACTTAAATGTCTATGTAAGATTAGTACATAAAAAAATGTTTTGAAAACCTCGGAAACCAAATTACACATAAAAATTAGGAAAGCCTATAATATCAGGAATAGAATTACACATTTCTACTGTCCCTTCTTAATCTGGGAATAAAATTACATGTACCTGCTATTTTAGCTCAGCCTATGTTTATATTGAGGCAAATTGATTCATTTGCTCTTCTCCATACTTATATAGATTTCCTTGATTTTTTATTTTTTCATTTTCAGAGTGTAGAATAATATTAATATCCCAAGAACACATGTCAAGTGTCAAGAGACTAATTTCCGCCACACAATCAAACCTTCAATCCATACCACGTGTCCAGATTGTAATCTAAGATGTAAATAAATTCTGGAATTTTGCTATCTGTACAATACGGGAAATTGGCGCATAACAGGCGCCTCTCCTTATATATGATTATTATCACTCTATAAGGTGTCAAGTATGGTTCATACCAAGTAATCTTGGTTTCATTATATTTTAATCATTTACAGGAAAATTACTATTTATAAAATCCATTAGCAATTTTGATTTTCATACCTATGAATATTTTTAATATATTACGATATGCTATCTAAATTAGAAATGTCTTCTGGCCTATGGCAACAATTGCTTATTTATAATCTGTTATTGTTCTATACTGGAAATTAGTAATCAACATCCACTTTTCTGAAAAATCTTAAAATAATCGTTTGTTCTAGGTATAGAGTATGGATTTCATTTTTATAATTTTTAATCGTTTTTATTACTAATTTTTGACGCCTTTGATGTTTCAGTATCGATGAACATAAACTTGTTTGACGTTTGCGACACGCTTTTTGAAATGACGATACTTTTTTTGTACGGTAATGTCGCAATATCACAATGTGTAATTAAGGCTTTTTTAACGTTTTCGAAAGTTGTTCAAGTGAGATATTTCTCAAAATAACTCACAGATGATTGAACTTCTTATGATCTCACACATGACGAAGTTGTTTATTTGTGTTATTTTCATTTCCTATCATGAACAATCAATAATTTTTTACCAGAACTGTGGAGCATTCCGTGACTTTGAAATTCTTGTTTTCTACAAACATTCATTTCATTTCATTCATTTATAGGGTGTGAGCGATGTTCATCTTTCATTTTTATGGAATTTTAGTTCACTAAAGAAGAATATTTTCAATTTTTCTTTATTTAGTAGAAGTTATTTATCTTTCACACATTTATATTTTTTTCTACATTCATACAAAAAGCAAAACTTTATTGAACTATATTCAGTGGAAAAAGAAGGTCTTTATTGCACTAGTGCAATAAAGTTTTTATTGCACTCATCTGTCATTCTACTTCAACGTGCTGTCATCATGACAAACATAAACGTTTAAACCTACTACATATTTAGCAGATATTCTGTGAGATTGGCAATAGGTACTTCACTACGAAATATTCATATTGAAAATTGCACCAATTGTTCATACACTTTCAACATTGAGGGTAAAAATAAAGTTTGAGTTGAATTGTTCGTAACGTATTAGTTCCTGTTTCAATGCAAATCGATATTAATAATAAAGTATTCAAGTTGCGCTTTCCATTTTCCTACACCTAGTGCCGCACCTCAATAAATCATTTTTTGCTTTTTGCATGAACGTAGGAAAAATGTTGTATGCAACTCGTGCAAAAATTGTTTATTGCACTCGACGTGTTGTCCAACTCGGCCTAACGGCCTCGTCGGACAATTTCACGTCGAGTGCAATAAACATTCACTTTTTGCACTTGTTGCATAAATAACTATTATTGAATATCACAATATTTTTTTGAATTTGATGAAAAACTTGAGGAGAAGGAGGCCCATCATTGCAACCTTTCTGTGTATATATATATATATATATATATATATATATATATATATATATATATATATATATATAGAAAGTTATTCATGACATCTACAGTCACTAGTTGAAACTTAATTTGACACGAACCAAGGAATCCAAAAGTAGAGGTTTGTCCACAAATTGACAGGCAGCCAACAATTCGTTGTTCTGACCAACCCAAGGTTCAATCAAGTTTCTAATACGTTATGAGGAACGCAAGCAGAATCTAAGTGAAAATAGAGTATATTTCGTTTTATTTCCGAGAGTTCTAACCTTTGACAGCTGTTTCGTGCTAACGCACTCATCAGAAAGGATTTATGGAGCTCTCGAAATCAAAACGAATCCACTCAAGAATTAATACCGTGAGGCAAGACAGAATATAACAGAAAGTTATTCATGACATCTACAGTCACTAGTTGAAACTTAATTTGACACGAACCAAGGATTCCTTGGTTGGAACCAGTGGCGGCGTGCTTATAAATTTTTTTCATGTTATATTTTTATCTATAGACGACCACATGCCTGGTTGGAAAGCCCGTGTGTTGTCAAGATGTCAATCAGAAATACTTTATTGTGCGAAGAATCTATCCAGCTTGGAACAAATTGAAATTTTGGATTGCATTCTTCTATTCCTTTGCTGAAGTAGTCTGATTTTTGTATCTGGCGGATTATAGTTCTACTTGCTACTTTTAAACACTTTCTTCCGGTATCATCTGTGTATCATCGGTTTCACAATCATGAATTCCTTTAAAATAGCATACATTTCAAACACACACACACCCACCCACCCATAACTGCCAAGTTATTATATTGTTATAGTTGCAGAAAGAACAGGGAAGTAAATTCCATGACCAACAAATTCAGACTAAAAAAATATCACTGAACTTTGTATCAAGTACTCGAAACACATTTCAACAAGACAATGTTATGAATAGAATAGCTCGGAAAACAAATCTATTGCTTGCACTTCTCTTTGAGGCTAAAAATCCCATAGGAAAGCTATATGCTACTTGGAATTCCTTAGAAGAAAAATCCTGCATCTTCCCAAACTCTAAATTCACTATCCAAACTGTGCTTATTTCCATTTGTTTAAGAGGGACATGAAAAATTAGACTTACAATACACAAAGAACTCTTTGGAGAAGTGATTTATGTATGTATTTGAGAGAAAGTTTTATTAGAGAATCATTGCCTTCTATGATAAAGTAAGTTACAATTTTGAAGTCCATCACTTTTCATATACGGATTAAAGGAATTCGATGAGAAATCTCCAGGAATTGGGAGTATAGGCTCTCTCAGAAGATTAAAAATATTACTCAACCCATTGATAAGATTTTAAACTTGAGATGATTTACAGTCTTCCATTTACAATAAAGAAGTTTGTGTCCACGTCTGGTTTAACCGGAAGCGCTACGCCACTGAAGGAATTCCAGATCGATTATTCATATAGATATATGTGATATTCCATTTTTAAAATTTTTTATTCAATTGTGAACATCGAAAACTTCTGATGAACCCATTACTTACGTAATAATCCCTGTGATAATCCAGTACCAATCAGATTGAGTCTATAATAGCTAGTGGCTTATGATTTGATTTTTGTTATAATTAGTTGAGTTTGTTTATTTACATACGTTTTATTGTGCCTACACTGCAACAAGTTTTTCCTAATTATTGATGTGGAATCGTTTTTAAAGTTCACTTACATGGTAACAAAGTTCTTTTATAGCTATTTCAATATCAAAATCGGGATAAATCAGCAGATTCATTAAAAGTCAACTCATTCAATACCACTAAACCGGTCGATACGGAATGCCAATTAAATATGGGTTATGCCATAATTACCTTGCTGCGACGCTCATGGTTTGATTTGACAAGGCGATAAATGAGTCAAAAACGACGTAAACAAACATGATCGCCAAGTTAGGAGTGAAAATAATACGGAATTCCATCCTGATCAAGGAGTACAAACGGAAATATCCGACAATGCCCTTTTTTAACATGACTCGGGCATTGATGTTTGTAAACAACGTCGGGTATGTTGCATTCAAGAAAGATATCGGGTATGTTGCTTTCAAGAAAGATATAGAGCAGCCCTCTCTATATCTTTTATTGCTCGGAGCCCGAGACCATCAAAGAACCTCCAAATGGACTTATGAAACATGTGGCATCACATTATGTCTATCTATTTTCAAAGTTTTCATAAAAAAATTGATCTAGTTTTTTGTGTTGGTTTGTGGTATAACCAAAGAATATCTACATACTGAACAAGAAGCGACAGTGGCAGTGGTGGGGGAGAATCGTTTTCTAGTGCGCAGGTTTACTGGCAAAATGGCGTATGTTGAACAGCTGATCATTAACTAGGTTATGTCGATATTGTTGCCAATGTCAACTGTCAGAAATAGATTGTGAATATTATGTTCTGTGTAGTGACATAGTTTTGTTCTGTGGTTGTATTATTATTTGAGTTATTTTTAATGGTTAAAATTCAAATCTAACAACTTCTGTGCTTGAAAAAGTTCAACCCTTTCTCGTATGATAATAAAATAAATAAATCAGCTAACCACAAAAAATTTCAAAAGAAAAAAATGGAAAATTTTTGATTTTGAATTTTTTCAAAAAAAAAGTCCTTTTTTCAGACGAAAATTGTATGGTGGAAAATCATCGTAAATAGATTTTTCAAAGCTCATTTTGTTTGTTTTTTCGTCTACTTTTTGATAAATCAGAGACACAATATAGCTTCTATTTAAGAATATGCTAAAAAATGCAAAAAAAAAGTCAATTTGAAAAAAAAAATTTCAGTAATTGTTGATAATTTTGTTTAAATTTCAAAAAAATGTTAAAATTAATTTCACCAATCGATTCTACGTGAAAAAATATTTAAGAAACTGTATTTTGTTGTTAAAAATTACTCCAATGTTCAGGGGTGGTTAAGGGTTGCTTCTGGAGGGTGAATAAAGTAATGATCGTTCTCATGCAATTTTCGGCTAAAATTGACTTTAAACAAAAAATTAGTAATCAATAAAAGTTGTAGATTTTGAAAAATTCTTCAAGTTTTGTAGAGGTCATTTTTACCATAACCTCAAAATTAAAAAAAAATGCAACAAATGAATTTTTTTACATTTTTTACTTTCTTAAACTTTCTTATTATTTCTTTTCTTCTTATTTTTGTGTACTTAGTAGACAAAATGTGTGGTTGAATAAAAGTATTATAGTTGTAACTTTAATTTGGAAAAAATGTTCAAGATTTTGAGGAAACTCATAGGAAGTTCATGAGAAAAATATGTATTTATTTTGTTAAAATATGATCAAAACTTAAAAAAAATTACTTTTTATTATAAAAAAAATTATTAAATCTTAAAAATACACATTGCAAACTACACTAATCTTTTTCTGTTATTTACATGAATCAGTTCTTCTTCTTCACCCTCCGATTCTTCGCTAAACTGCGAATCTTCACACTCCATCTCTTCTTCAAAATCATCTTCGACTTCCTCATTGTTTATATTATTTTGAGGACTTGGCTCTTCGTCTTCACCATCGCTTACATCTTCTGAAACTTGTTGTATATTGCAACAATTACCAGAATCTTGACAACTCGTGCAGAGATCTGTACATTGTAAACCAACTTTTGTACATCCGCATCTGTTCGTAGAACAAGTCGTTTTGCAACTGCAAGAGACTGTTTTTAACAAGGTTTCTGGTATAATTGGCATTTCCGTATAGCGAGGCATTAATAATTTACAATTAGAGTGAATAACTTCTCTCCAACCCCACTTGGTTGGATCAAGTTTATTTCCAAGTCACGTTTGGATTTGAAAATAGACTCTATAACAATGCTGCGTTCCCCCGCCAACAGTTGGAGGCAAGTTTTCTAATTTAAACATTTTTTTTTGCAGTCAAAATTTTATATCGCTGGAATCTCAAATCATCGAGCGATATATTACTATTTTTACATTTGTAGATGGATGAAATTATTGCACGACCGTTAATAGCAATGACGTTCGGGGTTGAATTCGGCTCATAAAAAGGTTGTACTAACTCTGACAAATTTGACGTTGAAATGATTGAGTCTACTATTGTTTTTTTTCCTTTGCCTGCAAATCCAGATGTTGTATCGCATCCAGAGAAGCAGTGTATAAATGCATGTATTTAAGTACGTAATGTATCGTTGCATTAACTAAAATTATAAAATTTTAAAACTTTATTGTTTTCCTTTAAATTAAACCGATAAACAAGAACAATATACAATATCGGAGCAAATTTTGAAAATAATTCAATTTGACTTACCTTTTTAAAATTTCCAGGTGAAAAAGTTTTAGATATGATGTTATTCAGATGGGTGATACTTTCTAACTGAGAACGCACGTGCTGTGACAGCTGCGTAGCAATGGTATGGCGGAAAATAAAAGCCTCGTGCTTAACAAATACCCATAGGTCAATAATTCATGTGTCGCCATCGTCTAAAGACAAAAACAAAGGTATCTTCGCTAGGACTAGGATAATTCTTTGGACTACCTCTGCCAGCCAGTGAATATGATGAACTACCAAGTAACCTGATTTTGGACAGCGCTAAATTGAAAAGCTGACATCGATGATGAAGCAATCATTGAAATTGACATAAGGAATTCCAGAGGGTTTGACACATCCTACGTGTCAACGGAGAAGAGCTGGTGCTTCATGGACGAAGTGCAGAAATCATCAGTGTCCTAATGGCTGAAGTGGCTCGGCAGGACGGGAATGCGAGCAGTGGAAACGTGATGGTGGAACCACAGCTTAATGATGGAAATTGAACGAGGAATTGCGATAGGGCAGACCTTGTTGCGTGTTAAACGATTCGTGCCAGTAAGGGTTATGATGAATACCGATTATTACCCAGTGATCTTGAAGAGAGGGACTATTTTGGGGCCCTGTTCGTCGATTTCCTCGGTAATACGGAGTGTATACCATACAATTAGCAGAAATGAAAAAGTTGGTCACCAAGAACTTAGAACCAGCTCAACAGTCCGAATTGAGGGATTTAGTTAAAAAGTACTAAGACACCCTCGATAACCGTCAAGGAAGAGGAACTAGAACGGAAATCTTTCCGTATATTTTTTCTAATTTTTAAGTTTTCTAATATCATTACTATAATACTTTTATTCAACCACACATTTTGTCTACTAAGTACACAAAAATAAGAAGAAAAGAAATATTAAGAAAGTTTAGAAAAGTAAAAAATGTAAAAAAATACATTTGTTGCATTTTTTTTTAATTTTGAGGTTATGGTAAAAATGACCTCTACAAAACTTGAAGAATTTTTCAAAATCTACAACTTTTATTGATTACTAATTTTTTGTTTAAAGTCAATTTTAGCCGAAAATTGCATGAGAACGATCATTACTTTATTCACCCTCCAGAAGCAACCCTTTACCACCCCTGAATATTGGAGTAATTTTCAACAACAAAATACAGTTTCTTAAATATTTTTTCACGTAGAATCGATTGGTGAAATTAATTTTAACATTTTTTTGAAATTTAAACAAAATTATCAACAATTACTGAATTTTTTTTTTTTCAAAATTGACTTTTTTGGTTTTTTGCATTTTTTAGCATATTCTTAAATAGAAGCTATATTGTGTCTCTGATTTATCAAAAAGTAGACGAATAAACAAACAAAATGAGCTTTGAAAAATCTATTTACGATGATTTTCCACCATACAATTTTCGTCCGAAAAAAGGACTTTTCTTTTGAAAAAATTCAAAATCAAAAATTTTCCATTATTTTCTTTTGAATTTTTTTTTTTGTTATTTATAATATATAAAGGTATCTTTTCACCAACTTTCATAACAATTCATTAATTTTTATAAAAGTTATATTATAAAAACGAAAATTTTATTATTTTTTGGAATTTTTTTAAATTTCTCGATAATTTTGAGGTTATGATGAAAAGTAACCTCAACAGAAATGAAAGGTCTTTTTATTACCTACAACTTTGCTGTTGAACATTTTTATCTCCGACGTCAAATTTTCTCGTAATACGCATCCAAACTATTGACTTTGAATTTTTTTCACTTTACCCCCCCCCCCCTTAAGTTAGTCCCCAAGGTCAGTAACTGCATTTATTTTTTTTTTCATGTTAGTAACCCCCCCCAACCATTTCCCGTTGGGCTAGTTCTGGTTTCTATTTTTCCGTGCTCAAATTTAGTTTGTCCCGGCTATATAGCCATAATTACTCTCAACCCAGCCAGAATCATCTAATTACAAGTTTTCCGCAAATGATTAATAAATATTTCTCTGAAGTCACATTCCTGTCACCTCCTCACTATTCAGCTCTCTTCTTACTAGAACTTCTTTTATTTATGGCAAAGCCTACCTTTGACCCACTCGGTCTTTGTTCAAATCGTCGTTGACACACTAGTAAAATATTACATCTTCCGATCTTCCAAGCCTATCAGGTGACCGGGCATAACCACTATGATAAATCAAGTTAGCCCAATGTAACCGTTCATCGTGAGGCAATACTATTAAAACAACAAAATATTTTAGTGGGACTTGTCAAAACAAATTAAGACGTGTTGAATTAACACCTTAAGCCTTTGATGAAAGTCAATATCAGATTTGAGTCGGACCAGTAATTAAAATAAGTTATTCTGCATGAAGATTTTTCGAATTTTAATGCTCGACACGTTAAATGCTCTTAAGTGTGAAGAGATCTGGTTCGAGATAAGAGGTAATATGAATATTGATGGTCTACATATAATTATAACACATTTTTCCAGGTGTCGAGTGGGCTCAGCGGGAATTAATCTATCGGAATGCATCTTTTCTTCATTATTCGGTTGCAAAACACCGATTTTTTTATATAGAAGTTCATTGAAGCCGTGTAATTCTTTTTCATTTTTAATAGCTAATAAATCAGAGGAGAGAAACGGATCTGTAGGATTTAATATTAATCGAAATCTTTCATCACATTATATTCATAATTTCCCACGTACTGAAGAAGTGAAAAGTTATGTAGTGTGTTTCATTTAGAAACAAATTATCTTATCAGAATGGAACAGAGTAGGCGAAGTCGGGTACAATTGTAACAATTTCTATTGATTTTTTGGTGGGCTTTATACAAAAACAAAAAAAAACGTAAATGCACAGATATAAGTCAAGCTTTTAGCAACGTTGGAAAATGATATTCTCAATATTGACCACAAGATTAGATGTGAGAAAAATATTAAGTAAACCCCACCTAGGGCGACAAACGAAACCGTAAGCGGGACAATTGTATCTGTATTTCCAAACTTATACATTTCACATAGCAAAGTGTCAATCAGCTGAAACTTCAAATTTTCTAGAAATAATCAATTTTCCAAATTCCTCACCATTTATTAAGGAAACGCTGCCAGAGTAAGTCTCTGAACCAAGACCAAGACGACCCTAGTTGCCTTTACGAAGAACATTAACTTTAACCTGAAAGCCATCGAATTAAAAGGGAAAGTTTTTGAGCGAAAATCAGAGGTAAAATATCTGGACTAATACTAGATAATAAACTCATCTGCAATAAGCAAGAAAAGGAAGTAACCAACAAAGCCACGAAAGCCCTAATGGTGTGCAGAAACTTTGCGGAAAGACTCTGCAGTGACGTCTATAGTGAGACCGACCAGTCGTCTTGGACAACGGAACTAAGCTAGTCAAATTTCGACTCCTACCTGGAGCTCGATTCTCAACATTTTTTCACGGGAAAATGTATCAAATTCTCATGGGAATTATGATTAGTATTCTTGACATGTTTCACTAGAAAGTGGTCCCATGAATTTCAGTGGTATATATTCACCTGGTTTTGCCATACGAAATCAAATTTCAATGGGGCTTATTTATTATTAGTCATCTGATGGCCAGTTTGAAGTTGGAGTTATCATAGTTATGCAATGCTGTGTTGAGAATTACTTATGAATAATTAGTATAATCATCATTCTCATTATTATAAAATCACCAGCAGCTAATATATCTAAACATGGACGAGCTGATAATTCTGTTTTAACAAGAAATTGTTGAAGTGGCCGACGTAATGGCCGCACTTGCAGAAAGGGATTTCTGGACAAGTTGGCAAAATGGAGATCCATTTGATTTGTTATCAGATGAAAAATTCTTCAAACTATTTAGATTATCTAAACCTCTGGCACTGGATCTCATCCACGACTTTCTAGTACCTCCTTCCAGAGAATCAGCACTCCTGAAAAATTAAAAGTAAGTAAAACCTACATGGCACTTCTGGCAAGAAACTCTTTTGCCAATTGCTTGATCATTATGGATAATCAGTATTTCTTCAATTTATGAAAATTCAGTATGGAACTGATGGATTTATTATTGAGTACATTTGAAAATATCAGTTTCCACTACAAATACCTCATAACATTTGCCTAAGTAAACATTATCAGGTTTTTATTGCTCTGAATTTTTATGCTGAAGGGAGCTATCAAAATAATATTAGGACAAATAAATATTTTGGGGCTAGCCAATCATCTGTTAGCAGATGTGTTGCAGAAGTCACTAGTGCATGAAACAATAATGAAATTTTCAATCAATGGTGTATTCTCCAAGAAATTTCCAAGAACTGGGGCTTAATAGAAGAAAGTGAGTAGAAGAACTTCAAATGTAGGTATGTACAGTTATGTGCATAAAAAAGTCGTACACGGTACGACAATAATTGCATTGCAAATGTTAAAAGCGCGTTACTGACAAAAATAGTTTGAATTTCGACGCTACTTGTCAAAGTCGATAAGAAGTTTAATAATTAATATTGACGAGCCTGGCTCACAATATTCTATAACTGCTGTACGACTTATTTATGCACACAACTGTACTTTATTATTATCATGTTTTATTCGTATTTTGCAGGTTTTATGAAGCACATGATATTCCTGGAATGGTGTCATTGTCTGTACACATGAATCCATAAATTCACCAAGTGGAGATGATTATCCTGAACACATATATGTAAACAGAACAGAAAAAACTACTATTCAATCAATACACAATTGGTGAAATATAGTGATGAACACTGATCTAATTCACGAGACTAATTTTTCGATTTGTGATATAGATATGAAAATAATAAATGTAAATGCTAGGTATCCTGGAAGCACTCATGATGCCTATATTTTGAACAATTCAAATAATAATCAACACATTCAGCAGTTGGACAGACGTTACAATAATTATTTCTCAATTGGTGAGTTGCTTCTCTAACGAGTTTATCATAACAACTATTTTAGTATATTTTATGTACACAAAAAGATATCCTCTAAGAAAGTGGCTCCAAACTCAAGTTAGAGATCCTTCACCTGAGTCAATTCCGTAAAGCCAGATGCATCATAGAGAGATGCAATGGTTTACTGAAAACAAAATTCCGATGCCTAGGTACTTAAAGATAGAGTGTTGCATTATTCCCCAACTGTAGCATCTAAGATAATCAAAGCATGTGTTGTTCTACACAATATGTGTATTACAAATAACATCCCTGTGCCAGAACAAGAACAAGGTGATAAGGAACTTGATTTGGAAACGGATTTTGGAGAGCGAGTTGATGAAGAAGATGAATAAGTCGAATAGCTGATTCACAAGAAGGGAAGGTTGCAACGTCAAATAATCAGGAATTATTTTGGTTGAATATTTTTTTGGAAATAAATGAATTGTTATTTATTAAGCTGTTTTTGAAGATCTAATCATATAAGATTTTCAAATACAGTGGTAGCCAATTCATAGATGAGCAGCCTTCTACACATTAAGCTACATTTTCCTGTTTGAATTTTTGTTTTCAGTAACTTAGAGAATCCAAAGTTGTACTTATAGTAGAACAGGCGATTTCGTTTATTATAACTGATACTAACAAAGATCAAAGAAAATCAACTGTTTATTCAGGTACAAAATAGACATTCTGTCAACAAAAAGTAAAGGCAGTCAAAAAACATTCTGCCAACAAAAGAATAACATGATATATCAGTTACAAAAACAATCTGTCCAAAAACATAATGCATACCAGATATAGAAGGATCCCTATCACATAGTTATGCAGATGATTCCACTATCATTTTACCCAACAGGCAACTTAATCTGGAACACTCGATATCAAACAACATTTCAACAGTATCTACCTACTTTAGTACCAACAAATTATTATTAAACACCTCTAAAACAGACTGCATACTTTTTAAAACTGTTCACAAAAATATTACTATTCCGGACTATGTTCAGCTCGAAAGCGATAGATTGTCTTTTTCAACCAGTACAAAACTGTTAGGAATCTATATAGATGACAAACTAAATTATGAGATATATATTGAATATCTCTCAAAAAAACTAGCAAGTAAGTGTTATGCAATTAGAGTCTTGAAAAAACACTTGAATTTCGAAGCACTGAAGACCGCATATTACGGGACTGTTTATCCTTTTCTGAAATATGGAATATTAGTATGGGGAGGGAGTACACAACTTGAACGTATTTTCATCATGCAGAAACGTATCTTGAAGACCTTGTTGAATATGAAATATAAAGATTCTTGTCGTGGTACCTTCAAATTCAACAAAATGCTTACCGTATATGCCATTTACATATATGTTTGTGTAATTTTTGTCTATGATAATAAATCAAATTTTGAAGAAGATACATACAGACATGAATATTCTACGAGACAGAAAACCAATTTTATTGTTCCTAAGCATAGGCCCACATTATGCATCAATTGAATTTTATAACAATCTACCCTTGAATATTAAAGAATATCGCACAAGACAAAATTTTAAAAAACATGTTTTTGATCTGTTGTGTGACATTGAGCCGTATTCATTGAAAGAATTCCTGGACAAGTAAATTCATATTTAGTTTGAATACAATTTTCTTTTACCAATGACTGTGATATATATATATATATATTTATACTTATTGTAATTAGGTATTTTAGTTATATTAAGAGACATTTGTACTTTGTGTTTGTATTATCTATAATTCTGATGTAAATTTTATTGATAATTTTATAAGGCTTGAGTTTTTCAACTGTTTAAATTGAAAGCTTTGAATAAATCTATCTATTTATCTATCTATCTATTTGAATTAAAAGATATTAATTTTTTTTCTGCAATGATCTCTAGAGCCTTGGTATTCTTTCTTTGGCCTCCACATCTCTTGTGTAGAGGTCTATTATTTTGAGAATAGTACTTATCTTTGGAAGAAACTTTTTTATTCAGAATCCGTGAAATAGTCTGGCTAGTTTTCAGTGATTCTGAGAGTCTCTTGACTGCAACCTCTCTTTTACGCTTTTTTATCTTTTGCATTAGAATCATGAGAATTAAAATTTGATGTATCCTGCAGAACCGTATTTTCTACTTCTTCTTTTGTAATATCAGTAACCATGTCGGTAACCATTTCATCTTTATTGATGTTATGATCATAATCATGATCCTGAAATTATTGAAAATTATTGTCATTACACACAAATATAACAACAGATTCTTGTACTAAAGGATCCCCATCTACAGCTGTTGGTTCCATCAGTTTCAAGATTCTCATCATCTTCAGTGAAAATCTTTGAAGGTGGAACAGAAGTACCTCGTGCATACTTCCTCGTCCCACTAGTTTTCTTGAGATCCTACCAAGTCTGCAAGAGTGATATTTTTTTCTAATTCACTGATATGATAATCCTTCTCCATGAGGTCCATTCTTTCTGGGTTCCTGGTATACTTATACAGCTCATTGATAATGCTTATCCATTTGTTTCTTGCGATCTTATGGGTGAAGTCGTTTGTGAATTAAGATCGTGTCCCGTTTTCATAAACAAAATTAATAGTTTCTTTTGTTTCTCAGACATATGTCCACTTCTTTTATCTTCCATTATGAGAATAATTGGTTTTCTTATGGTAAGTGATGTTTTCAGAAGCCGCCAACCATCAGGAATTAATTTTTCTTTTTGCATTTTTTTCATAGGTTAACCAAAAACTTCACCATACCACTACCAACACTAATCTTTGGATGTAAACAGTATATTCCTAGAAGCTACCTATATCTGTACGAGCATGGAAAGCCTAACCAGTTGGAACAAATTCAACTGAAGTCAAGAATCGGGGCCCTGAAAATCACCAAATGAGATGACAAGATTCCGCTAAAATTTTACTGGTGTGTTTCTACACCTTACCATTTTCCGTAAGTGGACATAAATCACCCTGTATTTGGATATTCAAGATATAAGGAAATATCGATCGAACATAAAACACTTCAGACTTTAATTTCGTGTGTAGAACGATCTGGTCGATGGTATATACCTGTTAATTGATTCTCACGAAATATGACCAATAAAGTTTCAACCCATTTTATAGCGCTCATACTGCCAAATAGCGCTAATAAAGTACCAATTCGTTTTCTGCAGCAGTTTTGGCAGTGTTCCATTATATAATATCGGATACAATATCACCTGCAGTGTATCTATAGGGTTTATTCAAAATATTATGCACCCAACAGTTCTTATATTTCACTAATATTCATCAAGGAAAATAAGACAGTAGTAATAATCCCGGGAAAATTCTTATTTTCGATAAATTGGGAACACAGAAATTGGGAAAAGAGAACCTAGAAATGATTTCTATCGAATGTTACTTGCTTGAGATCATCTTCCGCCAGTGTACCCTCGGATGCATTTTGATTTGTCTTAATACTGAACAAGCCAGAAGATTTGACAACATCCAGCAGATTATTTTAAGGAAATGATACTTAGGAATGATAACTAGTTATTTTCAAGGGATTCAACATTTATTATATTTCAAAAGTATCTTTATCTAGCAACTGTTTAACTAGGTCTCGCCAAAATAAAATACCTAACCTAGCAGCCCTAGACATTGCGTTACCGTCTGCCATTTAAACACTTTTTAATTTACTCATTCATTCATTTCTTGAGTGATTTGAGTTAAGAGCAGCTTTCTGCACTTCTCATTCTCCACAAGGGACGCAATATCCCCTCGGAGCATAAGGCAACACTGGTGTCTCGTTTATACCGTACGAGTGTCGTAAATGGTAGTGCAACACTTGTAGCGCCGCGTTATGATTGTGGATATAGGCTGAGACAGCTGGGCATGCTGATAACAAATGCATTATAGTCTTATTATTATTTTCCGTTAGGAGATCTCGATATTCAGTCTGTTTTTCCTCCGCTTTTCGAATGATATTCGTCTTGCCCAGAGCGGATCACTCCATGACGAATGTCGTACTTTGTTGGTCGAGGAGGACAACATCAGGCTTATTGGCTTGTATTTGCATTGTATTTCATTCCCAAAATCAGAGAGAAATTAGTCAATGTAAGTTCACCATTCACCCCGATTTCAATTCAGGTCCACTCTGTATAAATGTGAAGATCAGAGAGCCCTTGACGTGCTGTGATCAGTCCCAGCAAAAATATTCACTAGCTATGAATAATCGGTAAATTAATGAAGGAACCCATACATATCACTCAAATAGGCAGACGGAACGACAAGTTTGTTAAATTCCTCAGGGCTTCATGAATATATTCTAAATAGGGTTGGTAATGAACAGTTGATAATTTGATTACAGTTTTTTGGCCGATTTCCCAGTTATGATATACAGTATTTATTGATCCATCCTCGTACACTCCCAAAACTCAGTAACATCCATAATACAGAATATAGCGCAGTAGATTGCAATGGGTGTATGCAACTTTAAAATGCAATTTTCTGGCTAACTTGTCGGACGCTTTGAGCTAGCTCATTTCTTTTCTTTGCCGATCCCAGTGCTAAATTAAATTCAATGCAATTTATTTCGTGCGTTTTTTTCATTGGGAGAGGGCCGTCATATATTGCTGCAACTAATGTCCAATAATATACGACAAATGAACCTTTCAGCTGCCACAAATCATCGACAGCTGGTAGAATTCTTACAGAGGTCAGTTGATATTCGTATCTACCTATCTCCTAAATTTCTTAACTATTGCGAGTGTTCAGTAGCGACAACCTAAGAACGATAAATTTTAGCTGCAAAATTTTGGTTTTGGTCATGTGTTTTCATTTCGTGCCATGTTTTTTTTCCTTTCTTTTATAGAGAATAGACGACAAACTGTCGTTGAAGTAAATACTACTGGCGAACTCTTGACATTTGAGAAAGTCAACATAGTTAGAGGTGTGCCACGGAGTTCAATGCTAGGGCCATTGTTATATATTTGGAAGTCACAACAGAAACGCTCATATACAATATGCATTTGTATGCGAACGATATCCAGAAATGTATCGATACTACGATAATGCTGGCATGTACTTTTTAAATTCAAAGCCGCATAAGATATGGAACAATATTTTGGGGTGTCTCGACGACTTTATTACAAAAACGCTGCCTTAGGAACTTTTCGATATATTAAATTCTGAGTCTTGAATTATTTTTCATAGAAAAGAAAATACCCACACCACAGCATATTTTTTATTCATGAAGAAGTGTTTATCTATATATGTCTATTCTCATCTCATCTTAAAATTCTCACATAATCTAACCAATCGCAAACCAAACACAGCTTGTATTATCACGATAATTTCACTCGCTATATGAAACTCTCTTCTACTCCAAATTAAGGCATCTTACAGGATATTTGATATTCGTATTCACCTATCTCCTAAATTTCCTATAACTATTGCAAGTGTTCAGTAGTGACAACCTAAGAACGACAAATTTTGGCTTAAAATTTTATTTTTGGTCATGTGTTTTCATTTCGCCCCATATTTTTTTCTTTTTGTTTTTTTCTAGAGAGTAGACGAAAATCTGTTATTGAAGTAAATACTGCCGTTGAACTTTTGAGATATGAGAAAGTAAGGGTCCACCAAGTAAAGTGGAAAACGAAGTGAAATTTATGAATTTGTACCAGAATATTACCTTTTGTATGTGTAGGAAATTGCTGGCCTGGATGAAAACATGTGGATATACACAATCAGTGTTCCTTCCCACCAAACGTGCTGGTTTCAAATGAAGTTTCACTAGTTTCAGCATGACTCCCAATATAATATTGAGAAAAGTAAATAAAGTTAGTGTCTAATGAGCTTTTCATGTACGCGGACACAATGTTTTTATTGGCCACAAATTACATTCAAGCCATACTTATAAGTGCATTTAGATACGTCGAAATAATGTCTCGATAAATATGGTAAAACCCAAAAATGGCGGACCACACGCAAAACTGTGAGGTAATTAAAGTGTTTGGAACCACCATCAGTCGTTAGTCATTAAAAATCATGAAGATATCGTGAGCAAAGTCAAAAAATAGGTATTTGATGCAGTAGCGCATATTCGAGAGTTGGCAAACAAAAAAAGGGTACGGTTCATCATGAATTTCGTACAAATTGCACAAGTGTGTTACTACATGATAGACCAGCACGCACCTTTCAATTTTTCGTAATTGGTCACGAATCACATGTATATACAGAGTATTATGTAAGTACGTAGCCAAACTTGAAGGAGTCGTTCTTTGAGGAAATCTGACATGAACAGTTCATATAAACATAGGTCCGGTAATGCTTCGTTTCCAAGATACGGAGTATCAACGTTTTTGAACGGAATCGTTTTTTTTTTCGTTAAAATCTTATGATAATCCTTCAACCGGAAGTCACCTTAACCAACATAAAAACATAGAAATCACTTCATTGCACGTCCCCGGAACAACATAGATAATGAAAATTTTCAATTACCAAACAATCAAAAACTGATATGCACAAGCTATTTTTTCTCATATCAAAAGTCTATTCTAGTCTTAAAAATTGTTATCAAAATTCGCGTGTTCAATCGTTATTACCTGCTAATTTTTCCCAGCGAGTAGTTCATTCTACTTGGCCTTTGTAACAACAGGTAGCATCTCCGACATTTTTATTTCATATATATTACTTACCGATGAGGAGTATTTTTCCCAAAATTCAATCATGAACTTTCATAACAATCAGATATGGGCTGAAGAAAATCCCCATGCAATTAAAAAAAATATTTATCTTCAACAGTTTTCCGTGAATGTTTGAATTGGTATAGTGATTATCTCATTGGACCACATTTTTTACCCCAAGATTGAATGGTCAGGTAATTTTTTGGAAATTTGTGTTACCTGTACTATTAGAAAATGTCCCACTACTAGTAAGAGGAGCAATGAGGTTGATGCACGATGGGGTCCCACCTCACGTCACGTCAATTTCTGGATTCATCTTATGGAGAATACTGGATCGGTTGCGCAGGTCCACAGTTATGGCAGCCAAGGCCACCGGATTTAAATCCCATAGAATGTTTGGAGTCTTTATAAAACTCCAACAAACATCAGGCAACACTGAAGCAGAGTTATTTCAATGAAAACTGGAATCATGTGTTCAGATAAGACATACGCCAGAAATAATATGTGTTCGGGAATCGATGTTAAGGCTAGGTAATGCTTGAATTGAAGCTAAAGAAGGACATTTTGAGCAACTATTGCAAGTTTGTGTTACTTATTGTTGAATGTTTTTTTATTAAAAAAATTAACATTTTTTATTGAGTGTGGTTTAATAAGGGGTGTTTCTTGTTTCATGTTTTTTTTTAATTTCCGGCGTTACCACCATGCACACCACGAGTAACATACGACAAACATTTTTTTAGCTCAACAGATTCATTTGTATTCATTAAAAACCATGTAAAACATTGTTTTATTAGTTTTCCCAGGGACATGCAATTGAGTGATTTTTATGTTTATTCTCAAAAACAAAGCAAGATACGCACAAATGCTAAAAAAAGAAGTAAAAAATCAGTGAAGCAAATTTTTTCTGTCAAAAATATGGGTTAAGGTGCCTACCAGGACGCCACTGAACATGACAATTTTGATCCAGTTAGGGTTTAATTAGCCCCTTTCTATACCCTAATCTCATCAAAATCTGGGATTATTTAGATATCTACGAAGAAAAACGGAAACAAATTCTTTTTAAGTTGTTGACACCCTGTCTTGAGAACGAAGCATTATCGGACCTATGTTTGAAGAGACTTTTCATCTTAGATTCACTCAAAGAATTAACTCTTCAAGTTTGGCCATATACTTACAAGATGTTGACACCCTGTATCTTGAAAACGAATCATTACAGTACCCATGTTTACAGAAACTGTACATCTCAGATTCACTAGAAGAATTACCTCTTCAAAGGACCCCGCACAAATCTAGGTATCGGGCCAATGGAGACTTTTGATTAGAAGGGTTTAAACTAGAACATATCCAAATTTCAGCCAATTCGACAGGTATCCATTTCCCATTTGATTTGTGCGGGGTCCTTTGGCCACGTACTTACATAACACCATGTATTTTAGTAAAATTACATGTTCCACACCTCGAAAGATCTTCTTTTGGAAGGAACAAATAACCCCTCAAAAATGTTTCTCCCCATTCTGTGAAATACCCTGTCTGTTGAATGATGTAGCTAATTTATGAATAAATAGCGAAGTGGTTGTGGTGTTAGAGCGTTTGTCTTCTACCCAGGCAGTCCGGGTTCGATCCCCGGTCGCCTGTCACTGAGCTGAAGTGGTTCGGATTCCACTTTTATTCAAACTGTAGGTCCCGGGACTACCTTGCTCGCAAAAAAAATTAATAAATAAATAAATTACTCCTCCAGATCATATTTTTTTAAATTTTCTAATTGCCTGCAAAAACTCTTGCATGATTACTCCGCTACCGAACTGTATTATTTCACCTGAAATATGTTGATCAATGTTACAGAAAGCATGTTGAAAGGTTCTTGACATTTCGCAAAAGTCCCTCGTATAACACGCCCATTTTTTCACACCATGTACGAATAATAATGACACAAATTGGACAATTACTGTTCGACACGTCTGGGTGTTTCGGAACTGTTTAGAAAGTTGATTGATTGAGTGTACGTGAACAAATCGATCGATCGGCGTTTTATTCTTGTAATTTAACACTTCCTACGGCAAATCTCACCATAACTGGGTGGGTAATTGCCCGTAACAGAGGCTCTAAAACGGCCCACAGCTCAACCGAGGACTTATTGGATTACCATAAAAATACTCGTGTTGACACCATGCAGATTTTATATAAATCTTTGCTGGTAGGGGACAAATTGCTGTTTTTCTGCAGCCAGGGTTCTCTACAGAGTGGATTGTCTCGGTGAAAGGGCCCTACATTGAATCAATGGCATACTATGTAGAAACTGTCTCTTAATTTTCATTACAATACATATTGAATACAACAATGTAGTCAAAATCGGTCTTATCGTGCGTGTGCAAGAGTCAGCGTGCATATGAATCAAATTGAAAAACCTAGTGGTTACCAAGATGTTTTGTAATTATTTATTAAGGTATATTTTCACGATATCATTCATGTTTAGCACGAAAATCGTTTGTTCAATGTTATTGGAATAAATAGTACAGTTGCGAAAGCAGTTACTCGCAGCGATACCTGGAACTGCCACTCTCAGAACTCAGAACTCAGAAATACTCAATGTCACTAATAAAATCATCACTTTCGGAATCGTTTTCAAATGGAACTATTATCTCAGGTGCTACTTCGACATCGAGTAAGCGTTCTCGATCCCACCAATCCCTTATTAATTTTTCGGTATGTTTAACCGATTTTTCCCAATATTCCTCCATAATGTGGTCCAGTGCAGCTTCCCAAACAACCTCCACCTCATCGGATTTACCCACATGTTTCTCATAGTATAATTTAGCCCTAGCCCATATGAATTCTACTGCATTGAACTGGCAATGGTATGGTGGTAGCCGTAATACTTCATGGCCATGCTCACGTAATATCTCATCCACGGCATACATTGTAGGTTTTTTTATGGATTTTGCAATCGACAGAAGTTCTGATTTCAACAAATTTTGTAACACATTTTGCTTATGTTATTCTAACCACTCATAAAAGTCACTTTTTCTCCAAGAAGAATGATTCTTGAATGATAAGAGGCATTGTCCAAAATAATTGAAGACGGTTCTTCTAAATCAACCGTTCTCTAAGCCAATATTCGATCTTTTCGAACATGTCACAATAAGCCAAACTTTTTGACTTTGTAACGAAGCCTTTCGAAGAACCGGCATGTAATTATAATGTACCGTTTTCCCGGACCGCGTCCTCTTTTTCTTTTAACGCTCTTTACGGACTCATCCTACCACGATTTGGACCCACTCCCATTCGAAAATTTCCACGTTTGGTATAAATTGTATTAATTTTGAATTGTAATTTTCTGTATATATTTCCAAAAACTGCACACGTTGACTTTTGAAGTTGACAATTTGAGGCATTTCACATATCTTCGGTTACAATTTTTTTAAAGCGAAAACCCAAGTTTTTAATCAATTTCTAAAACACCTCGCTTTCAATTTATACAAATCATAAATTACAGTGCGTACTTCCATTTTGATATCATCTCTCAGATATTCAGTCTTTGGTATTTTTTTACATTTTTTGGAAATTTTGGGGATTATATTATTCTTTTTCTCGTACACAATTTTTTGCACAGATCTCAAACTTACTCCCAGTACTCTTGCTACTGTTTCCTGTATATTATTATTAGACAAAACTTCATTTCGTTTTTCAGTTTCGAAATAACTCAAAAGATTCAGTACCTTTTTTTTGCTTGCGGATGTAAGAAACCGGAGAATTGATTTTTATTCTCCATTTCACAAACTTCAAACTGTCAAATATACAGAACTGTCATCCAATAATCAAAATAAAGCCGGCGAGTCTAAAAGTTTAGAGCTGCTGAAAAATATCAACACATCTTCTTTTCGCATGTGAAAATCGTATATGTCTGTCTCATTTATCGTTGGGATTCAATTTGAAAGTGTATGATTCAACACAATGGAAAAAAAAATAAAACTAGAAAGTTATAATTACTGATCGACAAGCGTAAGGATGCCTCCTAGAATTGGTTGCGCATTAGACAAAACCCTGGAGTGCGGCAGGTGCTCAATCGCTGTGCCTTATTAAACAGTAGTCGATCTTTGTCGCACATCTACTCTCGCTTTCTATCGTTTGCGTATCTCAGAGGCATCCTTACGATTGTCGATCTGTAAGTATAGCAAGTATAGCAAGTATAGCAAGTATAGCAAGTATAGCAAGTATAGCAAGTATAGCAAGTATAGCAAGTATAGCAAGTATAGCAAGTCCAGCAAGGTTTTGATGCAAAAATCGGTTGTAGCAGCACCATATTTGGCGTGTGAAAAATTCCATAACACTGACCCTCGTATTGGTTCGTATTCTTAAATGAAATCCAAATTCAGGAACAATTCAAAAAGCTTCGATTCCCTGCATTGCTGTTTCATCTGTGGACAAAAAATCTGCACAAGGAAAAAGAAGCGACCATCCGGGACAGTTTCTAAAACGTCAACCGAGACTATTGTGAAAGTGGTAACTACTTGTTTGGATGGAGTTTCTAACGTTATGATGACAACAGCCAATGTAGATTTAGTAGCGGCTTTTGCAAAATGTCACCGTGACTGTCACGCCAATTTTGTAGTGAAATATAACAAGAGAGAACAACCACAAACTGGTAGATGCGGTCGTCCTTCTGGAACAAAACATATTCTTACCTTTTATTTTTCATGGTAGATATTCCTACTCGCATTTTCAGTACGTTTTCCTCCGTTTTCAGAAATCAAGAAGACGGAGTTACTCGAAATATGGAGCATTAACGTCATCCAACCTACCCTGACCTATTCTATTCAAAGTATTCTTATACTATTTTGTAGATAACTGTTTCGCCTCTTATTCCATCGAAGCCCTTTTAATATATTATAAAATACAAAAAAAAAATATTTTAGTTTGAAGTCAATTTTTTTTTAGTTCCTCTCCGTATTTTTTTGTATACAATTTTTTTTCTCACTATACACAATGTCAAGAAGTCACGCGCTGAGTTTCATGCTGCTACAATTCATCTTCCACTTTTGACTCAAATTTATCTGTGGTTATTGGACTAGTGAAGCTCCAGGGCGTCGTAAATGATTCGCTGGCGCATTCGCTTCTACGGCTGTAGGAAAACTCGGAAAAACCTGCTACTGACTTCTTCATTTCATGATGGTGAAATTTTCATTGCGAAAAATATTTCTGCTACTTCCGCCAACAAATAACATCTTTCTGAAGGAAGAGTTTTAATAATAACTACTTGCAAATAAAAATGCTTTCAATAATGTCATAATTAACATGCTTCCAAAGTGGACTAGAAATTATATTTGGCCTCGTCTCGTAAATAAGAAGTGTAGTACCCTCACTTGTCACCGAATCTATCACACATTTTCATAACTAAACATGACAACTCCGCCTGTTCCAGTACATCTATACACACAATCCCCGTTCTACAGTCTTCATTTGTGTGCCGTACGAATCCCACGTAAACGACACGCTTATCACAAGATGTCAAAACATGGAAGACATGCAGACATGGAAATTCCAAAATCTCTGACAAATGACTTCGTTTGGTGGACTAATAACATACCAAGAGCTATTAACTTCATCCGCTCAGACTCTTACACAATTGAAATTTTCTCAGATGCCTCTACCACAGGGTGGGGCATTTATTGTGGGGAGACCTGTACTTATGGCTTTTGGTCCGAGTCAGAGAAAGAAAGTCATATAAATTTTCTCGACTTGCTGGCGGTATTTTTTGGACTGAAATGCTTTGCGGATGATCTATTAAATTGCAGTGTCCTCTGTCGAGTGGATAACACAACGGCTTTAGCCTATATCAATCGGATGGGAAGTGTGCAATACCCCAAATTGAATGATCTTTCTCGAAAAATTTGGCAGTGGTGCGAGGAAAGAAACTTATTCATTTTCGCATCATATATACGATCCAAGGATAATACAGAGGGAGACAAAGCTTTTCGTCAGTTGAAAATTGAAACTGAGTGGAGCCTTTCAGATTCGGCATTTGAAACATTAATTTCAAAATAAGGTTTTCCCGAAGTTGATCTCTTTGCAAGCCGCAAGGTTATCTGGGAAGCACTCCGATTGAGAATGGTACCACAAGAATCTTTGGAGATCTGCATAGCATCTATAACTGATTCGACTTTAGCACAATACAATTGTGGTTTAAAATTATGGTAGGAGTTTTGTTTTTCCCAAAAATGTAATCCATTTGTTGTTTCAGTAGTAAATGTTTTGGAGTTTCTAACACAACAGTTTAATAACGGAGCATCATATAGCTCCTTCAATTCCTACAGATCGGCAATTGCTCAAATAACAGGGTATGTTTTGTCACAAGACTTTCTCATCAAAATATTTTTTAAAGGGGTATATGGAAAGAGGCCAGCACTTCCCAGGTATGAAAATACTTGGGATCCTGCAATTATTCTCAATTATATACGTAATCTGAATAATAGTAGTATATCACTTGAAAATCTTACTCAAAAACTGGTTATTTTGTTGGCGCTGGCTACAGGACAACGGATCCAAACACTAGCCCTAATAGAAATCGCTAATATTCTCATTAATAAGGAAAATATAGATATTCAATTTCCCAAAGAATCAAGACGACGGGTCGTAATAGAAATCAACCAATTCTGAAACAGCCCCTTTTTAACTCGGATCCCAATGTATGTGTGGCAAGAATACTAATAGCATATTTAGAAAGAACAAAGGATTTGAGAGCGCAGTTCTGTAAATATTTGCTAATAACGGTCAAAAGACTATACCATGATGCCTCTAGTCAAACCATTGGAAAATGGATTAAAAAAGTGTTTGTCAAAAGTGGTTTGGATACAAATATTTTTAAGCCACATAGCACTTGCCATGCTTCCACATCGGCGGCAACCAGAAAAGGTGTAAGCTTTGACACAATCAGACTAGCGGCAGGTTGGTCCAAAGAATCTAAAACATTTGCTGTCTTTTATAATAGACACTTAAGGTCAGACGACAATTTTGCCAATGTCGTTTTGAGTTGTTCATAAAATACATTTATAACAATTATTATTAGATGATTGTGCTGTAAAATATGTGTTGTAACTTACTTTAAACAACTACACTTCTTATTTACGAGACGAGGCCGAATATAATCATAAGATCAAACGAACTTACCAAGTGATGTTCGATCTTGATTATGTGAAGGCCTTGTCGAAGTAAATAAGTCCCATCCTACCCTTTTTCACGGACCCCATATTGCAGTTGCAACCACTAACTTTGAAATAGACTGAGGAACGGGGATTGTGTATAGATGTACTGGAACAGGCGGAGTTGTCATGTTTAGCTTTGAAAATGTGCGTGATAGATTCGGTGACAAGTGAGGGTACTACACTTCTTATTTACTTCGACGAGGCCTTCACATAATCAAGATCGAACATCACTTGGTAAGTTCGTTTGATCTCATGATTCTGCATCAAAAATTGGTCTAGATCTGAAATAGAAAATTACGTATCACTCCTATAATAATATTTTCTGTGAAATGTACTTTTTATTCAATGAATTCATTCATTTAATTCAATGAAGTATATCCTTTGTACTTTTGTTTAATAATTCATTTATTTGATTTGTTAAATTATCTCACTAAATACCACTCGATGTTTCGTGTTCATCTTGGTAGCATTTAAATGACGCAAGCAATAACATTAGATAAAAACACTCCACTTTCGGTGTCGTGATTTTATCATGTTATTTACTCTCGTCAATTACCAAAGACCTCAGCCTTCAGCATCTGCCCTCAAACATTACTCGCACTTATTGCAGTTTTTCAATTTTTTTAAATGACTACTTCACCATTATAATTAGGAAACCAGTCTCTGCCCTCAAAGTTTTCGTTCAAAATGAAAGTTTATCTGATAAAATAAAAACCTTTTGTGGTATTACTCTAGAACATACTTGTAGATTGTTTGGGAATGCTGAAATTTCCATAACTGTAGCACAGGGAAATTTTTCGAAATTTTACTTCTCGAGTATAATGCGCCAATTTTATATTGTTGGCTTATCTAGAAAATTAAAAAATATTCTTGTTTATTTTATACATTTCTAATACTAAAGAAAAAAAAGGCGTTTTTTGTCCAAACAGGGCCAATGCCCCAATTACAGGACAGCTAGAGTTAAAAATATAAAATAGTGAATTAAATTACATAAAACTGAAATTATATTGATAAAATCAAGATATATGCTTATTATATAAGGTTATTTTCTGTATTTAACATATTACAGGCTCCTAATATTAATGCAATTAATAAATACGTATATAATAATGAGAGATACAGACTAAAAAGAAAAGAACTAAAACAATTACCGATTGTCATTTCTGATTTGTAGAATATTCTTGACTGACGTTTTAAATGAATTTATAGAATGGTTGAATAAATCGGTTTCTTTACTGAGATTATTACATTTACTACACATTGCATACAGAGGCGATTTGGCAAAGATATTCGTTCTAGGGGAGGGAAGGTAAAAAAAGTTAGCATTTCTGCTGTTAATTCGAGGTATGTGGATATTTAACTGAGACAATAGCTCAGAACAATCTACTTGGTGGTTTATGAGTTTGTTGAGAAATACACATGAGTGGTATATTCTTCGGTTGTCAAGTGATAGAAGGTTGAAACGGTTAAGTAAGGTGATGTTGCTAGTACCTTGCTCGGGATATAGTCCATCTATCTTGTATGCCAAGTACTTCATGAAACGTCGCTGTATGGATTCAAGTTGATGCAATTTGGTTACATAATATGGTGACCAAATTAAGCACCCATATTCAAGACGCGTTCGTACATATTGTAGCATGTAAATTTTCGCTACTTCATTTTGTTGATTTTTTATAAAGCTTTAAAGCAATGTAGACTTCACCCTGTGGTGACCTACTTTCAATGAGCCTTAACAAAACATACGTATATGTTCCTAGTTGGTTGTCTAACGTCATTCACAGAAACCTTATCAACATACCCATGGTAATTTCCATTCAAAACCACATTTAATGATCAATTCACATTCACATTCACTACGAGGAGAATAATTAAGTTCTGGATGCACCATCAGAATAAATCATTACTTTTCGAATTGTTCTCATTGAAACTGCATAGGTTGTGGTCCTGTCTAGCTTTCCAAGTAGTGCTTGTATTTCTGCTAACTAGAAAAGTGTGATCTGTTTTACGTTTTGCAAGTGTTGATCTAAAAATTATTAAAGGTGAATAAGGAATTTCTTCGAATGAAAATATATCCTACTCACTTTGACATCCAATGTTGTCTTCGAACCAGTGCTTCGTATGTATGTCTGAGTTCTGGTTATTGAGAAGGTTCATAAGTGTCTTCGAATTATTGTCTTTGTTTTAATCTTTAGGGTTTAAAGTGATTATAAACTAAATGTTTTGATTGTTTTCATGTTTACGTTTACTTTCTATTTGTCAGCTGTCCGATGATATTTCAACTGTCAGCTGTCAACTGTCATGTTAAAATATCAGTGAGCTTTCCAACTTTTCTTTTCATCGTTTCCATGTTAACGACTGTTTAGAACAGCTATTTACTAAAAAACATTTATAGGGTTGTTGTTGTACCCGGAGGAATTTGACTCAGAGAATTGTCACGTTTCCTTGCCTGGTTGGGTATCTCCCAAGCTTTGGTTGAGCCCCACGTCCTCCTGTTGGATATTTATGGTATTATGGCTCCAGTATAGCTGATTTGCCGAAGTATAGAATGCCTGGTTTTGCTTGATGAACTGTTGAATTGCTGTCAAATGTGATGAGGCCTTCTTCATTGATAGTCATCGTAGACTCCATTCCTTCATCACTCCAGTCCTGGTTGGCCTAGGATCTAGTCCAAAAATCTTCACGTTGGTGTCACCAGAGGAACAGGTTTCACTTTCTAATTTTTTATATTGGATGAAATCCTACAATTTCAATTTTAATTATTTATTATTATTCAATATTGATATTATCTCCTGTTGAAGTTTAAATCTTTCAACGACTATCTGTAAACCACCACATAGTACTATGCGCTGGGAAAATTGATTTCCTAATTAAATCTTACAATATTAACCTCAGATTCAACAAATACCAAATATTGAATATTATTAGAATCAGTCTTATTTTTGAGAAACTGTTACTCTGGCCAGTGAAGATTAATTCATATTAAATGTTTGTGTGTTTATTTATGTTTTATTTATTTATTGATTAACACTTTTCAACTTGACAACATCGTATGGTAAAGTCTCTTATAGTTTTGGGTATAACATCTGATTGTCTTTATTCGGTTGCACAACTTCCCAAGTAAGTACTCTTTGACATAGACATATTAAAAGTTGCTGTGGCGCCCCCTCTTATTTTTTGTGACCATTCTGTTACTGTTCAATGATATAATTATGTTATAAAGTATAAACGAACCCATAGTGCCTACCGACGAAGAGCTGCCGTCTGCATTGCTCCTTTTTATTTAAATTTAAAGAAAAGAGGGTTGCAATATGATGAGTATAAGGTAAAGAGGCATTGTTCATTAGTGTAATCCTCACAGTTACGAAATACGAATCCTAGCATTCTCTTAGCCGATGTTGTAATTTTGTTAATGTTTGAAGTGAAGCTTAGCTTTGGGTCAAATTCTATCCCAAGATCTTTGACAAGGAATTCACGCTCTAATCGGATATTGTTTATTGAGTAGTCGCCTATTATTGGGTTGTTCTTGAGTGTGAAGGATATATATTTACATTTTTGAATGTTCAGATATAGTTTGTTGTCTATGCACCAATTGTGTAGGGGGTCTAAGTCCATTTGAAGAAGTATGCAGTCCTCTGGCCTTTCTATTTCTTTACACAACTTCAGATCATCAGCAAAAAGGAGTAAAGTGTTGCTTATATTTTCGCATATGTCATTTATAAAAAGTGAAAAGAGCAGCGGTGCAAGATTGCTGCCCTGGGGGGCTCCGCTTGTAGCTGTGAAGAGATAGGATTTATGTCCTCTGAATTGCACAAATTGTGATCTGTTGGTTAGATAAGTCTGCAATAGATTTAACAGATTTTTTTCGAAACCTATCAGGCTGAGTTTCATCAATAGGAGAGGGTACCTCCTACTTACCCTGCAAGAAAATTAAAATGTTAATAGTTACGTCAACACTAATAAAAATAATTTTTTGCATCAACGCATAATTGCAGTGAAGAAGGAAAAGATCCTGCGATACAGTTCAACACAGTCTGATTTCAAGTAAAAAGAGTTGCCTAACAGTGCGATATAAATTATTTAGTTTGTGAATATGATTGACAGTTATATTTTACGAGTAACGATAAAGTGGTTCAAAACTTATTTTTAATAATATCTAACAGAAAACAACGCTGGTCATTGAATTACATCTGATAGATATCGTGAAAAGACCCTAACTCGTAGGAAAATATTTATTTGAAGTGAAATAATAAAAATAATGATAGTATTAGCTAATTTTTTTTTATCGTGGGTATTTTCCATTTCCAAAGAATTCATGTTTCTTCAATTTTCAATTGAGAATGTTTTCTTTTTCAATATGTACAGTATGTTTGTACCAGATGGATATGACAGCTGCGGACCCACAAAAAATCACCAGATGAATCTGCTACTAAGAGCATATTTATCACAATACCAATGAAAATTTACGTTCCATATCATTTGATACTTCATGTGCGCGGGAACAATTGAGATTGGAATGTGTGGTAATGCATCAAAGTAGTGCAGGATGGGCAAAATAGTAATAAATCAACGCATGCTACCGCCACGTCAAGAGATTCAAATTGTTAATTATTTGGAAGCTGAAGGAAGTTATTTATTCCACCTCCTTGTCCGCTCTTAAATCAAGAGGGAACATTAACAATTCTGATTGAGCAATCCCATCAGGAATATGATGAATGAAATTGAAAATGTTAAAATTCAGACGTAACAATCCCATCATCTCGGAGCGGCCAATAAAAATTACAATGTTACACAAAGAGACATAAAAATTTGAACCGGGCAGCAAAATGTTAACACATCAAAAATGATTTACTCACTGCTTTATTATACTAAACTACAATGGCATTAATAGTATTTGGTAGTAAATAAGAAGGTGTAAATAAGTCCACCATACCTTAAATTATAGTCATTTGAATAATATTCAATAATAATAGTGACTTCTCAAAGCACCGTGTAGTGTTTCGAAATCGTACGAGTAGGATAATAGTTGGGAAAGAGTTTAGGCCACTTCACGTGGAAATTTATGTTGGAATGGAATAGCCTCATGCAGCTTTAACATTGTGATAAGAATAATCTTGAGGTAAATGTTTATTGGTTGTTTATTTACGTTCATTTGCAATTGTATGGGAATGTTCCTGCTCAATTTCCATTGATGTTTTTCTCTTCTTCAGTGGATTAGAAACGATTTCTGCCAGCAGGCTGTGACATTAGAAAATACCTTATGGACAATTTGTTAAAATACTCATTTGTTTGATTACATGTGGGTGATTACAGCCCAAAATCTGTATTTTAATTTTTCCTTCTAAGGCTCTCTGAATTTTCCATTGTCTTCTATTTCTACAGTCACTCGTGATACAGGGTGTTCCATAATAAGCAATACAAACTCCGCTAGTAAAATTCTAACTTCAATTTGTAGTTCCAATGAACATATCCTTCAAGATGAGTATAAACTGAGCTACAAAGTGTTGTCAAAATGAAAAGAATGTTTCCAGAATAATACTATAATAGCTCAACATTTCGCCATGTAATTTGGTATTTCATTTGACAGCATATAGTTCAGAATGTCAATACAAGTTACGTGATTGTCACTTCAAACCTAATCACCACTTCCCCATTTCCACACCACTGAATTTATATTTTGTCTTTTTTTTAATTCTCAATATTTTCTACTCCAAGAAACGTAACTATTAGCAGCTATACGACATTGTATAACCTTCAAAAGATTTCTGAATTAATAGGCGTCATCATTGCTCCTATTTCACCATAATCAAAGTGATTTTTTTCCCTGTAAAAAGCAGTAATTTAATAGCTTAATCAAAATTACAAGAAACTTATATCAAGATTACCTCTTTCAAATAAACATCCTGTGTTGGCATAAAATATTATTCAAATATAATGAAAGTAAAAAATTATTTTTGAAAACAAGCCTTTCATTTATAAATTCCAAGCGCGCCTAGGGGTCACACAAATAAAATTAAATTATTTTCCTGAAAATATCCAATATATTGGATTTTTTTTCAATATATTGAATTTTTTTTCAATACGTTTCATTTTTTTTAATATTGATTAATTATTTTTATTTCAACATTGAGAAAAAAAACCCTATGGTGGCAAATTTGATAGCAATCATTTAAACCATAAAGTGAAAATATCACCATACAGAATTGTGAATAAGGCATGGTCGCAAACTTTTCAAACGGAATACACCATGTAGGTACAAGGTGAGACAACAGTATTCACTTTGTCAATTGCTCCGTTATGAATCACTATTTCATATTCTTTTGCTAAATTGTTTTCGTTCATACAGGGTGCACCATTGAAACTTGGATAGCTAAAGTTCAATTGACAAACATAAAATTAATTTATTCTGAAAGCATTTTATGCATAGATAACATTTTTTAACATGCCGTACATTTTTGTTAGTTCAAAAGTCAGTAGAGGGGGAAAAACTCCAGAAAAATTCATGTAACGAAATGTACCATATGTTTTTATACGGCATTCAGATAATTTATTTCAATTTAATGCATTCGTCTATAAAAAGTCAATGCCGTACAATTCTGGAAGTTCATATGAAGCGGAGGGGGTATTTTTTCAAAAAAAAATCATTTTATTTTTATTTTTTAAATGAATGTGTAACTCTTGAAGAATATTGTGTCAAAATTTAAAATCATTCGGAGCAAAATTGACGAAGTTATGAGCATCGGAGCCAGAACGGTCTCCTCTACCTGCTCGAACGACCAAAACTTTTTTTTTACATTTTTCTGTAACTCGTGATTTTTAAAGTCTGTGTTCACGGTATCTCAAAATCTACCAAACCAATCGCTTTTGAATTTTACACAGTTCTTCCTAGGATGATTCCCCAGGTATTATGGAGAGCTTTTTTTGAATTTTTAATAATTATTGATCTTACAATAACAAATCGGCCGATTTTTCTTAGCGAAAATCGGTATTTCAACTTCAAAGTTGTACCAAAAATCGAAAAATAAAAAAAAGCCCTCGACATTACCTCGAAAAACATATCCTCTGAAGAAATCAATTTGATTTTTCTGTTTCAAATGATTGAGTCGCGAGTTACGTTGAACACCGCAAAACAACTTTTTTCGAGGCGTCTCCGAAAATTGATTATCACTCGCTTAATTTCCAATCTATATCTATATATCTGTTTCTCTTCTACGCAGTTCTCTCTAAGAACCCAGTAAGAAAAGTGTAATCGAGCAGACTTCATCAAATAATTGTTTCGATTGAGTCAAAATATTAATATTTACTTATAATAATTATCAAAATAGATATTATATATTGAGAAAATATAAGAAAATTATACGCTCAATAAGTTTATGCACCAGCGTCGATATGGGTGAAGGGAGTACTGGGGGACAGCACACCCCCCCCCCCTATCAATAAAATATTGTCCAATCTTATTCGACATCAACAGCTTGATACCGGTTAAAACATTAACCGGACCAGAACAATAATTATTTAAAATTTGTAGTTTGATACAACATCGTATTTGCATTTGCTCAGATGCCTTGCGGTACCCGATCAAATAGTGAGATGCATTGAACAACTGATGCCGCTCTGAAGGACTTGCTTCACCATAAGATCTGGTCAAGTCAGAGTCCAAACAGAGCAGGTAATCTTCAGAAGGGGCGTATTTCAGGGAGACTCCCTTAGCCCTCTTCTTTTCTGCATCTCACTATTGTCATTGTCCGTTGCACTCAGGAAAACTGTGGATACAACTGCGGCACCCCCCGCATCCGGATGAGGCACAAGGTCACCCATTTATTTTATTTGGATGACCTAAAACTGTATGCCTCCGGAGAAAGAGACCTACGTCAGTCCTTGAGAGAAAGGGACCTACGACAGTCCTTGAAGGTGTTGCAAGAGTACACGCGTGAGTTCGGTATTGACAAATAAATATTAATGCATATTATAAATTGTTCTCTTCAAAAATTTGTTAATGCCGTACAGTATCAGATGACCATAAAGAACCCCTGGAAAGGTAGTGTAATTTTTCATCAGCCAAAAAATATGGTCTGCATGGAAATGTACGGCATATTTTTTTTTTCTAATTCATTTACCCGAATACTATTTAAAACAACAATAATATCTAGAAAATTGATACTTTTCATTAATCTATGATTTTTAAAACTTTTTAAATAATTGAAACAACTGCTTGTTTTCTATTTCTCTATAAATTTTTTTAGAACAGTTTTTTTGAACGGCATTATTATATAACAATGGTTTTCAGCAATGTCATGTTGAAAAACAATTTGCCGTACAGAATCAAATGATTCTTCACCTTTTTCAATAAAGTATAAGATGAACTTAAGATAATTATCGATATTCATTCAAATGAACAATAATTTTTGGACGACATTATTTTTAATAGTACTTTTGAGTGCTACATTATGTTTTGGAATCGATGCCATACTTTTTCACATCACCCCCTCGGACTAAGGAAAAGAGGGGGTTTCAACCCTCGATCTTTTTCCCTTGTCGCTTGATTTTTTGTACGGCGTTGCGGAATAATGGATTGTAAGAGGTACTGCAACAGTATGGAACTAATGCCGTACACGATCAAATGACCCAAATTACCCTAAAAATTAGCCGGAAAATTAAAAATGTTTCCGACTTACTGGCGCACTATTTTTGTATGGCACTACGCGTTTTCTCATTATTTTTTATCCATCTATAGGTGGCCAGAGTGCCATACAAAATCATTTGACCAAAATATGCCTACTTAACTTGTGCTTTTCAATTCTCACCTGCACTCAGTTGGACAGCTTACAAGTGACGGCATAGTGCTTAATCTCATTAGATTTCATAAGATAGTCACGACCCAAAAACCATCCTATCTATACCGAAAGATCACTTTTCGGACCGATGTCCATAATGTCAATGTACGATTTAAATCTCGGCTCACGCCACCCATTCACACCTCAGCTCAATATCGGTCCTCTTTCTCATACTCAATCACTAAGCTTTACAATTGGATTCCGGAAGCCCTGAAGGGAATGAACATACTGAGTTTCAAAAAACATTTGAAAAATATCCTTCGTACTTGTGATATGAATTTCTGACGGGTACTCTCCTGATATGAGCAATCCTAAATAATGTTACTTTGTTATTAGTATTATTTCAGGCGTTATTTCTTGTTTTAACCTAGGCTTAATTATTGAATTGTATTGGTCTATTATTGTATTTTCGTTATGTTTTTTTTTTGTTTTTTTTTTCCGAGGTTGAGTGGTAGAAATCACTTGCCTGACCCCTGTGGCTCAGGCAAAAGCTAACTCTGCCTTTTGGTAGATCTGTATACTTTATTGTCAATGTTTGTTTTCCTCTGCTTCTACCAATAAAAGCGTTTATTATTATTATTATTATAAGCCCTTCTATCTTACTCCATAGGTCCTCTGGTGGTTCAGATGACCCATCGATTTTTGACACGGGCCTGTAGTCTAAAATAGAACGTTACAGAAACAGTACATTCAAATTACCAAGCGCAAGAGTATTGAAGAGAAATTGAACGTTTTTGCGTTGCTTTCCCAGGAAGGAAAATGATGATAGACATTCCAATTAGAAAGGTGAGTTGATAAGATGTGCTATCGCATCGTGTTTGATATTTAGTAGTTCTGTATCACCCAGTAAGTGGTAAGAGTTTAAGAATATGTATCTTGAAAGGAGATCTCAAGAGATGTCATCAGTTCATAAATAAATATCATTGACTGAAGTATAATAGTTGTTTGAGAAAGCTCAATGTCTGTTGATTTAAATTATTATCATTATTACCAACTGCACCGATCGACAAATCAGGTCATTAGGATAGATTTTGAGTGTCGCGACGGCGCAGTAATTCACCATACGAAGGACAAATAATTCAGTACAACTCAAACCTCCGTAGGTGAAAATATTCGATACATTTTTTGATCTTCGCACCATTTTTCTCCTCTACTTAAACACCACGCCGTGTATATAATTTTATGTGAACTAAACTAACATTAAAATATGTGAATTGTGTAACAACGTGTAACAACATCTAGAAGAAGAGGCGCCCATCCAAGCAGTCAAGACGATTTTGTTTGGAATTGGTGTCATTGATGCAATAGATGTTTCTCTTTTTCACGGAAAATTAGTTTCAAAGTTAAATAACAATATCGGAAGCTTTCGATCGAAAACAATAGTCATGTTCAAAATATAAGATAAACCATATTTTTGCGGGTATACAGGAGCACATTTGAGTGAACAATTTGTACATTTCCTGATAATGCTAACCTTGTTGACGATACACAATTGAAAATGGTCTTCCTTAGTTTATCGATATGTTTTTCATTCATTCATTCATTTATTTATTAACTACATGCCAATTACAATGTAATGGATAAGTGTCGTCAATAGCTTCACATGACAGTGAATGTTGAATAATTTAAGAAACAAAACACTGTGAGTAATTTTTTAAATCGATGCTTGATGAAAAACTTTATTCGATATAATGAAACTATGGTTCAAATGATTTTCACATAAAGAGGGTTTACAAAACCACGACAATTGTTTCGCTTTACAAAAGCTTCTTCAAGTGGTGAAGATATACTAAATTACATATTTGCTATGTTACCTTAAATACTTATCCAAAATTAATTAGGGTTCGGTTGTATACCTAACTCCCAGTTAATTCCCGATAGGTACTTTTACATTTCTATTATTTAAATCTAACCTTTCCAGGAAAACAAATTGATTAGTGGTGACGAATTTAATTCGAGTTGGTCATTGAGCAAGTACTGAGAATTTTTCCATTTATTAATCTCCATACTTTCTAAAAGATTTAGCTTCTTACCTTTGTTTTCGACATGAAGGATTTCAAAATCATGGTCGAAAGTATGGTTTTCAATTAATAAATGGTTAGCATACGTGGAATTTGTTTTCCCATTTACAAAACTACTTCTGTGCTCGGCTAGGCGTTGTTTGAAGGTTCTACCTGTTTGGCCAAGATAAAACTTGGGGCAACTACCACAGTTTAATTTATAGACTCCACATTTTTCTTGTTTATCCACCCTATCTTTGTTATTTTTAATATGTCTGCCCAAACTATTGTTTGTCTCAAATGCAATATTTAAACCTTGCTTTTTCAAGAAATTACCTATTTTATTGCTTGGTTCACCGATATATGTAATTGTTTTGAACCTTTGGTGGTCTTTTGTAGTAGGATAAACTTCTTGAATAGCTTTTTTGTATTTCTTCTTGGTCAGAAGGTTGTCTATCAAAGATGATTTATAGCCATTGTTAACTGCAATTTGTTTAATAAAATTAAGTTCTTTATTAAAATTTGAAGTACTAAGAGGAATGCTAAGTAATCTATGTATCATACTGTTGTAAGCTGCTATTTTGTGTTGATATGGGTGTGATGAGCTATTGTGAATTGTGATATCTGTATGCGATGGTTTGTGGAAAATAGAAAATTAATGTTTATTATTTACTTTAGTTATTGTTAGGTCCAAAAAATTAATTGAATTGTCCTTTTCAGACTCTATTGTAAAGTTGATAGAAGGGTGAAGAGAATTAATAAATTCCAAGAATTGATCTAATTGCCTCATTGTTCCCGTGAAACCTACCAAAATATCATCAACATACCTATACCAATATAAGAAGTTTTTGAACATATTATTTCCTTTTATTTTTGTTTCTAAATTATCCATAAAAATTTCAGCCAATAAAGGGCTTAATGGGTTACCCATAATCAACCCTTCATCTGATGAATAAAATTTATGGTTGAACTGAAAATAATTTTGGCTTAAACAAACAATGAGTAAATCCAATATCTCTTGTTTAATGACAGGGTTTACATGATTAATATCTAATAATCTTTCTACTAACACTATTGTTTCCTTGGGAGGGATACTAGGAAAAAGGTTCTGTACGTCAAAAGAAAAAGTACCTATCGGGAATTAACTGGGAGTTAAGTATAAAACCGAACCCTAATTAATTTTGGATAAGTATTTAAGGTAACATAGCAAATATGTAATTTAGTATATCTTCACCACTTGAAGAAGCTTTTGTGAAGCGAAACAATTGTCGTGGTTTTGTAAACCCTCTTTATGTGAAAATCATTTGAACCATAGTTTCATTATATCGAGTATAATGGATTTTCATCAAGTATCGGCTATATCAATTCAAAATTTGAAAAACTTTATATTCATATAAATTCTTATTTCTATAATTGCTCAATTTTAGTGAATCGTAACCCCAATAATTAACCCCAATTCCTGACCAATAAATTACACTTGTCCACTTGATGTTACCCTTATTAACTTGACATTTATGATGTATATCATTAGCTATAAATGCTTCCAAAGAGAGCCATCAGCCAAAAACCACCCTATGAAGCTCGTAAATACATCAAACCGGCCAATTTAGGGTTGGCCTAATTGGACTCCCATTTGAAACTTCATGCCGACTAATTCGTGGAAAATTGGGTTAATTTCAATAAGTCGAAAGGATGTTCAGTGATGAATTGCTCTTACGTAATGTATTCCACAATTAATTCCTTCAAGCCAGGAAATGCCACAGAGAAGTTGAAATTTGGGCATTCCATGTCGAAGCGAAAAAGAATATCCCAAGTAACTCAATATATGCACCGTAATTTGAGTGTGTAAACTTTACTACTGTTCTGTAGGTCGTTTTATCAATAAAATACTTTCTTTTTCAAAATTATGTCTGTATTTCCCGTTGTTTACAACTCTCCCATTTAACTTTTCTCCCCGCAAAAATGTCAAAAAAACTTCCAATCAAAAATCCATATACAAGGCGAATAAAATCAAAAATCAATAAAAACTAAAATCTTCCTCAACATTCTGCCTTCACCAGGAGGCTTCTTCACTTTTTCTGCTCCCTGTTCACATCTAATCTGCAGGGTATGTCGTTTCAATTATTGCAAAACTGGCAGTCTCTCCATATTTTTTTTTCACTGAATTCCTCAATCTAGGAATCCAGAACTTTTGTCTTATTTCATTTTTGTCCAATTTCCTTGTATATCCTTTCGTCAAGTATTCGTCTATTTTTCTACAGTATTCATCCGCAAAATTATCATCCTTCTCCATCTTCCTTTCCATACAATATAGTCAGTAAATTCAACATTATCGGTTCTCCATATTAATCCTGTCTCGAATCTGAGACCAATTCTCATTGTAGTTTCTTCCATTATTCTTCCATGCCTTGATTCTTCTCTAGTTTTGGCCATTTTTCCGAAACTTTTACACCAAATGATTCAATACTATTAGAATTTTTCACCAAATCATGCAGTTCTTCATCCTTTTCGTAATTGCAAATATGGTACATATATGCGTTTCGATTTTGAATATCTACCTGCATTCTACCATGAACTGTCCACCCTAGCAAGGTTCTTGAAACTATTGGACCCTTGTAATGAAGTTCTTTAGTATTTCTTGGATTGAGCAGATGGCAATGATCTTGGTCGATGAGAAGCAGTGATTGTTCATTATAATATGAATCAATGTATTCAAGTTCTGGTATATTCGGATAATTATTTTTTAATCTCCTAATGTCTAGTGTTTGTCTTGGCAGCTGCATATTCTTTATCGTTCTTACTTCTTTCAGATGATAATATTTGCATGGATATTGTGGGTTGGCTATCTCTTCTACTTTCCTGGAGTTTTCTTCCTGATGAGTTATGCCATTCGTCCATTGATAACATAACGATTATGTTTTTCCGTTTAATTCTAGCTGTTGAGCCAAGTTAGCATCTATTAGGGATATTGCTTTATTTTTATTGGCAGGATCTTCAACAAGACATTGTAATTTTCATTCTTTGTAAAATTTACATGTTCATTTTGACATTCACGATATGAAATTTCTTCTGGAGGTATATTTTTATTATACAAGTAGAAAGTGGTGTAGACATTTGCAATCATCTATCCCACAGTAGTTCTTCTTATAACATTTTGATTTGAAATGATTTGGTTTGAGACAGCACATACATAACTTTTTCTCTGTGACAATTTTCCAACGTTCATCTGGAGATATTACTTTAAATTCCTCACAATCTTCTAGTTGGTGATTTTTCTTGCACTTGAAACTACTGGGAAAAATATCTTTCTTGGACCGGGAAATAGAAAGAATGGTGTCTCTTTTCCTGAAGCTTGGTGGACTCCTCCTTGATTCATCTCTTTTTACTAAGGGGCATTCGATATAACAAGACATTTTTGCTTTTTCTTTCAGCCATTCAGAAAATGCCTTCAAGTTGATTATTGGGTTGTTTTATAAGACATTGACCCCAGTCAAAACGTAGGAAATATGGCAATTTTCTGATCAGTTCATCTAGAAGCTTGGGTTATTGAAATGCAATTTTACTTCAAGTACTTCTATGGTGGATGTCAAGTTCAGAACTGCATTTGAAAATAGGATCAAGGAATCTGTTCTTCCTTTATCAGGTGACACGACCCTCTTCGCTTTTTCTATCAGCATCGAAATTAAAATATCTGGTCGTCCAAAGTTCATGTCTAAACATTCCATTATAGTTTTTATATTGCATGAACTTATCAGCAGTGGCTTAACAATATCTCTTGCACGCCCACGAAGGCATTTCTGAAGTCTTACAAGATTTTCTTCATTGGTGAACATAACGGTCGACTATTTAAACTGAGAAATGAAGAGTGGCCAATCTTCTGGATCCCCACCGAATAAACGTAAATCTCGTAGAGATTGGCGGGCAAACTAACTAACTAATTGTCCGTTCGAACAGTCATGTGTTTGGGGAGAACTTGTTTTATCATTTTTCCCGCACATAACATTAGTTTGTTCCTTAAATGCATTAGAAAATTCATCAATTTCATCACAATGAGAGTCATTTCTGAATTGTTTGTAACTTTTTTTGGAATATTCCTTACTATTTTCGAAATCGTTCACTTCAGACTCTAGAAGAGCCACTTCTTTACTTTCTGGAAACTGTTAATTGTATGCTCGGGTACAGCAAGAGAGATTTTGGAATGTTTACTACTTGAACCACTCAAATGCAGGTGTAACTCCAAATCAATTAGTTCTTTTTCTCTAAAATATCTTTGTTCCCGTATTTTCATTTCCTCTTCTTCTCGTTTTTCTTCCAAGCCAGCTTTTTTCCTAGCAGCCTCTAACTGGAACTGCAGAATACGTCTTCTCGATGAATTTGTATATACATTTGATGATTCTTTCTTCCTGGAACCACTTTTGTTTCTCTGGGATATATTATTTGCTTCTGGAAATCTGTTTGTTTCCACTTGTAAATATGGCAATTGCTCTCTAACCATACTACCAGCAAGATTCCCTCCTTCGCTACACTCAGCATCACCTTCAGCGGCTCTCTGGTTTCTTCCATCATTGTCATAATGTACTTCAATATCGATCATGGACTTTTTCGACATTTTCTTTACTCTTAAGTGCTCTTTCTTATTACTCGAAGGACCAATGTAAACTTTACTACTGTTCTGTAGTTCGTTTTATCAATAAAATACTTTCCTTTTCAAAATTATGTCTGTATTTCCCATTGTTTACAACTCTTCCATTCAACTTTTCTCCCCCCAAAAATGTCAAAAAAACTTTAAATCAAAAATCCGTATACAAGGTGAATAAAATCAAAAATCAATGAATACTAAAATCTTCCTCAACAGAGTGAGTACTCATTTTCCTGAGTTGTCAGGATATTCTGGAAATATCATAGAAATGTATTTGATTCTAAAAACCCTAAGAAAAAATTTCATTTTATAATTATGAAAAAACTGCATTCACTATTCCAGAGCAGAAGAAAACCTCGAACTTTGTGGATATATTTCGAACCTATGCAATTCATGGAAGGACTGGCGCCAAAGACATGAGATCCTGTCTCGAGTGAATTTTCTGAAATTTCAGGATGGTTTTTGAGAGTTCATTGAATGTAAATTGAGATCCAAAGTTTAGTAGGTAATTCGAATAATCATTTATAAACAAGTGAATTAGGCAAGGGTTTCATCAATTTCCTTTACTTTATTTTGGATATTTCAGAAAATTTTATTTCTGCTAAAAGTTGGTGCATCGTTTTGAATATACAACGGCCTTTCAATAAGTTACCAGTTTCTTAGCAGTAATAAAAAAATTGACAATTTCTGAAAGTGGGTCAAGATACAATAGTTCTTAAAGATATCGCAAAAAAAAATACAGAGCAGACAATATCTACCCAGATCTAAAATTTCGAAAAGTAATGACTATATTTACATTTCTCATAATTTCACCCTAATTTCATGGCTAATTTCAAGATGAAACTGTGCTGGTGTGAATGGGTGAAGTATATTTTTATCGATATACGAATTGAATTTATTGTTATTTATCTTCGGATGGAATAATGGTAAATAGTCATGAAAACTGTAATGAGAGCCTTTGCTTCTTGAAATTTTACACCTTGGTAGAAATTACCATTATGAGTAACAATTTCGTCGAAAAAAGGGATATCTCTAAAAATAGAGGTATTTTAGTTCGGACCCAATTTCACATATATTATTAGCAATTTTCTGGTCATCGGTACATTACTGGTAACTGATGGAAATTCAATTTTTCATTCACTTTTATACAGGAACAAAATTGTCTGTAAAATCAAAAATAAAAAAGTTTTCCAAATCTATGAGGGACACTATACAGGGCAATTCAAATTTGAACCCCACCATTGGGATCTCCTAAACTACAGGAGATACGTCGAAGCTTAAATTGGGGCAAAGTTGCGTATTCTGGTTTTTAACAAAATACTTTCTTGAAACTTGGAAAATTCCGAGTATTTTCGGGAAAAAACTGAAAATCGGAATTTTCGTTTTTATTTTTTTCTATCGTTATTTCACAACATAGCTCAAAACCAAAAGTACATTTTCATTGATACTTTTTTTCATTCAGCTACACGTTTTCATGTTCAGATTTACTATCCTACGTTTCGTCTTCTGGCATTCATCATCAACTTTTTTTTCTGTTATGGGCGCCATATTGTTTTTTATACAGAAAAATAGTGATTCTCATTCTGATTTCATTGATGTATAATTTGTTATGATTTGCACTTCTGAAACCACAGATATTAAAAAAAAACAACTTCATCTGAGATGGTCATGACTCCATCGAAAAAATTTGTTTAATAAACACTAGTTGTCAGAACTCATTAAACATCATAAGTTTGCACAAATACTTCAGTCGAAATGTCCTCATTCTCAAATGAAGAAAAACGAGATATGTTGAAACTTTATTATAAATTTGATAGCAATAGTACGATAACAACACAAATTTACTTTGAATTATATCCGGAAAGACAACAGCCGGATAGAACATTATTCGGAAATTTGGGTAAACACTTGGCTGAGTACGGTGCGTTTCAAAAAACAAGAATGAAATCATGAGCTTGTAAAAAATGCACAAAAAGTTTTACAATAAGTGTACGAAATGATGGCCTTCCTCTTGAATACATAACCGAGCTCGTCGTCTCAAATTAAGAACAGCCCTAACAATATCCCTTCTTCTGATAGACCTGAATTGCGTGATGATATTGTCTCTAAGTTCATCTACTGTGTCATATTCTTGCTCTCCATAGATTCTGTTCTTTAAAGTGCCCCACAAGAAAGTATCCAAAACTGTAAGGTCAGATGACCTTGCCGGCCACCTCACTGGTCCAGAATTTCCTAACCACCTATTAGGAAATATTTGGTGTAAATATTCGCAAATGCTCTTTTATTGTGTGGAGGGGCCCCGTCATGCTGAAACCAGCAGCTGTTATAATTAACAAGGAGAAACGTATCCATATATTCTTCGAATTCGTTTCTTAAAAACCGAAGATGGGTTTCCCCGTTCAAAGTATTCGAGAAGAAATGAGGTCCAAGTATTCGGTAGTCATAAATTCCAGCCCACACATTCAAACGAAACCGAACTTGTGGTCTGACTTCTCTGAAGTGTCGTGGATTATTTTCACTCCAAATGTGCTCATTATTTCTATTAAAAACACCACAGTTCGAAAAAGTACTTTCGTCGGTCCAAATAATGTTTTTCAAGAAGTTTGTAGGGTCTACCCTATTCAAGAGCCAGCTACAAAATTTCATCCTTCTCTCAGGATCACCTGGATTTAATTTTTGTGAAATATGTATCTTATAACATTTCAAACCACTTTTTTTGAATTCCCTCCAAACGCTCATCTGTGGCACATCCATTTCTGCCGAGACTTGATGTGTTGATTTGGAAGGATCTGCATTTATCTAAAAAAGTACCAAAAATAATTATACTTCTTCGAATATGGAATGAACAATTATTTTACCTCGGCTAATAAGTTACGTCTAATATTTTGTTCCATTCTGCTTCCATATTTCATTCTTGGTTTTTGGAACGCACCTTACTCAGTGTTTGTCCAAAATTCCATGTAATGTTCTATCCGGCTGTTGTCTTTCCGGATATAATTCATAATAAATTTGTGCCGTTTTCGTACTATTCCTATCAAATTTATAATAAAGTTTCAACATATCTCGTTTTTCTTCATTTGAGAATGAGGACATTTCGACTGAAGTATTTGTGCAAACTTATGATGTTTAATGAGTTCTGACAAATAGTGTTTATTTAACAAAATTTTTCGATGGAATCATGACCATCTCAGATGAAGTTGTTTTTTTTTAATATCTGTGGTTTCAGAAGTGCAAATCATAACAAATTATACATCAATGAAATCAGAATGCGAATCACTATTTTTCTGTACAAAAAAAAAAATATGGCGCCCATAACAGAAAAAATGTTGATGATGTACGCCAGAAGACGAAACGTCGGATAGTAAATCTGAACATGGAAACGTGTAGCTGAAAAAAAGTATTAATGAAAATGTACTTTTGGTTTTGAGCTATGTTGTCAAATAACAATAGAAAAAAATAAAAACGAAAATTCCGATTTTCAGTTTTTTCCCGACATTTCCGGAAATACTCGGAATTTTCCAAGTTTCAAAACAGTATTTTGTTAAGCACCAGAATACGCAACTTTGCCCCAATTTAAGCTTCGACGTATCTCCTGTAGTTTAGGAGATCCCAATGGTGGGGGTCGAATTTGAATTGCCCTGTATAGTGGTACCTGGAGAATTATTTGTCCAACTTTACAGAAATTGACTGGATGGTAAAATGATGATGAATTTATTTCATCCATCAATGGAGTTGTTGATTTCAATCAACGAATTTTTGATGATTTCATATTCAAACCGATGAAAATTCGGAAGTTGGAAACAAACTTAATTTTCAAGAACTCATATACATTTCAAACAGCATCTCTCTCATCAACTGAAAAAGAAACCTCATTTAAATGTATTGGTCCTGTTATTTTTTTATATGGAATTAAAACATATACGTGATCTGTGAAACACTCTGTACGATGAAAATTCATTTAGAATTGATACGATTGAGTATTTTTTTCCAACTGGAGTAGAAGAAACAAAATAAAATGAAAAAATTCATACTTATATAGAGTTTACAGAATACAACCATGGAATTTTGAACCATTTTACGAATAAACCATGAACTCAGGCAGACTTTGTGTCTTTTGAAAAGTTACTTCCAGTATATTCTAAAAAAACGACCTTTCATCGCATATCACATGTCATACTAATCGAAATACTACGTTATTATCTTCTAGACATATCAATTCTTAGATCTGGAAAATATAAAATCTTACTACACATTGACCAGGGTGTATGACAGGGTTCAATCTTTAGACCACTCCACTTTCCGGTTAATGGCAGTACAGAGTTTACAGAATTCAACCATGGAATTTGGAAAAAAACCATGAACTTAGGCGGACTTTGTGTCTTTTGAAAAGTTACTTCCAGTGTATTCTAAAAAAACAACCTTTCATAGCATATCATATGTCATACTAATCGAAATACTACGTCATTATCTTTTAGACATTTCAATTCTTAGATCTGGAAAATATAAAATCTTACTACACCTGGACCAGGGTGTAAGACAGGGTTCAATCTGTAGACCACTGCACTTTCCGGTTAATGGCAATGATTTGTCATCATATCAATATGGTACCAACCAAATGTGTTTTGTATCTAAAGATACAACTCTTTTATTGTATGAAAAATCTCTTACTACCTTAACAGAATACTCATTTAATAGTCTAACTTTATGCAAAATTTTGTTTTCTGAAAATATACTTTCAGTAAAAAGATATCTTCAAACAGAATATTTCAAGAAGGCGACACTGAGGAAAATGGGTCAAATAAATATTTAATTTGAAAAATTATATTGACCACCAGCGAAAAAATTATTAACCATAAAAAATATATGAATTACACCAATTTATCCAATTCATTTGACGAAGATCTACAGTGAATAGTTGAAAATTTGGGGCAAGGTACTAATTATTTGTGACTACCTAAATGAAATTAAATTCAGAATTTGTGATTTATCGTGAATTGTCAACGATACTGTTGCAAATCATGTCAAAAATCTATTCAATAGGAACATCACCTGAGAAAAACAAGATTTTATTCATCTTCACATTACCAACATATTCCAGCAAACCATATACTGTTTCATCAAGCAATGGGCCTTATTCAGGTGCACCTTGAAACTTGTTTATTGAATTGAATATTGAAAAGTATGGCGGATGTCTATTCTGGTGCTCCTTGAAAAGCCCTATTGATTGTTGGTTATTGAAAAGTTCTTCACTATTGAATATTTTTCAATTTTTCCAATTCACGTGTCCAAAAACTTTCAACAACAGTTTTCCAAGTTTCATATATCATAAGCAGATGATTAAGGAACTGTTTATAAACTTGAATCTTGAAAATGTAGAGGGTATGTATTGATGTCTCCGAGTATTTTTAATCAACTATACCCAACTAGTCAAATTTTTTTAGTGAGAAAATGGGTATGATCTCCTAAGTTTCCCTCTTTTAATTACAGAATTGCAAAATTAGGAAAGAAGATTAAAACAATTGTACATATTTAGCATTTTTCTGTATTTACATATCATTTTCCAGATTAGAGCACACTCAAAGACATTTTTGTAATAAAATACCTACTTTAGATTCCCTTGGTCTTCCTGAAATTGTTTGCAAATCTGTGTATAAGTATCGATTTAAGAAGGAATGTCAAAAAGATACCCCATGAATGAAATAGGACGCGATTCAGAATGAAATTAATTAGAAATCTCCAAATCACAAATAATATTGTGTCCTCTATACTTTTATCTCACTAAAATGCTTAGAGGCATTAAGCATTTTACTGTGCTTTCATGCCCAAGGGACATATCAAAAATCCACTGGACAGGATATGAGCTGTCCCATGAGGTAATCTTTCGTTACCAGGTGCATTGACTTGTAACTCTGCCCTCCTAGTCCTTAGCCAAAACGCAGTATCTGCATAAAAGTCAAAATTAAGTTTTTGTTTAGATGTCTGACCGTTGTGAAAGGATTATGCATGATCAAAATAAAATTTTGAATAGTTTACAACGGTCAGACATCTAAACAAAAACTGATCTTACTCAATGCTGCGTTTTGGCTGAGGACATCCTTGGACATAAAGTTCATTTTCTTCAAACTGATGGAGAAAAATATGAGGAAAAGGTTAAGTTTTTTAACAACTTCGATGCGTTTCCAGGTTGGTTATTGATAAAAAATTAGTTTCTATTGTTTAGTCCTTTTTATCTCTTTTGTCAAATAACTCAAATAATAAAAATGAATTATAAATTCTCCAATCCAAACAAATTTGAACAACGCAGTCGCATCTGTCAAAAATGTATCTTTTGATCGAATTTCCAACGTTGCCAAGTCTGAAAACTTATTCCAATAACAGGTTTTCAACATTCAATAATCTGATTTTCAAGAGTGACACGTGAATACCAAACTTTCCTGAAATTGAAAAGTTACAATATTCAATATTGAAAATTTTCCAATATTCATGTGGACACCTGAATAAGGCTGAATAACTGCCAATTTGGAATAATTGAACAATTTATTGATGAGGAATGATTTTTAAAAGTTGCTAATAGAATTGCTGTTCCGAGTGAATAAACTACTTAGTTGAGATAATCCATAAAAGCTTTTCAGTAAATTATTGTTTATTCGCCCTTCCTGACGTCAAAAGTCATGCGCACTAGTTCTTAGTTCAGCAACGTGACTGGAACTCAACAGCTACCCAAGCTCTCGAATATGAAAAGAATCTGAATTGTCCAGTAGTGCCTGGTTTTTTGTTCTTTGGTGTAGGTACTCGTGTTCTTCGTTTTCGAGTTTTTTGAGTCTTGTGATTTATAGTGGAATACTTTAATAACAAACAGTTCCTTATCAAATGGGGGACTAGGAGAATATTACGAGAATCTTATGGGTAAGTTTGTTGCTAGTTAGTTAATAGAGATTTTCTAAAACGTCGAACGAGAATATTTAACATGGCCGTTCATTTCAGTCTAGTCTCGATGCATGTATACTTTCTCAGTTATTGTACAATATTTTTTAACTATAATTTATACGAATCATACGAATAATCAACGAACATTCTGCGTGGATAGCTGAATGAGACTTTGTCTGAGAGTTCATGTAGCTTGTTAAGGTGGAAATTTCCGATCAATCATTTCATGAGTTCTTAAACGGTGAAGCTCATAACTGCGTAGCTCACTGTCAAATAGTTTCATCACACTATGTTGAAGTGACGTCAGTTCTATTGGTTTGTTTCAAATTGTGTGAAAAATCATCATGTAAAGATTCTTTCATAACATAACATAACATAACATTTTTATGAAAACAAGGACGATTTTTTCAATGAAATGTTTGAAATGAAATAACGTTGCAGCTTTTTAGATAATTTCAGCAGCTAGCTGGATTACACTTTTGAAATAAAATAAGCCATATAATGGTTTAGAAAAACAAAAATATCTTCGTTGAAATGTATAAAATATCCAAATTCCACCTTGTATCCAAACCAGTGATTCCAAAAAAACCTTTACTTCTTTCTGTTTTTACAGATTCACATTCACAAGCTCTGTTGATGCCACCATACCTGATGTGTACGCCAGTGCTTCATAAAAAACTGATGAATGTGGAGCCCTGGTCGATCAGAAATGCACGAGAGTTTTTTCATTCATGTATAAAGATATACTTTTAATGAGTGTAATTGTTTAATGATAACAAGTGATTTATGGAATCTTCAGAATTTTGCTGATTTAGGATAGAAGAAGGAACAAACTGTCACGATATGAATTGGCACTCCAACCCTTTGGCCTTATGGTGGGTGATAAGAACATAGAAGGATATATTCGAATTATACAGAGATATCTACATGCAATTCCAATGACATAATTGAAAAAATATATACATGAATGATTTCATTTTGAATTTTACTATTTAATAAACGTAGAAAAAAATTTTTATTGTTATTTTTCCAACATTTTAAAATCATAGCAAGCCATATGTAGTACCTACTTACCTAGTTATTTTTTCAACAGTTTTTTTGTACTTTTTTGAAGAGGACCAGAAAATTACAAGAAAATGTTTTTCTAAATATCTGACAAATAACTGTACCTATACCTTTGATGTTACATAATATATATTTATATTCATAAACTTATACATTTTTTGTTTGATAATTTTTTGAAAATATACTTTTCTGGTTCTTCTCAAAAAATATAAACATCAGTTGAGATGTTACTAGGTGGTGAGTGGTTCTGATTCACATGCAAGTGAAAAGAACACTAGGGGCAATAGAAAAAAATTCAGACAAATGAAACTATGAATGGGTCCTAATGAAAATTTAATTTGTAGTACAATAACTAAAAGGATTTACAAAACTTCAAATATTTGGAAGTGAAATAAAGCGAGCAGTGGCAATTGAATGTACTGTTTGTGGCAAAATCCTCGAATTGATTTCGAACAAAACACTTTCTTCTTATGGGTAGTGTGCATATTCATCGTAAATAGTCACATGCTGCTAACAAAACATAATTCTTTCATGGGTAGTGTAGGTGATGCTGAGAACAAGTTGACAAATCATTAATGATCAAATATTAATTTCTTATCGTTAGAAGCCCATCAGTGGTAGTCAACAAACTTATTCACTTGTACCAAGTGAAACTTAAATTCTTATAAAAACGAAGTAGTTTGTGATCATCAAACAGGTTGTGAGTCATGAATGAGTCATATTTTTGGGGTAGTTAAAAGGATTATATGAGGTAAAAGAACTCAAATGGCGATTGTTTGTGTTTAACCCTTTAGTTAGTGATGGTCAGTAATCTGACCTTACATACTACAAGCATTTTGAATTATTTACCGGTAATAAATAATACACTCGTCCCTTATTCTATTGAAGTATTCGCTGAAGGCAAGTAGTTTTTGATTGATTAGTAACAAACTCTTTTCTCAGTGGAAAATGTAAGGTTTCTTGCTGTAATTATTGCCAACAAATATAATTGGTACTATCATGAATATCACGTATGGCAAAAATTATCTAGTTATCTATTTTTTTCAAAAGTTTTTATTCATCAATAATTATAACTATGTACGTAACGGAATCTTTCTACGAAATTTTTACCCACTTACTGTCGTTTGCACGAACTTTAGTTAAATTCTAGTTAAAATTAAATCCACAATTAAATCAAAATATCTTTGCACCACATGGTTTAATTTGTAGTTATCATGTTGATTTAATCATTAGTTGATAGTTATTCCTTAATTAGTTTGAATGTTTTAGACGATGTAGTAACTTGATTACTTATATTTCGGACGTCCATCATCTTAGGGCCGGTTGTTTAGTCCATGGTAAAATCTAAAGATTTATCAATCTTAGTTTGGAGTCTAATCCTAGATTACCGTCAAATGTGTTGTTCAGTAGAAATTCGACCATGGATAATGAAAACCAAGATTTTGCAGTTCATCTGAACTATTTCATGAAAAGTCAAAGTCAAGATATACTTTAATGTCAGAAGTTTATTAACTTATTGTAATATATTTAAAGTCCAATTCACTCTAAAATAATTTATTTAACGAAATACAATGATTCACAATACTCTAATTTACATAACAATCACTCTACTATTTATATTCGACTTCACTGACTGACTGACTGTCTGTCCGCTGCGTAGTTCTTTTTATATCCGACGTTGACTTCTCCGAATGCTCTAGAATTTTCCATCGAATCGTCCAGATTCATCGAATCATCCAGATTCTTCTCGGTGCAAGCGCAAAGACGTTCACCCGCGGCCGGGCGCCGGCTACGTAACAGTTCAGGTCCGGCATCGCCCGCAGCTTCGCCACATTATCGACAAAGTTTTTCATGTATAAATGAAAATGTGAAATTGTTAATGTATTATAGAATATAATGGTGATAGTCTTCCCGATCTGAACATAAGTGCAGACTAAAGAGAGTACCACCACCATATGCACCATGGGGCAACTAGACAAAAAAAAAGTGGCTAATTTGCTATTCCAACTGCGAGAAAAACACGAAAAACCCTACAGTACCACCTGAGGAGGCGAGGACTCACTGATACGAGAACGAGCGCATGTACCTTAATCAGACTAAAAATAAAACACATCATCACATCAAATATAACCAAACATTTTCCATTCGTAGTTTCTTACTTTCCTGTAATTTTTTTGGAAAGCTTGGTAGAAAACGGACTTATTGAAGGCGCCTTAAAATATGAAATAGAATGAAATTCATGAGCAAACTATCCTATGTGATGGATCTTTTAAGGTAGATGTGAGATTCGTTCAAGATAGATAATGTAAAAATGTCCTAGCAGGTTCCCACGAGAAGGAAAATCTTGCAATGGGATGTGCCATTGTAATCTTTGGTGTATGTTATGTCTACCAGAAAAATAATTTTCAGTAATGGAATCATCACAAAAATACCTAATATAGTATCAAATTACATAATGCACTTACCAATTAGATTTATTAATTATTAACGATTTCATGAGAAACCATTTCACAATAATCCTCACAATATATTTTGATAATTCTACCTTCCTACAAATTCTTCATGTGACCATTTCTCGAAATGATTTTCACGTAATCTATAAGTACGAGGTGCCCTAACAGGAGCTAGGATATTCACCAATTCAATAATATCTTAATAATCAGTTCTGTTATATCATAAGCATTTTTGTGAAAGTGATTTCCGATTATTTTTCCATACTATTTCATATTGCAGTTCTAATGTTTTCCGTCAGTTATGTCAAATTGAGTGCTTAATCCACCGATTTTGATGGTTTAGCGAAACCTGGAATCAAACCAGGATTAAAGTGCTTACTATGCAGTGAACAACTCGATAAACCAAGATTCACATAAAACTGCAGATTATCTCTGACTGAACAACCGGCCCTTAATGTTTGAAAGATTTCTATCTCTTTCAAATTTTTCACAACGTTTCAATTGCTTGAATCCGCAATCATCTTCTGGTGAATAATGACAAAATCAGATGCTACGCGACCTTTTATAGGTCTATAATTACGGTGTAATTACGCGCGGTCTTGTGGCGTGCATGGTTTCGCGCTTTTTCTCCCTCCAAAACGGTCCATGAGCGGTTTCCATACGTTTTTAATTTCCACGCTTGGTTGACTGAAGGCACTATTGGCTTCTATATAGGTGGTTTCCGTAAATTTCAGTTTGAACCAATGTTCCTCTCTATGAAGAACACTAGTTTCGTCCCAAAGATTTCGGTGGTGTTTTGTCCAGGCGTGGTCAGCAATTCCCGATTTCGATGATTCCCTCGTTGAGTCCACTTTTTGTGTTCGGCTATTCTTACTGATAATGGCCTCTTGGTCTCTCTTGGTCTTTTAATCCGGCAGTACCTTACGAAGCTTCCTCACCAAGACGAAACCAGAGAACACAACAGAATCCAGCAAAAACTTTATTTACAAAGTCCCATGTGAATGTGGAGATTCCTATATCGTAAAGACCAAGAGGCCATTATCAGTAAGAATAGCCGAACACAAAAAGTGGACTCAACGAGGGGAAACATCAAAATCGGGAATTGCTGACCACACCTGGACAAAACACCACCGAATTCTTTGGGACGAAGCTAGTGTTCTTCATAGAGAGGAACATTGGTTCAAACTGAAATTTACGGAAACCACCTTTATAAAAGCCAATAGTGCCTTCAGTCAACCAAGCGTGGAAATTAAAAACGTATGGAAACCGCTCATGGAGGGAGAAAAAGCGCGAAACCACGCGCGCCACAAGACCGCGCGTAATCACACCGTAATTACACTTTAATTATAGACCTATAAAAGGTTGCGTAGTATCTGATTTTGTCATCATTCACCAGAAGATGATTGCGGATTCAAGCAATTGAATCGTTGTGAAAAATTTTGAAAGCGATAGAAATCTTTCAACCATTAAGATGATGGACGTCCGAAATATAAGTAATCACATTCCTTAATTAGTTGAGCCGAATTATATTTCAAATTGATGCAAACTTCCGTTAGTCGTTTCATTAACTTGAAATTCGGCAGTTGTTCATAATTCCGGTGACAATGCATTATGAAATTTTTCTCATAGAAAAATGAATCGCAATTTTTTTTGGCGGACGAGTTTTGTGATTATAATCCGATTTGCCTTTGACTTGGTATATGATGGTTTTTGGAGCTGGAGATTATGAATTTTTCGTCAAAGGACCCCGCAAACTCCTTATGGAATTTGGTCCCGGTGGATTTTTTTGAATCTTTGTTTCGATGTAGTCGATGTAATTCTCAACCAATGTTACCTTTGAGCAAACCCCAAAAAAAATACCAGTTTTGCTGCTAAGGGGCGTTGAAATCACCCTTTGCGCAGATTAGACTATTTATTTTTGAATCCGGTAACAATATTTTCGCTTGTTTCATTGTTGCTACTGTTGCACAATATTGTGCTATTTCAAAAAACTCTTAAACCCCTCCACTTCTTTTCCCCAACTCCTTTTACGAAACGCAAAAAAAATTCTCCAGTGCCTTAAAATGTATCGTCGAATGTTTGAATATGCCTGAATGAGGGAAATAGCACTTTTTATGATTATCCCCCCTCCCCTCAAAATGCACAAAACGAAAATATTTTGGTGGATTTTTCTGAATTTTTATTATGATGCAGTTCAAGTTATTTTGAATAGGGGGCGTTGAAATCATACCTTGCTCAGAATAGACTATGCATTATTATAGGCCGAAACAATATCTCTGCGTATTTCAGTTCAGATTATGCTGAACAATTATGTAATTTTTTATAAAAAAAATCTAAAACCTCTCCCCTACCCACAACCCCTATTTTAAAACACGAAAAAAAAATATATCCAGGCACCAACTCAAATTCAAATTGTTGAAGTCTAAATTTTATTTATTTTCAATATTTTCGCCATTAATTGATACTCAAATGACATGAACTACGCCCTACTAAGAAGTTAGCGAAATCAACCAATATTTTTTGAAGGGAATGGTGAAATTAAAAAACTGTACGTTTGCCTTAATTTGAAGTGATTAATACATTCATTTTGATAAAGCATTCACAAGTAGCCGAGAATTAATATTTTTCGTGTTTTAAAATAGGGGGAGCTTTTATATATATTTTTTTAAATTACAAATTTGTTCAGCTTTGTTGTTATGTTCAGATTCTATTCAAAATTGCTGTATTGAAATTAGGAGATTATGATTTTTTGTCTAATTTCATAATATCAAGATGGTGGACGCGTTTTGTGATTGTGGTCCAAGTCTATTGAAAATTGAAGGGTTTTTGAGGTCGGATGACAATTTATACATTCAGAAATCCAATTGCCTGATGCTACAAAATTTTAAATAAAATATAGTAACACTACATATTTGAGGACAAGCTTTTATTCAAATGCACTCAAAATTGAAAAATAATTTCTTCAGTGTGACGTAACAGATTCAGAAGATTATCGCTATTATATTCAAACTGAAAATTTTGTAAATTGAAACGGAAGACTGGATTACTCAATCCAATGTCCGTGGTGGTCGTGCTGGTAGAGCCTCTCAAGCATAGGGTCATCGCTCATTGGTCATCGGTCTCGTGCATGGCATCACACGTTAGAAGGTAAGGGCTGCGTCTTCTTCAGCTCACACAAGTGTCTCGAAGACTTCTGAGGGTTGCCGCGTAGGGGTGTAACAGGTTGGGGGAAATAACAATTTCAGCATGAAAAAAAATTGTTCATTATTACAATGCATCTTTGTCTGCATTATTAAAAAAATTGATGCAACTCTACAAACTGTGATATTCACTACAAATAATTATTAACGAAAGTTGAAGAACATATTGTATAATAACAAAGGTATACTGTGAATACATCCAAGCTATTCGAAATTTACACTTTATATTGCTTTTTTGCAGCAGAAGTTTTGAATTTAGGATTCGATGATATAAATTCACCATAACGAGGAATGTAGTGAGTTCATTTTTGTCGATTCAATTGTTTTTGGATTTGTGTATTGCAGCTGATGATTGATATGATGAATTTTCAACCTTATTTCACTTTTTCTTCCAAGTCACAATCACAATCACTCTTGCATTGAAATGATGTGGATAGAAATTTTGCAATTTAGAACTATGAACCTGCAAATTTAAATTTTTTATTCAAAGTTTGAATTGTGTTATGGCAAAATCAAAATGTAAATACCTAAGGAAAATACCGTGAATTTAGAGTAGGTAATAATGGTGGAATAACAATTCCAAAAATACATTTATTGTGATTTTACAAAGCGAATATGGAAATACATTCACATGAACAGAAAAATTAAAAGATGTTTAGTGTATTTTCACATTGTCGAGTTAACATTCACAAAATAAAATATACTTCAGTTGTGAGGTACAAACCTAAATGTGGAGATGTCACTTTAGTCCTTGGCAAAAAATACCAATCATTATATAATTATTTCAATAAATATTTCCATTGTTATTTCATTCAATTTTTATGCAATACTTGTTATTATCATTATTTCATGAATTGTCTTTTACACTCAGTATTTCCCTGAAACGATCGAACATATCTTTGGAGTTTTATCAAAACAAGGCCCTGGAAAAGTTTAAGTATAGCACAAGTTCTCGCTTTTCAAAGAGGCAAACAAGCTCCGACGTAAATACCAGTCATATTTATAAATCATCCTAAAAGAGAATACATAAAATGTGTGATTGTGGATTAGGTTTGATGGCTATCGTATATTTAATATTTTATGGTATTCTCGTATACGCAATATATTACGAGACCGACCGTCTCGAGTCACACTAGCGAGCTTAAACAATAGGAGGCCATGGGGGGTCGCCTCCTGCGAGCGGATTCGACTGTCAACTATTTTATCCTCACGCAGGCCGTAAAGGCTTTAGTGGAAACCACGAAATATTCTGAAATCGGTCGAGATGTTGCATGCGAATAAATTTTCGATATCCATTTCGGTTTTATTTGTGCAATGGTTTTGTGGCAGAGGTAATGTAGACTATCCATTCGACATGGAACAAATGGTAAGATGATTCGAAGAAACAACTTCTTATTCTGTTCGATACTATTGAAATCAGTTAACACTAGTTATACAAATTTACATCCAAGAAATTTGCGAGTTCGTGGATTATTGTTCCAAACGTACGATTACAATGATTAAAAAAAACGGTGTCCTAAATGTCCTGAAGGTCGACATAGTAGTCCTCGTACATGCATGCTCCATCTCGCCTATAATTCCGAGGGTCTTTCGGCCTAACAGTTGACCCCAGAGAAGAATCACTGCGGATATAGATACGCCAAATCAACGTGCTCTCTCGATGCCGACGCTATGGATCAGCAGAATTGAGCTACCATTTTGCTTTCAATAATGGTGGGGTCGTTTAAGCATACTACTGTGATGTATTTATATATATGTATAGGATCACCGTTTTGTTGTGAATGTCAGATCGTAATAAAAGCTTGTCAAAGTCGGCTCCAGTAGAAACCTCAAGTTATTCAGCCTCTTATTCAAAATCAATCAACACAAACATACATAACAACTACTGGCTCTGCAGTGTCCGAGCAGTTATTGGACGTTGCCCACCCGCCGAGATGGTCAGAATCGTCCATCTCAACCCAAAGACAGGTCCCTGGCCACTTATACCATACGGTATTCTTATCAGCTATCTATAGAAATCCTGCACCCTTGAGGCCAACGCCTTATGAAAAGGGCACCAAGTTTCCTTGATGGGGCTTCCCCCTATGTAATCAGCCAGTCACATACCTCTGACTGCGTTTATGAGTCACCGACTGCAGTCCTTTTTACACATACTGCATACCCATGTCAGAGTGGAACCCTTAAGCCTACGTTTGATGGGTAACCGTTCGTGACCGAAGCCACTATCACGTTGAGGCCAACGCCTTATGGAAAGGGCACCAAGTTTCCTTGATGGGGCTTCCCCCTAGGTAATCAGCCAGTCACATACCTCTGACTGCGTTTATGAGTCACCGTCTGCAGTCCTTTTTACACATACTGCATACCCATGTCAGAGTGGAACCCTTCTGCCTACGTTTGATAGGTAACCGTTCGTGACCAAAGCCACTATCACGTTGATGGACGAGGACCCGTGACCTTCAACCAAACGTCTTTGGAATCACCGCGAGTACTCCCCGCCTGACAGCTGAGGGCACGTGATGGACCCCCGGCCCAGTAGTCTTCGTACAGGGAAAGTATGTCCAAATAACCTCTGAGCTAATGCAAAATGGACTGAGGACCGTAGAGGAATGGTGCAACAAAGAAGAACTGAAGGCAAACGCCAGCAAAACCACACCCAGTCCTTTCGCAAAATAATTCTTGGGGCATGAAGCCAGCCAAGTTTTTTGGCGTAACACCACAAGTTGCTGATCTTGGCAAATACTTAGGGCTTAGATAAGAAATTAACCTGGAACATGCATCATTTTTTATTTTGTTTTTTACGAATCTCCCAGGTTTTCGAAGGAAACCCCTCAGTAGCAGTGAATTACGAACCGCTTCAGCTCCTCCTTAACAGGAGCCGGGCCGCCTGGGTGGATGGAAAACCTACAACCACTCCGCTTCTGCAACATGTAATCAACCAAAGCAAATCATCGTTCATGATGTGCAGAAGATCTTTTGGGAACACGTGGTGTCTGAAACCGAAAGTCATGCACTGGCTTCACCGCGATCACAAGACCCAGAATATAGCTCACTTTTGTGGTGGCCCAAATTGAAACAGTGACAGTCGAAAACCAACCTTGGTAAAATACTAAGACTTGCTTGTCTGTGTATCACGAGTGTTATAAATAGCACTCCAACCGCTGCTATGGAAATCACCGTAAACCTTCCATCTTTCACAGTCATGAGGGAGGCGAGGATAAGTGCATACAGATTTAACCAAACAGGTAATTGGAGAACCCAACCACAACATGGGCACACCAGAATCATCCAGGATGTCAACATTACCGAACTGGAAATGACTACATGCTACCCCAATACTCCTACGAAAAACCATTCAGAATACAGCTCAAGTGGAATGGACGGGACTCAGAAGTAAACATATTCTGGTCAAAGGATGGTTCAAAACCAGATGTAGGAACGGGATTAGGAATATGTGGAGTGAAACCAAAAAGAAGCGTAACAGTTCCATTTGGCAACAACACCACAGTATTCTAAGCTGAGACACGTGCAATGAGGACACGCATACAGATGAATCCAGACAGCGGGTAAAAAAGAAAACACATCTACTTTCTATCTGACAGCCAGAGCACAATAAAAACACTGACTTCAATACAAGTTTAGAAACGATTTCTCAGCCTCAATGAATTCTTAAAATAGAACAGGAGAATTGAAAGCAATGAAGAAGCAAACCAACTTACAAAACAAGCATCTGAATAACCAGTCATTAGGAAAACCTGATGCGGAAACCTAATTAATGAGTGGAAGAAAACAATACACCAAACATAGTGGGACCAAATCTAAGGGCATCGATACAGCACAGCCATGGTTAGGCACTAAGCCAAACACTGACGGTTGACACTCTCAACCACAACTTAATTTTTTTATAAATAGCCCCGCATATTGATAAATTAGCTGAATTGCCCATTTATTACAATACTTTTTGTTTTGTTTGTTGATAACCTATCTCTTTCGGTTTTCGAGTTGAAAAATAATTTGTGTTAAATATGGTCGGAAACATAGCCCTACTTGAACTTAAGTAAATTAGTACTATCAATTTAAAGTTTTTATTTACATCGACTCAATATCATACAGGACGTGCTAAAATTACTTTTATTTTAATTATGCATATAAGTGGTGAAGGATTCATTTTTGTCCCCTTGTAATGTCCCTATACCTAAGTTATCAGGTTTTCTTACTAAAATCACTTTTTTGGGAAAAATCTCTTCTGAATTTATTTAATTTTACGCAGCCATGGAAATATCAAGCACATTTTGGTGACTTTTATAAGTAATTTATAAATAATTATTGATGGTGTTTCAAAATATCTCCCAAAATATCTCCCAAAATAAACGCAATTATTGATTTTTTTTAAAAGAAGTTCTAATGGAATTTTTTTATTATACGAGGATATATTGAAAAATTCTTAGCCTACTATAGAACCAAACAAAATTTCACTGTCAAAATATTTTATTACTCAACATATTCTCTTCTTAATTGGATATTACTTCGAACCTGCAACGTCTCTAGACCTTTCAAAAAAAAATGTTTCTTCTTGCTCTGCAAACCAGACCTCCACAGCTTTTATTACCTCCTCGTTGGAAGAAAATTGACGACCTTTTAAACTTTTTTTCAGTTGAGGAAAGAGATGATAGTCGGACGGAGCCAAATTTGGTGAATAAGGGGGGTGTTCTAGTAAATCAAACCTTAAATCACGAATTTTTTGAAAAACATAACACCCTTGGATAGCTTTCCGCGTCTTTTCTCTTAAATTTTTTTCCATAGAGTGTTCAGTAATGTCGAATAGTAATCTCCAGTTATTGTTCTCCCCTTATCCAAAAAATCAATCATGATTACTCCATGGCAATCCCAAAAAACTGAAGCAAGAACTTTTCCAGCAGATTTTTGGACACGAAACTTCTTAGGTCTTGGAGAACTGGAGTGTCGCCATTCCATCGATTGTTGCTTTGTTTCTGGATCGTAGAAATGTACCCAAGTCTCGTCCATAGTAACAATTCGGTTTAAGAAGTCTTCATCGTTTTCGAACGCGATGCTAGTACCCTTGCACGCTTTTGGTCAACTTTCAAACATTTGGGGATCCATTTTGCAGCAATTTTTCTCATGTCCAAATTGACGTGAACTATATGATGAACGCGTTCGTATGAAATATTCAGTGCTTCAGTCCGTTTTAGCCCAATTCGACGGTCTGTTAAAATCATGTCCTGAACTGCATCGATATTTTCGGGGACTGACACATAAACTGGCCTTTCCAATCGGTCATCAACTTCAATGGAAAATTTACCTCTATTGAAGCTTGCAGTCCAATTTTGCACGGTCGCATACGAAGGACATTGATCACCAAGGGTATTAAGCATATCTTTGTAAATCTGCTTACCTCTCAACCCTTTTAAATACAGGTACTTGATGATGGCTCGATACTCCAATTTTTCTATTTTTACAATTTCGATGGACATATTTTTTCTTTTAATTTATTGCGTAACTCTGGTTTACTTTTTTGACGTCAAACTTTACACTGACACTTCTAATAAGTTATTGTTCGTTGCTATGGTAACGCAATATTTTGTTTATGCAGAGAACTGTTCTAGGCTAACTAGATATCAATACATCCTCGTACACGAACAATGTGATCAAGTCATTATCTGAACTTTCAGAAAATTCAAACAAATATAACCTGAATTAACACCAATGAACGAGAAGAAGTTTGTAAGATTACAAAATAATTTCAACTGATGTTAAAAGTTTATACGGAGCAACTGTACTAAAATTAACTTTTTATCTCACAATTCTAGATACAAAAGCTAGGTTTACTGGGCTATAACCTGTTAAAGTACAGAAAATAACAGAATTAGGAAGAATAAAAGTAACACAATTGTAAACAGCATACTACATTTCCACAATGAATGATGGAAATGTTGTCCATCACAGTCTGAAAATTTCGAAATGTCCTTCTGTACGTGACTCGTGGTTGCTTTTTCAATTTCATGTTTATGCAGATTATCAATACACCGCACTATTCGCTATTGTTGTCCTTTTTTGGTATGCACTGGAGTACTATACACCCTTTTTTTCGAAACACGTCATAAAAAATGAAGTGGCGTGAGATCGAGTGATCTCGGTGGTCAATCGCGCGGCTTAAACGCCCAAACACACGTTCCTCAAACATTCCGTAAAGATCTCTGGAAATTTCGTGGGTGGAATAAGCTGGCGCTCCGTCCAGTTGAAACCACGAATATCTTCATTCTAAATGCAAAAATTCGAGGAAATCGGTAAGAGCGTCCTTAGTGTTCGGAGATATTTTCCAGCATTTAGTGTGTAATTATAAATAAAAGAGCCAATTTTATTGTTCCTTAGAATACAGAAAACATTTAGGTAACATTTTTCCTGAAAACCCATTTCTTTTATCTCATGAGGACCGTGATCAGCCCAAAAATGATTATTCTTTCTATTAAAAATCCCATCCCTCGTAAATTTCAATTAGTCGCTCCATGTTACTTTTAACAAAACTTCCTGATCATCCAACAAAAATTATCAATCATCCTATTTATGTAGTAAATGGGATTTGCAAGAATGCACTCTACGTTCAAAGTCTTCCGCTTTGAGAGCTTGAGCTTTGATAAAGTTATACGGATGCATGTCGTGATTTTCCAAAATTCGTTGTGCTGAAACATGTGTTACACCCCAATTTTGTTCTGTACTATGAATGGAAGCTTCTGGATATGTCTAAAAATATGCCAAAACGTTAACAATATTGTCCCCATTCGAAGTAACAGGTTTTGGTAATGTTGGATGCCATAGTTGAGGAAATTATTTTGTAATTTTATAAAATTTCTCTCGTTAATTGGTGATAATTCACGATACATTTAATTCAATTTTATGCAAACTCTGACAATGATTTGATCACATTGTGCGTGTATTATAAATAATTTCATAAGAGCTTCGTTTGAATAATCATCAATATTTGCATTAATTTTGAGATATGTTTTGAAACACTGTCAATAACTTTTTATAAGTTACTCATAAAAGTCATCAAACTGTCATAAGATTAATATTTTTACGGCTACCTGAAATTAAATTCTTTAAATGATGATGATTTTTCCCAAAAAAGCGGCTTTATAAAAAAACTTGATGATTTAGTTAAAGGAACATCATATGTTATTTCGAAGAATTTTTCTCCATTTTTGAATTTATCGAGTAATATACAGGAGGTTTCATTTGAAAAAACGCATTTTTGGACATTTTTATGCATGATGGAAATAATAGTAATTTTAGCACGCCCTGTTATTTTTGAGTACATGCTCGATAGAAAGGCTCTAGTCGCCTTCACGAAGTGAAAGATCTATAGGTATAGGTATCACTTACGATCACACGTTATCCAATGTTAACCAAATCAGGAATATAGCAAAGTCAGCAAATAGTTTGTACAGATTGTCTTATTATAAATCCTAATAATTTAATGATATTGACACAATCAAATCACTTCACTATAGCCTGGTAAGGCCCAAATTAGAATATGGCATTCAGATACGGTTTATTGAGTACCAGACAACACTATTTCTCCTAGAAAAAATACAGAACAAATTCTTAAGATTCTTATATTATAAAAAATATCACATACGTCCCGATTACAATACAGTACGAACTATTCACCTTAGAAATGAATTTAAAATATTGTTCTTAGAAGATAGACGAAAACTTTTCGTTTAAAATTTTTGTTCAGAGTTATAAATAACAACATTAGTTCACCAGAAATTCTATCACAAATGAAATTCAAAGTTCCTCCGAGAAGAACTCGAACTTCAGTAATGTTCAATATCCTATTAATATACAGTACGTATAGATCTCCACTTGTAGCCATATATCGAATAGCAAATAATTTTAATGCTCTCATAGATTTAAGAGGGTTTTGAATCAAACAATAAGTTTATCAAATTAGTATTAGGAATACTTTATTATTGTAATTTGTAGACATACATCTTTAGAATTGTTTCAAAATATCATTCATGAATAGTTTTTGGATTGACGTGGCCTTTACTTGATGGAAATTCATAGTATATGACACTAAGGTAAACACGATTAAATTTCCACAGATTTATTGTCTTCGCGACATGTTTCGATACACTGTATCTTTTTCAAGCGAATGTAATACATTAAATTATTCTACCTTGAACATTACTTAAATACCCTTCTTAACAATTGAGGTAATTAGGAGCTACCTATGATAAAAATAAAATTGACAAAACAATGTAGGTAGATACCTGGAAATCTCAAAACATATCTACTACTTAATTAGTTGAAAAGGTTCAACAAAGGGGAACTATTAAGGTCCAATTGATCATTTAGTAAACAATTCGAATTTTTCAATTTATTAATTTCCAAGAATTCTAAATAATTAAGTCTAATACCTTTATTTTCAACATGAAGGATTTCAAAGTTTTCATCGAAGTCATGGTCTTCTTCCAAAATATGATTGGCATATGTTGAATGTGTTTTATTATTTACATAATTCATACGGTGCTCACGTACACGGCTTTTGAATGGTCTACCAGTCTGGCCTACATATACTTTGGAACAAGAACCACAATTCAATTTATAAACTCCTGATTTTTTAGATTTTTGTGTTTTATCTTTATTATTTTTAATAAACCTTCCCAACGTGTTATCTGTTCTGAATGCTACTCTTAAATTTTGTTTTTTCAAAAATGACGCTATTTTTTCTGAAACGGGCCCTGAATAAGTTAATGTTCTGTAATTATTGTCAAGGTTCCTCATAGTGGGGTACACTTCTTGGATAGCCTTTCTATGTAATTTTTTAGCAAGAATATTCTCTATTAATTTGACTTGATATCCATTGTTAACTGCTATCTGTTTTATAATATTTAATTCTTTGCAGAAGTTTTCTTCAGAAAGAGGAATATTAACTAATCTATGTATCATACTATGGTATGCTGATATTTTATGTATATATGGATGTATCGAATTATTATGAATGGTGATGTCAGTATGGGAAGGTTTATGAAAAATAGAAAAATGGTGTTTGTTGTTGGTTTTACCTATTGTCAGATCTAAAAAATTTAATGATTTTTCTACTTCTATTTCTATTGTGAATTTAATGTTTGGGTGAATAGTGTTAATATATTTATGAAAGGTGTCTAACTGTCTGTTGGTTCCTTTAAAACAAACTATAATGTCATCAACAGACAGTTAGACACCTTTCATAAATATATTAACACTATTCACCCAAACATTAAATTCACAATAGAAATAGAAGTAGAAAAATCATTAAATTTTTTAGATCTGACAATAGGTAAAACCAACAACAAACACCATTTTTCTATTTTTCATAAACCTTCCCATACTGACATCACCATTCATAATAATTCGATACATCCATATATACATAAAATATCAGCATACCATAGTATGATACATAGATTAGTTAATATTCCTCTTTCTGAAGAAAACTTCTGCAAAGAATTAAATATTATAAAACAGATAGCAGTTAACAATGGATATCAAGTCAAATTAATAGAGAATATTCTTGCTAAAAAATTACATAGAAAGGCTATCCAAGAAGTGTACCCCACTATGAGGAACCTTGACAATAATTACAGAACATTAACTTATTCAGGGCCCGTTTCAGAAAAAATAGCGTCATTTTTGAAAAAACAAAATTTAAGAGTAGCATTCAGAACAGATAACACGTTGGGAAGGTTTATTAAAAATAATAAAGATAAAACACAAAAATCTAAAAAATCAGGAGTTTATAAATTGAATTGTGGTTCTTGTTCCAAAGTATATGTAGGCCAGACTGGTAGACCATTCAAAAGCCGTGTACGTGAGCACCGTATGAATTATGTAAATAATAAAACACATTCAACATATGCCAATCATATTTTGGAAGAAGACCATGACTTCGATGAAAACTTTGAAATCCTTCATGTTGAAAATAAAGGTATTAGACTTAATTATTTAGAATTCTTGGAAATTAATAAATTGAAAAATTCGAATTGTTTACTAAATGATCAATTGGACCTTAATAGTTCCCCTTTGTTGAACCTTTTCAACTAATTAAGTAGTAGATATGTTTTGAGATTTCCAGGTATCTACCTACATTGTTTTGTCAATTTTATTTTTATCATAGGTAGCTCCTAATTACCTCAATTGTTAAGAAGGGTATTTAAGTAATGTTCAAGGTAGAATAATTTAATGTATTACATTCGCTTGAAAAAGATACAGTGTATCGAAACATGTCGCGAAGACAATAAATCTGTGGAAATTTAATCGTGTTTACCTTAGTGTCATATTCATGAATAGTATTCACTATAAGATTGATTTTTTGTTTTTTTATCCATGTAATTAGACCTGAAAGGTCTGTTTGGGTATAAATAGATAAATAAATAAGGCTATGGCTTGGACCGTATTCAACACAAATTATTTTTTATCTCGGAAACCACTAGATATAGGTATATGACATAGGCATAAGGCATTATAAATTAAAAATAGAGATAAGTATAGGAAATTATCAACGAAACAATATTATAATTGAAGGGCAATTCTAAAAATGTGTTAATATAAAGGATGTTCCATTGAAAAAATTTGTTGCTAGGACTTTTAGATAGAAGCGGCACAGTCGCAATGTAACGAGAAATGTTAGACTAAAATAATTGTAACAAAATCATACACTTTTTCTGTGTTATGGATTTGATCAGAAAATTATAATTTATTGTCATTTACCAACTCCACCTCAAATGACCCTAATGGTCGATGAGTTTTAGTAAATAATAAAATAAACTGCCTTTATTATAAACTGTTGGACTGAAAAGTTGAAAATAATATTCAGTTAATGAAAAGTTAAGAAATCTAAATTTTTTCATATATTATTTAAAACTTGAGGCTTTATTTTCGGTGAAATGACGTTTTGCTTCGAAATTTTTTGAATTAGTTTGTTTTTCATTTACTAAAAATTAAGTTTCACTTTTAATTCAACAGTTGTAGAATAAAATCTCGTTTCAAAAATATTTTGAACATTTATTTTATTTTGTACGTTTTAGCAATCCTAACACGTGTGCAAAATTTCAGCTCAATCGGATGCTTGAGAATGGATTGCAAATTATTACCGGAAACATAGACAGAGACTCGAATAAAAAGTTGAATAAAAGCTTGTAAAAAGAAAACGAAATATAACTTAAATGAACCCCAAGCATATTTCAACCGACACATTTTTCAACCCCAATTAGAACGGAATTCGTATAATTGGAATGGTTTTCATTCAAGACAAAACCTCGTTCCAAGAATTGTTTCAATTACCTATTGTTGACTACCTACTTCTAAGAAAACCGTGAGTACTCATAAAACTCGAGTATCATTTAATTCAATCCCAAAACACCCCGATATCGAGTTTAATTGTCACGAAATTAAATGAATGAATTCAATTACTGTACTTAACCGGTTTATTTGAGTTTTACTGATGATGTATGTTATTGTTTGAAATTTAATGTTTACGTCCAAAGCTCCTTCAGGGGTTTATACGTCTATAATAAAGCCGTTAAAAAAGTTTATTGCCTCGGAAAGAAATGTTGGAAATACCTCATATATCAATTTATGCTTTGGTGAGGAGATTCTTCCTTTTTTATAAATAGTGATGTCAAGAGATATTAAATTCCCCATGAATCCATTGACACTAATGAATTCAACATGAAAAATTACGTTGCTAGAGGTTTTTTGATCGCCTCGTGATTTTTCTTGTTTGAAACATATTTTGTATTATATACTGACGTTCAAGAGAGGCGTGAGAAAATAAGAAGTTTAAATTGAAGAATTACGATTTTACGAATCCTTTAATGGATCAATTGATGGATCAAAATACATAAACAGATGATGTCAAAGCACGCGATAACTTCTTAATACATTTAAGAAAAAAGCTTCAAAATCAAATAAAATCAAAAATTGGTTTGGAAATTACAAATGATTATTATTCAACCATGGTCAATAAGGTGCTAGTGTAAATATAAGAAAATCAATTTGAAAAGACAACTGTAGTACATATACGACATCTTGACTATTGTAAAATAGTGTATTTTTTATTTCTTTTCATCGTTTTGTTTGTTTTGGTAGTGACTGTCAGATAGCTAACCAATAGTTGGAGAGATTACAGTTTAGATGAATGATTGGCATCCTTAGACCGCAGACTGCCAAATGTTTTACTGTATTTATAGACCTGGCTGAGGCATTTGATACTATATGTCATGAAATTATACTACAAAAACTCTATAAATACGGTATCAGAGGTCAGGTGTTAGATGTGATTTTAAATTATCTATCAACAAGAACCCAAAGAGTTAATGTGGGAGATACAATGAGTTTAGCTCAGAATGTGACAACTGGGGTACCATAGGGAACAGTATTAGGGCCAAAATAGTTTCTTGTGAATATTAATAGTAAATCACGCATACAAAACTCATAAGGTCACATAATATGCTAAGCTAATTACACAACAATTACATTCATAGTGAATACTCGTTACGGTCGGAAACTTCATAAATTAAAATGTGTCTAGGTAAAGGATCAAATTACTATTTATTGTTTTTATACCTACATATCATGGTTTGTGTCTAGTATGACGTAATATTCCCTAAATTTGCGTTGACGATATTTCACTTTTGTTAACTCATTATTTTTTATTATTAACTATATTCTTTAAAGTTAATGTTTCCTTTCAAACAGAATATAAAACTTTTTCAATTGTCTCACTAGATATAAATTGTTTCTATAACTTCAGCCAATGGAAGGTTCAGCGTAACTCGCAATGTTATTCTGTCGACACATTGTTTTTGCAGAGCATGCATTAGCTGCAAAATTTTCAGTTGGTAAAACTGGTCACTACATTTTGGAACGATTGTTATTTTCTATTATTTGAAATTCATTGTTAGTTTAGAGATGTCCAAGCAGAAAAATTGTTGTAGGAAAATGTTTAATTAAGTAGTATGTCGATATGGATTGAATCGTATACTAATGTTTATAATTTTTGGTTAATCAGAAAACAGGTCATTTGACTCGTGGCTGATTACGTTCCTGTCATTGTGTAAATAAATTCGGACAGTAATTTTATTGTTGTTGTTGTGACGCGTTTGACAGAGAGAAAAATATTTTTTTCCTTGGGGTTTTTCCGGAAGTGGTATTATTCTGTTTTTGATAAGAGAAGAGAGGCTTGACGTGGTGAATAAGGCACTCGTTGAAGTTTACACTGGTCCATGTTAGGGTAATATCACTATATAGTGTCCGTGGTATTTGCGGGATTTCACCCTTCATGGTATAGAATCCTTTCACATGTTTGGAAGCAGTATTGGAGGTATGGGCTGAGAAAAAATTGGTTTCAAGTTTCAAGTCTTATACAGGTAACGTGCTCAAGTGGCTACCTCTCACATTTAAAAAAAATTCGACTCCGTCGAGGTAAGTTATTTATGGCTTTTCAAGATTCATTGGTATGAGAACATTTTCTCTTTCATTTCACAGATTTTTTTATATCCTGAAAAATTATTTGATAGCCATAATTTTGGCATAGGAGTGACGTCGTTGCGATTTAAAACTCATGGCATGGCAGTAAGGCTAGACAGTTAAAACTGAGGCAAAACTCGAAAGGATAGATTCCAGTAATAATCTTGGTCTCCACTATGGAATGGTACTTGGTAGTCAATCAAAAGGATCTTTTGGTGTATGGCTATATTTAAGGCCACAAGAAGCGGTATGGTTTCAGCTGAACAATAGATATCGAAGTAACATATTTGCCAGTACAATTATATTTGAACTGGTTATCCAGAACTGTTTGGAAAAAAAAGAAAATGAAATATTTGTTTTATTATTAATTTCTCTAAGTTTATTCGGTCCAATGTGACATTTATATTAAAATAACAATTTTCGGTTTATGAAAAGATATTAGAGAAATGTAGATATAAAAAGATATATGTATATATGCTCATAACACTCGTTTAAAATTATCACTACGTGTGGTATGTAATTTTTTCTGTAAAATATAAATTCTGATTCCTTACAGTTCAGTTGTGGTAATAAGCCTATAGACACCTGAGCCGTTTCTTTATTTTCTTGTCTTTACTGTCTACAAATATGACAGATCGTTGTGACCAGCTGGTATATAAATTCATTGTGGATATTGTTTTTTAGATTAACATATTTCCTCCATTCATTTAGCACCTGTAGACTTGAATTGTTGAGCACTGAGGTCCTTATTGTATTTGGAGTTGCAGCATACAGGACTGCGAAGTGTGGAAATCTGGTATTCCGATACAGGTGAGCTCAATCCTTAGGGGGTTGGGTTATCCGGAGAGTCCTTTAACCTCACAAGTTGTGTAATGGCCGCAGGGACGTAGCAAACTTGGAAGGAAGCGTGTAATACGGCTGAAAATGGAATGCAAAAATCTAGTTGTGGTTCTTCTTGATAAAAGTTTGTGCATCCCCTAAAACTGAACACGCACCAACAAAATATAGTAAAACTCACTTAATGTACGAGAAGCCTTCAAATATTTGATTTTGAGACAAGAGTAAAGTACTCTTATTTTGAAAAATCTCGGATAATGTTATTTAGAAAAGTTGTTCAACATTAAAAAATACATCTAGTTTTAAAGTTATGGCCATCTCAGTGAAGTTTTATTTATTTTACCTTTTTTTAATAGGGACTATGAAGAAAATTATTTGCTAAAACGATAAATAGACAGCATCCTGTATACGACGGTTTATTTTAAAAGCCTGTAATATTACAAATTACAAAACTATGGTGTTAACCACGGTCAATTTTTCTGAGGAGTAAAATAATTATAAAATTTTTTGGTGCTAAGTTTTTTTATTTTTTGTTAACACCGAAAATTACTAAAAATTATACAGTTTTGTAACAAGAACTTAATATTCAATAATATCAAAACACAAAACATCAAAATAAATCAGGTATTTCGGAACAAACTCATTGATTTTCTGGAGATTTTATTGTCCAAAATAATTCTTATATTTGCTTTAAAAACAAAAGCATGTTTCCGAAAGAAGTATTTTACATATCAGTATGATTTCCATCCCGCAACATGTACAGTTCGGTTCTTCTTACACAATCCTTGAATGCATTCGTAATGTGCTCCGGTTGAATGGCCCTGACACAATTATTAATCACACTTTTTGAATGTTCTCTATTCCTGAAAGGACGATGTTTGTAAACTTCGTTTTTCAATGAACCCCATAAGAAGAAAACCAGTGGAGTTAAATCTAGTGAGCGCGCTGGCATTGGATACTCTGAGTAACGTCCTATCCATTTTCCATTGAATGTATCATTTAAAAATTGTCGAATTGCAACACTACAGTGAACACTAGCTCCATCTAACTGATACCAAGTTCTTTCTCTTTGTCTACGCGGCATTTGATTTAAAATTTGTAATAAATCTTGTTGTAAAAATTGCAAATATCGCTTGGCATTAAGGTTTCCATCAATGAAGAAGGGACCAATCACGCACTATTGTTTAACAGTCCACATAAGACATTTACCTTAAATGAGTATTGGTCCTTGCACTCTATAGTGAAATGAGGGTTTTCTAAAGACCACCATCTACAGTTCTGTGAACTTACGGTTCCATTAGTTGTAGATGTTGCTTCATCAGTCCATAAAATATTTATTGGGAAACGTGCGTTTTCCTCGTATTCTCCCTGATACCATGCGGAAAACTCAAATCTTGGAATAAAATCCCTTTCTTTTAGGGTATTTATCCAGTACGATGCAAATGTATGGAATAAATTCATTATTTCTGAATATAAACATATATTGGAAAATTCCTCGAACACATCGATTTTATTTTCTGATTGTCCAATGTTTGAACCCCACCCTAAATATATAGGGTTATTCGCATTCGAGTAAAAATTACTTTAGTGATATTTTTAAATGGGACACCCAGTGTTTTTTTCCATGTTTGGTTAGCGATCGTCATTAAAAATCCAGTAATACCAGGTTTGATGGGATTATGTCAAACGGCTGCGGAGATATGAGCACAAAACTTCTCCATATGCCCAATGAGTGCGACAGAGACTTTTGACCTTCCGAATCGTGTGAAGTCTCAGTCATACTCTTTGGACATACGAGGAAGTTTTTTGCCCATATCTCCGCAGCCGTTTGACATAATCCCATCAAACCTGGTATTACTGGATTTGTAATGACGATCCCTAACCAAATATGGAAAAATACACTATATACACTATATACCCTATATATTCAGGGTGGGGTTCAAAAATTGTCCAATCGGAAAAGAAAATCGAGGAATTCGAGGAATTTTCCAAAATATGTTTATATTATGAAATAATGAATTTATTCCATACATTTGCATCGTACTGTATATTTTGGTTTGAAAGATTTGAATTTATTTCTTCATAAAATTTCTTGTACGGTAGTAATAGGTACATCAAGAGATGTTGATATTTGTTTAATTGATGTCTTACCATTTTCGATAACACTTAAACACACATCCTCTTCCACTTCTCAGTTTCTTTGAAATTGTTATTAATACTACCTGTTTCTTTAAATTTACATAAAATACGGGTAACTGTACTGTGATTTACCTTGCGATTAGGATGCCTGGCATTAAAAATGTCTGTAACTTGTCTGCTTGGAGTATTTTCCCCACACAACAATATAATCTCAACTTTTTCTCCTTTTGTAAGCATCTTGATATTATTTAAATAGTACTTATTATCAAACGTTAACAAAATAAACAATAACAGTAACTTCGTAATGAATATTTAGCAAATATGTCACGTACTTAATGTCAAACATACGTTTGGTTTCAAAGCCAACTTCAAACTCTTATTTTTGACAAGAAAATCTTCAGAAAACCAATGAGTTTGTTCCCAAATACCTATTTTATTTTGATGTTTTGTGATTTGATATTATTGAATATTAAGTTCTTGTTACAAAACTGTATAATTTTGAGTAATTTTCGGTGTTAACAAAAAATAAATATAACTTTAAATCAAAAAATTTGAAAATTATTTTACTCCTTAGAAAAATTGACCGTGGTTAACACCATAGTTGTGTAATTTGTAATATTACAGGCTTTCAAAATGAACGGTCGTATACAGGATGCTGTCTATTTATCGTATTAGCAAATTATGTTTTTCGTAGTCCCCATTTAAAACTAATGAGTAAAAAAAATTAACTTTACTTAGATGGCCATGACTCCAAAACTGAATGTATTTTTTAATGCTGAATAACTTTTTTAAATAACATTTCCCGAATTTTTTCAAAATAAGAGTACTTTACTCTTGTCTCAAAATCAAATATTTGAAGGCTCCTCGTACATTACGTGTGTTTTACTGTATTTTGTTGGTGCATGTTTAGATTTAGGGGATGCACAAACTTGTATCAAGAATAACTTGTCGTCGAAATACCGTTAATAATTAAAGTTTTCCATGTGGTGCATACTTTGGGGATGACACTGTATAATATGTATTATACAGGGTGTTTCTTAAGTACGTGTAGAAAATTCAGGAGCATGTTGCTGACGTCAAAATAAAAAGAAAAGTTGCTATAAACATATGTCAGCAAATAATTCGTTTCTGAGATACATATGTTAAAAGTTGAATAATTATTTAAATTTTTTGTGAATAATTTCAAAATAATTTTGATATTTGGGTAAAGTTTGGTGTCTGGGAATATTTATCATTCAGTTTGTGTAAAAAAGATATTCTTGGTAGAGGTCACTGCGGGCAACTGTTTTCGAGTTATTGAGATTTGAAATAATCGTTGCAAGTTATTTTGAATGACAAGATTTTTAAATTCAGAATAAATTCAATTAGAAATTAGTTTGTTCACAATTAACACAAAATTTGATTTTGTCATCGAACAATCATCCCAGATACCAAACTTTATCCGAATATCACAAATATTATGGAATTTATTCACAAAAAACAAATATAGGAATTAAACTTTGACACTCTGTATCTTAGAAGCGAATAACTTGCGGACATGTGTTTATGGGAACTTTTTTCTTATTTCGATGTCAGCAACATGCTCCTGAAGTTTCTACACGTACTTAAGAAACACCCTGTATATGTACTGAAAAATGATAATTATGATGTGTAATAAATTGAATTGAAATTAAATTCGAATACAAAAATGTTGTAGGAGCGAGCATCGTTCCAGTAAAACCCGGTATATAACAATTTCCTTCATTATAAATTTTCAAGAATGACACTTTTCATCAGGGCATTCATTCACATATTCTGAAGAATTCGTCTGACATTCTTGAAATGTATACCCTCTAAGAATGACAATAACCGAAAACACAACCATAAATCTATTCAGTAGCCACTGAAACATAACTCAAAGTGTTGCGATGGTTGTATAGTGGTAGCTGACAATAATTCTTTTAATATGCACTACACAAAATAACAGAAAAGCTTGAGAACAGCAGCAGAACGAGTCGGTATGGACACCGAGAGAAAATCATGAATAATTCAAGAAAATTAAAAAAACAAGTGGTTAGTTTTATTTCGTTGTAAATTCCCCGCATCGTCGATATGAGTGGCTACTCATAATTCATTTTCATACGAAAACAGAAAATACAAAATGAAATCGATATGTTTTTACACCGCAGGCACTACTTCCCAACGTCGTGGCAGTTAGACGAAAAATGGTATGATGAAATTAATTATTTCGACAATATCGAAATAACATTTTCTCCAAATATGAGTCAAATCATTGTTTTGAACAAAAATAAGAACGCCTCTGAAATGACTTGAAGAAATATTGTTGATTGGATGTAACTGGGACATCTTGCACTGTGAAACCCCTCTTCCTTTACAGTAAAAACATTCTGAGATTCTGTGTCCATTCAGACAAACTCTTCACTCTATATTTTGTTGTTTCTACATGATAACTTTGTCATCTATATGTATATCCCTATTCTAATCAAAATAGTTACCAGGTAGAGCTCTGCTTATCTAACTAGGCAGTAAGGGTATTCCTCTAGCCCTTGTATAACTATGTTGTTCAGTTCACAATAATTGTTCACTTTCTCCTTTGTTCTTTCTATTTCCTGTTCAGTTCTTTCATTTTTGTCCATGATTTCATGATATTTAGTACACTCCCTTATCTCTATCTCGATAATTTTTTCGTTCTCTTTCTTCCTATGTTTTTCCCCGTCTGAGTCTTCTCTAGAATATTTTCTTTCATTTTTCTTTCATCATTTTCTTTAGAGGGAATATCAAAAGAATACTGCTGAAAACTTGGGAAAGTGCTATAAATCTGATTTTTCATCCTCTGATACAGGCTATTTTTTTTTCACCACACTATCTATTTGTATTAGACTGTTATCGGGGTATGTTATTCCCTTTGGAGTGAGAGACATATCTTTTTCTCGTTTGTTTTCATGATCTTCCATGACGAAACTGAATTCGTTCCCTGTATTCGTTGTAAGCGTAATTTCTTCTCCTCCTTCTGTGTTTGAATGGCTGTTTCCTTTCAGAGATTTATCTATTCCTGTATTCTGCATCATCTTTAGTTCCGAGGATATAACATTTATTCATGAGCTTTAAATAGTATTTACATCTCTTCCTTCCTTGCCCAATTTTCTGGTAGTAGAGTATGATCTTGAACTTCCTGCTGCATTTAATCTGGAAGTCATTACCCTTTTTCCTCTTAAAGATTTTCTACCTCCTCCTGCGGTTGTGTGTAAATTTACAATATAAAAAGTATAACAACATGGAAAATATCCAGTGCCTGGTGAATGGGACCCTCACGCTTTTTTGGCCTGTTATGGTCGGCTCGCTAGTCAGTGGACTTCCAAGGATAAAGTATCTGAAGGATTTATCCGATTTTCATTTCATAAATTCTTCGATGGTGGGAATATCGACCAGCTACATTAGTGCGTTCAGACGAATGTATCGGTCACTGTTGGTGACGATATGGAGTACTTTATTCTGCATCCTTTCCAGTTTCAAGATGTGAGACTTGGGGAGGCTGCAGAATACTGGCCATGCATATGTCATTGCTGGTCTAATGACCTGTTTGTAGATTTATACTTTGTTCGTCATTGACAACTTGGAATTCCTGGCTATCAACGGTCTCCGCAGCTCGATAAATTGCCAAGCTGACATGCTTTCCAAGTGTTGAGTGCAGAAATAACCCCAGGTACTTCACAGAATCAGTCTCATCAATCCGATTTTGCAGAACCCAAAATCCCCCAGAGATGATCACGAGAGATTGTTTTCTCTCATATTTGAAATTTATAAGCTCTGTTTTAACACACCATTTCGTTCTCTGCCAAATACGGTACTATCCATTCTAATCTTGAAATTTCTACCGACTACGAATGAGTCAATGATGTATGCCTTTAACATTTTCATGACTAGATCCTCTATCAAGACGGCATCAAAGGTCTTTTGGATGACCAACACAAGCATAGCTGAGTTGAGATGACGAATGAAGCCCGCCCTGACCTCGTGGACAATTTTAGCGACCTGGGAAGTCGAAGAGTGACCCCTTCAAAAGCCGAATTGTTCCTTCGAAATCCCGAAATCGTTTAAAGAGGATTCTGTTTATCAGCTTTGCGACAGTAGAAAAATTTAGGTGAGGACAACCTTGTCCATCATGTTTATATGATAATACTCAATAATGGAGATTATATGTAAAAATCATATTTTTTTACTAGGGCTAGTATTAGTTATCATTATACATATTGATAAATATTCCATTCCGAAATCACCTAGAAACTAAATTCACCAGTAGACAACCAATTATTCATGCCACTTACTTGAAGTAACCTCATCAATCACTGATTGAAATCATATCGACTTATTGAGTCTTGGTTTCAGCTCAGTCTAAACTGTTCCTTTGATGGACAGGTTTCAGAAGATAATGAGAATATCTGAATAGGTGATAAGTTCCGATCATTTGATGAATGCGTAGAGATATTCAAAGTGGTCTACAGCTATTTTTGAAATCTGGCAGCACCGTCAAAAAGATCACTTGATATAAAAGAGAAGCATTAGAAAGAAAGTCATAACATTGTATGTTTCGTTAAATAATAAAAAATAATTTCAATTATTCTAATTCAATCGACTTCAGTCCCAATCAACGAAGATTGTAAAGTGAAAAAGCTCACGATACAAATAATACACATTGTATGCAGAATTTACAGGGAAAAAATCCGTGGCGTGGCCCAGTGAAAAAGCATCCGAATTCGAAAACGAATAAAAATTAGTTATATTCAAGCTTTGTAGTAAAATTCACTGAGTTGTGTGATTATACTCGTAACGTTCTGGGTAGCAAAGAAATGAATGAGCTCATAGTAACCAACAATAAAACAAAAACTAGTTGTTAAATCCTAAATGAAATTAAGAGAAAACGAATAAAACACAAGGAATTATAATAATAACGGAAATTCCGAACAAAATAGTAGCTGAAAACTTCAATACTCATTTTATAGATTCCATTTCAATCTCGATTGAATGCCAGAGTAATTATACTAATGAAAATATACCATTGAATGAAAGGTCACTTTTCATGAGTACCCTGTGTGAAAATCAAATTCTGCTTTTGATAAACAAGCTTAAGAACACTAACTCTGCTGTTCATATTTCCAACAAATTGATTAAAGAACGTAAGTTTGAGATATGTCAACCCTTTTTGCATCTTCAGAACGTAGTTATAACTTGATTCAAAAAAACAAAAATTGGCTCTAGTACTTATAAGAAGAAATACCCTAATATATGTATAGCAATTATCGTGCTATCACTTCGAAACGACTTGACATTTGAATCAAAATGAAGTCATAGAAATATACCTTAGTGTCAAATTTTACCCATAGAAAATCTGACATCTACGCAGAATAGGTCGTTGGGTTCATCTCCTCATCATATCAAAAGCAACTCCATTTTATGAAATTTTCTCACCGAATTTTACACGCATCAGAAATAATTTCCTATAATTTTTTTTCGGTTTCACTCACGTATTTGGGTATAGTAAATTTCCCTCGTCTTCGACTCGGAATAATTTTCTATCAACAAAAACATTCGTGACCTTGAAAAAAATTATCGGTATCAATTCGGCTGCTAGGGAGATCATAAGTGATGACGCTGGCAGCGATGGCTGAAAAAATGTGTTTTTCATATATCAATTGTTGATATTTGTTATTCTAATATATTTTTTGTCTTAGTTTTGAATAGTTTCAAATTCAATGTATAATTCAAAGTGAAATATCACCTTTTGCTTGCAAAGGCAAGAGCAAACAATGAAAGTAGAGCCCCATTTTGTGCAGGTGTTTTCTAACTGGGCTGTGACCAGTGAGAAGGCCCGTTATTGTTCTAACGTGATTCCTACTCAGCTTGAGAAGTCCTTCAGTTTTGTGTTTTGACGGTTCTTTAATGTATGTTTTCCTGTGGTGCATGAGAGGGACTTCGTTCAACCTCTCCCTTTGTTTTCGTTTGATCCACAGTTCCGAATGCATCCTCGAATGTCGGATTTAGTAATCCCGTATGCGGGTTCTGGGCCAATATATGGAGTTGATGAACCGTTTCTGGCTAGTTTATCAGCTTTTTCATTCCCTTCGATGCCACAGTGTTCTGGAACCCACATAAAAGTTGTTTTGTTGTGTTCTGAGAGGACACTGAGTTCTTCTCGGCATTCCCATACCAGTCTTGAAGTCACCTTCGGGTTCATAAGAGCCTTCAGTGACGCCTGGCTGTCTGAGCATATTTGGATCCTTCCATTGCGCATTTGTCTCACGTTGATTTCTCTTGCGCATTGCAAGATAGCGTTCATCTCTGCCTGGACTACGGAGGTGTTTGTTCCTAGTTATACGCTTATTTGGGAGTTTCTTCCCTCACTGTATATTCCAGCACCAGTCCCATCCCTGGTTTTGGATCCGTCCGTATACCAGATCCTCTCTCGTGGTTTACCCTTGATGTTGTCATCAGACCATTCCCTTCGATCTTGTATGATAACCTCGAAGGTAATGTTGAAGAAGTATCTAGGAGTCATGTGGTCCGTTGGTTCCATTTCAAGAATGTTGCCTCCCACTATGCCCTTTATCTTGTTGTGATCCGATCTATCGCTCGATTTTTGTTGTCTTAAGGTGGGAACAGACCAAGCAAACATTGTTGTGCAACAGTTGAACAACAGCCAAACAACACACGAGTTCACACAGTGTGTACGTGTTGGGCAACAGTTGGTCAACATTTGGGCAACAGTTGTGCCGATGTTGCGCGGTGTTCGCTGCCGAGGCGGTACATCAAAGGAGATGTTGCCCAACAGTGCGCACACAGCGTCGTCAGTGTGGACGCGTATACAACATAATTTTACATTGTAGCAGAAAATAAGTAGTTCATTTCAAGCAGAGTGACTAAACGAACACTGGACAAACACCGGAGAAACTAGGTAGGTCGATGTTGACGAACAGCTTGTTGACAACGTTTTCTCCCCATGGAAACAAGTTTGCCTAAGTGTTGTTCAACTGTTGCACAACAATGTTTGCTTGGTCTGTTCCCACCTTTTAGAAGTCCCATTCTTGCCTCTCTCAGAATTGTTATGTCAATCGGTAGGAGGTCCAACAGTGCTTCCATGGCTAATGTTGGTGTTGTTTTCATAGCTCCCGTTATGCTAAGACATGCAAGTCTTTGTACCTTACTCAACTCAGCCTCGGCTATTTTTTGTGTTGTCTTTGTCCACCATGCCAAAGATGCATATGTGATCATGGGTTTCACCACAATGTTGTATATCCAGTACATCATTTTGGATTAGCACCCATGTTTTTCCGTGTGCCTGTCTGAGTATCGCCTCGAGTTTCTTCTTTACTTTTGACATCTTTTGGTTCCATGAGAGCTTCGAGTCTAAAATCACCCAGAGATATTTGGCTTTCCCCGACACTGTTGCGTTAATAATTACCAGTGCTACACGTGAGGTGGCGTATGGAGTTAGTTACAAGGCCTACCCAGAACACATGGCTGATGACCATATAGCAGTCGATGCCAAAACACAAAGAATAGTGGTACGACATAAAAAATACTGCCTACACAATATATTGATATAAGCAGAAAAATTAAAGTTATGTGACACAAAATTGCATTTTTCAAGTTTTTCTTAACATTTCGCGAAATTTATCCAATATTTGAAATGGAGTTATTTTGACCATTGAGAATTGAAGGGAATTTAATGCAACTTTGTTATGAGACTATTTATCTCATGGTTAATTTATAAACAGAGAACCCAGGAATGTATGAAAATTTCGTGTTTTTTTAGCTCCCAACAATTTTCCATAGATTCCTTGAAGTCGAAAACTCAGATTCATTACCTTTGGAATTTTGTACAGGTAGCCTCCCTTATTTTGTACAGGAAAAATAATTTACGGGCGATTTGAGGTCTGGAAGTGGAACAGGGTGAGATTTTAAGGGAGAAAAACGGTTTATCACGATTTCCGGGAAAATTACGAGTCATATCGAAAAAAGGTACTAAAAAGATCTACAACTTTGGTTTCGACACTTTTTTCGTATAACGTCAAAATTTATGCGAAAAATCTAAAAATCCGACTTTTTGTTTTTTTTTATTTTTATTTACCACAAAAAAATATATTTTCCCACGGAAGTTAAGTGAAAACGCTCCTTATTTTGATTTAATATCGGAAAATAAACTTAAAAATAACTTTTTAGAAAAAAGCTTTTAACTAAATGCACTAAAAAGAAGAAAATAAAATTTAAAGTGAATTAAACCCATGTAACAAGATTATACATTAAAAAAATTTAATTGATATAAAAGCTTGTCGAGAGATTTATCTATGTATTTCATATTGTTGATAAAATTTAAAATTGCCGCAAGATTTATTCTCGCGACAAGCTTTAATATCATTTAAAATTTTATAAAGTAACAAAATGATGGGTTTAATTCACTTTAAAATTTTTTTTTTTTTTTTAGTGCATTTCAATAAAAGCTTTGTTCTAAAGAGTTATTTTTAAGTGTATTCATTAATTTTGTTCTTAGTTCTCTGTGGATATGTGTCTTAATCTGTTCATTTCAATAAATGCGTCATAGTTGCAAGGTCACTTGCCTGGTAATTTTCCGTTGGAAATTTTTCTGAATTTCTACGCGTTCTGTAGCTAGCTTTCGAGGGGGAAAGAGGGTACTTTTTTGAAACCGTATTTTTTAATGGTCAGATAATTTTTACTATTTTTACGGATTTTTTCGATTTTTATTTTGCGAGTTTTCCTAATTTTTTTCCGTGGCAGGAAAGTGGGGCGAGCCACCCGATCGATTTTTTTTCATCGTTATTTCCCATGTCTGAAACTGTTGAAACATTTTCCACATTTCTTTGCGTTCTCTATCTAGCTTTTGAGGGGGGACAGGAGACAGATTTTTTTAAACCATAATATTCGTCAGTCAGATATTTTTCAATTTTTACGGATTCCTTCGATTTCAATTTCGCGAGATTTCCAACTTCTTTCGAGAACCCCCTACCTAATTTTTTTGCTTTAATTTTTGACGTTCAAATCCGTATATAAAACTTCCGTACCCTACGCGTCCTCTTTCTAGCTTTCGGGGAGAGGGAGGATAATTTCTTTCTTCAAACCATAATATTCGACGGTTAGATATTTTCCACTATTTTTACGGATTTTTCCTATTTTAATATAGCGAGTTTTCCAATTTTTACGAGAAACGGGGGGGGGGGGCAAGACCCCACCTTATTTGTGTTTTTGCTGTAATTTTTAACGTCCAAATCCGTCAAGAAAACTTCCGAAACCTTACGCGTTCTCTATCTAGCTTTCGAGGGGCAGGGGGAGACAATTCATTTTTTATAATCATAATATTCAATGGTCAGATATTTTTCACTAGTTTTACAGATTTTTCCGATTTCAATTTCGCGAGTTTTCCAACTTTTTTCGAGAAAAGGGAGAAGGGGGGCTGTAATTTGTGACGTCCAAATCCGTAGAAAACTTCTGAAACCCTACGCGTTCTTTATCTAGCTTTCGGGGGGCAGGGGGGACAATTACTTCGACATTAATGTGTTGTCATCGGAACTGAACCAACAAGTAAAATTTCAAAATGTGGAATGGCACAAAAGAGGAAGAGAGAGGGAGTTATTGTGTTTTATTAGAAAGAAAAAATTCACCTGCTTGAAATTCATTTACCTGGGGAATTAAATAGGGCAGACTTTGAAAGACATCTGGAATTTTGTGACGTTATGATGTTCTTTATCCATCTTGGACCTTTTATAACACGCTATCATATTGTGGGACTCAACTGTACCCAAACAAATTCCTTGCCATGAGAAACAGCTTGATGTGAAGTTTTCTTCAAAGAGACAAGCCCTCAGATCGGTACTTGTTAAGTGAAAAAATAAACACGCAGGATAGATGCTAATCAACGTTATAATTGCCGCCAAGAAAAACGTCAATTACATACAGTGTTAATTAAAATAATGTTGTAGCTACCATGAGTTTCGAATTACATGTATTAGTTATTATGGCCATTCTAATTAATATAATCAACGATTGTCTATTGTTTCGCAGTTGATCATGAATTGAATCACAAGGTGAGATTCGATTCACAGGAGGCGTATTATTAGAAACGGTTGTAATTTCAAATCAATTTTACGCACAAACTATATCGATGTAGAAGTAGAATACTCAGTCCCAAAATGATGATAGTAATTTTTCTAACAAGTGCGGGAAGTAGTTCTACTTCGCAAGCGATCGTTTCAGTCGAATGCAAAAAAAAAACTCATATGTTAGGATAAACATTTTTGATAAGGTAACAGGAAAGGTGAAACATACTTCATCCGCTACTTGCTCCTCACCAAAAATATCTGTATTTTCTAGTCTGAATCCCACATTTTGTTTCTTGAGGACCAAAGTTCCCTCCTTGGAAATTCGCTGATGTATATAATATACACATAATACATGTATATTATTATGCATGTATATTATAATAATTATGTGATACAGAAAATTGAAGTAAAAAGTCAGAATTGAATTCACAGCTCAAACTGGTCTACGATTCAGTAAACTGAACTACTATCAGTAAAGGACCCCGCAAACTCCTTATGGAATTTGGGTCCCGGTGGATTTTTTTGAATTTTTGGTATGATGTAGTCCATGTAATTCTCAACCAATGTTACCATTGCGCCAACCCAAAAAAAATGAACAGTTTTGCTGCTAGGGGTCGTTGAAATCACCCCTTGCGCAGATAAGACTATTTATTTTTGAACCCGGTAACAATATTTCCAGTTTTTTCATTGTTGCTAATGTTGCACAAATTTGTACTGTTTTATAAAAAAATTCTTACCCCCTCCCCTTTTTCCCCCAACTCATATTACGGAACGCAAAAAAAATATTTCTCGAGTACCTTCAAATGTCGTCGAATGTTTAAATATGCCTAAATAAGGTAAATAGCAGTTTTTTATGATTATCCCCCCACCCCCCAAATGACACAAAACGAAAAAATTTCGGTGGATTTTTCTGAATTTTTGATATGATGCAGTTCAAGTTATTTTGAATAGAAATGAATTGGGTGACAAACTTCAAAAATGAATAGTTTTGATGCGAGGGGGCGTTGAAATCATACCTTGCTCAGAATGGACTATTCATTATTATAGGCGGAAATAGTAGCTCTGCGTATTTTAGTTTAGATTATGCTGACCAATTCTGTAATTTTTCATGAAATGAAAATCTAAAACCTCCTCCTTACCCCCCACCCTTAATTTAAAACACGAAAAAATGTATTCCCGACTGCTTGTAAATGCTTTATCAAAATAAATAATCAGCTCAAATTGAGGAAATCGTACAGTTGTTTAATATCACCTTTCCCTCCCTTCAGAAAAATATTGATGGAGTTTGCTGACTTCTTAGTAGGGCGTAGTTCATAATTTTTGAATATCAATCAATTGGGCGAATATGTTGAAAATAAATAAAAATTAGACATCCACAGTTTAAATTTGAGGTGGTGCCTGAATTATTTTTTTTCGTGTTTTGAAATAGGGCTTGGGGGTAAGGGAGAGGTTTTTGATTTTCAATTAATGAAAGTTTACACAATCGTTCGGCATAAAATAAAACAAAAATACGTAGAGATATTGTTTCCGCCTATAATAATGAATAGTCTATTCTGAGCAAGGTATGATTTCAACGCCCCGTAGCATCAAAACTGTTCATTTTTGGGGTTTGTCACCCGATTTATTTCTATTCAAAATAACTTGAACTGCATCATATCAAAAATTCAGAAAAATCCACCGAACTTTTTTCGTTTTGTGTCATTTGGGGGGTGGGGGATAATCATAAAAAACTGCAATTTTCCTTATTTAGGCATATTTAAACATTCGACGATACATTTGAAGGAACTCGAGAAATATTTTTTTGCGTTCCGTAATAGGAGTTGGGGGAAAAAGGGGAGTGGGTAAGAATCTTTTTTATAAAACAGCACAATATTGTGCAAAATTAGCAATAATGATACAAGTGAAAATATTGTTACCGGGCTCAAAAATAAATAGTCTAATCTGCGCAAGGGGTGATTTCAACGCCCCTAGCTGCAAAACTGCTCATTTTTTTGGGTTGGCGCAATGGTTAAGAATAACATGGACTACATCATACCAAAAATTGAAAAAAATCCACAGGGACCCAAATTCCATAAGGAGTTTGCGGGGTCCTTTCCAAACTACTGCAAAATCTTCACAGATGAAACTTAATATGGAGTTAACGGCAATGTTAATTTCACTACTAGATGAAGTAATATCCTCCTCATCGATTTTCAATATATTAGAAAGAGTTTCAAATGTAGTTTTCAGCAACAGTAGAAGATTTCTATCGTTAGAAAACGTTTTGTTGCAGGAGTACAGAACATAACATAACGTGTCGATAGTTTTCTGAGGCTGCACTCATTTGAGATTGACAAAATTGCACTTTCAACGCTGTTAATACATATAATTGCACTAGAATATGCACACATACCAACATTTAGTTGAGATCGTTCTGATAGAATTTGCTCAAACTACAATCTTAAATTTTCATTGGGACTTTTTCGCTCTACTCAGCGGCTTTATCCATCTAAGCAGGTTCATCAAGAAGATTATTAGCATCACCTATTTTATTTTGTATCTTACGTGATTTCTCCCAATATAGGTTTCCCCAAACCAAGGCGGGAACGCGGGAGCGGGATGAATGCGAGACTAAATTCGATAGTGGGATATGTTAAAATATATACCGGTGTAATTATTCGTATTCCGGAATGCAGCCAAGGGGATAAATATATATGGTTTGCTACGTTTACTGGTTTTCTAGCAATTAGCACGGTTCCCATTTTCCGATCCTGCTCCCGCGTCCCGCTTTGGTTTGACGAAACCTTAAAGCAAACCATAACTTGTTGTTGAGTAAACAAGTAGAAAATATAATCACACATAATTATTAGGTGAACTGGTGTTTTAGAGATTTATTCAATATTTCGAAACATTTCAAAAATAGAAGTGAGTAGATAGAAAGTGGGCTGGTGTTTCATGGAAATTTGATTTAATGGATTCGTTATTTGAATTATTTTGCATTCAGCTACAATGAATGTGTTACTACAATATCTTTACTAGAAACATGTACCAGTAGTTTCAATGCCACCTTGTAAATTTTCATCAGAGAGTGACAGTCAAACCAATCTGGTTTGACCACTTTTATGACTAAGTGAAACGCAGACAAATTTAAGTTTTATTTCGATTACAGAGATTGTTTGACTTGACGGAGAAATGCATTTAGTTGATATTTTTGGTTCAACTACTAGCAAGAAAATTGGAATATTGATTTTTGAATTGCCAGTTAACGACACGTTCATCCATACAATCAGCCCTATGCCGTTATGTTTAGCGGTCAGACGTTATGCCAACTTAATGGCAAATTACTATTGAGTTGAGATAACGTCTGATCGCTGAACATGACGGAAGTGATACAGCATAGGGCTGATTATCATTCATGAAATTGGGAAACTTTGATAGGTATTTGTAGTCTGGTTATAAATCACACGTGAAGCTGGTAACTGTCTTGGCACTTTTCCTGGTATCCAATAATTTGTTTATTACTTTTCAGAATGCTACATAAATCGCAATTTTAATGAACTATTTTTCCATATATCGTGAGCTTGCAATGATATATGGGATAGATAATTTGGATATTTCTGACAATCCTGCTTTTTCATATTCTGCTGGAATTCAATTCATATTTGGAATATTATATTCGTCACATCATTGGCTTCCTTTCAATGTGTTAACTTCATACACTTTCTGAAAGTTCTTGTAGGGGTAATCTTCTATGATGTGAAAATTTTAAGAAATAACTGTGATTCATGGTACAATTAGGTCTGAAACATAAACAAACATATATTCCTACAAAATTGCATTTTGAGTGTTGGAGTATTACTATTAAAATCCTTTTAGCACATTCTAAAGTTCTAAAGTGTGGTAGATAGTTTATAGTAGGCATATACCCACCTCTCGATTGTCATTTTGTATCAAGATGAGAAACTAGTAAAATAAGGAGTGTCAAGTCATTCGCTAACGGGGATATTTAATAACTATTCACTAATAAAAACAATGAAACAAGTGCAGGGAAATATTGATATCCAATTATCCTAGGATTCAGTGTAAGAATTTCAATTCAAGAAATATTAGTTTTTTAATGCCAGAAAATTCGATGTAAACTTTGAAAATCTAAAGATTTTAGTAACGCGCCATCATCAATTACGTTTATTTGAAGATGTTAAGGGATACGCAGATATACCAAAATATATTCAATATTTTTGGCGATCAAAGTGCCTTGTAGACGATTTTGAAATATTTATTGATATCCAATACCAAATGAACCTGTTTCCTTGAATTCCAAAATTGTGGATACTTTTGCCGGTCAGCTGGAATCTAAACTGAAATATACTGTACGTAAAGTAATTTTTAACACACTGTTCATACATTTACGCATTTTTCAAAATTTATATTCTGCATCAAATATAACTCGGAAGTCTTTATTTGATAATACGACGACAATTCATATCATTAAACATTCAAATTAATGATATAATTGCTACAATTTGGCAATATAATAACTTTCGAAGAAAAATCTTTGTATGAAACTCTTTCGTAAAGAGCTTTTTTGTACCAGCGTGTTTGTTGAATTTGACTGCGCCTCATTCAATAAACTTCACGCTCATACAAAAAAGTCCTACATTACGAACTTGTATCATAAATAGCAATTTTTTTATTGGTGCCCCATATCACCTATTTAAAGCACGCTTTAAAGTTACCATGGTAATATCAACAACTCGAGAAACGTGAAGTCTAAATAACAACTTTTTGATTATTGATCTGACAGAAGTAACTTGTGACGTCAAATAAACAAATCGTTCAAAAAAATTAACAACAATTTTATTTCGAGCACTCCGGCTGCGCCATCGTGCTCGAAAAATTGCGCGTGTTTAAAAGACATTTTTATCCACTTATACTTTAATGTACTATTTTCTACACCCGTATTGTAAAGATACACTTATACGCCCATAATCCGTATCAAAATGAGATCCATTATGATACAGATTTTTCATTACGATACAAATTTTGAATCAATTGAAACCCATAATTTTCATTGGTATCAATAAATTTGGTAATTAAGGGAAGCAAAAAGCAACATATTTAAATCTGCCTATTCCTAATTCATATACATGACATTGTTTTCGAAGGACATCTGCAACCGTATTAGTTGATGCCGGTGGTGATACTGCATTACATGGTGGCTGGAAATCCAATTCAGTGGCGGAAGGCTACATTGAAAATTCGGTTCAGAATAAAATCGGCATTTCCAATACAATATTGAACTCTTTTGAGACTAGCAATGAAGAAATAAATAATAATAATAATAAGACGTTTATTCGTGATAAAATCGATACAAACATTAAGAATTAAAAAAGTAATTATGAATAAACGTGAAAATATCCACAGAAGTACTATACGTACTTGTTTGTGCAAATACAATGTAAATAAATATAAATGTAGTAATACTAAAGTGTCTGGTGTGATAAAATAGATATATACGAAAATACAATTATACATGTTTAAATATATTTTCAATAAAATTAAAATAAGATTTAAACTAATAAATAAATATTGTGTCTGGTAAGGTAAAATAGACAATACGGGATCACAATTATACATGTTGAAAAGTTTTTTTTACAATAAAATACAAATAAATGAATATAATAAATGTTAAAAAGTTTTTTTTTACAATAAAATACAAATAAATAAATGTAATAAAATTTAGTATCATACGCTCAGTGAATTGGAATAGATAGGAGAAACACAGTATATTTTTTCTTTCAATTTTCTATCAATTTATGAATGTCAGTTTTATCATTTTTCTTTATAAATATTATGAGTCGCTTTTTGAAGCGTTTCAGAGAAGTTTCATCTATAATTTCCTTTGGTAAGTAATTCAGTAATTTTGGGGCTAGGTACAAGTAGCTTTTCTGTCCGATGGTATCGAATGCCTTTTTCAGATCTATGAAAACACCTATAGTACTCGAGTCTAGAGATTCATAGATGATTTTTGTTAGGGAATGAATTGCATCAGTAGTAGATTTATTATCTCTGAAACAATACTGGGATGTTGATAAAAGATTATATTATTATCGGCGTCACCGCTTTTAAATATTGGTGTCACAATTGAGTTTTTCAAAATTGAGGGAAATATTCCTAATTCGAATGATTTATTTATAATTTCCATTAAAGGTTTGCTAATAAATTCAATGATAATCTTTAAGTTTTCAGCTTTAATTCCATCATGCCCGGGAGATTTATTATTTTTCAAGTCATTTATGGTGTTCTTTATTTCAGTTATGTTTGTTGGTGTGCGAAAAACAGAATTTCTATTTACATACTTATTACCTTTGTAGTTTGGATTTTTTAAAAATATTCTGTGCTAGATTTCCTCCTACATTAGCGAAAAAGCTATTAAACGTGCCCGCAATACTTTTTTGGTCAGTTACAATCTCTCCTTTATCATTTTTGACATTCTTCATTTGTTTTTCTGTATTTATTTTCAGAATTTCATTTACCGTGTTCCATAGTTTTTTGCTTGAATTTTGTTCATTTTCCATCAAGTTCTTATAGTACTTGTCTTTCGCACATCTAATTTTTCCTCAGTTTTTTGTTTTTGGTTGATAGGTAGTTATTTTTCATATTCTCATCATTCGGAATTTGTTTCCATAAGCGATATAATTGGTTTTTTTGATTTATATGTTTTATTAATGAGTTCGTAATCCAGGTTTTTCTTCTTCGGTTACCATTTTTTATTTTAATGTATCTAGTTGATTTACGAATACATGTATTTATTATGTTGATGAATTTTTCTGTTGCAGATTCGAGATCATGCAACGGGTATAATTCAGTATCCCAATTAATGTAGCTAATGGTTTCTTGCAGTGATGTTTTGTCTAATCTTTGGAAATAATGATTTGAGTTATGATTGATCCTATGATTTTTTTTATTATTCAGTATGATTTGTAGTAGCGTTATGTAGTGATCCGTGATTGTGGTAGAAATAGTGATAGGCAGTAGATTATTATAATTGTAAATGTAAATATCCCTTCCACTTTCAGATCAGTGGGACCTGAAAATAAACTTTTCAAACTTCACAATGAATAAGTAGAATGTTTATGGCTTTCCTATATCCATTTATTACAATTTTGTAGATTTTTTTTATAGAAATACGAGTAATTACTGTTATTGTGTTCAAAACAAATAGAAATATAATATTTATAGTCCTTCGTTATTTATCGGGTGTAGAAAAAATAGCGTATGCAACTCTCACGTAATGGTTATTACATGATTGTTGCATATATTATTATTTTTTACCATATCGAAAATTGATGGGAAATATTCTTCATGATTTAAAATCACGTTAAAATATGCAATCATATCCATCTACACCACAAATAAAGAAAAACGGATGTTTACAGATTTTTTTTCACAAAAACCCTTCTATTTTGTCCATTAAAAGTTTTACCAACTAAAGGACCAAAGAATTTTCGCAAGCGAAACATAGGGCTCAGCTAGTTTTTAACAAAAATTTATATGGAACAAGTAAACGTATTGAAACTGTAAGAATTTATTTAAAAAATTGTGTTTTTTAAAAAGATCCGATCACGTATTTGAACATAACCAATAATTCTGAATAACTTTTCTTTTCAAAGGAACATTTTTCGATATTGTCACAAATAAAATTACTTTCCTACTATTTTCCAAACTGATCACCCTATATATTGTTTAATTTTCTGAATGAGCTTCATGTGGGATACACAAATCATTTTCACGGATCAGATGCAACGTTGCCAAGATATTCACATTTTCATCAAATTTAACGAAAAACCAAGGACTATGGAAAAAATTCAACAAAACCTTATGATGAAAGATCAATGGAAAAATTTAAATATGCAAGTACCCAAACTATCTCATATTAGGAGTTGCCCAAAATACACAGGGAAATAACGATCGAATTTTACCAATTTCAAATGGCTAAAACTCATTTATTTCAAATGGAATGCCCGTATATTGTTTCATATTCTGAGAGCTCATCTCATGAGCTATTCAATGGTTCCATATGAATTATAGTCTAATAATATTTTTGATAGGTAAATAATGATTCACAATTGAGAACACGTTATTCATCTCAACAATTTTATTTGAAACTGCCAACAAACAGACTAAATCAATATGTCTATCTGAATATATTTAATTCGCCTGAGATCTCATCTCAAAATATGTTCGAAATGTATTCCATTTTGCAAAATAAATTTTTGTAATTTTCTTGAAAATTGTCTCTCAGTATTGATCTTGATCATATTGATTAACCACCTACAATGTTCTATTCTATTATTTAAATCCTTTGGTAGAAGTTCCTGGTGTAATTGAAAATGAAACCGATAAAAGGACCCCGCACATTTCTTATGGGAAATGGCTTTCCGTGAATATGGCTGAATTTTTGGTAAGTTGTAGTTCTTGATGAGCTGATCAAAATTGTTCATAGCCACAAACCTCAAAAATAGAAAGTTTTCGAGATATGCAGGTTTCAAAATGGATTTTTTTAATTTTTTGTGGTATTTGCCCATCAATCGGGAAGCTTTCAATTGTTGTTAGGATGGAATATAAATGTTCGGCGCCAAGAACCCGACTGAGGAATGGTATTTCTCAGTTAAATTCGTCACCGCCATCAATAATTTTTAATACACTGCTCCACACTGGACATGAAATGAGTTACTAATTCCAAGATAGTCTATCCAACTTTTCATGCTACAAGATAACGCCAGAATGATTCATATTTTCAAAAAACAACATGTGTTGGGTATTCTCTGGAATAACTGATTCTAGAAATATCTGATGTCTAATAATATCAAATATGCTTTCCAAAATTTTCATAACGAGTGTCAGAGAGTTTTAATGGGGGAAAACGGAAAAATCATAATCATGTATCGTCAAAGATAATAATTCTGATCACTATTGATGTCATTTACATATAATATGTCATTTATTCCACACAAATCTCGATAATCAGACAATGGTGTGCCAAGACATTTTTCTCAGGGTGGCTCTAAATGGATGATAGCATCTCACATCCAAACGAATCCGTGAAAATATCTGCATCTTTGATACCTTGTAGTACTTTCCAGGTAGAATAAGGAAGTTTAGATGATGGAAGCAAACTATGAATGGAACTTCCGATATTTGCCCCCGAACTCTTGAAACTACTATAATTTTTTATAAATGTTGCATCAAAGTTTACACGAATAAATGAATTCTATCTGTTCATATGATTTTTGGTAGAATGAATGAGTGGATAATTCAAAAACATTATTACAGTAAAAGTAGCATTCATAATAATACTGATAATGATATTATATAAAAAATGAATAAACTATCTTAGCAATCTCAAGAAATCATTTGAAATATTATGAGTCAGATCATGGGTAAAGTGATTTACTGGTAACATATAACTACAATTATATCAACGAACCTAACACAGTCATAAATCATTTCAAGAATAAAAAGAAAAAATAAATCCGCTTCGCTCATAATATTTCAAAGATTTTTTGAGATTGCCAAGATAGATCATTATTGTTTTTTATTCAATATCATTATTATCATGATTTTTACTCCTACTATCACATTGTTTTTGATTGATCTACCCATTCATTTTGCAAACGATCATATTAGTAGATACTCAATTATAAGTGTAAACTCTAATGCACATTTATAAAAAAAAAGTATTTTCAAGAATTCGGTGGTAAATATCGAAAGTTCCATTCATAGTTTGCTTCCAACACCTGAACTTCCCTCTTCTACCTGGAAAGTACTACAAAGTATCAAAGATGCGGACATTTTCACTGATTTGTTTGGCTGTGAGATGCTATCATCCATTAGGAGCCACACTGAGGAAAATGTCTTGGCACACAATTGTCAGATTATCGAGATTTGCGAGAAATAAATCACGTAATCTCATGTAAATGACATCGAAAGTGATCACATTTATTGTCTCTGTGAACACAGTATTATGATTTGTCCATTTTTTCCCATCGAAGCTCGATGAGCCTCGTATGAACATTTTGGAAAACATGCTCGATATTATTGGACATTAGATATATTCAGTATCAGTTATTATAGTCTCTCTTCAAAAAATACCCAACATATGTCGTTTTTTGACAATTAAAATTATACTGGCATAAAAAGATGTGTGGAAGATCTTGGAAATAGTACCTCATTTCATAACCAGTGTGGAGCAGTGTATGAAAATTGTGTGATGGCGGTGCCTAACATAACCAACAAAGACCATTTCTCAGTCGGATTGGGGGCGCCGGACTTTCAAATGCCATCCCATCAAGAAATAAGAGTTATCGGATTGATGACCAAATACTACAAAAAATGGAAAAAATCCATTTTCAAATCTCCATATTTCGAAAACTGTCTATTTTTGATCAGCTCATCAAGAACTACAAAATACAAAAAATTCAGCAAAATTCACGGAAAGCCATTTCCCATAGGAAATGTGCGAGGTCCTTTATTCTTCTTCAAAATACGTTGTATACCCGGCGTAGTTCTTGAAATGCCTACGTTTTGGCTTAATCTCTGGTAATAATATTTGGGCTCTCGATGACAGCCGTCAATACCATCATGTCATTATCTTCAGCAAGAACAAAAGCTGGTCCCTTATGTTTCAGATAATTAACTGAAACGCTATTATTGAATCTCTCTTCCAGATTTTTTAAAGTCAATTTTGAGATGTCTTCCTTTGCGGATATCGTTTTCAAAATGAACAGCCTTTCAATAATTCCCTCCTTCGACTATTTCGTTATCAAACTTAAAGTCAGTATGTACGAAAAATCATAACCGTTTTTAACTCATTGAAACTTTTCGGGAAATGTCACAACTATACTTTATTGAAGGACTTGTCAATATGCTTTTTTGTTTCCAGTAATTGCTTGCATTCATCTCGAATCATTTCTCAATAATTCTTAAAAAGAAAATATTAACTAAAATTATTCAGATAATAGGGGATGTTGTGAGCATTTGTTATCTCTTATCCTGAAAATTCAAAATGAAAAATGTTCAATTCCAATACTAGATATTTATAAACCAGTCGCAGTAAAAATATAATAAAGTATGATTACTAGCGTAAGTTATGCAGTCTACTGAACAAATATTGAAAAATCGAACACGAAAATGTTCCCAACAGAAAAACCTTTGAAACAAAATCTGTTTCGCATTCAATCTATTCAGATATATTGATTTAATCTGTTTGTTGGTAGTTTTGAATAAAATTGATAAGTAAAATTACGGTATTTTCAATTTTGTCGTTATGTACCTAACAAAAAGTATTATTATACCTGCCTATCAAAAAGTATGATTAGTCCAGAGACCATATAGTAGTTGTATAATATTAGACAAAAGTTCATATGGTACCATTGGAAAGTTCAATAGATAAGCTCTCAGAATATGAAGCAATAGGTAAACAGGGCATTTCATTATATAAAAAATGTTTTAGCCATTTGTAACTAGCAAAATTCGTTCATTTTTTCATAACACCATGTGTATTCTAGGTGACTTCGAATATTATGTATGTTTTGGCACATAGATTGGGTACTTGCACATCCAGCTTCTTTCGTTGATCTCTCATAATAAGGTTTTGTTGAATCTTTTTCCTCGTCCATAATATTTCGTTAAATTTGATTAAAATATGAACATCTTGGCAACGTTGAATCTGATTCCAGATGATAGAATTAATTTGTGAATCCCACATGAAGCATACAGATTCTGAAAATGAAAGTATACACATGGTGATACATTTCAAAAAGTTACCAAATGTTGTGCCCCGGAGTTATGGTGCACCCTGTATACTCGCAAAAAACCGAGGATAGGTGGATCACTATGTATTTAACATTGAAGAATTCCATAAAACCACTCGATATTAGTGCTATTTGGAGAAAAGGATAAAACGTAATGAATAACTACATAAGTCTATTATAATCCTTCATGAAAACGCCATAAATCTATTATTTAATTACTTCAGATATTTCGATATATACAGTGTGACCCATTTTTAATGGAAACACCCCCCTAAAATTTGAAGTTGTAAACCGATTTTAATAATTTTTTTTTGAAATGTCGAGTACTAAAAGGTCTACCTTGGGACAAAATTTGAAATGTTTATTCCAATTTTCAGGGCATACTTACTACGATATTTTTTCTTAGTCGAAAATCGGGATTTTTTATTATCGATTTTTTTATTGGAAAAATCACTACGCCACTGGTTTAGAGTGCCTCTAAACATGTGTGACCAAAATTTCATGAAAAAATATGTATTAATAACAAAGTTATGACAACTCAAAAATTCGAAAACTCACACAGCTAACAGTCACAAAAATACCCTATATCAACAGATATAGCCATGAGAATATTTTTTTTATGATTTCAACAATAAAGTGCCGCCAGATGAAAAAAAAAACAAATAGCGAAAATATTCTTAATGAAAATAACGGAATTACATTCAAGTTTTCACGCAAATTAACTAAAACTAGGACCTAATAGATTTTTCAATTTAAATAATAGTTGCCATGGAAATGATATTACAGTTTGACACCTGTGAAAGATTTAAGTGTACTATTGTCAACAATATTCACCTTACAGTTCTTCGAATTATTTTGTGTCATGGCTGCAAGATTGAGCGTAAGAGAGAAAATTGAAATTGTACGCCTTTCGGGGTTAGAAGTGCTAGAGAGGTTTGTAGAGTATTGAATGAGAGACCTCCAGATCGTCCTCGTATTAGCTGCGGTAAGGTAAATAAAATAAGTAAAATATTCAATGAAACTGGTGCAGTATCAAAAATGATGTTAAAAAGTAATCCTGTACAAAGACGAAACAGGAATGATCAAATCATTTTATGTTATTTCGGAAATAATCCTAATGCCAGTATAAGGAATGCCACTTTAGATTTGAATATTCCACGAGAAACTATTCGGAGATGTCTCAAGGCGAAGAATATTAAACCTTTCAAGCCAAAATTTTTACACACAAGCAGCAAGACGTCTGGAATATTGTTTATGGGCCCAACGGGAATATTTAAACAATAGAAATTTCCTACAAAATATTTTATATACCGACGAAGCCACTTTCACTACAAATGGATTAGTGTCATCACAGAATTGTCGCTATTGAGCATCGGATAATCCTAATTGTAAAAACCAGTATTCCCAAAGAATCAACGTCTGGTGTGGGATATTGAACGAACGAATTATTGGTCCTTTCTTTTTTGAGGAAAACATTAATGCGCTGAGGTTTCTAGAATTTTTAAACACAGAGTTTTGGGATGCTATTCACGTGCTGCCAATCAATGATCGATCAAATTTAATTGTCCAGTTAGATGGATATTCAGTTCATTATGCCAGAGCTGTGAGGCAATGCCTTAACGAACATTTTACAAACCGATGGATAGGCCGTGGTAGTCCGTTTATAGAGTGGCCACCCAGATCTCCAGACCTCACAGTTTTGGACTTTTTTCTCTGGGGACTTCTCACACAAAAGGTTTACAAAAACCGCTCAAGAGATAGAAATGAACCTTGTGCAATAATTCGACAGGAATGTGCAGATATTACCCCTCAAGAACTGAAGAACGTAATCAGATTAATCAGAAACATTGGTAAGCGCTACGACAAATGTATCGAAATACATGGTGGAATAGTAGAGGCTACTAGAATATGAGTTAGAAATAATTGTAGCACTGAATCGAAACATTTCAATAATTAGTTCTCATAGTTACGTTTATTATTTTTTTTTGCATCGTTATTAGTTGAATTGGTTGAATGTAATTCCGTTATTTTCATTAAAAAAATTTACGCTATCAATTTTTTTTCATCGGGTGGCAATTTATTGTTGAAATCATAAAAAAATATTTTCATGGCTATATCTGTTGATATAAGGTGTTTTTTGTGACTGTTAGCTGTGAGTTTTCGAATTTTTGAGTTGTCATAACTTTGTTATTAATGGATATTTTTTCATGAAATTTTGGTCACACCTGTTTAGAGGCACTCTAAACCAGTGGCGTAGTGATTTTTCCAATAAAAAAATCGATAATAAAAAATCCCGATTTTCGACTAAGCAAAAATATCGTAGTAAGTATGCCCTGAAAATTGGAATAAACATTTCAAATTTTGTCCCAAGGTAGAGGGGTGTTTCCATTAAAAATAGGTCACACTGTAAAAGAACTGATAAACAGAAGAAAGAAAAACTTACCTTTTTTTCAAAACAGCGCCTCTTCCGTCAAGATGATTTGTGCAATTCATGCAATATTTTCTTGAATATATTTGTGTAAAAATTGTATTATTGTGAAAATACTTTAAAAACCATAGGTGTTGAAACGTGAAAAATTTCTAACCAACTTAAGGTTTTCAGATGTTCTTCAAATAAAATAATTTCTCGCATTTAAGTACTTTTTTTTCTTCAAAGTTTGAAATTTTACAATTGAAATTGTTGTTGGCTTGTAGGAGCAATTCAACTTTTGTTGTAACTAGTTGGATTTAATCTTATTCTGAATTTCTGGAGAAAAAGTCACGAAAAAAGGGGAAGAACCATAGTTTTAGCAGTATTCATATGATGTCGCTAATGTCTATCATATTAATCTGGAAAAGGAAAATAAAAGCGATAAAACTTTCTCATACTTTTATTGTAAATGCATAAGAGATGGAATGTATTTTAAAAATTAAAGACAAAATCATGCCTACAGATCTTATATAACAAATATGAGGCTAAGATTAACAACGAATAGACATATTTTCTCAATTTATTATCAAAATGTTCACAATATTCAGGGCCTCAGTCATTATTTGGTATTTTGCAATTATTGTTAAAAACCATTAAAACATGGATTATTTGGACAAATCATGAATATTCATAAAAATAAATAATAATATACAAAAGTTAGAATGTTAAAAAACCCCATAGGGGTCAAAATAAAAGAACTGTACATTTACATTCATAACCTAAATGACGATAAATTCACAAAATGATACAAAATTAAATTATAGAAAAATAAATTAATATATAGTATAAAAGATTTTTAACATTTGTACAAATACATACATGCCACTTTTATCATACACAAAAATTATGCACAAATTATAAATTTCAATAGTACAGTCAAAACAGAATGGTAATTTGATTATAGTACACTTCAGTTTCACAATAGATGTGGATTAACTAGTTTTGTGTCAGTGTCCCCATCCGGAGTCATGGCACAGTTGGGGCAAGACAAAATTTGTGCAAATGAACAACATTGAAGAAGCAATATCGATTTGTACTAAGCAATTTTTCGGCTCAGAGAAGTTCGGAAATTGCATTCAACACCTCGTTTCGATCACCTTGTATACGTACCGAGTATATCCGAAAAAATACCTAATGAGAAACTTACAGTCTACCTACTTTCTGTCGGCCACTGTATTCTCAAAGGCTACTAAATTACCCTGCTCGTGATAATTATACTTGCGTCAAAAGGATCAGTTACGACCTTCTCTCCATTTTCAAAACCTTGTTCTCAATTAACATTAAAGATCGATTATATCATGATTAAAGATTGAATAATGAAAGTAAAAATTCTAAATGACTTATTGAAGCATGGAATAGAACGTGCATCCTCCTAATCAATTATGAAGAAACACATGAAGATGTTAGACTAGAAATATTTTAATGGACACATGCATCTTCATCTTCAAATTATATTTTCGGAATTTATAACTGGATCTAGTTCATGAATTATATATGAGGTTGTTGATAATTTTAAACTGGTGAAAATATAACGAGTGTATTGAAAGAACTGATGAAATATTTGAATATTTAGTGATCCCAGGTCTTTTATAACGAAGGTTTGAGAAAATTAGGTTGTTTGTTTTTGAAGGACGGATGATACTTTGAGTAGCATTTTGTTCAAAGAAAAAATATTTTCACTTATTCTTCCTGAAATCACCAATAAATCGACAATATCAAATAGAAAGCATGTCGAATATTGTTTTGGAGTTTTAATACTTTTCAGTTTCAAATCGGAGTTTTTGACAATACGATAGCAAAAATATAAATGATATAGAAACACAAATTTCGCTCTCCAACCTTGTATGTTATGCTGACAACACACCCTTCGTGGTATCGACAATATACAATAATCAACTAAAAATTAGAAATGAATGTGCTAAACACGGCCTCAAGCTTTTTCAATGATCATGATCTTTTTAGAACGCTTCAAAAACACAGATCATACTTTTCCATAGCTACCAGAAAACTGCAGTCTCTTCTGCTCAATATAAATAACAACGATATGTTCAAACCGGTGTGAAATTCCTAGGAGTGCACATCGAGAAACATCTAAACGGGCAAGCTCAATGAGACAAACTCAGTGCCAAATTGAACTCTGTTCAATATATATTCAGGAATATAAAAACTCTATTAGAAAATAATCAACTTCATCAAATTTATCATGCACAAGTTGAATCCAGACTCATGGCATGCTTGAGGGGCAACTCCAGAAGGGTCAAAAGGGTGTTAATTGTCAAAAATCTACTTACGGCTGCATTTTTAACATGTCCGAGAGAACATCCTATAGAACAATATTCAATAATAACAACCATATTTTCTGTAACAGAAATCAATTCAAATATAATAAAGATATTGATAACATAAATACCCGTAGGAATAATGAAATCCAGACAAAAACAGTAAGTATAAAATCATACAAAACTCTCCAAAACCAATTTTCAACCATTTACCAATTGACCTAAAATCTATTCGTGAATCAGAAATGTTCAGATCAAAACTTAAATCATTTCTGTTAAATAACTATCAATGAGTCAGAAACCGAAAGTGGTCAGAACTTTTTATAAAAGTATATCGACCCTTTCTTTAACTATAAGCACCATACTGTTCCTCTGAACAATATATTTTTTGTAATTTTTAAAAGAAAGATATTTCATTTATTCATTTATAACTATTATGGACTTTGAATTATTTCCCAACATTACAATAATTGTTTCTAGTATTTTGGAAAAAATATACTACAACTCTTTTGGAGTGATTGTGTGTGAAGAAAAATATTTACTTTCAATGTTTTATCAATTTTGATAAAAGTTGAACAAAAATTTTAAATCACTGTGAAGCCGTTCGAAATAGTTGTTTAACCAAATCACTATGAATGCACTGAAATATTCGTCGAAACTATGAAGTTAGGTTTAAGTCTTTTTGTGACTCCATAATTTTTGCAACATATGGGAAACATTTTTATTGCCAGAGTTACTGAAATACATTTTTTATAGGATATCGTTTTTCTATAAAAATCGATTCTGACATATGTCACGTGACCACCAATATGGCGACCATTTTAAATGTTTTGAAAAAGTTGTTTGCAATTACATTTTTAATGCTTATGCAAAATCTGAAATATCTATATGAAATAATTGAAAATTGCAATTTTTTTCGTTATTTCTTTAACACAGAAATCGTGTTTTTCTCAAATATTTTATGGGAACATTAGAAACTAGTTCAATTAATAAAACTAAACTTTTTAGGTTCGTCCCAAAATTTCGTGCAAAATTTAAACAAACTGGATTTCACCTTTTTGAAACCTTTTTGAAGTTTACTAGACGTAATTGATTAAATTTTTTTGACCGCATTCATGTTTTGTGCAAAAAGAAGGAAGAAAACAATATGTTTTTCGCAGTAAAAGGTTGAAACTTGAGATTTTCAAATTTATCTACTTTATTTTCTCAAAAAAAGTTATAATTTCACTAAATGAATTATAGTTTTAGAAATTAGGTAAAAACTTAAACGTTACTTTTTAATTTTAGAAACCACAAATAATATTTGTTTCTATATTAGGAAACTTAAAAAACAACAACAGCAGCAGTCTCTTGGGCTGCTGAGGGTTAGAATCCTACACCAATTAGCAAATAAATATTATTACTTCCTCATTAATCTTTAGGTTCGTAAAATATAGAATTACATGTTAAATTTCTTTACTTTATTTCTAAAATCATAATTTATTTGGAGGAGAATAATTTTGAGGAAATCATAAATATCAAGTACGTAGCTAGAGTTTCCGCGTTGTACAGTGGAATACATATTGTTTCCCTTCTTTTTCTATAAAACTTGATTACAATCGAAAAAACTGGTCTGTTGTGACTAATCAAATTCAAAATTTTATAACAACATTGAACTGTTGTAAGATATGAAAAAGTCATATTGAACACCAGTTTTAAAATTTTGCTCTAGAGCTTATGAACAAACCTGAAAAGTTCTATTTCATTGATTGAATAAGTTAACAATAATTCCTTAAAGTTGTTTGATACCAAAAAAATGTGTTAAAAAAAATTTCAATTTTTACATATCAGATATACTTCAACTTTTGTGAAAGTAAAATATTATCGACTTTTTAAAAATTTTTTTGCCATCTTCAAAAATATCTCCACTTTTTAAATATGACAAAATCGATTTTTAGGCTTATTGATATGCAGAAACGATTGTCGCTAAAGTATTTTGTAATTCTGACAATAAAATTCGTACACAATTTAAGTCATATGAGAAATAAGTAAGTCATTTGAATAAATCAAATTGAACCTCAAATTTCAAGCTGACTGATTATATCTTCCACTGAAAATAAACCATTTCTTAGACTATTTCCACAACAAAAATGTTCCATTCTATTATCGACGAGAATAATAGTTGGACATAATTGTTGAACAGTGGAAATGATGACTAGAACCGCGTAAATAAGAATTGGCTTTCAGTTGAAGAATTTGTATTGCATTGGTGTCTGATTAATCTTGATGCAGAAATAAATCTTTCTTGAGAAAGTATCAAAACCATCATAAAATCGGTCTGGCTTGTTTGTTGTTGTTATATTATAAACATAGCCAGACGCTTGGTAAAAAAAAGCAATTCAATGCATGATCATTTTCATCGGATCATCAATGAGGGTTTTTATTTTGTAAACGATATCATATTGGATGAACTTGTTCCATCGCCTTTTTCTGTTTTTCTTCAGGTTTCAATTCCTTGAACCTGCAAAAGTTCAAGGCTCTGCGAGAGTATTCTGTTTCATGGGGGTAATAGTAATAACTCATTTTTGAGTAGTTTCTACCTGCGTCTTAGGCTAATATTTACTAAGATTCACTCCGAATATATTTACCAAGTTCTTGAATTTCCCGCTTGGTTGTCTGAGAGAATGGAGGCGTGATTAGGTTCGATGTACGCTGAGTCCTTGAATTTTCTCTTGAACCAGTGTTCTTCTATGGAGAAATACCAATGTGATACATATAGAACAAAGCATGTATGCAAGCCAACTAGAGCAGAAATCATTCGCTGTGCCGGTTCTCAACTGCGCCCTCGTTTAGTCAAGTTAGGAATTCGAAACCTTGGTGCAAGATTATCTGAGACACAGGTAGAAACTACTCTAATATAAATTGAAAACAGGATACAAAAAATAATACATTTCTGTTCCGTTATCTGAATTGTTTTGACTGAAGATGGCGTTTCAATAGGTATAGCTTGTCTGATCGTTTTGAAGTTTATGATACAAAATACTCGCGTAATTCCTTGCACTCCTCTGGATTTACCTTAAGACTATTGCAGATTTATTCGGCTAAATCGTGAAGAAACAGAACATAAGAAAAAAAAAATATTAATCATTTTTTGCCAAATATAAAAATCAGCACATTTCGAAACTACTTCAGCCCAAGCTTGCAAATGGGACGGAACTGAAAATTTTGAACCAATTGAGAAATTAGTGAATCTCCACTATTAGACGAGTGCTGATGCATTTTTGAGAAGAAAAATTGAGGCTATGAAACCTACTGGAAGAGGAGCAAAGTATTGTTCGAATGACAGTAAAAGACAAAATGGAGAAGGGTGGAATGGGGTGAATTTTTAGGGGTTGAAAGTGGTTTTTCACGGTTTTTCGCGAATTGTAACGAGACCTCCTACCGTGAAAAGGCAAATTGCAAAGTTGTTGATAATGAAAAGATCTACAACTTTTGTGTCTAACATTTTTCCATATAACCTTAAATTTCCCGGAAAAATTGGAAAACCCGATTTTTCAGTTTTTAATTTTTCTCGAACAAAAATTTTTTTCCACGAAATTTGGTGAAAATAAAACTTATTATGTTTCAAGTTAGCATTCGAAAGTATCAATTTCATGTTACCTTAATGGGTACAAAGAATGAACAATTTCATAAAAAATAAGGATTTGATTATGATAGAAGGGCGAAAGGAAGTGAACTTTTGGGGTAAAAATGGTTTCTCACGATTTTCAGCGAAAATTAACCTCCAAAAAAAGTTGAAAGAAAAAGTTGTTGGCCATAAAAAAATCTACAGCTTTTGTATTTAACATTTTTCAAGATAACCTCAAACTTTCCGGGAAGATCGGAAAAACCGTTTCAATTCAGTTTTAATTTTTTTCTTGTGTGAAAATTGTATGTTTGTCGCAAAATTTAGTGGAAACATACCTTTTCATGTTCTAAATTAGGAAGGTAAACTGAGGAAGTAAATCAATAATGCATTCAAAAATTTATTTTAAGAACACAATCAAGTCTGGCTTCTTCGATGGTTGCTCATTATCGAATGCTTCATTATCTGATTCAACATCTGTTGAATCTTCAAGCTCTTCGTTGTCTTCACATTCAGTATTATGCCTAGTATTTGTTGATTCTTCGTGTGTGGTGTTTTCTGAATCACTTACATTTTCATAAATATTTTTTTCAATATTACGATAAGTTTCAGAACAATTTATACATAAATTTGTGCATCTCAAGCAATGTTTGCGACAGCCACATCTTTTAGTGTTACACCCGTTTTCACAATTGCAGCAAATACTTTCAAGCAATACTTCAGGTATCAAATCTTTATCTTCATTTCCACTAAATTTTGTGACATACAATGTTTACACAAGAAAAAAATTGAAATGTTTCCGATTTTTCCTGAAAAATTGGAGCTTATGTGGAAAAATGTTGAAACGAAAAATGTAGATCTTTTTATTCCTTTCGTCCTTCTATTATAATCCAATCCTTATTTATGTCCTTGTTTATTCTCTGTACCCATTGAAGTAATATGAAATTGATATTTTCGAAAGATTTCAACTGGTAATAAATTAATTTGAGTCCATAACAAAAAAAAAAGATTTTAAATCTGTTTTTGATTTTTTTGCGTTTTCTGGAAAAGTTTTCCATAGCAGTGCTACTCTTTCATTACATAATCCAAAAGTAGACGCTACAATGGAAAAAATGGCGGTTGGCGAGCTGGAAAATAAGTGAATTTTTTCGGAATTTGTCGAAGAAAATGGAAAAAATATTTAATTCAGAACAAAAAAATTACAGATTACTTGAAACACATATTTTCACGAAATTTCGTGAAAAAAAATTAATTCTGACGCGAGAAAAAAATCAAAAACTTCAAAAACTAATAATCGGTTTTTCCGATTTTACCGGAAAATTTGAGGTAATGTGGAAAAATGTTGAAAATAAAAGTTGTAGATCTTTCTATTATCAATCAACTTTTTTGATAGGAGCACAACTTTCGTTGCCAATCGCGAAAAACCGTGAAATACCACTTTCAACCCCTAAAAGGTCATCCCGTTCCACCTTTCCCCATTTTGTCGATTCCAAATTATTTTTCCCCTCATTCGAAGAATATTTTGCTCCTCTTCCAGTAAGTCTCGTGGTGTTAATTTTTTTTCCCCATTTGATATTTTTGGCACTGGTCTATTTGCTCCTGCAGAGATACTGTTAGTAGTCCAGGCGATTTTAAAAAATTCTGAAATAAAGCAATCACAATTGGACCATACTATCACGGCCACATTATACAAGGTGATACCGAATTCGGGTTCAATCTCCAACCTCCAAACATTCTTTCTGCGGTATCATAGACGTCCAAGGAAGCTACATTCTGTTTTAACTGATTTCCTACAAGAACTAAAAATATTTCCTAGATCCTGTAAAGCTTATTGCAAACAAATGTCGTGAAATTCTGTCATGTTTCTAAGTGGCGATTTACAAAATTGTTGCTTAGCTTCAGGACACCCGCATCGGTTCCACGATTTCGGGTTGCCTACCACCTGCATTAAGTGCTGCTCGCGACTGGGATATTTACTATGTTTGTTTGTGGGGATTCCTTTGGCGTTGAACATCATTTTCAGGGTGGTGTTGAACGACGGCACCAGTTTCACGTACCCGTTCATGAACGGCTTGTCGATGAATTTGCAGAAGTGCATCAACTTGGGTCGGTACTTCTGAAATAGAAAGAAATAGAAAACGTTTAAATTTTGGATTGACATGGCTGTTACTTGATGAAAATCCAAAGTATACAGGGTGTTTCCTAACTACGGTTCCTAACTGCAGAGGGTCGTTTCAAGAAGAAGATATGTACGGAGTTGCTTCTTTTCTGAGATACAGGGCTTTGAAATTAAAAAAAAAATGGTAATTATAAAATATGATGAATATCCTAGAACCGATTTGGGACATTTACTTGAAATTGCCAATCTAGTTGAGATTGAAATTATTAGTGGGCACCACAGTCAACAATATTGTAAAAAAAGTACGACACTGACTTTTTTCAGAAGATTTTAATTTTTTTAGATTGAGCAACTGAAAGAACAACTTTTTGGTCTGCTACATTTTGTTCATATCTAGTTTAGTTTTCGAGAAAAAACAAAAATCAAAAAATAAAAACCAAAAATAAAAATACTAAAAATTGCAATATTACAGTAAATGAGTGAAATATCCACCTTCTGAGGAAATACACGGTCGCAATCGATCTGCCATTGTACGAAAGCGTAGGGCCACAACAAATTTTACTTTTATTTCAAAATAAATTCTGATTTGCAACTCGGAATTCCGACTTGCAACTCGGAATTCCGACTTGCAACTCGGAATTCCGACTTGCAACTCGGAATTCCGACTTGAAACTCGGAATTCTGATTCACAACTCGTATTAATTTATATTATATCGATTCATATACCGGGTGTCCCTGAGCTTTGAGGCCAGCAGATATTTCAGATATTTACTTAGGAAACAAATTTGAAAAATTATGTGTCATTGGGGACCACAAGCCTTTCCAAATAGTGTAGCGAAATCCACCCCATAGCGAATTATCTCCGAGGAATCACCCCTAACTTTAGTTTTTTTTAATTTCACCCCCATGTTTGTTGTTGTTTAACTCACAATTTATTTTATTTTTTATTCAACGATAAATCATAATAATAAAATGTATTAATTTGGCTGAATTAATTGTTCCACATTGTGGAGACAAGAAAAAGAGGATGGTAAAGAAAAATAGACATTTTGTTGTCTATTTTTCTTTACCATCCTCTTTTTGTGTGTTTTTTTATTCTTACAGTATCTGGATCACAAATTGTTATCAGTCGTGATACTGTTGTTAAATATCAAAATGCCTTTCACCTTCACTACAAACGAATACGTTGATATGATTTTAGCTTTTGGTGAATGCCACAAGAATAAAGGTGCGCAGTGAGGATGTATAAGCAGCGCTTTCCTGGTTGTCGACAACAAGGTCGCAATACTTTTTCTCATGTAGAAAACACAATGCGAATGGGATCACTGAGGACTGAGGAAAATTTTATAATTGTTTTGGCCTACGCAGAAGTACATCCTCATATTTCAGTTCGTGCATTGGCGGTGGATATTGGGATCAGTAAGAATTTGCAAAAAGTACAGGTATAATCTTTTCAAAATCCATTTACACCAAGTACCCAGATCTACATATTTCGAAAGACGAATGGCAGTCATTGCACACATTCAAATTTTATTCCAAGACAATCCCAACTTCCTCAATCAAATCTTGCCATTATAATGGCACTATTAAACGACATGGTCACAAGAAAACTCTCACTGGATAAGAGGAATCAATTTTCTCATCGGTCCCCATCGGCCATATGGATCTGCATTTTTTTCGTAAAATTGTATTCCTGTACTGCTAGAAGATACTCCAATCGAAGAAATACAACAAATAATGTGGCAACAAGATGATGGATGCTCCTGCACATGACCATAATATAATTACTACTTTCCTCAATAATATCTTTCAAGACCGTTGGATTGGAAATAGGGGGCCTATTCGATGGGCTGCATGTTCTCCAGATCTCACGCCACTGGACTTTTTCCTACAGGGATATTTGAAACGAGTGGTACTCGAAACTCCAACAATAAATGTTGAATATTTTATACAGAAAATATCAGAGGCTTTTGAAACCGTTACTTCTGATTCGGCGACTTGAAGCATTTATGACAAGTGCTGGCCAACATTTTGAACAATTTCTGTAGTGTAATGTATTATTCAGAACGCAGATGAGTTTATAAATTAATGTTTCATTTGTGTCTTTTCATTTCCCATAATTCTGTATGCCATTCCAACTACTGTGATATTATATCATTGAATGAAAAGTGAAATGGACTGTATTGAACAAAAACAGGCATAGGGTTGCAATTTGAAGAACAAAAGTCAGGGGTGATTTTCGGGGGTTGTTTGGCAGGGGGTGGTTTTTGCTATGCTGCACGAAAGAGATTATGATCTCGTACAACAATAGTTTTTTAACTTTTTATTTTCTGTAAATAACTGAAATATTTGCTGGTTTGAAAGCTCTGGGACACCCGGTATATTATATTATTCAAATTATTATAATTGAAAACGTCGTGGGACAAAGGATATTGAAGTACCTGTATTTCTTGAAAAAATCGTTTCAGACTACAAGTATGACAATTCGTTAATATTGTTTTATCAGGAGGAACATAAAAATGCCAAAATATACAGGTTGTTGCATTAATAATTTTGAATCTAATGTCACGTGGCCGAAAACAAAAAGCCAATTGGGTAACATACTATCAAAAAAATCTGCACCAATTGCTTTAATTCAGAACCCCAAAATTACAATTCTCCACCACTTTCGAGTTCCGAGATACTCCCTGTCCTAATCTTCGTGGGACACCCTGTATATTATATTATTATTATTATTATTATCATCAACATATTCGAAACAATAGATTCAATTCGAAAGAGAAAGTTGTATATGAATCCAAATTCCGAGATGCAAGTCGGAATTCCGAGTTGCAAGTCGTAATTCCGAGTTGCAAGTCGGAATTTATTTCGAAATGAAAATAAAATTAGTTGTGGCCCTTCTACGCTTTCGTACCATTGATTGTCTGACATGTTCAAACATTTCTGGAGTAGTCCTTATTACATTGCAATTGTCAATTATTCCATTCCTCAAGTCATTCACATCAAGTCAAGGAGTTTTCAGATAAATAGAAATTTAGAGAATTTATATCTGGAATGCGAGCTGTCCAATGTTGAGGTCCTGTACGTTCAATCCAGCGATTAGGGTAGGCGATATGGAGATGCTGACGAGCAAAAACACCAAAATGAGCTGGAGCCCCGTCGTGCATAAACCACACGTTGCCTCTTACAAGAATGGGTTACATTTGAACGTGAGTGGACCGTATCACGCCCTCCACTGTGCCCAATGGCCTTTTGTGGCTCACCCTATGGTTATATTTCTCCCAGTATATCCAATCTTTCAACGAAATTGAGGAATTTATTGGGAGACTAATTTACCAGGTTTTCTGGCTTTACTGTCGTATCGCCAAATATTGAAAATCTGGTTCTGGCCGCTGCAGGTCATGTACACAGAATGTGCTTATCCGTTTCATCATCCTTCATGCATAGCTGATACTCTGCATCTTGTGCAAGTCCAATTTTATGCATGTTTGAGTTTGAAATTGCCAGTGAGCAAGCCTACTATAAGCTATACTACTACTCTATAAGCAGTTTGTGTTTTTTCCTTGTACATGCAATGAATGCTTTAGAATGGACAAGTGTGGGTACATCTCCTAACAAAATGGGTAAATTATCTGGCAAAAAGTCTTTGTACGATTCAGCTGTTAATCTTTCCGCAATAATTCCTACCCAAACGTTCAGCGAAAAATGACGCCGAAAATGATTTTCTCTAAGAGCGTGGGAATTTTCGTCGGCCCAAAAATGGTTATTGTGAGAGTTCATAATAGCATTTCGTGAAAAATTTTACTCGTCTGTTAATAAAATATTCGATAAAAAATTATTATTGTGCCATCATACGAATGAACCACCTGCAATACATTAGAGCTTGGACCCGCTGTATATGTTATGGGTATGGGAGTTTTTTTTTTAGAACTTTCCAAACGTTGTTTGGGCTGACTTCAAGCTGTAGTGCAATCTTCCTGGTACCTACTATTCGAAGAATATTCTTCTATCGCATCAAGTATAGCTTCTTTTAGTTAAGACGTTGTTACCGTTTTATGTCCTCCACCACCTGCATTTTTGTTGAAAATCCATTTTTTAGCACAAGAAATTACTCTGTTTGGATATCTGTCCTGGTAAATTCTCCGTGCTTCTCCTGAATTTCCATTTGCTAATCCTTGGATAAGGTGCATGTCATCCATTTCAGTTTTAGTAAAATTATTCATGATGGAATCGCTGCTAATTGACAACTCTGAATTTTACTGCTATGACGTTACGAAGAACTGAAGCGTAGAGCTGAATCGTAGAACTGAAGTTTAGGACTGGAGCGTAGAGCTGTAGATCTCGTGCTGCTAACTGAATAGTAAGACTGAGTGATAAATAGATAGGTATATGGATGATGTCAGAACTATGTTTCACTAACTCTTATAGTAGCCTAATGACATAACGACCTTACCTGCATTTAATGGCCATTATTTATTATCGTTAAAATTGAAAAAGTTCATTTTTGTTTTGGATGATAGGCAGGTACGCCTATCATGGATTAGGCTTTTAAATAATTACGGATGGTGAACAAATAATAACCAATAATCCAAAACAAAAATGAACTTTTTCAATTTCAAATGAAATATGTTTAGGAAAAACATCTATGTCAGTTGGTCTCCAATGCAGGTGTTCATGATATGCAATAGAGTGACCTAATTTTTTTTCTTTTTATCTCGAAAACGAAGCTAGATATAAAGAAAATACAAGAGACCAAAAAGTTGTATTTTCAGTTACTCAATCAAAATAAGAAGATCTACGAAAGAAAGTCAAATAAATGTACCAAATTCCGACCAATTCGGTTCTAGTATATTCATGACAATTTATAATCCGTTTTTTTTTAGTTCAACGCCCCGTATCTCAGAAACGAAGCAACTTCGAACATATGTTTGTTTACAGGAACTTTTCTTTTTCAAATGACATAACGAATCACCCCCTGCAGTGAGGAACCGTAGTTAGGAAACACTCTGTATAACGCTGAGGTGAAGACGATAAGATTTCCATAGATTCAATTACGCTCGAGACATGTTTCGCTACATAGTAACTGTATCAAGCCATGAGTACACTTTTCCGGTTAATTTTATCAAAGATTATAGTTTCGGAGTTTGAGTATTCATGAGAGTAGTTAATATGAACGTTTTGGCGTCATTAAAAATAGTTTTTGTGTTTTTAAAAAATTCTTTGATTTGTTATTGGAACACTTTATTGGTAGGGTCCCGTTTCAGTAATTTAAATATCCCAAAATCGAGAGTTTCTTGAATATAATCATTCATGTGGTTAGGAATGACTGTGTTTTCTTTATCAGTATCTGTATTTTGTAGAAGTGTAGTTCTTGAGTTTTGTTATAACAAAAGATGAAGATATACAGTGTGTCCAAGATAAGAATGAACAACATGGGGATATCGGAAACGGTAAGAGATACGGGGTCGATTAAATTGGAGAAGAGTAGCGCATGTATGTGCCCAACAATATGCCATTTAGAAAGTTTTAATATTCCTAGTAGTTACGGGGATATCCGAGAAAAATCTAAATTTGAGAATTTCGTTTTTATTTTCTCCTAGGTTTATTTTCAAAGGAAATGTACAACAAATAGCACTTTGTCACGGCCACTTTTTAAGGACTACCTGATAACGTAAGCAGAATTTTTCTGCGACGTTTCGTCTTTTAGAAAACATCATCAACTTTTTATTTTTATATGTGCCGAAACTGAAGTATACCCTGTATACGACTCCATTTTTCATTGTGAATACAGCAACGTATCACACAATACGATCTTAGAACCATCTCTCGCGCAAAATTAAACTTAGTGATTACTTAACCTGTTTTTCTTCAATTTTAGATAGTAGGCGCTGGAAAAAATGTCATATTTTAATACATGAAGTAAATTAATTAGTCTTATTTATACTAGTATAAATTTTAACTTATCACTTGCCGGAATTTTTGCGTTGTTGAATACAAAGATAAGTCGCATTATCAAAAGTTTAGTTTATAAATGTAATTGTAATGTAATAACAAGGAGCTAAAATGTACTACTGGTCGACAAGCATAAGGATGCCTCCGAGAATTGGTTGCGCAGTAGACACAACCCTGGAGTGGGGCAGGAGCTCACTCGCTCTGCATTATTCAAACAGTTAACGTCGTGAGTGTACAGTCAGTGGAATAAAATTATTGTGGCGTTATTAGAGAGTTGAAGTGCTGCCATGAACGTAAATGTTAACGTACAAATTGACATCTACGCATGCGCATTCGTTACGTTACGTTAACGTTGAAAATAGGTTTACGGGCATACGTAACCTAACGGTCTCACACGGATACCTTAAAAATCAACGCACGTTAACCGAAGAATATACGAATCACACCGATGAGTTGCGAATGAGCAAATTTTGACTTTAAAGCCATAAACTCAAGAAGTGACAAAGCAATATTTACAATTTTACATCAATCATCGTTTCTTCAATGTATTTTTGATGATCTTGCTCGGTATTTCGCTTTATTCAAAACAATGAACATTTCGAAAAGCCAATTCCGGAAGAATTTGATTTGCATTTGGCAAGGGAGGTATATGGTCAAAATCCCTATTAAGATCCGCAAAGTAGAGTTCATCTTCCAGTTGTTCATAGAAAACAGCATAAAAGCGAAATAAACACAAATTAACACGTTAGGGTTAGCGGTTGACATACGTTCAACTTCAACTCAATTTCATAACAACCCGTAAACGTTACATTTCGTACGTTAACGTCTACGTGAAGGTTCACGTACTGTAATCACTTCAACTCTCTGCGATTGTGTGTTGAATTTGAAATCCTTGGTTGTGTATAGTTTTGAAATATTATTAGATAGGTTATAGTGTAGTTTGTTGTGTTTGAAAATGCCTTCAAAGAGTAAAGTGAGAAATAAGATTCTGAGTGAACAAAGTAGGGAAATTGTCAGTAATGTCATCAAATTTATACAGGCAGAAGCAATAATAGGTGAAACCAGTATTCCTCTTGTGAAGGTTCAAGAACGAGTAGCTGCCGCAACGGGAGTTTGCGATAGAAGCATTAGGAAAATTAATTCAGAAATGAATAAAATTGAGAAAGGTGAAATGGAACAATTCTCAACTCGAAATAAAAATAGAAACAAAAAATCAAAAGTTACCATGGACTATGCTGATTTGGCAGTGGTCAGAGGTCATGTGATATTGTTAGTCAATATAAGTATGTTCCTCGTGTTCTTTATTATATTTATTTACCTATTTCTGATATTGTGTGGCGATAGTTAGGTAGTCGCCTACCACGAGTACAGCTGACGAAGCGGTCATCGTTCTCTGAACCTGGAGATAAGAAGAATCTCCAAACTGCAATTATGTATGCACTTTCCATTTTAACTGTTTTTTTATATTCATCATGTTAAATTATTCTTTGTTACTACTCAGTCGAGTAAGGTTGTCTGTCTTTACGAAAACAAATCTTTTTAAAAAAGCTTTCCGTCGTCCGAAGTTCTTAAGTCGATGCATTCTTTTTCTAGTCGTACTTTATTTACACTTATGGCCTTGGGAAAATTATGCAATTTTCATAAACGGTCCAGTGATCACAGACAATTATATTATTCGAACAGTTCATTAGGAATTAATGAAAATTCAGATAAGAACCTACGTTCCTACGTGTTGCAGAAAAATTTCTCTCCCGATTGTACATTCCGATGATAACCAGCCGTAAACAGTTGTCGATCTTTGTCGCACATCTACTCACGCTTTCTATCGTTTGCGCATCTCAGAGGCATCCTTATGCTTGTCGACCTGTACAGGAAAATATACAGAAACTTATAACAAGTGTTCAAATAACCCGCCGTTATTTTCTAAGCACAAGTACGCTCTTCTCACAGACGAATTTAAAACTTAAATTAACATATTCGGAAAAATATTGTTAAAGGGTGCAGTAACCGATCTTAGCAAATCTTCATTTTGAAAATTATGATTAGAGTGCAATTGATTCTTGAAAAAGTCTAGTGGGGTTAGGTTGGGGGACCTTGCAGGCCAGGATGTATCACTATGAGTACCAATCCACTGTCCTGGGAAGCGACGACGACGGTTCAAATAATCACGAACAATTCTAGAGTGATGTGCTGGAGCACCGCTAATGGCAAATTATCTAGAGCGTCTTCCATATCATTTACTAACAAATTTATGTACCGCTCTGCTGTTAAATTGTTTTGGTAGATAAAATGCCCAATTACATTCGTACCGAGAATTCCAACTCACATGTTAAAACCGAAACGATGTTGATGTCTGGACACTTTGTGTACACGCGGATTTTGTTGGGACCAGTAATGAGCATTCCGCCTAATAAAAATACCATTGTTGGTGATCATACTTTCATCAGACCAAATTATTTTGAAAAGGAAATTTTCATCGTCTTGGCATTTTCTAGTGTACCATTCACAAAAGTTTCTTCGCCTTGCATCGTCACCTGGTCTGAGTCCATGACAAATCCTAAATTTATATGGATGATATTTATTTTTTCTTAATATGAAGTGAGCGGTGGATTTGACAACGGCCTGTAACACATCACGCTGACTTTCTTCATTAGATAGCTTTTGTCGGGAAACAACAGGTTTTTTAAATGATCCGTATCCTTTTAAATTAAAAACTAACCGTCTAAATATTGATTTACCAGGTTGTTGCCTCTCTGGATACTTATTAGAGTACGAACGTTCAGCATCAACACAATTTCTTTGACACAAAATGTAACATGACAACATTTAAAAAATTTCAGTATTGGAAAAGCTGCCGTTTTCCATTTTTAACACAAATTAGGTAGGTAACGTAGGAACGGTAATATGTCAAAAATTCTACCAAACTATAGTATTATTATGACAACAGAACATTATGTGTCATTTTTCCCAGCGCCTACTATCTAAAATTGAAGAAAAACAGGTTAAGTAATCACTAAATTTCATTTTGCGCGAGAAATGGTTCTGAAATCATATTGAGTGATACGTTGCTGTATTCACAATTAAAAATAGAGTCGTATACAGGGTATACTTTAGTTTCGGCCCATATAAAAATAAAAAGTTGATGATATTTTCTAAAAGACGAAACGTCGCAGAAAAATTCAACTTATGTTATCGTGTAGTCCTTAAAAAGTGGCCATGGCAAAGTGCTATTTGTTTCACATTTCCTTTGAAAATAAAGGTAGGAGAAAATAAAAACGAAAATTCTCAAATTTCAGTTTTTCTCGGATATCTCCGAAACTACTCGGAATATTAAAACTTTCTAAATGGCATATTGTTGGGCACATAAATGCGCTACTTTTCTCCAATTTAATCGACCCCGTATCTCTTACCGTTTCCGATATCCCACTGCTGTTCATCTTGGACACACTGTAGAAGTAAAATTAGCCAGATTATTTCTGAATCAACATATCATTCCCAGTACTACGAGAGGACGCAATACAGCCAAGCTGCCGATGGAATAAAAACTATTCATCAGACTACATACCTTCCATCCAAATTCTTGCTGGATAAGGAGGAAAGACAGCAATGAAATGAGTAGTTTGTGACAATTCAAAATTGGAGAAAATTGTATTTGCACGGAATCTTGGAAGTGGTCCGAAATGAAGTCCAGTGGGTTCCGTGTCTTATAGATTACAAACGGCCGAGTGATATGTTATTTATTGACATGTAGATCAATTCGGAAATCGATGTTTAGAACAACCAGAAGGTCCAGAATTTCATAGAAACCATTCAAGGACTATTGAGATAGAAAGACGCAATACACATCTCAGAGATATAGAGAGACCTTGCCAAAACAGAAAACGTCCAGTATATTTGAACGAATATGTTTGAAAAGTCGACGAAAGAAATGAGAGGGGTGTTATGTACTATATATAGGCTGAATATAAAAGTTTTGTATAAGTGGTTTACTTAAAATGTTTTGGTGTGGTGTCATTAGCAACATCCAATCAGTCGGACATTATTAGTATTTGTTTAAGTTATTTTTGGAATGAAGATTGTGGTGGTTATATGGAAGAGCGTGTAATGCGAATATCGCCACCCGTTAATCTTTATGTTATTCTTTAATTGTTTGTTCTTAATAAAGGCACATTATTATTATTATTCTCAAAACCAACAATTGTATATCATTGAATTATACTACACATACCATTGATGATGAAATTGAGGGTTCGTATGACAATAGAAATGTATCATTCAAATTGTATCCACTCATGATATTAATGTTGAAAATGTTTTTGAGGGATTTATTCAATAGGGTGAGACCTCAGATTTAAATGGTAGTCCAACACGCCACCTATTTTATACAACTAATTGTTGGATTGTTGGATTTTGATCCATTTTTCATTATTTGTTTAATGTCGTCATCATTGGTCATCGTCCAATACTTCGCCACTGATTTAATAACTTTTTTTTTATAATCAAACGCACGATACTCACCCTTCCAACCAATGTCTTTTTGTGGTGCCTCATTTGCCGCCGCACCCGATTCCAACAAATGAATCTTCTCGCATCGGGGTCGTATAGATAAAAATCCTTTCCAGAAGATATTTTGTAAATTGCCTCTGTAAAAAAAAAGATTGTTCTATTATCAATTTCTACCACAAAAATTAGTGATGATTATAGAGTGCATGGAGGTGGGCAAAATTCTTTATATGAGTTTGCGGTCGTTAGGAGGTGAACGCCCTAAAAGTTCCCGACCTCAAATTTTAACCTTTGAATTTTTCGTTTATAACTCGAAAATTATTGATCTTTCATAAAAATATATTTCCATTTTGACAAAGTTTCCTACATTTTTTGTTCCTACAAAAAGTTGCTGTATGCAACCTTACTCGAGTTATCCGCTTGTGTAAATCGCCTATTTCCTGCAAGTTCTTGAACCAAATTTTGAATAATTAAATCTCAAAATTTGTCAGCTTTATTTGAGAACTATAAAAATATGAATGAATAATAATAATACAAATAATCCACTCTCAACAATAAAAGTATTTGACGAAGAGAACCGTGATCGGAAGATTCGTCTGATATGGTAGTGAACCTCATTTTCTTGAAAAGTCAGGCACAAACATTTCCTCCATGTTTCATGGATTATAACCAACAGAACGCCAGTGAGTTTCTAATATACTGCTGGAATGCCTTCATACAGATGTTAACAGTAATCCTATGATGACAGAAAAAAATTAAAAACTTAGTGATCACGAAAAAGCCAATGAATCATGGTCTAGGTATATAAAAGAATAGACAACTCAATAATAATAGATAATTTCGTTGGTCAGTTGAAATCAACTATAAAATGTTACTTTGGACATAACTCAGTCACCTTTGAACATTTCTAGGATCTCTTACTTTCAACTTTACAACTAAGTCTTTCACAATGTTTGGACTCTTTCATCATGGAGGAAACTTTAGAAGAGAAATACAAATTGTAAAAATAGAAGAACAAAATTTTTGTTAATCCATAAATTCCTTAAAATATTGATAATTCATTTGAAAAGATCATCAACGGATAGTTACACAGAAGGAAAAATAAACAACAAAATTGATTTCCTTTTGTTAGGTTTGGATATGAGTGATTGTGCACCAGATATCGTGAATCCTTCTTAGTACAAACTCTATGCTCTGTCTAACCATAGTGGGAAAACTTATTCCGGACATTACACAGCCTTCTGTAAACATTCATATGCAGACGAATGGCACGAGTATAATGACTAGGGATTTTTTCCGATATCCACCCAATCCTTTTCAGAATAAAACTTTGTTATTTACTCAGACAGTAAAAGCAGTCAACTCAATGCAAGTTACTTGAAAACTTGTTTGGGACTGCATAGAAGCATTGTTTATATAAAAGTAAGATAGTTAGCCAACCTTATGGGATTTATATTGGATTCAAACGGATGCAACATGTAGATGGCGACAGTGATCTCGCATCCAAGTCATGTCGTAACTTCAGTGATCTGGCCTCCTAGTCATGTCGTAACTTGATTGAAACAATGGGACAGCATTAAAATCAGGGTTTTTTGAAGAAACCCGCATTAAAATGTCGTCAAATATTCATGTTTGTAACTAATCACGCTAGATGACAACGCCTTTTCCACAGGCATTGACTAACTATATTCTATTTGAACAATGATAGAAGCTATAAGAGAGCTGGACAGTCAGAACAGACTAACCCTAGCCTGGGTACCAGCACATACAGGTTATAGAGGCAGTGATGAGGCCAATACACTAGCGGTATGACAAAATATATACTTAAAACAAAGACCATAAATAAAACACACACACACACACAAGGGGTTCAGTGATCTGGCCTCCTAGTCATGTCGTAACTTGATTGAAACAATGGGACAGCATTAAAGTCAGGGTTTTTTGAAGAAACCTGAAACGTCAAATATTCATGTTTGTAACTAATCACGATAGATGACACTCGCGTTTGGGTCCAACGCCTTTTCCACATGCATTGACAATCTTCTATTTAAACAATGATAGAAGCTATAAGAGAGCTGAACAGTCGAACAGACTAACCCTAGCCGGGGTACCAGCACATACAGGTTATACAGGCAGTGATGAGGCCAATGCACTAGCGGTATGACAAAAGATATGCTTAAAACAAAGACCATAAATGAAACACACACAAGGGGTTATCAAAAAACCACTGCCAACATTATCAGAATATCTACTAAGTCAGAAGACAAGCACTACTACAATATTAGTAGGACTTTTAAAGGGCATTGTATACTCAACATGCATATGAGTACAATCAGTCTGGCAGAAGAAATGCTATGCAGGTTCTGTCAGGAATATAAGGAAACATCAGTACACGTACTAGACTAACGCGAGGGTGAAGGCTAAGGTTTCTAACGGTTAGAGAAGATAAACCAGGAGTTCCCAAAAACAGGGGCGATTCAAGAACTAGCCTATGGTGTCTTACAACGAAGATAAGGCTAGACAAAAAGCTCCTTATGAGGGCACACAAATAGATCTAAAAAGGTCGCGGTTTAGAGGCTACAGCACGAAAGCTTCAAATTAATCTAATCTACAATAGTTGTAAATTAGATTAATTTGAGGCTTCAATTATTGATGACTATTTCTATACTTACTACTACCGGGTCCGTTACTTTTGACATTATTTCCATCGACGTAGAGGTTTCCTTGAGATAGTTTGTTGTAAATTTTCACTTTTGTTGCAGGGCCAAAACATGGTTTGCTACACTCACCAAGTCCGAAAGATTCCTTCGCGATCAACAAAATCTGGAACAAAACAGAAAAGGGTGAACAAAATGAATACATATTATGGTAAGTACTCAGTGGCAGATAGGTTAGAGTATCAATTCAACTGAAAAATGCTGAACTATTTTTCGCTAAGTGAAGAAGCATAAAATAAGTTAGCCTTTGAAGCATGTGAAACTACACGGAGTGTAGTGCCCTTAACGTAACAAGTACTCCAGAAACTCTTATACACGTGTTTCATACGCTTTGTGAATAAAAATTAAACGAATGTATTTGTACTTGCAACAGCAGCCATCTACACGTCAGTCAAAATTATCAAAACGCCTATATAGGTCAAAAATTTCGTCAATAAAAAAATAATGATCCCTATTAACGATTAATTTTTCTATTATTTCATGATTGTGATAGAAAATCAAATATACACAAATTTAAATATTTTCTAAAGCAACGCAACGTTTCATCAAATCTGTACCGTTCATAATTTTTAATAACTCTAGAATAAATTAACCCATTCAACTGAAATACTTAAGTAAAAATGAAGAAAAACAACAGAAAAGTTGAAAAATTTAAAAAAAGGAATATACAGTGCGGATTTTTTTAGCCCCCTCCCCCTGCTAAATTTTGAACAGTTTGACGTACAAACATGGAACAGAACCATTTTGAATGGTATCACCGATACTGAAATGAAAGACATTGTGTTTGCTCTATAGAGAGGACAGGGAGCACACCAATTTAAAAATTTCAAATGGCATGGGGAGTCAAGTGACACATCTTTGAAAAGAGAATTCAATGCATCGAATTTTTTTCAGTTTTCGTTATTATTTTTTTACCATATGCATTCGAAATATCAAGTATAAGTGCAGATATGAATGGTACCATCATCTTGATACATTTGTACGTTTTGATGTGGAACAATGGGACAA